>CANTUQ010000110.1:5797500-6997500 GCA_947683425.1 Excoecaria cochinchinensis
ATTTTCAAGCCAATTCTCCTATTTTATCCATCAACTCTTCTATCTTCTTACATTCGGCATCTATTTATATAATCCTTAACATTGGCGCACATAATTAATTTTATTCCTTCAATTAAGTCCTAAATTCATACTTTACAAATTTACAATTGGTCGCACTTGCCAAAACTTTTACATTTATACTGAATTCGTCCTTTCAGCACACTTGACACCATAACTTACATACATTCGGCATATTACTAATCCATACTCATAAAATGGCCCTCATTGTTATTTATTCTATTCAATTAATCCATATTTGCAAAATGACCAAATTACCCTTAGCATTCTTTTTATTAATTTTTATCATATCCTTTCTCCTACTTAATCACTCCGACCATCAAATCATATAGTTTCAATCACTAATATCACTAGACATATACAAATCCTTCTATGGTACATTTCGGGTTGTTACACTCAATGTCCAATTGGGGTGGGAACTCCAAAATATCTCTAGCTTGCCAAAAATAGACACAGATGCGTTATCTTAGGCTCATTGAGGCTAGACGACCTTTCCCAATGTTTTATTGGGTGGCGACTCCTAGAAACCTCCTTGTTACCCAAAATAAATGTCCTTAGAATCCCTTGCAAGTTTCCATGAACCTCTCTAGAACACCCTAAAAGCAGATCTTTGGGGCTCCTCGAGTTCGGCGCGCGTCACAGTGGCAACTCCATCGGGGATATAAGAGACTTCGCTTCGAAAGTACCTTGGTTAAAACATATAATTGAGTTTTAATTTAAAAATTTCATCCATTTTTGAAATTGAATAGCATTTCATTAGAGCCTTAGAACTATGCTGGTTTGGTCCCTATTCTTACCCCGGTGCGTTCCCGAAGCATGACCCTACGTTCACTCAATATAGGGAAGTGTTAAGGATAATTACCAGCCCAAGTCTTGTACCATCATGGTATATTAAATGGAGACCCGATTGGTCATTATGCTCGTGATGAGCTAGAGCCATTGGCAGGGACCATGCTTGGGTAGCCCTAAAGTATCATCACCTTTGACCAAAGCTCATGTAATGGCAATAGATACTTTCCCTAGGTGAAATGTACCTTAATACGATGCTTGCTATATGGGCCATTATATATTGAACAAAATCAACCAAATTAAATGGTCTTTTATCAAAGGCTTTCATGCCCCAGTGAGCCCATCTTAATTTAGTTGAAATGTTTAAATACGTAAAGGCCAAAATTCATAAGTATGCATATTAATTAAGAGATGTTATGCTGCCGGTTTTTTGCCGACCACCATACTCATCTATTGGGTTCCCTGTTAACCCATGGATCAAGCCCACCTAGGAAAGAGATCGCATTACCCCGTGTATGGGAGTAACAAGGTTGGAAGGTTCTAATTGCTTGTATGTGGTTGTAAATGTTGCATAACACACGATCATGCATTGTATATGTCATTCATACATCATTCTAACAATTTAAATCTTTCAGCCATCATAGATTCATCTAAGTGGACTAGAGGTTCTGACGGTCGGCTAGTAAGGACAAATTTGCGCTTTGAGTTGCCGGAATTGGTGTCTGACTGGGATTAAGAGTCACTCTCATCAATCAGTGAATCATCTTTAGAATTATCAATGGCAGAAGAGATTGAAGCTTTAAACCACTCAGGACCTTGCCAAGAAGTTTGAAGATTTTGAGAGGAGGATGCTAGCCATGATGGAAAATATCGCTGCTAAAATGACACCAAGTGCCGGGCAACCACCTGTAGCCCCTATTGTGGAGCAAGTTGAACCGCCTATTATGGAAAAGGCTCCTATAGCAGCCAGTACCGTACTCTGAGGAAACAAGTTCAATACCTCATTGAAGAGGAGCTGAGAAGTGGAGAAGACGGTTATCGCGAGTGATAATGGACCATCGACTATAACACCTGTGCTAGCGAAAATGGGAAGAAAATAGCTATTTGGATGTTCTTTTTATTTTTGAACTATTTGATAATGACATTTTAATTCTAGTTTTTATTAAATAAAATGAATAGTTTTTGCTTATTTGTGTGATATCTCTCGTGATTTCACTGTGCATAATCATGATCATAACTCATTCATATTTGACATTGATTCAACTGATGCCATTTCATTTAATCTCAGAGACTTTGGAAAACCCAAAGAAAATCTTGATAGCATCTGTAACTTCTGAAGAGAGATTAAAATTTGAGAGAATAAAAAAAAGTGTGGAAAAGTCTTTGCTTGGACCTATGAAGACATGCCAGGAGATGATCATGAAGTCACCAAAAATACTATGACAGCATATCACGATCATGGACCAGTTATGCAGAAGCTCAAAAGACTCAAGCCAAAAGGGGCAAAAAAGGTTAAAAGGAGAGATCCACAAGCAAAAACGGGGCCAAATTTCTTATTGAAGCGCAACACCCAACTGCGTTTATCTATGTTGTCCCCAATGGTTAGGAAGAGAAGTGCGTGTATGTGTAAACTATCAGGATTTGAACAAAGCCTGTAAAAAAAAATGGCGAAAAAAATATGCAAAAAAAAAATAATACAAAAAAAAGAAGGAAAAGAATCAATATGTAGATCTGGCCGAAAACTGTTGATATGGGGGCAAAGGAAAGTCATCCTGGGGGCAAGCTTTGTTCAAATCCCATTGATCTATACATACCCGTACTTTGCCATTCTTCTTGACTTTCAAAAAGGACCAAAAGGGTTCTATTGACTTATAATGGACACGGATTGCTCGAGCTTGGGAATAAATATCATAGGGGAGGTGCGTCCTATGGCCTCCAATGGACAAGTTCATAGAAAGGAATCCGATATGTCGATATGGTCTCCCTCACCACGTTATGTCTAAGGACAAAAGGGCTGTTTATGGCTAAGGCTAGAGAGTTGGTTTAGAGGTATGGCATTAAAGGCCATAAGTCCTCTCTGTATTACCCTCAAAACAATGGGGCATGAGAGGCTGCTAACAAGAAGATCTTGGTCAAGATGGTTCGAAACTATAAGGATTGGGCAGAGAAATGGCCTTTTACACATCAGGAAGCCAAGATTTCGAAAGCCGACTGGGTGCAGGAACGGCTACAGCAGTTAAACACGTCAGATGAGGACAGATCGTGGGATTACAATCATAGTCAGATCTATCAGAAAACACTTTGTTCGATCATTCGGGAAGGAAGTCAAAAAGCACCTATTGAAAGAGGGAGATTTAATTTTTAAGCAAATGAGTTCGAATGTTCCAGACGAATGAGGCAAATTCAGACCAGTGTAGGAAGGCCCATTTGTTCTTGAGAAGTTATTGTCCAAGAGAGCAGCGTTTTCAACAGACAGTGATGGAAGCAAATATGAAAAACCAGTCAGCACCAAAATACGCAAAAGGTTCCTGCATTTTCAACAGACAGTGATGGAAGCAAATATGAAAAACTAGTCAGCATCTAAATACGTAAAAGGTTCCATAGCTAACGACTAAAAATCAAAAGAAGAGAATAAAAGCTCCGCGGGTTGAAAACTGAAAAAAGGCGGCCTTGCTAAAATTGGGCGCCTCGTCAGGATGAAAATCGAAAAAAGTCATCCTAGGAAAAAATTAGATGCTTGAGAGAAAATGTCTAATCAAGAAAACCCGAGAGGGCTGATTGGAAACATGAGTTTTGATGCCTTCAAGGTCCATTCTGAGATTAGATGGAGTTTTGCATTTTGAATCTATGTTAGATAATGATCATGTATAGAGAAATCATACTGAAATGTACACAATTTTGCAAGAAAGATATAAAACAAAGGCAATTAGACTAATGTGTTCATTATTTTCTAGTTCTTTTATAAAAAGAAAAACATCGTTCATTATTGAATGCATCTAATCTAAATAACTATACTCTGCTCTCGCCGGCCAGGCGGTTGAGTCGATGGGTCCTATTATTAACCGCTGGACTGGGCACCCGTATCTTGTATGCACTAGTAGAAGCAAAGGGGCAACCTCTGATTAGTTGTATAACAACCTTCACAAGCAACTGGGTCCAGAGGCCATGGTACTTGGACGTGAGAGTCGAAGATACGATGCCATCTGGAAAGGATGGGAGGGGCCTCACAGCATCTTGAATTCCATCTGAACTGTTGGACACAGCGAGCAGTGATATGGAAGGTAGCCTCATAGAGCCCGCGTAATGAGACACACCCTAAAGAACCATTCGGAGTAACGGCAGAAAAGTGAAGAGCTAGAGGCGCAAGAAGTTGATCCTTATTCGCCACCTCACCCAATCAAGCGACACGTTCATCAGGAGAGACAAGGAAATATAATCGCTGCTTAGGGGGAAAATGCCTCAACAAATAACTGCAGATTACTCTAGAAGGAGGCTCTGATGGTAGCTCCAGCTTTTCTTGTAGTCACGCCTGAAAAGTATGAGGGATTAAAAAATAAAAAAAAGGCCGCTAGATTGGGTTGGGTCCATTCCAGGCAAAAATAAGGCACAGGTTTATGTGAAAATCTGCAAAGGACGCATTTCCCGTTAAGAAAAGTTGGTGTGAAAATTCACAAGGGACGCACTATCTTAAGAAAATGATTACAGGTATCTGAGAACCTCAGAACCCCGAAAGCATAAAATTCAAAAGCAAATTCTAAAGGGCATCGATCATATCGCAAAACGCAGACAGCCTGGCTATCATCTCTAAGTCCACTTAGATGAATTCTTGTCCTGCATTTCTACATGACACATACATTTCACGTGCATGCTCAATATTTTTCCTGCATATTTGGGTATCCAATTTTGCAGTAAGAGAGATTTGATGCGGACACCTGTAAAAGGCGAGCGGCTACATCGATCCTAATATCAATCCAAACATCAATCCAAGCATCAAATCCAAAGACCTCTCAGGGGGCACCACTTCAGAAGGGTTAGCATGATCACGGCACTACCACTCCATGGAGGGTTAGCACGATCACGGCACTATCACTTCAAATAACAGGAGGGTTAGCATGATGACAGTACTACCATTCTACAAAAAGTTAGCACGACCACGATACTACCACTTCAGAAGGGTTAGCACGATGACGTCACTATCACTCCACGGAGGGTTAGCACGATCATGGTACTACCCCTTCAAATCTCAGAAGGGTTAGCACAATGGCGGTACTACCATTCTACGGAAGGTTAGCACGACCATGATACTACCACTTCAGAAGGGTTAACACAATGACGGCACTACCACTCCATGGAGGGTTAGCGCGATCACGGCACTACCACTTCAAATCTCAGAAGAGTTAGCATTATGGCAGCACTACCCTTCTATGGAAGGTTAGCACGACCATGGCACTACAACTTCAAAGGGGTTAGCATGATGACGACATTACCACTCCACGGAGGGTTAGCACAATCATGGCACTACCGCTTCAAATCTCAGAAGGGTTAGTACGATGGCGGCACTACCATTCTATGGAAGGTTAGCATGACCACGGCACTACCACTTCAGAAGGGTTAGTACGATGACAGCACTACCACTCTACGGAGGGTTAGCACGATCACGGCACTACAGTTTCAAATCTCAGAAGGGTTAGCACGATGGCAGTACTACCATTCTACGGAAGGTTAGCACGACCACGGCACTACCACTTAAGAAGGGTTAGCACGATGACGGTACTATCACTCCATGGAGGGTTAGCACTATCACGGCACTACCACTTTAAATCTCAGAAGGGTTAGCACGATGGCGGCACTACCATTCCACGGAAGGTTAGCACGACCACAACACTATCACTTGAACAAAGATTTATACGCTGACGGTAAATACCACTTCAATGAAAATTTACACGATCACGGTAACACGCTTTAGCAAAGAATAACGTGACGATAAGCTGGCAAATAACCACCCTAACAACATCATCGAGTCTGGAAAAGATAGCTGCCTCAGGTACGTGTCTCTTTCCTTTTTTCTCTGAGTTTTGGCTCACTTAGGAACCTATGCACTAGCTTCCCCAAAACTAGGGGCAACTGTAGACACCGGGTCCTGAGTCAGCATGGATCAGAGTTACCCAATAATGATTAGATGTCTGTTCATAGACAAAAAGGTTGAAAGTGATGATTTTCTCGTCAAATTTGTATTTTAGAATAAAAAATAAAAAAAATAATAAAAAATGTATTAAAAATTAAATTTAAAAAATAGTGTTTGAAAATTGTAGTGTTTTTAGTTAAATTTAAAATTTAAAAAAAAAAATTTCGGATGTCGGTTGTGTAGCATGCGCCGATGGGAGTCGGTCACCCTTGATATGCCGAAATCGCGATTTTTTGCCATTTTTCTTACTTTTATTTGACTTTTCACCATTTCTTCCGAGATTTTTAATGATAATTCCCATTTTTGAACTCAAATTAAGGGGAATTTAAAAAAAATTCAATTTTCTTCCTTAATTAATTAGGTCTTACATTTTTATTGATATAAATAGGAAATTATGGGAAGGAAAAAACGGGGGATTCTTTTAGGTTAAAAATTTCTTTTCTTCCTTTCTTCTTCGCTAAAAAAATTCTCTCTACACTTTTTTCTTGAGTTTTCTTTTGTTCAAATAAATTTCTTATGGTTTTAAACTTCATTTTTTCAATCATACTTGAGATAAAGAAATCAATTATTTATTCTTGAGAATTAATTTATTTTTCTTCCATTATTTTTTAAACAATTTTCATTTAGAATAAATTCCAATTTTTATTACTTTTATTTCTACTTTGTGAATCAAAAAAAGGAAAATCAATCATCTTCACCTATTTCACCAAATCCGAAATCTGAGGGTAAATATTTTAGGCTCGATCTTTTATTACTTTCTTTTATTTATTTTTTGTTCATAGTTAATTAGCAATCATGTAGATCTTTTAATTTATCATTTATTTATTTATTTTATGTGATTTTAGATATAGATTTAACACTTTTAATATTCTTTTTACTTTATCTTATTTAATTGTTTATTCTTCTTTTTTACTATTATTATTATTATTATTATTATTATTATTATTATTATTATTATTATTATTATTATTATTATTATTATTATTATTATTATTATTATGTTAACTTATTTTTTTCAATCATATTATTTAATTTATTTGTCATCCATAATGTATCTTTTTTATCTATTTTAATTTATTATTTATTATTTCATTTATTTAATGGTTTTTCTTGATTTAATTTCAAATATTTATTTTATTTGTGTTTATTTGTGGTTTCTAATCTTTGTTTCTTTCCTTGTTTGAGCACCCATGCGAACGAAGGAGGAGATCCAGGATTTATTTTTATTTAATTATTTTTTTATTGTATTAATTGTCTTTCCTTTATTTGCCTTTTTAATTTATTTATCTTGTAATTAGTAATAAAATAATTTATTTTATGCACGTTTAATTAAAAATCACAAAAATATTTATACTAATTAAATTGAGATTTTTTTCTAATAAAATAGGATCAATGTCCTAGTTTTTTCATTCAAATAAAATTGTCAATTTAAAATCTTTCTTTCTAAACATGCATGCGAGGAGCAATGTCCTCATCCTTAATAAATAGCCAATTTTATGTATGATTTACATTTCATTTACATTAGGGGTTGTATTCCGCCCCTAGTTTTGTTGTAATTTATTATATTTTTATTTTATTTTTAATCTTGCTTTTATTTACCGTTTTTATTATGTGATCGGCATGCGCTCTAATTATTACATTGAAACGTATGAGAAAAGGGATGAAATCTTAAATTCAAAACTCAATTGTAATTTAATCAAGGTATGAATAAATGAAAAGTCCCGAACCATCTCTAGTCTTAGGCTAAACTAGGTTAGAGGACCATCTCAATGTTTTATTGGGATGGGGTCTCTAAAATATCTCTTGTTGCACAAAATAGGCCCAATTTGCATTGTTTTAGGCTCCATGAGGTTAGAGTACCATCTAAATGTCCTATTGGGGTGGGGACTCCAAAATATTTCTAGCTTGCCCAAAATAGACACAGATGCGTTGTCTTAGGTTCATTGAGGCTAGACGCCCTTTCCCAATATTTTATTGGGTGGCGACTCCAAGAAACCTCTTTGTTTCCCAAAATAGATGCCCTTGCAATCCCATGCAAGTTTCCATGAATCTCGCTGGAATACCCTAAAAGCGGGTCTTCGGGCTCCCGGGATTTGGCACACGTCACATATACTTCAGGGATAACTTAAGGGTTCTAAGGGTCAAAATATAAATAGTGTTTCACAATAGGAAAAGTTGAGATCAATGATATTAAATTCCCATCCCTTTGGTCACATAAGCGCACACAGTATAAAACATGTGTTATGGTGCTCTTTCCTTCCCTTAAAGGAGCACATGTCTCACATTAAAAAATGTATATATATAACACCACGCAAAAGCATAAGGCTGCGATGCACCGAAGCATCCAACTTTAGTCTGCTTACTTAAGGACTACTTCTGGATTTTTAGACAGAACATGGTAGTTGCATAGAACTTACCATCGGATTCCATACAATCCTTATTGGGATCTCAATCCAAAGCATACAACCTTATGTATGTCTTTATCTCACACCTTAACAAGACTATAATTTCTACAAGACGGCACTTTTATTTTTAACAAGCTCTCGAGCATTCTCATATGTTCAAAAATTGCCTCATCTTAGTCTTTGCCAACTCATTGACAAAACTAAGGTAAACACCTTTGTGAGTGGGCTACTTCTCTATCCGACATGCTCAATCTCATACAAATAACAGTAAATGTTTACACACAAACATTCACACTCATGTATTGCCCATAATGAACTTGGTTATTATTTATAAATAATAACTTTAAGGGAATATTAAAATATAATAGTACCAATTAAATTCTATGCAAACTTCGAGATCTAATGTGTCTCTCAAAAAACATCTCCTGTTATAGGTTTACTCAATGGATTTGCATGCATAGAAACGTACTGTAAGTTCACTTCTCCTCATGCAACAATATTTCTCGTATATTGATGCTTAATGTTAATATGCTTAGCTCTACTATAACCTATCAACGATTGACTGTCACTGGTACCTCTGAGGCAGTTACTCTTTAAATGGCTCATAAACCATTTTAGCCAAACTGTCTCTTATACTGCAGTTAAGGAAGCGTCAAATTTAGCTTCTATTATTGATAGGGCTACACAAGTTTATTTCTTGCTACTCCACGAGATAACACTCTTACTAAGCAAGAATATAAAACCTGAAGTTGATTTTGTCTCATCCACATCTCCTGCCCAATCAACGTTTCTATATTCTCTTAATGTAGATCCTTTTTTTGATAATAGATAGAATAATCTGCTATACTTTTAAGGTATCTAAGTATCCTTTTAATTGCTTCCAATGTGCTTTGCCTGGGTTAGATTGATATCTATTTACCATGCCCATTGCATAGTATATATCATGTTTTGTACACAACATCGCATACATAAGACTAGCCACGGCACTGGCATATAGAATGTTCCTCACACGTTCATTTTTTCTGGCATCTTAGGACACACAACTTTGCTAAGAAACTTATTCTTGGAAATGTGGTTATCTATGGGTTTGCAGTTTTGCATATTTAATCGTCAAGGTCTTTGTTGATATATTTCTTATAAGAAAAAGGCAACAACCTTCTCAAACAATCTCTTGAAATCTTAACTTGAAGAATTTAATATGCTTGACCCATATCCTTTATCTCAAAGTTGGACGATAACTAATCTTTGATTTCATTTACATACCATTTATCATTTTTAGCTTCAGGTATGTTGTCTACATACAATGCCAAAATGACAAATTTACTTTCAGAGCTTTTATTATAAACACATTGATCTTCATCAATCATGTTGAACACATTCGACATGATTGTATTATGAAGTCTCAAGTACCATTGTGTCGAAGACTGTTTAAGGCCATAGATTGAGCTCATCAATCAGCAAACCTTATGCTTGCTGCCTTTTCCGATGAAACATATAGGTTGTTCCATCCAATTCTACGTTGAGAAAACTAGTTTTCACTTCCATTTGTTTAGCTCAAGGTCCAAACTTGCTACTATGGCCAGAATCAACCTTATGGATGTAAATCTTACAACAGATGGGAAAGTTTCCTCATAGTCAATCTCTTCTTGTTGTGTAGTGACTAGCCGAGTCTTGTATTTTTTGATACTTCCTTCAGCGTTTCGCTTCACTTTGAGAATCTATTTATTCCCAATTTGTGTCCTTCCAATAGATCAACCAGTTCTCAAACATGGTTTGATCTTATGGATGCCATTGCTTCTTTCATTGTTTTAATCTATTTTTCTTAGATGGGCATGAAAAAACCTTTTGAATATTTTTATACTTTTTCTTATCTTATGGGGTAACAAAAAACGGCTTCGTTCATGCCTTCGATTTTAAATCATCGGCATGGAACACTTATCCTTTTATATTTTTGCAGTTCCGAATGTTGATAAAAATGTCTCATACATTCATCATGATTCACAATGCTCCCACTAGGACCATGTTCCATACTCCCACTAGAGTTAGTAATACCATATTCTTTCCTCCCACTGGAGTGAAGAATACTCCCATTCAAATCAGGTCTCGAACATCCGGATCATTTGGAGGTTGAAGGTTTTTACCTTCTTCCTCTAACTCCCTCCTACTCGGATGGAGTGATCCTAGTGGTTCTCATCCTGAGTTTCATAGAAAGTGAAATCCTAATTCACTTTGCCCAACTTTGAAAAATCATTGTCTAAGAATATGATGACTCGTGATCTGAATTCTATCATAGCGCCATTTTCTTGCTCACCAATGAAAATGTATCCTTTTTATACATCAAAATATCTCACATAGATACTCTTTTTACCTTTTGGTCTTAATTTACCAAATTAAGGTATCATAGATGTAAGCATTATAACCCAAAGGTTGTAAATGGCTTAGGCTAGCTTATCGACCAGTCCACAACTCATAAGTTATGGTAATGACAGATTTAGAGGGCATACAGTTCAAAACATATGTGGTAGTCAATAAAGCATCTCCCCAATAGCAGATAGGCAAATATGCCTTTGCAATCATAGATCTAACCATATCTAAGAGAGTCTTATTTCTCCTTTCTTTATTATTCGCTTTACAAAGTACAATTTTCTTAATACAAAAACTTAGTCTCCTTACACATTACCAACAATAATTACACATCTTATAATATTACAAAATATTCTACATATACAGCGGATCCTATGTATTGGCCATTAGCAATGCAAGACTGTCTTCCAAATGTTGTCTTTTGATGCCTGCATGCACAATACATCCATGCTAAGCGATAACACTTAGTGGGGAACAATAGAAAGTGGATAAACACTCACAGTGTTCATCAATACAATTCACATACTAAAACTTTGAACACATATAAACAATTATAATTAACAATTGAATTGATGCAAAAATCAATAATTACCCACTAGCAACCATCCGTATCATTATCGTCCACCCATTATATAGTACTTTACTTCCAATTCTAAAATCACATAATAACTTACTCATTTTGTTGAATCTCTAATCATTTCTTGCAAACCGATAGATATCACTATACACCAAGTCATATATATATATATATATATATATATATATAGCAAAACATCATTTAGTAATTGCATATGTTTTAACACCATCATCAAATTATAAATTCAGATCTGTGTAATGCATACTTTACTCATTCTATGGCATTATCACATATTTACCAACTCATTATCAGTTACAATCACTTATTTATTATCATCACATAGTTTACTTGATACTACATAATGTATTCATTATACAATAATCTCACCCTTAACAATTATCCATGCCAATACATTTATAACTTATATCTCTATCAAGTATTGATCACAATCCACATTGCTTCACCTTAACTTATTACCTACAATACACTCAAACACACGAACCATGTACAGTTGATAACCAATCATTTACTTATTAGTTATTTTCCTAGCTTGCCTGCAATTCTATAGTAGTAGATAACGAGTATCACATCAGTACCCTGAGGTATAATAATCACATTAGTATCCGTATATACTACACATTCACATTAGCACCCGTAGGTATTGGAAAGATCAATAAGTTATAAATAAATTCGCATTAAGGAATACAATATGGATTCAAATCGCATTGATGATTTTAGAGGAATCGGACGCATTTGGCTGTAGCACTTAGACCCTATAGGTATGTCTATCTATCCACGACTCGACTTGCAGGCTAGACAATTGACTCAATTATATAAATCAAGTTCACTTAATAAACCTTTGCAAAAACTGTGTCACATAAATATTGGATAGTTCTCAACATTATCCACTTTTATACGTATATAACTTATTTCCCACCTCACACTTCATCATTAATTCATACACATTGTTTATACATTTATGTAGGCACACATACTCACCCAATTTTCCACATTATTGGTCTTCATATAAATAAGAAATTCATAAGCTCAAAACATTAAATCACATTTATCATTATCATAATATATAATCACTCATTTATCCATATGAACCAATATAATATCATTAAGTATCTTGCATAATAATACATTCTAGTAACATCTATATCAATTCATGCATCATATAATAGTGTTAGTCAAATGCTTCAATCACACATTCATTGAACATATTTATACTTAACCTTACTTTTCGCATAACAACCATATCGGGTATCTTTCTTGCATAACATTATCATAATCAATTTAACACTTACATTTCTGGTTATTCCATATAATAATTGAACATATCACATTTACACATATTCACTATAAACATATAGTTATACTCTTACACATCTCATTCACTTTAATCATGCTCATATTTTCCTCATATACAATCCAACCTCATTACACACCTATATATGGTTCATATTCACATTAAGCAAACTCATTTCATTTGCTATCCTTCATATATGTATAACTTAATCTCAACTCATAATTATGCATACTTGTTCATATTATACATACTCATATAGATTAAGGTATTAATCCTCAAATGTCATTTAACTTGACTGAATTCTATTTCATACAATTATACATTATTAATTCATTAGTTTATTACTAATCTTAATCATACTTATGTGTATTTTCCAAGTGATAACTATTCTTATACTCATTTAATAGTCCTAAACATGCATCGAATGGATCCTAGAAAGTTTCGGTGTAATACGGGGTTCAATCCGGGAAGAAAAACACATAAAATAGTCAAAATAGAGGGGGTCACGGTGGCAATGACTTTGTTGTGACCATGAGGTCCAAAAATAGGCCTTTTGCCTTCTCTCGACATTGGTCATGGTGGCAATGAATTGGTTGTCACCATGATATACCAAAAGTTAGCAAAACAGAAGCAAAAACTCGGGACTGCTTCACTACCCAATTTTGAAAAGCCCATAATGACATTTACACCTCATTTTTAGACAAAACTCCCATATGAAAAATTATTTCCCAGGGTGTTATGTTTCCAATGCTACAAGTTTCAGGTCATTTGGACATCTAAATCATTAGATATGATCTAAACAACCTGAATTGCTCAAGTGAATCAGCTAAAGTAGAGACACCTTTGTTTTGGCCACTTTAGGGACATTTAGAGCAAGAATTAGCTCAACTATTTCTCGGATACATTTTTAGGTGTGGATCTTAGGTTTTAGGTTAAATTTGAATTAACCAATTTGGGATACTAAAACTCGATCTATGGATAAAATAGTCATCGAAGGTTAAGAGAGACCTATACAAAAACTTACCCTACAAGTATTTTTTTCCTACTTCGTACACATGACTTCTAAAACCAACTTTAATGACATTTTTAACCAATATGCTCTCCTAATCACTTGTTCATATATATATTAACTTGCATAAGGCATAATTTCCATCTAAATTTGATTAAAACTCAAAGAGTTATGTCCCAAGGAACATAACATGCTCCAAAAGGCCCTCCTACAGAATTAGTTACACTTGAATTCACTTTTGCAGACTTTAGAGCCCTTAATTTATCATGATCATTTATAAGACAATTATAGACACATATCATAGGAACTTAATCCCATCAACCCCATTCATTTCTATAATCATACAACTCAAGTTATAAGACTTACAATTAAAGTAGGTCAAATAGACCTCAACTCAATTTTACACTTCGAGTTCATTAACTACAAACTAACCTATTCAGCATTATTTTATCATCACACTCATAATAAACTTCCCTAACTCAATTATGCACATCACAGCATATACACTTTCTTAACAAAGTTCATTCATTAACATAAACACAATAATTCACAATTCATCCGAAATTAGGGTTCAAACTAGGTCAATTTGATTCATAGTTATCACTATAACTTAATATGTTCATTTCTTCAATTCAATACATCTCATAATATAATTTACACATTTAAACACATAATATGTCAATTTACACACACAAAGCAATTAGTTCCCAAGCCTCTTCTCCTATGCTCCCAATGCTTACTTGGCACCTTGATCACTAATCCTCTTTTATTTTGTCACAGCCAGCACCACATAAACAATCAAATTCTAGAATTGGAAAATAAAGAATCATCAATCTCAATTTTAGAAATAAGGAGTAGATGAAGATGAAGAACCATTAATTAAACCACTTACCTTGACTAATAGCAATTACAGCACAAGACAATATCACTTGACCAAATCAATAGAAATGCAATGGTTTAAACTAAAGAAGAGAAGAAGAACAAGGAAAGAACAGAAATGGAAAAAGGTTGCCGGATCAAAGAAAGAAGAAAGAATGGATCAAAATTTGTCTTTTTCCACCATTTAAATTGCATGCAACTAGGTGTGTTGGCATAGCCAACCAATAACACTTCGAATCCACTACAACTATACTAATTCATGATTAGCTTAAGCAAACCTCCACTATCACTAATTAATCCTCACTTAAACTTAATCGTGCATATTAACACTTTAGCCACTTAAACTTATTTACTTTATTCAATTAGGTCCGTGATTTCTCAATTACACTTAAGTCCAAATTAGAAATCCCAACTCAAGCTCATCCTATTACCCTAGTTATGCTAAATACTACTAGGGTAGATTTCGGGCCATTACATTTATTATTTTATTTATTTATTTATCAAATTATTCATACATTTGTTTCATTTAACCTGATTTCCTATTATTATTATTATTATTATTATTATTATTATTATTATTATTATTATTATTATTATTATTATTATTATTATTATTGGAGGAGAGCTCGTCATTATTTGAAAAAAATGGATGTTTTGGCTTAATCTTTTGGAAGTGGGTCCAGAGCCATTGATGAAAGGAAGGCAACTTAGCGTACAAATAGCTCAGATCAAATGCTTTAGGTTACAGAAGCTAAAGTCAGAGAAGCTACTTATAGAAATGGCAGACAGCCTTGCCAGTAATGATAGGAGAAGATTCAAGGTTCAAGCGATGTATATATATATAGTTTTGTCCTAAGTCTTATTAAACTAGCTTGTAACCAAATCTCAACCATTAAGGGCTACTTCATAAATTGAGCACCAAAACCGACAAAAATAAGGTACGGGCTTTTACAGTCATGGTCTAAATGGGAAGATGACTGTCTCTGCTAGTTTGCATGAGGGTCAAGGTGAAGCTTTGTCAAAAGGAACAACCATTTCGGTTAACAAGGATGAAAGTAAGTTCAAAGGAACGAATAGGTACCGACCGACTAAAGGAGGTCCCATGGCAAAAGCTAAAAAAAAAGAGAATAAATGCCCCGCGGGTCGAAAATAAAAAAAAGGTGACCTCGCTAAAATTGGGCACCCCATTAAGGTGCAAACCAAAAAAAGGCATCTTGGGCAAAAATTAGGGACAAAGAGAAAATGTTCAATCATGAAAACCCGAGAGGGCTGATTGATAACAGAAGTTTGATGCTTTCAGGATCCATCTCAAGATTAGATAAGGTTTTGTATTTTTTTAGATTAATGCCAAATGATGATTATGTGTGATGAAATCGGACTGGAACATACGCATTTACGCAATAATGTATTAATATAGCGGAGCACTTTATCTCACATAATCAAAATTGTCTAAGTTCTAGCATAAAAAGTATAGAACATTGTTTTTCTTCACATGTGCGCAATTTACTATATATGACCTCTATTGCTATCATCATCTTGACATTTCAGCTGACTCGCCCCGTTATTAGCTTTGAGCCAGTCATACAACACCTTCATAAGGAATATCGAAATCCATACAACCATTTTTCAGAAAGGAAAATAATTTTAGCTTTTCCAGCCAAAAAAAAGGCCGTTAGAGATGAAAAGCGTAACTGGCTCTCTAAGTAAAAGTTAGGCCAAAGTGCAGGATGAAAACCTGAAAACAGGCAGTCTGCCCTACAAAAAAATAATAATAAAATAAAATGAATAAAAGCCGTTGGAGTGGGTTGCGTCCATTCCAGGCAAAAGTTAGGCATAGGGTTATGTGAAATCCCCAAAGGGACGCATTTCTCGTAGAGAAAAGTTAGTTTAAAAATCCACAAGAGACGCACTGTCTTTAATAAATAACCACCAATACATGGAGAAATAATGCGGTCTGAATAATCTCCCTTCAGGTAAATAATGCATAATTTAGGACACGAGTTAAAGCCCTGAGGGCAAAATGCTGTACAGCTTTTAGCAAAATGCTTGTTGACTGGGGGGCAAAGATGCACACGGGTCGGTTCTATTAGAAAAGATGATGGGTCAGAGTTCCTAAGCCAAGATGACACTCTTCTAGATCTTTAGGGGCATTAAACAATGTGAGTAGCCAAGCCATACCCTCAACTCCTTAACCACCTAGGGCATGGTCTATCTATTTTTTGCATGCATTTCATGTCATACAATTCTTTGCAAACATCTGCATATAACATTTCACACATGCACACACAATCTCTTGTATATATTCCTATGCACACAATTTTGTAGGAAAAGTCCAAATAAAGACCACACATATGAAAGCGGGTCAATGACAACTTCAACTCAACATTAGCACTCACTCATGCTGGACAACCAGGTCAAGATAAAGTCTACACAGGTTTAAACCGACCCAAAGTCCCCTTAAGAGGCAAATCTCCAAGTCCTCTTAAGAGGCAAATCTCCCAAGTCCTCTTAAGAGGCAAATCTCCAAGTCCTCTTAAGAGGCAAATCTCCCAAGTCCTCTTAAGAGGCAAATCTCCAAGTCCTCTTAAGAGGAAAATCTCCCAAGTCCACTTAAGAGGCAAATCTCCAAGTCCTCTAAAGAGGCAGATCTTTCAAGTCATCTAAAGAGGTAGAACGTTTAAGTCCTCTAAAGAGGCAAATCGTCAAGTCCTCTTAAGAGGCAAATCTCCAAAGTGCTCTGAAGAGGCAAATCTCCAAGTCCTCTTAAGAGCCAAATCTTTAAAGTCCTCTTAAGAGGCAAATCTTCCAAGTCCTCTTAAGAGACAAATCTTCAAAGTCGTTTTAAGAGGCAAATCTCCAAGTCCTTTGAAGAGGCAAATCTCCAAAGTCCTCTTAAGAGGCAAAACATACAAAGGACATTTTAAGAGGGAAAACATCCAAAGACCTCTTAAGAGGTAAAACATCCAAGGACCTCTTAAGAGGCAAAACATCCAAAGACCTCTTAAGGGCACTAATCTGCAAATTAGAGAAAGTCTTTCAGGGGGCAACCGTTCTTCAAGGAACAACCAACCGTCCTTTAGAGGGCATCCATTCGACATCAGCTCAATGGGAATGTAACATGCCAACAAGGTGACATCAATTAGCCACCAAGAGTGTTGCTTAACATGTCAACAAGCTGGCTTTAATCAAACCCGCAACAACTCCATCAACACAACGGGAAGGTGGTAGCCTCAGGTATGCACTCCTTTCCTTTTCTTTGAATTTTAGCTTACCTAGGCACCCATGCACTAGTTTCTCCAAAATTTGAGGGCAACAATAAATACCGGATCCCGAGGCAGCCCCGATCAGGGTTAACCAATGATGAAATAAAATGCCTGTTCACAGGGAAAAAAAAGTTAGAAATGATGGTTTTCTCTTCAAATTTGCTTTTTAAAAATAAAAAAGAAAAAAAAATAAAAAAATAAAAAAATGAAGGTTGGGAGTGATAGTGTTCTTGTCAAAATTACAATAAAAAAATTTTGGTTGGCTTGCGGCCGCTAGCACACGAGGGCAGGTGGCCCTCACGGGCTGGGGATGTGCCTCGTGCGCGTTGACGTATGCCCAGGCCACCCCTCGCCTTCGCTTCCAAGCTACCGAAAATTCGTTTTTCACCCAAATATTGGGATTTTTGAGAAAAATTTTATTTTTAATCTTTTTTTTAGGGATTTTCAAGTTTTTTTTAAAAATTTTAAAATTTGAATACGAAGAATTTGATTTAAATACAATTTTTTCTCCTAAACTAGCTAGGTTTTTTTTTTCTTAAAGTGATATAAATAGAATAATAAAGAAAGAAAAAGAAGAGACATTTAGGGTTACAATTTTTTCTTTTCTTCTATCTCAATCAAAAAATCATTCTTGAGACAAAAAAAAAAAATTAATGTTTTGTTCTTGAGATCCAAATTTTCTTTCATAATTTTTCTTTGAACAATCTTTTTTGCAATTATTTTTCTAGAGAAAAAGTTTAGATTTTTATTTTTCTAATTTAATTTTCGTTGATCTTGACAAGAAAATCATTCATTTTCTTCCCTCCATTAAATTCAAATTCTAAGGGTAAATATTTTAGGTTTGATCTTATATTTTTTTTTATTATTGTTTATTATATTATTTTTATGTTTTGTTAACAATCAATTAATCACCATGTAGATTTTTAGATCTATTATGTATTTATTTGTTTGATGTGATTTTGTGATGTTTTATTTTCTTTATTGTTTTATTTATTTAATTATTTATTTATCCAATTGTTTATACATTTGTTTTATTTAACCTAATTTCCTATTATTATTATTATTATTATTATTATTATTATTATTATTATTATTATTATTATTATTCTACTTTTGCACATGTACTATTCATGTGTCATAATTAGCGCACGTCATTTAATTTAATCTATTTCATTTTTTGTTTGTGTATTAATTTTATTTTATTATTTTTCAATATTTGTTTTATTGCATTGCTAAATATTTATTTCTTTTTAATTAATTAATTAATTTTATTGCATTACTAACTATTTGTCTCCTTTTACTTTGTGAATTTAATGAACCCACACATGTGAGTGTTTCCCACCGAATGATGAGATCTAGGAGATTTAAACCCTTTTTTTTTGTTTGATTTATCCTTTTTTTTGTTATTTTAATTATTTTTCTTTAATTATTTTGCCATGTAATTTGTAATAAACTTATTTTATTTTATGTATGTTAAAAAGAAAATCACAAAAATATTTTTATTAATAAATTGGGTTTTTCTAATAAAAGAAGACTAATGTCTTAATTTTTAACTAATAAAATCTCACTTTAAAAAGAAGAGTTAATTTTCTTAAAATGTGATCACTTATTCAGGTTTTTTCAATAATACAAAAAATAACTCTTCGATTTTCTAAGTGTGCATGAAGGAACAAGTAGACACCGGGTCCGGAGGAAGCACAGACAGAAGTTACCCTATGATGAGAATGATGCTTGTTCGTGGGCTAAAGCAAATAGAAGTGATGGTTTCCTTGAAAAAAAAAATATTTTTTGCTTTTTAAAAAAAAAAATTATTTTTGCGCTTGGGCAGTGAGACCTAAAAAAATTATTTTTGGGCTTGGGCAGTGAGACCTGTAACACCCCGATACCCCCATAGGAAGGATACAGGAGCGCTACCCAACACTCACTCAGAAACATTCATACATATCAGCGGAAGCAACAATAAAAAACTAATAAAATAATAAATTACACATCACTTATAAAATTTCATACCGATCCTTGATTATATTTACTTAATACTTATACAAAATACAGAACGATATACAACCCTAAACCACAAACTACAGGAGCTGAACAAAATAAAACTCCAACCCCTAGTGGCCGACCCTGCAGATGTGCGACGCGAACCGAACAAACCTGCCACCTACACGGGAAAACAGCCCGTGCTAAGCGATAACGCTTAGTGGGGAGGAACAAAGTAAACAGAAACCAGTGCACTAAATAGGAATACAATAAGCCATGCATAAACAAATACGTAAACATATCGAAATACTTACCATGGCAACACACGAGATATCACATGCACGACATACTAAAAATCAAACCAGAATATAATCACTATGAAGTCACTCATTACTTAGAACACTGCACTGAACAATTATGACACTATACAGAACACTATACAATAATGTCTTACATTAGCATCTAAATGTTAAGATGCATCACACTACAGAGTTCCCTCAATAAACGAGGACAGGGATGTATGGCAAAAATCACTATATGAAATCGGAATTTATAATAGAAAACACTAAGCAATTATCATAACCAAAGTCACGAAATAAACAAAACACTTCACGAAACCAATACCAAACACTTGAAACAATAGCCTGAATTCCAATGGTGGAGGATACGGGAACACGGCACGGGAGACCGAAGCCTCAAAATCAATTTTAATACCCGAAGGTAGCGCGGGAGACCGGAGTCTCAAAACATTTTATCACTACTCGTAGGATGACCATATCGGAGGTCGACCGCATCGCCCAAACGGGGCGGACACGGGCCGCTGCACTCACAAACCCTTCTTAAGTATTCTTAATTATCCCCTACCTTGACACTTCAGGCTCGACAACTCACTCTCAATCACAACACTTACTACACACGTCTCGAATTAAAACTCCAACATCACATTAATTCACTACACCGACACTAATATAAAAAGGTCAACAAGGCGTAAACTCAATCATGTACCATGCAATAGTGAGAAACCGTGCAAAGTGGGATAAAAGAATCACATTCAGAAAATAGGTCAGGAAGGAAGGGCCTCTGTTGCGATCGCGACAGGTGTCGCGCTCGCAACAGAGCACGGGGTACCTCCTCGAGAGGTCGCGCTAGAAGGCATGCTCGCGATGAAGTACGCTAGGCAGACTCACACAAACCGAGCTCTGTTGCGCTCACGACAATGTCGTGGTCGCGACAGAGACCGGTCGCTTCCTCCTCGCGCGCATGCTTGGCGGTATGCTCGCGTTGAGGACTCGGCCAACCGATCTCTCTGTTGCGCTCGCGACAGGGGGCTCTCTAGTAACAAGGAACCATTCTGCATTCTGTCGCGCTCGCGACAGAATCCAGAATTTGCCCAAATCTGTACTGTTTTGCACTATTCACAATTCAACTTTCAAAATCACTCATTCAATAATGCATAACACTTACCTCATGAGTCGAATGCAACCCAAGACATGTTAAGCATCAATATACACTCAAATCACACTAATTTGTACAAGAATTCACAATTAAATCACTAAAGCACAACAATCATGTTCTTCACTAACACTTTGAAATTCTACTACCGAACTCACACACAAGTCACTAAAACTTAAATTCATACCAAACCAATACTCTAGCTCAATCACACACATGCATTTACACATAAATCAACACTCAATATTATCACGAATTAAAGCATGACAAAGAATGATCCAAGAAAAGAACAACGGCAAAACACTCCCAAACACAATCAAATCAAGCTCCCAAACCTGAAATTGCAGCTTCAATCTTTCCCTCAAGAACCCGCTTTCTCTTTTCCCTTGCTCTATCTTCTCTCTTCCGATTCTTGCACAAAACCAAGCCACAACACACTTAAATCAAACCATAAACTCACACTTCAAAACCAGAAATTGAAGAGGAAAAGAAGGAGATGAAGAAACCCCAACTCAAACTCAAGCACTTACCTTCAAGACCCAGCTAAAACCTCCAAGAAAACACAAGAGGGAAAGGTTGAGAGCAGAAAATGGAAGCAAGAGAGAGAGAGAGGACGGGAAAGAAGGAGAAAAGGGGAAAGAACTAGCTTCCACGGGAAGCTAGGCAAATTTTCTGCCCCTCCCTTCCCTCTCTCTTACTTTTCCATTAATGCTGACCAACCCATTCCACTTGGCACACTTCTATTGGACCAAAACTCCCACTATCTTGACTTTCTTGCCAACATACCATATGATACATAGACTTAATTGATCCCTTCAAATCAAGGCTTTAAAACCTTAGGCACCATACACAAAACACACACAAGCATCTCTTACAATAATTATCTCCATAACTCCAAACTAAACTCACACCATATAATTCCTTATAAGCCACTTACATCCAAGGCACCACACACACATAGTTAACCCACATACATCCTAACACCATACACTATAAGCACACTTAATAATTCCTCCTCTTCACTTAATTAATTAATTTCTTTGCTATAAATCCGTATTAACCAAATTTTCTCTTGCTTAAATTAAAAAAATACCCTTAATTTACCGACTTACCATGCAGATTCCGACCAGGCCCTTTTTGGGTTGTTACAATCACTCCCCCTTAAGAAATTTCGTCCTCAAAATTTTCCTTCTAACCACTTACATAGGTAATTCCTTAAACAAATCTCCAAATCGCTATCACTCATACCATACGATTCTCAATACAAATACACTTCACACCAGAACCAAACTACACATAACATCTCAATTCTAACACCTCAAATCCCTTCAATACACACATCACTATCCTCCGATATAGAACACTCACGACACAAATAAAATCTTAACTCTTTCACTAGCGCACAATCCCCTAACAATCTTCTCTTCTCAACTCTAACCACTAGCACTTCACACTTCTTAACGCACTACACTCTTATCCAAACACTTGATCTTAACATCAATCACTCAAAGTATATCCTATCAGCTTTTCTCAATGAAATGCATACAATGATGCTTTTCACATACAGATGATGGATGCGGATGAAATGACTATGTAATGATTTATGTATGCAAGATGATGCGAAAATGCAACGCGAGGTGTAGTAATGCATTTTTTTTCCCATCCCCATGCTTCACTGTGCTTATGTTCACTCGATTCAAGGGAAATAGCTGACAGGTATACAGAGTGACACCTAAAACTCACACTACACACATAATCTTATATCACTCACTACATCCGACATCTCACTAATCCTTCATCTATACACTACACAAACATACACTACACAACTGCATCTGCATTAGTCCACAACACTAGACAGACTGGCATACAAAAACTCGACACTCAAACAATTCATATTGACCAGAATCGACTAAATCGGTGCTCTGATACCACTAAATGTAACACCTGATACCCCTGTAGGAAGGATACCGGAGCGCTACCCAACGCTCACTCAGAAACATTCATACATATCAGCGAAAGCAGCAATAAAAAATAATAAAATAATAAATTACACATCACTTATAAAATTTCATACCGATCCTTGATTACATTTACTTAATACTTATACAAAATACAGAATGATATAAAATCCTAAACCACAAACTACAGGAACTGAACAAAATAAAACTCCAACTCCTAGTGGCCGACCCTGCAGATGCGCGACGCTAACCGAACAATCCTACCACCTACACCGGAAAACAGCCCGTGCTAAGCGATAACGCTTAGTGGGGAGGGACAAAGTAAACAGAAACTAGTGCACTAAATAGGAATACAATAAGCCATGCATAAACAAATACGTACATATATCGAAATACTTACCATGGCAACACACGAGATATCACATGCACGACATACTAAAAATTATACCAGAATATAGTCACTATCAAGTCACTCATTACTTAGAACACTGCACTGAACAATTATGACACTATACAGAACACTATACAATAATGTCTTGCATTAGTATCTAAATGTAAAGATGCATCATACTACAGAGTTCCCTCAATAAACGAGGACAGAGATATATGGCAAAAATCACTATATGGAATCGAAATTGATAATAGAAAACACTAAGCAATTATCATAAACAAAGTCACGAAATAAACAAAACACTTCACGAAACAAATACGAAACACTTGAAAAAATAGCCTGAATTCCAATGGTGGAGGATACGGGAACACGACACGGGAGACCTAAGCCTCAAAATCAATTTTAATATCCGAAGGTAGCGCGGGAGACCGGAGTCTCAAAACATTTTATCACTACACGGAGGATGACCATCTCGGAGGTCGACCGCTTCACCCAAACAGGGCGGACAGGGGCAGCTGCACTCACAAACCCTTTTTAAGCATGCTTAATTATCCCCTACCTTGACACTTCAGGCTCGACAACTCACTCTCAATCACAACACTTACTACACACGTCTCGAATTAAAACTCCAACATCACAATAATTCACTACAACGACACTAATACGAAAAGGTTAACAAGGCATAAACTCAATCATGTACCATGCAATAGTGAGAAACCGTGCAAAGTGGGACGAAAGAATCACATTCAGAAAATAGGGCAGGCAAGAAGGGCCTCTGTAGCGATATCGACAGGTGTCGCGCTCGCGACAGAGCACGGGGTACCTCCTCGCGAGCTTGCGCGAGAAGGCATGCTCGCGATGAAGCACACTAGGCAGACTCACACAAACTGAGCTCTATCGCGGTTGCGACAGAGACCGGTCGCTTCCTCCTCGTGCGCATGCTTGGCCGCATGTTCGCGTTGAGGACTCGGCCAACCGAGCTATCTGTCGTGCTCGCGACAACGTCGTGATCGCTACAGAGGGCTCTTCAGTAACAAGGAACCATTCCGCATTCTATCGCGCTCGCGACAGAACCCAGAATTTGGCCAAATCTGCACTTTCCCGCACTATTCACAATTCAACTTTTAAAACCACTCATTCAATCATGCATAACACTTACCTCATCAGTCGAATGCAACCCAAGACACTTTAAGCATCAATATACACTCAAATCAAACTAATTTGCACAAGAATGCACAATTAAATCACTAATGCACACAAATCATGTTCTTCAATAACGCTTTGAAATTCTACTACCGAACTCACACACAAGTAACCAAAACTTAAAATCATACAAAACCAATAGTCTAGCTCAATCACACACATGCATTTACACATAAATGAACACTCAATATTATCACGAATTAAAGCATACCAAAGAATGATCCAAGAAAAGAACAACGGCAAAACACTCCCAAACACAATCAAATCAAGCTCCCAAACCTGAAATTGCAGCTTCAATTTTCCCTCAAGAACCCGCTTTCTCCTTTCCCTTGCTCTATCTTCTCTCTTCCGATTCTTGCACAAAATCCAGCCACAGCACACTTAAATCAAACCATAAACTCACACTTCAAAACCAGAAATTGAAGAGGAAAAGAAGGAGATGAAGAAACCCCCAACTCAAACTCAAGCACTTACCTTCAAGACCCAGCTGAAACCTCCAAGAAAACACAAGAGGGAAAGGTTGAGAGCAGAAAATGGAAGCAAGAGAGAGACAGAGGACGGGAAAGAAGGAGAAAAGGGGAAAGAACTAGCTTCCACGGGAAGCTAGGCAAATTTTCTGCCCCTCCATTCCCTCTCTCCTACTTTTCCATTAATGCTCACCAACCCATTCCACTTGGCACACTTCTATTGGACCAAAACTCCCACTATCTTGACTTTCTTGCCAACATACCATATGATACATAGACTTAATTGATCCCTTCAAATCAAGGCTTTAAAACCTTAGGCACCATACACAAAACACACACAAGCATCTCTTACAATAATTATCTCCATAGCACCAAACTTAACTCACACCATATAATTCCTTATAAGCCACTTACATCCAAGGCACCACACACACATAGACCACACAATAAAATCCCTTAACCCACATACATCCTAACACCATACACTATAAGCACACTTAATAATTCCTCCTCTTCACTTAATTAATTAATTTCTTTGCTATAAATCCTTATTATCCAAATTTTCTCTTGCTCAAATTACAAAAATACCATTAATTTACCGACTTACCATGCAGATTCCGACCAGGCCCTTTTTGGGTTGTTACAATCACTCCCCCTTAAGAAATTTCGTCCTCGAAATTTCCCCGCTAACAACTTACATAGGTAATTCCTTAAACAAATCTCCAAATCGCTATCACTCATACCATACGATTCTCAATACAAATACACTTCACACCAGAACCAAACTACACATAACATCTCAATTCTAACACCTCAAATCCCTTCAATACACACATCACCATCCTCCGACATAGAACACTCACGACACAAATAAAATCTTAACTCTTTCACTAGCGCACAATCCCCTAACACTCTTCTCTTTTCAACTCTAACCACTAGCACTTCACACTTCTTAACGCACTACACTCTTATCCAAACACTTGATCTTAACATCAATCACTCAAAGTATATCCTGTTAGCTTTTATCAATGAAATGCATATAATGATGCTTTTCACATACAAATGAGGGATGCGGATGAAATGACTATGTAATGATTTTTGTATGCAAGATGATGCGAAAATGCAACGCGAGCTGTAGTAATGCATTTTTTTTGCATCCCCATGCTTCACTATGCTTATGTTCACTCGATTCAAGGGAAATAGCTGATAGGTATACAGAGTGACACCCAAAACTCACACTACACATAGAATCTTATATCACTCACTACATCCGACATCTCACTAATCCTTAATCTATACACTACACAAACATACACTACACAACTGCATCTGCATTAGGCCACAATACTAGACAGACTGGCATACAAAAACTCGACACTCAAATAAACACTAAGCAATTATCATAAACAAAGTCACGAAATAAACAAAACACTTCAGGAAACCAATACCAAACACTTGAAACAATAGCCTGAATTCCAATGGTGGAGGATACGCGAACACGGCACGGGAGACCGAAGCCTCAAAATCAATTTTAATACCCGAAGGTAGTGCAGGAGACCGGAGTCTCAAAACATTTTATCACTACACGGAGGATGACCATCTCGGAGGTCGACCGCTTCGCCCAAACGGGGCGGACACGGGCAGCTGCACTCACAAACCCTTTTTAAGCATGCTTAATTATCCTCTACCTTGACACTTCAGGCTCGACAACTCACTCTCAATCACAACACTTACTACACACGTCTCGAATTAAAACTCCAACATCACATTAATTCACTACACCGACACTAATATAAAAAGGTCAACAAGGCATAAACTCAATCATGTACCATGCAATAGTGAGAAACCGTGCAAAGTGGGACAAAAGAATCTCATTCAGAAAATAGGGCAGGTAGGAAGGGCCTCTGTCGCGATCGCGACAGGTGTTGCGCTCGCGACGGAGCACGGGGTACCTCCTCGTGAGCTCACTCCAGAAGGCATGCTCACGATGAAGCACGCTAGGCAGACTCACACAAACCGAGCTAAGTGAGTGTAGCTGCCCGTGTCCACCCCATTTGGGCGAAGCGATCGACCTCCGAGATGGTCATCCCCAGCATTCTAGGCAGACTCACACAAACCGAGCTCTGTCGCGGTCGCGATAGAGACCAGTCGCTTCCTCCTTGCGCGCATGCTTGGCCGCATGCTTGCATTGAGGACTTGGCCAACCGAGCTCTCTGTTACGCTCGCGACAATGTCGCGATCGCGATAGAGGGCTCTCCAGTAATAAGGAACCATTCCAAATTCTGTCACTCTCGCGACAGAACCAAGAATTTGCCCAAATCTGCACTTTCCCGCACTATTCACAATCCAACTTTTAAAACCACTCATTCAATCATGCATAACACTTACCTTATCAGTCGAATGCAACCCAAAACATGTTAAGCATCAATATACACTCAAATCACACTAATTTGCACAAGAATGCACAATTAAATCACTAAAGCACACAAATCATGTTCTTCACTAACACTTTGAAATTTTACTACCGAACTCACATACAAGTCACTAAAACTTAAAATCATACCGAACCAATAATCTAGCTCAATCACACAAATGCATTTACACATAAATCAACACTCAATATTATCACGAATTAAAGCATAACAAAGAATGATCAAAGAAAAGGACAACAGCAAAACACTCCCAAACACAATCAAATTAAGCTCCAAAACCTGAAATTGCAGCTTCAATCTTTCCCTCAAGAACCCGCTTTCTCTTTTCCCTTGCTCTATCTTCTCTCTTCTGATTCTTGCACAAAACCCAGCCACAACACACTTAAATCAAACTATAAACTCACACTTCAAAACTAGAAATTGAAGACGAAAAGAAGGAGATGAAGAAAACCCAACTCAAACTCAAGCACTTACCTTCAAGACCCAGCTGAAACCTCCAAGAAAACACAAGAGGGAAAGGTTGAGAGATGAAAATTGAAGCAAGAGAGAGAGAGAGGACGGGAAAGAAGGAGAAAAGGGGAAAGAACTAGCTTCCACGGGAACCTAGGCAAATTTTATGCCCCTCCCTTCCCTCTCTCCTACTTTTCCATTAATGCTCACCAACCCATTCCGTTCGGCACACTTCTATTGGACAAAAACTCCCACTATCTTGACTTTCTTGCCAACATACCATATGATACATACCATAGACTTAATAGATCCCTTCAAATCAAGGCTTTAAAACCTTAGGCACCATACACAAAACCCACACAAGCATCTCTTACAATAATTGTCTCCATAGCACCAAACTTAACTCACACCATATAATTCCTTATAAGCCACTTACATCCAAGGCACCACACACACATAGACCACACAATAAAATCCCTTAACCCACTTACATCCTAACACCATACACTACAAGCACACTTAATAATTCCTCCTCTTCACTTAATTAATTAATTTCTTTGCTATAAATCCTTATTATCCAAATTTTCTCTTCCTTAAATTACCAAAATACCCTTAATTTACCGACTTACCATGCAGATTCCGACCAGGCCCTTTTTGGGTTATTACAATCACTCCCCCCTAAGAAATTTCATCCTCAAAATTTCCCCGCTAACCATTTACATAGGTAATTCCTTAAATAAATCTCCAAATCGCTATCACTCATACCATCCGATTCTCAAAACAAATACACTTCACACCAGAACCAAACTACACATAACATCTCAATTCTAACACCTCAAATCCCTTCAATACACACATTACTATCCTCCTACATAGAACACTCAAGACACAAATAAAATCTTAACTCTTTCACTAGCGCACAATCCCCTAACACTCTTCTCTTCTCAACTCTAACCACTAACACTTCACACTTCTTAAGGCACTACACTCTTATCCAAACACTTGATCTTAACGTCAATCACTCAAAGTATATCCTGTCAGCTTTTCTCAATGAAACGCATGCAATGATACTTTTCACATACAGATGAGGGATGCGAATAAAATGACTATGTAATGATTTATGTATGCAAGATGATGTAAAAATGCAACGCGCGCTGTAGTAATGCATTTTTTTCCCATCCCCATGCTTCACTATGCTTATGTTCACTCCATTCAAGGGAAATAGCTGACAAGTATACAGAGTGACACCTCAAACTCACACTACACACATAATCTTATATCACTCACTACATCCGACATCTCACTAATCGTTCATCTATACACTGCACAAACATACACTACACAACTGCATCTACAATAGGCCACAACACTAAACAGACTGGCATACAAAAACTCGACACTCAAACAATTCATATTAACCAGAATCGACTAAACCGATGCTCTGATACCACTAAATGTAACACCCCGATACCCCCGTAGGAAGGATACTGGAGCGCTACCCAATGCTCACTCAGAAACATTCATACATATCAGCGGAAGCAGCAATAAAAAAATAAAAAAATAATAAATTACACATCACTTATAAAATTTCATACTGATCCTTGATTACATTTACTTAATACTTATATAAAATACAGAACGATATACAACCCTAAGCCACAAACTACAGGAACTGAAAAAAATAAAACTCCAATTCCTAGTGGCCGACCCTGCAGATCTGCGACGCGAACCGAACAAACCTGCCACCTACACGGGAAAACAGCCCGTGCTAAGCGATAACGCTTAGTGGGGAGGAACAAAGTAAACAGAAACCAGTGCACTAAATAGGAATACAATAAGCCATGCATAAACAAATACGTACACATATCGAAATACTTGCCATGGCAACACACGAGATATCACATGCACGATATACTAAAAATCATACAAGAATATAATCACTATCAAGTCACTCATTACTTAGAACACTGTACTGAACAATTATGACACTATACAGAACACTATACAATAATGTCTTGCATAAGCATCTAAATGTAAAGATGCATCACACTACAGAGTTCCCTCAATAAATGAGGACAGAGATATATGGAAAAAATCCCTATATGGAATCGGAATTGACAATAGAAAACACTAAGCAATTATCATAACCAAAGTCACGAAATTAACAAAACACTTCACGAAACCATTACAAAACACTTGAAACAATAGCCTGAATTCCAATGGTGGAGGATACGGGAACACGGCACGGGAGACCGAAGCCTCAAAATCAATTTTAATACCCGAAGGTAGCAGGGGAGACCGGAGTCTCAAAACATTTTATCACTACACGGAGGATGACCATCTCGGAGGTCGACCGCTTCGCCCAAACGGGGCGGACACGGGCAGCTGCATTCACAAACCCTTCTTAAGCATGCTTAATTATCCCCTACCTTGACACTTCAGGCTCGACAACTCACTCTCAATCGCAACACTTACTACACACGTCTCGAATTAAAACTCCAACATCACATTAATTCACTACACCGATACTAATATAAAAAGGTCAACAAGGCATAAACTCAATCATGTACCATGCAATAGTGAGAAACCGTGCAAAGTGGACAAAAGAATCACATTCAGAAAACAGGGCAGGCAGGAAGGGACTCTATTGCGATCGCGACAGGTGTCGCGCTCGTCACAGAGCACGGGGTACCTCCTCGCGAGCTCGCGTAAGAAGGCATGCTCGCGACGAAGCACGCTAGGCAGACTCAAACAAACCGAGCTCTGTCGCACTTGCGACAAGGTCGCGGTCGCGACAGAGACCGATCGCTTCCTCCTCGCTCGCATGCTTGGCCTCATGCTCGCGTTGAGGACTCGGCCAACAGAGCTCTCTGTCGCGCTCGCGATAATGTCGCGATCCCGACAGAGGGCTCTCCAGTAACAAGGAACCATTCCGCATTCTATCGAGCTAGCAAGAGTGTCGCGATCACGACAGAACCCAGAATTTGCCCAAATCTGCACTTTCTCGCACAATTCACAATTCAACTTTCAAAACCACTCATTCAATCATGCATAACACTTACCTCATCAGTCGAATGCAACCCAAGACATGTTAAGCATCAATATACACTCAAATCACACTAATTTGCACAAGAATGCACAATTAAATCACTAAAGCACACAAATCATGTTCTTCACTAACACTTTGAAATTCTACTACCGAACTCATACACAAGTCACTAAAACTTAAAATCATACCAAACCAATACTCTAGCTCAATCACACATATGCATTTACACATAAATCAACATTCAATATTATCACGAATTAAAGCATAACAAAGAATGATCCAAGAAAAGAACAACGGCAAAACACTCCTAAACACAATCAAATCAAGCTCCCAAACCTGAAATTGCAGCTTCAATCTTTCCCTCAAGAACCCGCTTTCTCTTTTCCCTTGCTCTATCTTCTCTCTTCCGATTCTTGCACAAAACCAAGCCACAACACACTTAAATCAAACCATAAACTCACAGTTCAAAACCAGAAATTGAAGAGGAAAAGAAGGAGATGAAGAAACCCCAACTCAAACTCAAGCACTTACCTTTAAGACCCAGCTGAAACCTTCAAGAAAACACAAGAGGGAAAGGTTGAGAGCAGAAAATGGAAGCAAGAGAGAGAGAGACGACGGGAAAGAAGGAGAAAAGGGGAAAGAACTAGCTTCCACGGGAAGCTAGGCAAATTTTCTGCCCCTCCCTTCCCTCTCTCCTACTTTTCCATTAATGCTCACCAACCTATTCCACTTGGCACACTTCTATTGGACCAAAACTCCCACTATCTTGACTTTCTTGCCAACATACCATATGATACATAGACTTAATTGATCCCTTCAAATCAAGGCTTTAAAACCTTAGGCACCATACACAAAACACACACAAGCATCTCTTACAATAATTATCTCCATAACACCAAACTTAACTCACACCATATAATTCCTTTTAAGCCACTTATATCCAAGGCACCACACACACATAGACCACACAATAAAATCCCTTAACCCACTTACATCCTAACACCATACACTACAAGCACATTTAATAATTCCTCCTCTTCACTTAATTAATTAATTTCTTTGCTATAAATCCTTATTATCCAAATTTTCTCTTGCTCAAATTACCAAAATACCCTTAATTTACCAACTTACCATGCAGATTCCGACCAGGCCCTTTTTGGGTTATTACAAGACCCATCTCACTAACGTGAGATGGGGGCCTCACCATCTTACTTACGTGAGGCCCAGCCTCATATTAGTGAGGTGGCTCACTTGCCCCCTGCCTCACGCGTTTCATTTTTTCCCTCAACCTTGTCCTTTTTGTTTTCTTGAGGGAGTTGGTTTGAAGGTATGGGTTTATGTTTGATTTGGTGGGAAACAATCAAATCGGGGTCTGGGAGATAAAAAAGAAAAAGCTTGAACAACTGAAAAAAAGGGAAGGAGAGGGGAGAGGGCGTTATTAAAAATAGAGAGAGGAGAGAAAAAACATAGAGAAAGAGTGTTGATAGAAAAAAACAAAGATTTTGATTTTTCAAGACGTTTACATTTTGTTCTTGAATCCAAGAAGCCAGAACCTCATCATTTGCAGATCAAAGATCATTCTGAGGGTAAATAATGGGTTCACTCCCTCTTTCTTTCTTTTCTTTCTTCTTTCCTCTTTTCTTTATCTTCCTCCTTTGGTTTTACCAGTTGATTCTATGTCTCGTATATATTGTATATATTTGTTGTTTGATTTGTTTAATCGGCTCATCGCACGTGTATTGTTGTTATGATTAAATAATTGTGTATATTGCTTCATTATGCATGTTTGATCGCATGATATTATGTTTGTCAAGTCTGTTGAACTTCCTCTGTTCACCTCTATTTTCCTAGTCCTTTGAGTTGTGATTTTGTTTTTGTTTTCTTTGTGGTTGCCGATCGGATTTTACTCTTGTTCTTGCTTGTATTGTGTTTTCCCGATCGGATTTCATTCTCCCTGACCGGATTGTGTCGTCATTTCCCCCGTTCCCGATCGGACATGTTAGAGTCTCCCCCTGTTCCCGTTCGGACTGCACGACTAGTGCAGTAGGTGCACTAGTCGTGCACGCTTCGTGCAAGGAATGCACGACTTGTTCATGTCTTACATGACTCGTGCAAGGCATGCACGACCGGCCTGCTTCCCCTTTCTTCTTCGTCTTTTCCCCTCTATTTTGTCCGCTCGTCTTTTCCTTCTGGTATATCCCTGTTTTAATTTTCTTCTTTATTTTTTTGCCTTTGCTAGTTTCTCATGATGATCGTTACATCCTCTTACTGTGTTTTTGTCTGATTTAATTCACTGATTTATCGTTGTTTATTTTTCTGGTTTATTGCTCTGTTTAATGTTCTTAGTTTATGGTAATTGATAGGATTATTGATTTTAATTGTTTTATTATTGGTAATGCATTTCATATGGATTGAATTTTTTGATTTTAGTATTTTGAGATTAAAAACGGTGTTTTCTTTTGGAGCGAAGCTACTTTGCGTGACAGAGCAGAAAACACAGCTGTGTTTCGATGCTCTGTGCGCGCAGCTAATTGAAAAACACAGCTGTGTTCCTTAGGAAAGCACAACTATGTTTTTCACGCTTTTCCATTCCTTCGTTTTCTTTTGTTTCCTACGTGCTGCTTTTGTTTTTTATGTAATTTTTTTATGTTTAATTATTTACTTAATCATTTAATTGCTTTAATTGGTTGTTTGCTTTCTAATTAATTTAATTGTTTATTTATTAATTTTATTTAATTGTTTGATAATACATTATTCATTTAATCTATTTTACTAACATTTTATTCATTTTTGTTTTATTGTTTCAAAATTTATCTATTTGTTTTTGCGAGTTACACGTGTGCTCAGATCGGGGATTAGGAGGTTAAAGACCATCCAACTTTTGGGGTTTGCATTTTCATTATATTTTCTGTATATTGTCTTATTATTTATTTATTTTGTATGTATAATATATGTTTTAATTATCCGCGTTATAGAAAATTACGTTTTTTAGATAAATAATAATTTGGGATTTTTCCTAATAAATTGGACCAATGTCCTATTTTAACCAATAAAACCTCACCTTCAAAATGGAGAATTAGTTTTCATAAAACGGAATCACTTATCTCAGTTTTTTTTCAATCAATATCCTAAAAATAATTCTCTAATTTTTCTAATAAATAAAAAAGGAACCAATGTTCCTAAAATTCATAACCCGATTTATGTATGTTGTATTTTAATTTATTTTATGCGTTTACTTATTTGTTTGTTTATATTTTCTTATTTTGGGTGATTGTTCTGTCCCATTTCCTTTTATGTATTATTTATTTTGGGAGATTGTTTTGTCCTATTTTTTTTACTTTGTAATTTTTTTATTTATTTTTTGCTTTATTTATTGCTTTCTTGTGTGAATGAATGCGCTTTAAATTTATTGCATTATCGCATGAGATGAGAGATGAAATTTTGATTTCTTAAAAACTCAATTATAAACTTAACTTAAGTCATTAATAAGAGTAAAGTTCCGAACACCTTCTCTAGTTTAGACCAATTGAGCTTAGAGACCTTTCCCAATTTCTTGTAAATTGGGTGGCGACTCTAAAATACCTCAAGGTGCCTAAAGGTGTCGTGAGGTTGGATGATCCTATCCAATGTTCTATTGGGAAGGAGACATCCAAAATGACTCATGATGACCAAGATCATAAAAGACGCGGACCAATCCCTCGAGCCCTAAAAATGGATTCAAATGAGGGCCTTTGCTTAGTTCCAACGCGCGTCACAGTGGCGACTCCACTGGGGACAATGATCGAAACTACGCTTCGAAAGTGACTTAAGTTAAAATTATAATTGAGTTATTAAGAATCAAAAATTCCATTTCTAATTGAAATTGCATTGCATCCATTAGAGTCTTAGAATTATGATAGCTGGTCCCCATTTTGCCCCGGTGCATTCTCAAAACACGACCCTACTTTCACTAATTATCGGGAAGTGCTCGGGATAATCTCCAGCCCAAGCCTCGTACCATGAAATGGTATATTAAATGGAGACCCGATTGGTCGCTATGCTCGTGTTGAACTAGATCCGTTGGCAGGGACCATACTTGGGTAGCCCTAAAGTAACACCACCTTTGACTAAAGCCCATGTAATGGCAATAGATACTTCCACTAGGTAATATGCTCCATAATACTGTGCTTGCTCTGTGGGCCCTTATATATCAAACCAATTCAAGCATATCGGGCACTCATCAAAGGCTTTAATGCCCTAGTGGGCTCGTTTTAGTCTGTTTGAAAGGTCCAAATATATAAAGGCCAAAACCCATCTGCCTGTGCTTTAAATTGAGAGTGTTACGCTGCCAGTTTTCCACCGTGCACCATACGCACCCATTGGGTTTCCTGTTGACCCATGGGTCAAGCCCACCTAGGACAAAGACTACACAACCTCGTGTGTGGGGCTAATAAGGTCAGAAGGATCTATCTGCTTGCATGTGGCTGTGGATGCTACACAGCATACTTGTGCATCACATATCATTCATGTATGTCGAAAAAAAAATAAATAATAATAAAAAATAAAATAAATAAATAAATATATTTATATATATATATATATATATATATATATATATATATATATATATATATATATATATATATATATATATATATATATGTATGTATGTATATAATATATGTTCTCTCATGTTGCGTGTGTACATCTCCTTTTATCTGCACATTATTTTTCACATGTACATATCACCCTACGTTCAAGTTTTTTATATATACATCACATCATGTCATTGAAATATGTTGATCTTTCACTCATCGAGAACCATCTGCACATCATAATCATACATTACATGACATTCATGCATCATTCCAACCCCTTAATTTTGAGGCCACTATAGACCATTTGTCCAAGTGGTTTTGGGGTTCCGACAGTCATCATTGGAGGACCATTTGTCTGGGGTTAGGATCAAGATATGGATCAAGGGAGTTAATAAGAATTCAAAATTTTCAAGAATGGCCAATTCTTTGCAACAGATTGAAGAGACTCGTGCCTTAATTGCCCAAGAGATAGATGGAAGGCTTGAAGAGCCCGAAAAGAGGATGTTGGCCACAACCAAAGAAAGGATGGATACCATGTGGCTAGTTCTTCAGGCTCAGCTTATGGCAATTACCCTCAACGAAATTGGGCTGACCACTGTCAAGAAAGCCTATACGATGATGACCGCGGCGTCTCCTTTTAATTTCAAGCCCAGAGACAAGGTCACACTTGTTTCACCAGTCGAGCAAAGAGGAGATATGGCATCTACCCCAGATTGGGACATTGTACCTAAAGAGGGTGGAGATACTGTGACGCGCGCCGAACCCCGTGGCCTCCCGAAGGCCCGCTTTAGGGCGTCAGAATGGGATTCATTAAAGCTTGTAAGGTATTTACAAGTGCGTCTATTTTGGGCAACAATGAGGTTTCTGGCAGTCGCCACCCAATAGAACATTGGGGAAGGTCGTCTAGCCTCAGCGAGCCTAAGACGGCGCATACATATCCATCTTGGGCTAGCTAGAGAGATCTTGGAGGCCTCTGCCTCTACCCCCTGGAGCCTAGGATTGTAAGTTTCAGTCTTTTGGTGAGACTCAAGAGGTGTCTTGGAAGTCCTAGACCTCTCGCCTCATTGAGCCCCAAAGACTAGAGTGAGTTCGGGACTTCTCATTTATTTGTACCTTGATCAATATTATGATTAAGTTTTGAATTCATTGTTTCACCAACTTTCCACACGATTCATTTAATTAAGGCGCAATCATTCACGCCAAAAGCAATAAGTAAAGCATTATTAAAATAAACATCCTCAAAATAAATTACAATAAAACTAGGGGCGGAATACAACTCCCATTGTAAATAAAATACAAATCATGCATAAATCGGGGTATTCATTAATGATGAGGACATTGGTCCTCGCATGCATATTTATTATAAAACACTTTGGATAGAGAAAATTGAGACATTGGTCCCATTTTTATTTAGAAAAAATTCCAAATTAATTAATAAAAAATGGTTTAGTGACTTTCTTTCTAGCGGGCCTAAATAAACAATTTTATAAGAAAAATACATGGCAAAATAAATGGAAAAGCCAAATAAATAAAATATTATAAATGAAATAAATAAATACTTGATCCCAAACGAGCCTTCTGAATCTTCCCGTGTGCTCGCAAAAATGCCCAAGAAGGAAAATGAGATGTGAAATGAAAATAAAATACAAATAGAATAATGTTAGTAATTGAATCAATTAAAATCAATTAAATATAAAAATGAATGCTAAAATAAAATAAAATGAGATAAAACGAAATGATATCAAAATAATAAATGAATTAACATGTTTACAATTTAAAATAAATGAGAAAAATGTGTTATGAACAACAAATGGATTAAAAGATGTAATTGGAATAAAATACAACATGTTAATTAATGTGTAAAAATATGAACATGATAATAGTGAAAATAAATAAGTGAACAAAATATTAAATATATGATAATGATAATGGAAAAGAAGAAAAAAATGATTAAATAAATGACATGATTAATTAAATATGTTCACAAATGACATAAACCATTTACATGGCAAAAAGATCAACCAAAATGAATTAATTTAATTACATGTTAAAAATAATGATGAATTAAAGTGAAATAAATTAATTACATGTTAGGAATTAAAAGAAATCAATATTCACATGTTAGAAATGATAAGAAAATCAACATTTATATGAACAAAATAATATATTAACATATTAAATTAAAACAAATATAAAAGCAATGGAATAAATGAATAAGTAAATGAAAATAATAAAAATAATAATAATATACACGAATAAGAATAAAATCATACTGTGACGCGCGCCGGATGTCCATTCGGCCGCCCCTATGACCGCCCGCTTGAGGGCGATCGGGCAATTGAGGGTCCGCTAACAGCTTGCAATAAATCGCAAGCGCGTCTATATTGGCCAACAAGGAGGTTTCATAGAGTCGCCACCCAATAGAACATTGGGAAAGTTTCTCTCGCCTCGGAGAGCCTAAGACTGCACTTAATATCCATTTTGGGCCAACTAGAGGGGTCTTGGAAGGTAAACCTCTCGCCCTAAGGAGCCTAGGATTAACGTCAAAGTCTCGTGACACAAGAGGTGTCTTGGAGGGTAAACCTCTCACCTCTTTGAGCCCAAAGACCAGAGATAAGTTCGGGACTTCTCATTTATTTGCACTTTGATTAATTTTACAATTAAGTTTTGAATTTATTATTTCGCTCTCTCTCCACACGATGCAATTTAAATTAAAGGCGCAATCATCCATTTAAGAGCATAAAATAAAATAGCATTAAAGTATAAAATAAATTTACAATAATACTAAGGGCAGAATACAACCCTCGCTTGTAAATGTGCGATACATGCATAAAACGGGTTATTCATTAACAATAAGAACATTGGTCCTCGCATGCATTCATTACGGAAAACGATTTTTATGTGATGGTTTTATTGGGTAAAAATAGGACATTGGTCCAAGTTTTATTTAGCAAACATTCCATTTAGTAGACAACATTTGTGTGGTGGTTCTTTTTAGAGCGGTCGAAAATCATTTATTATTACAAACCACAAATAAATAAAATACAATAAAATAGTAATTACATATTTCTAAATAAATAAATAAATGAATACATAAATAATTGCATAAATAAATAAATGCATAAGCAAATAACAACAATAGAATGATAATATAAACAACAATATTATAAAATAATAATAGATATGAACATAAAACAATAATATAATATTAATATGACAATAATAATAATCAAATAATAATAATATCATAATAATCATAATATCAACAATGTAGTAACATTCACACAACAATAACAATAATATAATCTCAATATTAATAATAAACAATAATAATAGATAATACTAAATAAATACAATGATAATAATAAATATTAATTAATAATTAATAATAAACATAAATAAATAACAATAATAATATAATACAATAATAATTATAATAATTATAATAATAATAAAACATAAAATTAAATAATCACAAATCAATTAGATAATAACATCAACATAAAATTAACACAAATTAGACAACAACAACAATAATAATAATAATAATAATAATAATAATAATAAATAAATAAATATAAAAATAACAATTATAAATAATAAAATAATATTAAAACAGAATAATAAATAAATATAATAATAATATTATAATAACAATAATAATATTAATCATAATAAAAAATAAGTAAAAAGAGGAAAAGAGGCTTACTGGTCGCCGAAGGATCGCCGGAGGAGGGGTGACCGACACCACCGTTACTGGAAGATAGATCGTCGCCTCGGGGTCTCATCGGCGCCAGTCACACGCCTAATGGAGCTGGTGTCTCGCTGGAAATCGCCTCCAAAGGTCGCGGGTCTTCTTATCTCACGCTCCGGCTGTCGGAGGCCGATGGAGGAACGGCGGCTACCGATGGCTTCGTCCGGACCTCCTCTCCATGGTGGCGGAGCGCGTGCGACGATCAGTGGCCGTGGATGGCCGGCGGAGGCCACGCCTCCTTCCCCTCTCTTTTTCTCTTTTCTTCCTCCGGCGCCTGGGCTGTGCTCCGTTGGCCACTCTCCTCTCTTCTCTCCTTTATTTCATTTCCTTATTTTTCTTTGATTTAGTTTGGTTCCCTCCGTGCCTTTGATCTCTCTCTTTTTCTTTCTTTTTTCTTTCCTTTCCTTTCCTTTCTTTTTCTTTGTTCTTGGTCTGTGTCTTCTTGCCCAGCCGAGAGCCCTCCTCTTCTTGCTCTCTCTTTCTTTTCTTTTCCTTTCTTTTTCTTTTGCTCTCCCTTTCTTGATCTGCCGAGCCCCCCTCTTTTTTACTCATCTCATTCTTTTTATACCCCATATTTAGGGTTAAGGGGTCACAATGGTAATTTCCTCCATAATTCCCTCCTTTTCTTCTTTTTAATTAATCTAACTTAATTCAAATAACACACATTAATTAATTAATTTAAACATTACATATTAATTAAACATTACACATTAATATAATTAATCCACTTAATATATAATTTATCTAATTAATTAAACATTTAATCCATTTAAATTATCACACACACACACACACACACACACACACACACACACATATATATATATATATATATATATATATATATATATATATTTATCTAATTAATTATACACTTTAAACTTTAATTATACATGCACTTTAATCACACAATAATATTAATTACTCAAGTAACTAACTACATTAACTAATTATTTTTTAATTTCACACACATATTTATTATATATTATTTTTTTCCATTTTTTTTGGAGGGAATAATGAAGGATCAAAAATCACCATTTTCATTTTATGCTAAACTCGGGACCCGGTGTCTACAGTTGCCCCCAATTTTGGAGAAGCTAGTGCATAGACACATAAGTGAGCCAAAATTCAAAGAGGAAGAGAAAAGGGATTACATACCTGTGGCGGAGACCCTGCCTTCTTGCCGGGAAGTGATGATGTGGTGAATGCGCCGAGTCTACTCTAGACTTACAAAGCGCGAATTACACTGAATCGCTACCAAGATTCGAAGTGTTTGCACTGAATCGCTACCAAGATTCGAAGTGTGAGGGTTGCTCTTTTGAGCTGCACCGAGTCTGGTCCAGACTTACAAAGTGCTGATGTGATGGATGCGCCGAGTCTGCTCCAGACTTACAAAACGCAGGGGTTGCTCTCTTGAGCTGCACTGAGTCTGCTCCAGACTTACAAAGTGCTGATGTTGTTCTTCTGAAATGGATGTCCTTCCAGACTGGGTGTCCTCCTGGACTGCCCTTCTGGGCGGTCATTCAGATATTTTCTACAAAATCAGATGCATAAAATATACACAAGAAGTTGTATGCATGATGTTGTGTGGGACTTGTCTCCTTAGGGAGCTTAGGGAATAGACCTCTTCAAAGGGCTTCGAGATTCGCCTCCTCAAAGGACTTCACGTTTTGCCTCCTCAGAGGGCTTCGGGATTTGCCTCCTCAAAGGACTTCAAGATTTGCCTCCTCAAAGGACTTCACGATTTGCCTCCTCAGAGTGCTTCAAGATTTGCCTCCTCAGAGGTCTTCGGAATTTGCCTCCTCAGAGGTTTTCAAGATTTGCCTCCTCAAAGGACTTCGGGATTTGATTGTGCCCCCTAGGAGGTCTTTGGTTGATTTGCCCCCTGAGAGGTCTTTGGTTGATTTCTTGATTGATGGATGGAATGATGTCGTCACTCGGTTTCGGCCAGTGTCCGCATCGAGTCTCTTTTTCTGCAAGACTTAGAAAGGCAAGTATGCAGAAAAAATTGTGAGCATGCACGTGAGATGCGTATGTATGTAGCAATGCAGTATAAAAAATCCTCTAATTGGATTTGGAGGCGACAGCCAATTTGATTGCAATTTGCAGTAAGATCAGTGCCTTCTGGAATTCCCTTTGAATTTCATGCTCTTTGGGGAACATGAGGTTCTCATCCTAAACCTGTAGTCATTATTTTAAGGTAGTGCGTCCCTTGTGGATTTTCACACTAGCTTTTCTTGGCGGGAAATGCGTCCTTTCGGATTTTCACATGACCATGTGCCTTATTTTTGCCTGGAAGTGACCCAACCCAATCCAGCGGCTTTTTTTTCTTTTTTTTTTTTTTAGGATAGACTGCCTGTCTCCAGGTTTTCACCCTGTCCTTTGGCCTAACTTTTACTTAGAGCGCCAATTACGGTTTTCATCTCTAACGGCCTTTTCTTTTTTTTTTTCTTTTTTTTCCTCTCTTTTTTTTGGCAGAGGTTGAAGATGTTACTAAAGATCTTTCTGGTGTGACTGTTATGTGCTTGTGCCTCAAATCACAGTTGCACAGGCTTGATTCCTGTCATGAAGCACAACTGTAGACACTGGCTTCATAGTTGACAACATGATGAGTTGATTGGCGTGCTTGAATGACAAGAGCAGCAGCGGATAGACAGTAGCTTTGAGTATACAAGATGAACTGCTCTGGTTACATCAATATCATTGTATAAATGCACGTATTTCAATTTGATTTCATTATTTGGCATTAATCTCAAGATACAAAACCTCGTCTAATCTCGGGATGGATTTTGAAAGCATCAAACTCTTATTATCACTCAGCCTTCTCTACTTTTTTCTCTTTATTGAAAATTTTCTCTCAGCTCTTTTTTTTTTAACGTGGATTCTAGATGCAATGTTGGAGACGAAACTTAACTCGAATGCACGAATGCACTCATGGCTTCTTGCTTGAAGCTCAAGAAACACCATAGGCCTCTTCTTACGTACCAAACCTTATTAAAAGGTCATCTCCACTAATTGGATAAGACTGAACCCAGAATCAAAAGGTCTTACTTTGGTTGTAATGTCAGGCTTAGGTAGATGGCTGTCAAAGAAAGATCAGATCGTTAGAGAAAAATGGCCGCGATATTTTCTCAACTGATGGATGAACCGTTCTCGGCTCAAAAGTATTCTTGAATTTGGACTCGATAACATTCTAGCTCCTTGATATCAGAATAACAATAGAAGGGTAATTATTGAAACTAGTCAATTGGTCACCATTTTGAGCTCTCTTTTTGATTCCTCTTTTTTTCTTTTCTTTGCTTCTTTTTCTTTCATTTTTCATTCATTTTTTCTTTTTGGATTTTTCATTTTTCTTTTTCTTTTTCTTCTTTTTGCTTTTGCTTCTTTTTTGTGAGCTCATGCCTTTCATGCACGACTAAACCCTCTTTCCAAAGTGTAAACTTGCTCTTATCAAGGCATTTATGGATAGCCCAAAAAATTGTTCAAATGTACATCCATCAGTCTTAGAGCGGCCACTCTTCTAAGGGGAAGCCAAAATCATTTTAGGCGAGGGGATAGTTTAATGTGTGTAATAACAAAATTGGCACGCATTCAGCATACCTCCATAAAGGCTCAACAGGCTAGTAAGTGATCGCAGAATAAGGGTAGGAAATAGTCATTTAGAGAGCTATGCAAAGAAAAGATTGCCTAAATCATTTTACAGGTTCTGTCTTATCCAGAGATCGCTTCGACAGGTAATCAGAAAGGTTCTAGTGCTCTTAGTGAGTTTTCACCCAATCTCCTAATTGCAACTAGTTTTTCTTCCTTATTTTTATTTTCTCTCTGAATTTTCCTCTTTACATGAGTTATATCAGATGCCATCAAAATTTTCCTTGGATTTTCCAAAGTTCCAAGATTAAATGCAGTAGTATTAATTGAATTAATGTCAAAATGAATGAATATATCATGATCATAAGAAATGAAATCATCAGAAATAAAATACAAATACACAAAAACATTGTTCATCATATTAACATAACCAAAATGTCATAAAGAGTTCTCAAAATACAGAGACATAATACATAATATCTCCTTGTAGTTCTTGCAAAATATGCCACTCCGGTGGACTGGGTCCAATCACATATTCGGTGGGGGAACTGCATTATAGCTCGGTTTCTTCTTTTTCTCCCTCCTTTTAGGGTCCGTTATCTGCTTCGTATCAATGAGGTCCTGAATCTTGTTCCTCAGGGTCCGGCAGTAGTCTGTCAGGTGCCCAGTATGCTGATGATAGGCGCAGTACTGGTCATCTCTATGCCCTGGCTGTCCTTGATTTATAGCTGGCCTAGGTACTAGAGGTTGTATCTTGCCTTCCTTTATAAGCCTTTCCAGTACCAAAGATAAAGGGCGACTCAAGTTAGAATAGTACCTCTGACCCTGTCCAATCCCGGTTGCTGAGACCTCGGCTGCCTTGCCACTTCTATTGTTGCTGCTTCCAGCTCCGCCTGATCTGTTCCCCGATTGATTTCCAAAGTTTCTCCCAGGAAAGCTATTCTGACTCGCTTTCTTTGCCAGGTAGGCCCCCTCAGCTTCTACAGCAATGTCTTTCAATGATTCCCAATCTCTAAGCCCTTTGAAGCTCAGCAGATCCCTCAGGTAAGGACAGGAATTTTTGATAAATAGCCTAATCTGATCAGCCGTGTTAGGCTTCCGTTTCATCTCCATAACCCTGTGCCTCCACCTTATGAGGTACTCATGGAACGATTCGTCGGGCTTTTGCTGTAGAAGTTCAAGGTCCTTCAGGGTGACCTCCATTCTAGTACTGCAATCGTACTGTTTCATAAATTCATCGGTCAGCAGGTCCCAGTCTTCTTTACACCTCCTATCCAGCCCATGATACCAGTCCACTGCAGGTCCCGCCAGGCTGAGGCAAAAATACTCCACCTTTTGCTTCTTGCTTAGCCCCGTGCCCTTCATCACTAAGGTATACTGCTTGACATGCGCAGAAGGATCTGAAGTACCGTTAAACTTTGGTAGCTCAGGCATTTTAAATCTCTGGGGCAGCAATTCTTCATCTCCCAAATTTCTGTCTTCAAGGCTGACCCCTTTTCCAGTTGATAGCATCCGGGTGATGGCCTCAATCTGCTGTCTCATTGCTCTCAGAGTCTCATCCTCCACCTTGGGTGCTCTACCCCTCACAGGTTGGTGGGCTGCTACTTCCTCAATCTCATCTTCTTCCATAAAATCCTCCTCGGGATTATGAACCCTTGCCCTTCTTGGCTCAACAGGTGCAGCTTCGTTCTTATTAATAGGTTGACGAGCAGCCACTCCAATGAAGGGAGCCTCCCCACCAACAGGCGGTTCAACTTGCCCCTGAGGAGGGACTGCCGGTGCTTGTGGAGCAATAGGTTGCTGCAGAACAGGAGGTGCTTGTGCAATAGGGGGATGGGCAATTCTTTCGGCCATAACATCCATCATATCCAACATTCGCCGTTCAAATTCATCCAGCCTCCGGGCAAGGTCTTGAGTGGTTAAATTTCCAGTTTCGTCCGCCATGGAGGATGAAGCACTAGACGTTGAGAGTGGCTCAAGATCCCAATCAAGCACTAACTCCAGCAATCCAAAAGGCGAATCTGTCTTTACTAATCGACCGTCGGGACCTCTAATCCACTTGGAAGAATCTATGATGGCTAAAAATTTAAATTGTTAGTATGATGGGTGTATGACAATATACAATGTATGATCGTGAATTATGCAGATGGAGTGAAAAAACCAATAAATTGCAATTATGCGATGCAATGCATGAAAATAAATATACACGTAATGGCATATGTGTGTGAAAATCAATATGCAGGCAAAAGGATATATACACAATATGAAATGTATTTTTTTATTTTTTATATTTTATATATTTATATATTATTTATTTATTTATTTATTTTTTTGACATGAATGACATGTGATGTATGTACATGTGCAGCATTCACAGCCACATGCAAGCAGGTAGATCCTTCAAGCCTTATTTCTCCCACACACGGGGTCGTGCGGTCTCTTTCCTAGGTGAGCTTTATCCAAGGGTTAACAGGGAACCCAATGGACGCGTATAGTGCGCGGTGAAAAACGGGCAGCGTAACAACTATTACTTTAAAGCACACGCGCATGGATGTTTGGCCATTATATATTTAAGCAATTCGATTAAATCAAGATGGGCCCACCGGGGCATAAAAGCCTTTGATGAAAACCATTTAATTTGATTGATTTTGTTCAATATATGACAGCCCAAATAGCAAGCACGATATTATGGTACATGTCACCTAGTGGAAGTTTCTAGTGCCATTACATGGGCTTCGGTCATGGGTGGCGTTACTTTGGGGCTACCCAAGCATGGTCCCTGCCAACAGGCCTAGCTCATCACGAGCGTAACGACCGATCGGGTCACCATTTGATATACCTTGATGGTACGAGGCTTGGGCTGGTGATTATCCTTAACACTTCCCTAAATTGAGTGAAAATAGGGTCGTGCTTCGGGAACGCACCGGGGCTAATTGAGGGACCAAACTAGCATATTCTAAAGCTCTAATGGGATGTAATGCAATTTTGAGAGAAAAGCGAAATTTATAAACTAAAACTTAATTGTAAATTTTAATCAAAGTACTTTCAAATCGAAGTCTCAAATACGATCCCCAGTGGAGTCGCCACTGTGACGCGCGCAGGATGTCCACTCGGCCACCCCTATGACCGCCAGCTTGAGGGCGATCGGGCAATTGAGGGTCCGCTAACAGCTTGCAATAAATCGCAAGTGCGTCTATATTGGGTAACAAGGAGGTTTCATAGAGTCGCCACCCAATAGAACATTGGGAAAGTTTCTCTCGCCTCGGAGAGCCTAAGACTGCACTTAATATCCATTTTGGGCCAACCAGAGGGGTCTTGGAAGGTAAACCTCTCGCCCTAAGAAGCCTAGGATTAATGTCAAAGTCTTGTGACACAAGAGGTGTCTTGGAAGGTAAACCTCTCACCTCTTTGAGCCCAAAGACCAGAGATAGATTCGGAACTTCTCATTTATTTGCACTTTGATTAATTTTACAATTAAGTTTTGAATTTATTATTTCGCTCTCTCTCCACATGATGCAATTTAAATTAAAGGCGCAATCATCCATTTAAGAGAATAAAATAAAATAGCATTAGAGTATAAAATAAATTTACAATAATACTAAGGGCAGAATACAACCCTCGCTTGTAAATGTGCGATACATGCATAAAACGGGTTATTCATTAACAATGAGAACATTGGTCCTCGCATGTATTCATTATGGAAAACGATTTTTATGTGATGGTTTTATTGGGTAAAAATAGGACATTGGTCCAAGTTTTATTTAGCAAACATTCCATTTAGTAGACAACATTTGTGTGGTGGTTCTTTTTAGAGCGGTCGAAAATCATTTGTTATTACAAACCACAAATAAATAAAATACAATAAAATAGTAATTACATATTTCTAAATAAATAAATAAATGAATACATAAATAATTGCATAAATAAATAAATGCAGAAGCAAATAACAACAATAGAATGATAATATAAACAACAATATTATAAAATAATAATAGATATGAACCAAGTTATAATAATATATTAACAATGATAATAATTATGAAATGCATTAAACATAAAATAATAACATTAAGAATAATAAATAATATAATATTAATATGACAATAATAATAATGAAATAATAATAATATCATAATAATCATAATATCAACAATGTAGTAACATTCACACAACAATAACAATAATATAATCTCAATATTAATAATAAACAATAATAATAGATAATACTAAATAAATACAATGATAATAATAAATATTAATTAATAATAAACATAAATAAATAACAATAATAATATAATACAATAATAATTATAATAATTATAATAATAATAAAACATAAAATTAAATAATCACAAATCAATTAGATAATAACATCAACATAAAATTAACACAAATTAGACAATAATAATAATAATAATAAATAAATATAAAAATAAAAATTATAAATAATAAAATAATATTAAAACAGAATAATAAATAAATATAATAATAATATTATAATATTAATAATAATAAAAAATAAGTAAAAAGAGGAAAAGAGGCTTACCGGTCGCCGGAGGAGGGGTGACCGACACCACCGTCGTTGGAAGATAGATCGTCGCCTCGGGGTCTCACTGGCGCCAGTCACGCGCCTAACGGAGCTGGTGTCTCGCCGAAAATCGCCTCCAAAGGTCGCGGGTCTTCTTTTCTCACGCTCTGGCTGTCGGAGGCCGATGGAGGAACGGCGGCTACCGATGGCTTCGTCCGGACCTCCTCTCCATGGTGGCGGAGTGCGTACGACGATCGGTGGCCTTGGATGGCTGGCGGAGGCCACGCCTCCTTCCCCTCTCTTTTTCGCTTTTCTTCCTTCGGCGCCTGGGCTGTGCTCCGTTGGCCACTCTCCTCTCTTCTCTCCTATATTTCTTTTCCTTATTTTTCTTTGATTTAGTTTGGTTCCCTCTGTGCCTTTGATCCATCTCTTTTTCTTTCTTTTTTCTTTCCTTTCCTTTCCTTTATTTTTCTTTGTTCTTGGTCTGTGTCTTCTTGCCCAGCCGAGAGCCCTCCTCTTCTTGCTCTCTCTTTCTTTTCTTTTCCTTTCTTTTTCTTTTGGTTTCCCTTTCTTGATCTGCCGAGCCCCCCTCTTTCTTACTCATCTCATTCTTTTTATACCCCATATTTAGGGTTAAGGGGTCACAATGGTAATTTCCTCCATAATTCCCTCCTTTTCTTCTTTTTAATTAATCTAACTTAATTCAAATAACACACATTAATTAATTAATTTAAACATTACATATTAATTAAAAATTACACATTAATATAATTAATCCACTTAATATATAATTTATCTATTTAATTAAACATTTAATCCATTTAAATTATCACACACACATATATATATATATATATATATATATTTATCTAATTAATTATACACTTTAAACTTTAATTATACATGCACTTTAATCACACAATAATATTAATTACTCAAGTAACTAACTACATTAACTATTTAATTTTTAATTTCACACACATATTTATTATATATTATTTTTTTCCATTTTTTTCGGAGGGAATAATCAAGGATCAAAAATCACCATTTTCATTTTATGCTGGACTCGGGACCCGGTGTCTACACATACATAAACAAGTTAAATAAAACAAATCTGAAATAAAATAAATAAATAAATAAATGAAGTTAATAAAAATATACATGAATAAATTAACATGAACAAAAATAATAAAAAGAGCAAGCCTGAAATGTTTACCCTCAGAGTTTCGGATTCGATGAAGGTAAAATGATGATCGATTTCTTTATTCTTGATTTGCAATATTAGAGTGTAATAATAAAAATGTTGGAATTTCATTCCAAGAAAGAAATAGGATAAAAAATGATCAAAAATTCTTTAAGAGCAAAGAATTGATTTTTTGCCTAAAGAAATGATTTTGATTTAAAAAAGTTTTTATTGATTACAATTAAAGAAAAAAATGATTTGGTTTATATCAAAATAAAAATCAAATGGAAAAAATTAGATTTTGATAACAAACAATTACTTTATTTGTATCAAAATTAATTTTCCATCAAAAAGAGATTCAAAACAAAATCAATGTAAAAAAAAATTTATTGAACACAGATAAAAGGTTAAAAAAAATTGAGAACAAACAATTGTTGTGTTTGTCTCCAAAAATTAATCAAATAACAAAAACTCCTTCTAAATATATATTTAGAAGAAATTATGTTGGAAAAAAAAGAATGAAAGATGAACTCAATTTTTTGTTCTTCTTTGGTAGGGAAAAAAAATCTGAAATTTTTTTAGAGTTTGAGAGGAAGAAGAAGAGAAAAAATGAAGAGAAAAAACCCTAGCCAAAAATCCTCAAAAGAATTCCCTCTTTTAGGTTTTCATCTCATTCCTTTTATATGAAAAAATAGGATAAAATAAAATAATTAAAGGGATAAAATTTAATTAAATCAGATATTACCTATTTTAATTTTTTAAAACTGGAAAAAATCTCTTAAAACCTTGAAAAAAGGGATAAAAAACTGATTTTTAGGTCCAAAAATTGGAAAAAAGGGGTATCAGACCCTATAGCGACGGCCAGGAGTAGGGACGCCCGTCGCTATATATGGACGGGCGTCAGAGCGGCAGCCTCGCGCACGGAGCGCGCGCGCCAGCGCGATGGGCGGCGCGCAGTGCGTGCAATGCTGCGCACGCTTTTAGCGACGCACAGCATTGGCGACGTTGCGCATCGCCCTTGCGCCCGCAGCGCGCTGGGCGCTCGGTCGCCCGCGAGCTGGGTGCCTGCGCGCTACCGCAGGCGTGCCGCCGCACCCGACACTCGCGATTCGACTTTTTTTTTTTTAAAAAATTTAAATTGACTAAAAATTCTATAATTTTAAGCCCCCATTTTTCAAAACTAATTTTTAAAATATTTTTTATTATTTTTTTTATTTTTTTATCTTTTCACTCTAAAATGCAAATTTGAAAAGAAAATCATCACTTTTAACCTTTTTGCCTGTGGAAAGGCGTCTTATCATCATTGGGTAACTCCGATCTGGGCTGTCTCAGTACCCGGTGTTTACAGTTGCTCCTAATTTTGGGGAAACTAGTGCACTAGTGCCTAGATGAGGTAAAATTCGGAGAAGAAGGAAGGAGATGCGTACCTGAGGCAGCCCTTGCCTTTTTGCCATTGAAGCAGCGATGCGTTGAGTCTGCTCCAGACTTACAAAACGCTAGGATGTCTCTCCTGAACTGCACCGAGTCTGCTCCAAACTTACGAAGTGCGGATGGTGATGCGCCGAGTCTGCTCCGGACTTACAAAGTGCGAGGATTGCTCTCCTGAGCTGCACCGAGTCTACTCCAACTTACAAAGTGCGGATGGTGATGTTCCAAGTCTGCTCCAGACTTACAAAACGCGAGGATTGCTCTCCTGAGATGCACCGAGTTTGCTCTAACTTACAAAGTGCGGATAGTGATGCGGCGAGTCTGCTCCGGACTTACAAAACGCGAGGATTGCTCTCCTGAGCTGTACCGAGTCTGCTCCAACTTACAAAGTCCGGATGGTGATGCGCCGAGTCTGCTCCAGACTTACAAAAATGCGAGGATTGCTCTCCTGAGCTGCACCGAGTTTGCTCCAACTTACAAAGTGCGGATGGTGACGCGTGTGCCCTGCTGTCCTCGTCTCGGCATGCGCGGTGTCTATGAGATGCAGTACTCTCTGACTACAACCTCTGTTTGCGATCTGTTCTATCGCTTGTGATCTATTAGCCTCGTCCTGGCCTGATTGCCCTTGGCATAACATGAATGAAGAGGTTTGCTTTTCTGGGCAGTTTCTAATAAGGTTAAGTTGAACCCATCTCTCGGATCATCTCAGAATTGAAGGGATTTGGAATACTTTTGAAAATAAGTTGATGTTCCGAAGAGACTGAGTAAGCTTTAAGAAAAGGTCTCAAATATAATGCTCCAAAGAGACCGAGAATGCCTTAAAAAGGTCTTAAAGATAATGCTCCAAAGAGACTGAGAATGCCTTAAAAGGTCTTAAAGATAATGCTCCAAAAAGACTGAGAATGCCTTAAAAAGGTCTTAAAGATAATGCTCCAAAGAGACTGAGAATGCCTTAAAAAAAGTCTTAAATATAATGCTCCAAAGAGACTGAGAATGCCTTAAAAAAAAGGTCTTAAAGATAATGCTCCAAAGAGACTGAGAATGCCTTAAAAAGGTCTTAAAGATAATGCTCCAAAGAGACTTTGATGCTCGTTGGGAGACTTTGATGTCGAGCCTCCAGAGAGAAAATTATTATTTGAGGTTTTGGTTGCATGCCCTCAGGCGGATAGGTTTCCATGTCTTTGGTGATTCTTCTGTTTTTGTTTTCGTTTTGGGATTTTCTTTCCTGGAATTTTTACACTTTGGATGCATTCGAATTTTACAGCATGTTGGATTTTCAAGGCCTCGAAAACATCTTTTTCTTTTTGTTTTGTTATTTTGCTTTGAGAATTTGCACATTTGAATTTGGATTTTGTACACTTATTGTGTGATGTGGGTGAGCGTGCCTCTTATGACAGAAAAAAAACTTACCTGTTCGCTCCTGGCATGGTGTGCATGGAAATGCTTATTCTTTTCCCTCTTGGGAGCAGGTCCTTGAGATTCTTCTCTTGTGAGAACTTCATCTTGATCTGATTGTTTGGCATGGATGAGCCGATGCAGAGCTAAAACTGTACCTCGGCTCACTTTCGCATCTGATTTCCTTTAGCATGGTGTGCCCGGATAGGCTTGTTCTCTTGGACGTTTCACCTCTGTACATATTTACTTCATTTTAGGCCGGATATAGTGGCCGATCATGTCGAGCTGAATTCGTCCTTTGGATCATCCTTGCTCATGAAGTCTATTCAGACCCTTCCCTCTAAGTTATGTACACAACAACATATACAAAAGATTGTGTGTGCGTATGGAATCATGGGTATGAAATATACACATAAAGCTATATACACGAGACATAAGCAAAAGATTAGTGTGTAAGAATTGTGTGTACAACCATAAGTGTAATGGACTAAATGCACGTGATATGCAGGGCAATATGCAAAAGATTTATGCATGTGAGATGCAAAAATGGATAGACCACATCCCAGGTGGTTAAGGGATTCGTTGAGGGTACTGTTCAGCTGCTCACATTCTTTGATGCCCCCAAGGATCTAGAAAAGCGTTGTCTTGACTTTATGGACCCTAACCCATAATCTTTTCAAGGAGAACTGACCCGTACGTATCTTTGCCCCCGAGTCAATGAGCATTTTGCCCCCAGCACTCTGAATCAAGTTCTGCATTATACGGCACCTGTCTAAAGGGAAGTGATTTCGAGTAATGCTGCCTTATTGCTCCAGGCTTAAAAAGTCATTGTTTTAAAGGTAGTGCGTCCCTTGTGGATTTTCACACTAGCTTTTCTTAGCGGGAAATGCGTTCCTTTAGGGATTTTCACATAACCCTGTGCCTAATTTTTGCCTGGAGTGGACCCAACCCAATCCAGCGGCTTTTTTTTCTTTTTGTTTGTAGGACAGACTGCCGGTTCCCAGGTTTTCACCCTGCCCTTTGGCCGAACTTTTGCTTAGAGAGCCAGTCACGGTTTTCATCTCTAACGGCCTTCTTCCTTTTTTTTTTGTCATTTAAGGAATAGGAGGAGGATTTGTCACATGAAAAATCATTATTGCTGCTTTGATAATTGCTCCAGTGTATGTCCTTATGCCTGCAGCAGGTTTCTCTTAATCGTCTAATTGCATGTTTATGCCTAGCTTATGCATGCATTTCTATCTATAGGCACCATATAGCAATAAGAATGACCATGACTAGACATGTGATACAAAAGCACTAGTTTTACTTAGTTTCAATGAGTAACAACTTAGTTGCACCCGATCTCCTGTTATCAAACAGCCCTCTCGGGTTTTCTTGATTGAACATTTTCTCTCACGCCTCTAATTTTTGCCCAGGGTGCCTTTTTCGGTTTTCACCCTGATGAGGCACCCAATTTTAGCAAGGCCGCCTTTTTTCGGTTTTCTACCCGTGGGGTTTTTATTCTCTTCTTTTGATTTTTAGCCCTTAACCTTGGACCCTCTTGAGTCTGTCAACATCGATCGGTTCTGTCCGTTACTGCTCTCTAGGATAACAATCTCTGGAAGACAAAGGGACCTTCTCACACTGGCCCAAATTTACCTCGTATGTCTGGAACACCTGGTCTCATTTGCTTGACAATTGAATCTCCCTCCTTCATCGAATGCTTTCTGGCCGTCTTTCCAAATGATCAAGCAGAATGTTTTCTGATGGGTCTGACCGTGACGATAATCCTATGACTTGTCCTTGTCTGACTCGTGCAATTGCTGCTGTCGTTGTTATGCTCTGTCGGTTTCCAAAATTTAGCCATGACTCTCCTTAAAGATTTGAGCTTCACATCTATCGGCCATACTGCTTCTGCCCCCTGTGTCGAGGAATAATAGATGACTCTTGTAGAGGTTCCAATGGTGGCTCTCTAGCCTCGAAGTGCAAAAGGGTCATTTCTCTGCCCAATCCTTTTTCTTGATCTTTTCTGCCAGCATTAAACCATTCATATAGGTCGTGCAAATTTTGGCTTGGATTTCTTCCGTCTCTTAGCTGCTTCCTCATTCATCAACTTGTTGCTTGTATAGTATACCCTTCATGTAGATAAAACGGGTAGATGGTTTGCAGATCAGCATTATAGTCCTTTTCCTTTTTGCAACCATGAAGAATGGTAGGATACAGACATGTACAAATCAACAGGATTTGGGCAAAACTTGCCCCCAAGATGTTTTCCTTCTATCTTTTTTTATTTCCTTCTTCTTCTTTTTTTTCTTTTTCTTTTTTTTTTCTTTTTCTTTTTTTTTGTTTGTTTTTTTTTTGTTTGTGCTTGTTGTTCATTTCCTTTTTATCTTCTTTTTCCTTGTTCTTTTTCCAAGGATAAGCTTTGTCCTAATCCTGATAGTTTACACATACACGTACCCCTTCTCTTCTTGAATTGGGATAGCATTGACCAACTAAGTCCGGTTTTGAACTCCAACCAAAAATTTTAGCTTCATCTCTGCTTGTGGATTCTTCCTTTTGACCTTTTCTGCCCCCTCCGGTCTGGTCTTTTGAGCTTCTACTTGACTGGTTCATGATCGATGCAGGAATGATGTGTTTGACGCCTTTACGATTATCTCCTGGTATGTCTTCATGGGTCCAGGCAAAGACTTCTTCAGATATTTTTGTTTTAATTCTCTCAAATTTTATCTCGCTTCAGGAGTCAAATTGGGTGCAACCAAGATTACTATTTATTGAAACTAGATGAAATGGTGTTTTAAACCAATGCCTTAATCATGATTATTATTTATGCTTGATGCAATAAAATATAGAAATACATATATAAGCAAAGCCCATATTATTAAAGAAGAAAAGATAAACAAGTGCATAGTTCAGGAATACACTTTAGAAAATGAAAAGCATTATAACAACTCTAATCCTTTCTTTCTTCATCAAGGCCAGGGACCAATTCTTGAATGCGATCTCTCAGAGGGCGACAATAGTCTGTCCGATGCCCTGTGTACTGGTGATACGCACAATACCAGTCTGTTTTGTGCCTCGGTTTTCCCTGACTTGGGGCAAGCCTAGCTGGCAAGGGTTGCAGCTTCCCTTCCTTGATGAGACGAGTGAAGTGCCAAGATAGAGGCTTGCCCGAGATGGTGAGGTGTTTAGGAGTCATTCCGGTGGTTGAGACCTCTGCTGCCTTGGTATTTCCCCCATTGCTACTGCTGTTTCCTAAGGCCAGGTTTGCAGATTTAGCCATTTTATCCAGATGCTCAGCCTCAGCTTCAATGGCTATATCTTTTAAGGACTCCCAGTCCTTCAGCCCCTTCATCTTTAGCCCATATTTCAAGTATGGGCTGGCATTCCTAATAAACAACCTGATCTGGTCTGGAGTGTCTGGTCTCTTCTTCATCTCCATTACTCGGTTCCTCCATCGGGTCAGGTACTCATAGAATGACTTGTTCAGCTTTTGTTGTAGTAACTCTAGATCTTTCAAAGTGACCTCCATCCTTGTACTATAGTCATATTGCTGGAGGAACTCCTCCGTCAGCAGATCCCAGTCTTCTTTTATTCTTCGATCCCGTCCGTGATACCAGCCCACCATAGGACCTGTCAAACTTAAACAGAAGTGTCCCACCTTCTGCCTCTTTGTTAGCGTGGTACCTTTCATTATCAAAGAATACTGCTTGATGTGTGCAGTGGGGTTCGATGTGCCATCAAATTTTGGGACATCAGGCATCTTAAAGTTCAAGGGGATTAGATCTTCTCCATCTAGCTCTTTATCTTCGGGGTTCATCTCTCGACCCCTTGTCAACACCTTAGCCATTACCTCAAACTTTTCTTCCATTTTCTTCCAGATGGCATCTTCTGTCTGGGGTGCTTTCCTTCTAACTGACAGGGGTTCTCCATATTAATCCCCTTCTAGGTCTTCTTCCATTCTATGGGCTACTCCTCTCTTTTGCCCTCCTGATGTGGTAGCCCCTAGGTCCACTGGTGGTGGACGTGCATCCTCCGGCTGATCCTCTTTGGCCTCCTCCTGTTCATTTTGTCTCATGGGAGGAGGCGCCAGGTTCTGTGGTGTAGCTGGTTGAGCCATTGTGACCATCATGGCCTTCATCCGGTTCTCGAATTCTTCTAACCTTCGACCCACTTCTTCAGCTATCAAGACCCTGGTAGCATCTGCCTCCCTCGATGAATCGGCCATTTCTAGAGATTCTCTGAATGCCTATTGATTGCACTTGACTTGATTGTGGTTGCTCAATCAAAACCCTCTGATAATACGACTGTCAGAAACCCTAACCAGCTAGGAAAGTGGTCTTTGATAGCTGAAAAGTTTAAAGAGTTAGAGTGATGCATGAATAATATGCAATGCATGGTCATGCTGTGTAATAAAAATGATATACAATGGCTAAAAGAGATTACAATGATACATGTGAGACATGTGCAAAATTATACACAAGACAATATGTACATGTAATAATTTTATGCAAAGAAAAGGATGTATACATGTAGAAGAAATACAAAAATTTATTTGTGCATGACTGACATGAATATGTAATGCATCATCCACAACCACATGCAAGCAGATAAATCCTTTCAACCTTATTGCCTCCACACACGAGGTCGTGCGGTCTCTGTCCTAGGTGGGCTTGATCCATGGGTTAACATGGAACCCGATGGACGCGCATGGTGCACGGTGAAAAATCGGCAGCATAACCTCTCTTAGCCAATGTGCATACGTATGGGTTTTGACCATCATGTATTTAGGCAGCCCGAATAAGTTGACATGGGCCTATCGTGGCATGAAAGCCTTTGATTAGGTGACCAATCAGATTGTTTGGGTCTATCCAATACAAAATGATCCATATAGCAAGCAAGGTATTACGGTTCATACCACCTAGCGGAAATATCTATTGCCATTACATGAGCTTTGGTCAAAGATGGTGTTGCTTTAGGGCTACCTAAGCATGGTCCCTGCCAACGGGTCTAGCTCATCACGAGCGTAACGACCGATTGGGTCACCATTTAATATACCATGATGGTACGAGGCTTGGCCTGGTGATTATCCTTAACACTTCCCTACATTGAGTGAACGTAGGGTCGTGCTTCGAGAACGCACCGGGGCTGAAAAAGGGACCAAACTAGCATAGATGTAAGGCTCTAATGAGATGCAATGCAGTTTTGAAAGAAGGTGAAATCTTTAAATTAAAACTCAATTATAATTTTTAATCAAGGTACTTTCGAATGGACGTCTCGAGTATGTCCCCAGCGGAATCACCACTGTGACGCACGCCGAATCCCGTGGCCACTCGAAGACCCGCTTTAGGGCGATCAGGATGGGATTCATTAACGCTTGTAAGGTATTTACAAGTGCATTTATTTTGGGCAACAATGAGGTTTCTTGGAGTCGCCACCCAATAGAACATTGGGGAAGGTCGTCTAGCCTCAGCGAGCCTAAGACGGCGCATACATATCCATCTTGGGCTAGCCAGAGAGATCTTGGAGGCCTCTGCCTCTACCCCCTGGAGCCTAGGATTGTAAGTTTCAGTCTTTTGGTGAGAATCAAGAGGTGTCTTGGAAGTTCTAGACCTCTCGCCTCATTGAGCCCCAAAGACCAGAGTGAGTTCGGGACTTCTCATTTATTTGTACCTTGATCAATATTATGATTAAGTTTTGAATTCATTGTTTCACCAACTTTCCACACGATACATTTAATTAAGGCGCAATCATTCACATCAAAAGCAATAAGTAAAGCATTATTAAAATAAAAATTCTCAAAATAAATTACAATAAAACTAAGAGCGGAATACAACCCCATTGTAAATAAAATACAAATCATGCATAAATCGGGGTATTCATTAATGATGAGGACATTGGTCCTCGCATGCATATTTATCTTAAAACACTTTTGATGTGATGATTTTATTTTGGATAGAGAAAATTGAGACATTGGTCCAATTTTTATTTAGGAAAAATTCCAAATTAATTAATAAAAAATGGTTTAGTGACTTTCTTTCTAGCAGGCCTAAATAAATAATTTTATAAGAAAATTACATGGCAAAATAAATGGAAAAGCCAAATAAATAAAATATTGTAAATGAAATAAATAAATACTTGATCCCAAATGAGCCTTCTGAATCTTCCCGTGTGCTCGCAAAAATGCCCAAGAAGGAAAATGAGATGTGAAATGAAAATAAAATACAAATATAATAATGTTAGTAATTGAATCAATTAAAATCAATTAAATATAAAAATGAATGCTAAAATAAAATAAAATGAGATAAAACGAAATGATATCAAAATAATAAATGAATTAACATGTTTACAATTTAAAATAAATGAGAAAAATGTGTTATGAACAACAAATGGATTAAAAGATGTAATTGGAATAAAATACAACATGTTAATTAATGTGTAAAAATATGAACATGATAATAGTGAAAATAAATAAGTGAACAAAATATTAAATATATGATAATGACAATGGAAAAGAAGAAAAAAATGATTAAATAAATGACATGAATAATTAAATATGTTCACAAATGATATAAACCATTTACATGGCAAAAAGATCAATTAAAATGAATTAATTTAATTACATGTTAAAAATAATGATGAATTAAAGTGAAATAAATTAATTACATGTTAGGAATTAAAAGAAATCAATATTCACATGTTAGAAATGATAAGAAAATCAATATTTATTTGAGCAAAATAATATATTAACATATTAAATTAAAACAAATATAAAAGCAATGGAATAAATGAATAAGTAAATGAAAATAATAAAAATAATAATAATATACACGAGTAAGAATAAAATCATACATAAACAAGTTAAATAAAACAAATCTGAAATAAAATAAATAAATAAATAAATGAAGTTAATAAAAATATACATGAATAAATTAACATGAACAAAAATAATAAAAAGAACAAGCCTGAAATGTTTACCCTCAGAGTTTCAGATTCGATGAAGGTAAAATGATGATCGATTTCTTTATTCTTGATTTGCAATATTAGAGTGTAATAATAAAAATATTGGAATTTCATTCCAAGAAAGAAATAGGATAAAAAATGATCAAAAATTCTTTAAGAGCAAAGAATTGATTTCTTTTCCCAAAGAAATGATTTTGATTAAAAAAGATTTTTATTGATTAAAATTGAAGAAAAAAATGATTTGGTTTATATCAAAATAAAAATCAAATGGAAAAAATTAGATTTTGATAACAAACAATTACTTTATTTGTATCAAAATTAATTTTCCATCAAAAAGAGATTCAAAACAAAATCAATGTAAAAAAATTTTATTGAACACAGATAAAAGGTTAAAAAAAAATTGAGAACAAACAATTGTTGTGTTTGTCTCCAAAAATTAATCAAACAACAAAAACTCCTTCTAAATATATATTTATAAGAAATTATGTTGGAAAAAAAAAAGAATGAAAGATGAACTCAATTTTTTGTTCTTCTTTGGTAGAGAAAAAAATCTGGAATTTTTTTAGAGTTTGAGAGGAAGAAGAAGAGAAAAGGTGAAGAGAAAAAACCCTAGCCAAAAATCCTCAAAAGAATTCCCCCTTTTAGGTTTTCATCTCATTCCTTTTATATGAAAAAATAGGAAAAAATAAAATAATTAAAGGGATAAAATTTAATTAAATCAGATATTATCTATTTTAATTTTTAAAAATGGAAAAAATCCCTTAGAAACTTGAAAAAAGGGATAAAAAACTGGTTTTTAGGTCCAAAAATCAGAAAAAAGGGGTATCAGACCCTATAGCGACGGCCAGGAGTAGGGATGCCCGTCGCTATATATGGACGGGCGTCGGAGCAGCAGCCTCGCGCACGAAGCGAGCGCGCTAGCGCGATGGGCGGCGCGCGCTTTTAGCGACGCGCAGCAGCGTCGCCCTTGCGCGCGCTGCGCGCTGGGCGCTTGGGCGCCACCGCGCGGCCGCACCTGACACTCGCGATCCGACTTTTTTTTTTTTAAATTTTAAATTGACTAAAAATACTATAATTTTAAGCCCCCATTTTTCAAAACTAATTTTTTATTATTTTTTTATTTTTTCACTCTAAAATGCAAATTTGAAAAGAAAATCATCACTTTTAACCTTTTTGCCTGTGGAAAGGCGTCTTATCATCATTGGGTAACTCTGATCTGGGCTGTCTCAGGACTCGGTGTCTACAGATATAGTAAGGATGCATGCTCTGAAAAATAAAAGCCTGGGTATCCGCAATAACAGTAAGGGAAATGTTAAGCAGACGGGAGTGCCAAGCACGAAAATGAATCAAAGGCACTATTCTGATTTGGGCAGATCCTTGTCATGGGTTTTTAAGTCGCTGATGAAGGAGGGGATATTACAGCCATTGCCTCCTAAGCCCGCCAATAGCCAGGGACATCCCAGTCACAGGGCGGATCAGTATTGCGCCTTCCACCAACACACCGGGCATCCGACGAACTATTATTGTACTTTAAAGGACCGGGTACAAGACCTCATTGATAGCAAGCAGATCTCTGACCCAGAAGAGCGGAAGAAAGAGAGGAAGACAAATTGAGTACTTAAGTGGGGAAAGACGACGGTTATCATGAATGATAATGGACTATTGACTATAGCACCTGTGCAGAAGACTATGTTTTATATGCTTTATTTCTTTTTATTTCAAGAACTTCTTATAACAGTATGATGAACAAATTTTGCTTATTTGTATAATGTTTCTGATGATTTCATTTCTCATGATCACGATGCATTCATTTTTTGACATTAATTCAATTAATACTACTGTATTTAATCTCAAAACTTTGGAAAACCCAAAGAAAATCTTGATAGCATCCAATATTACTCCTGTAGAGAGGAAAAATCAGAGAGAAAATAAATAAAAGAAGAAAAACTAGTTACAATTAGGGGATTGGATGGATACTCACTAAGAGCACTAGAACCTTTTTTATTACCCGTCAAAGCGATCCCTGGATAAGACAGAACCTAGAAAATGATTTAGGTAGCCCTTCTTTGTATAGCTCTCTAAATGACTGTTTTCTACCTTTATTTCGCAATCACTTGCTAGCCCATTGAGTTTTTATGCCGGTATGCTAAATGTGTACCGATTTTGTTGTTACAAATGTTGAAACTACCCTTTGCCTAAAATAATTTTTACCTCCCCTTAGAAAAATGGCCGCTCTAATAAGAACGGATCTACATCATTGACAATTCTTTGGGTTATCAAAAATTGCCCTGATAAAGATAAGTTTACGTTTCGGGAAGAGGGTTTTAGCCATGCACAAAAGACTTGAGCTCTCAAAAAAAAAGAAGCGAATAATAATAATAATAATAATAAAAAATAAAGCTCAAGATAGTAACCACTTGACGAGTTTCGACGATTATCTTTTTAATTGTTATTCTGATCTTGATGAGCTAAAATGTTACCAACCACAAATTCAAGGATACTTTTGTATATGCAACAGAGCTGAGAACGGTTCACTAATCAGTCAAGCAAATATTGTGGCTATTATTCTCTAGCGACCTGATCCTTCTTTGACAGCCATCTACCTAAGCTTAACATTGCAACCAAAGTAAGACCCCTTGATTCTTAGTTCAATCTTATCCAATTAGCGGAGATGACCTTCTAATAAGTGATGGAATTTTGATTTCTTAAAAACTCAATTATAAAATTAACTTAAGTCATTAATAAGAGTGAAGTTTCAAACACCTTCTCTGGTTTAGACCAATTGAGGTTAGAGTCCTTTCCCAATTTCTTGTAAATTAGGTGGCGACTCCAAAATACCTCAAGGTGCCTAAAGGTGTCGTGAGACTAGATGATCCTTTCCAATGTTCGATTAGGAAGGAGGCATCGAAAATGACTCATGATGCCCAAGATCATAAAAGACGAGGACCAATCCCTCGAGCCCTAAAAGCGGGTTCAAATGAGGGCTTTGCTAGGTTCCGGCGTGTGTCACAGAACCAACGTTCCAACTGTAAATAATGCTCCATTTTCTGTATGTCATTTATTTATTTATTTTATAGTTTGGGGGATTGCATTTTTCTCCTGATTTTCATCTTGTAATTTATTTTTGTAGTTTATTTTATTTTATTTATTTATCCCTTTTTATAACTTTCCTCGATACTTGATGTGTGCCTTAAATAAATTACATGACGTTGTGTGAGAAGAGAGATAGAATCATAATAATTAAAAACTCATTTATAATTTAACAAAGACATTAATAAGAGTGAAGTTTTGAACTACTCTCTAGTTTAGACCCTCGAGGTTAGATGAACTTTCCCAATTTTTTAAATTGTGTGGCGACTCCAAAATACCTCAAAGGTGCCTAAATGTTTCATGAGATTAGATGAACTTCCCCAATGTTCTATTGGCTAGGGATTCCAAAATATCTCATGTTACCCAAGATATAGACGCAAACCCTCTCGGACCCTAAAAGCGGGCCTTCTAGGAATCGATGCGGGTTCGGCGCGCGTCATAATATGTAACATAAGTATTATGTAAAGAAGCCAGCTTTTGTATTTGTATAGTCATTTATGAGTAATGTATATTTATATAGTGATATTATGAACTTTGTTTAATATGTTATATGAAAACTGTTTTGCAATGAAATTTTTTTATAATTTTGTCTTTTGTTGTTTATTATTTTATCGAGTATGCTTATTTGGGTAGCATTCCTTCTCTCGTAATTGTAAACCGACCGTGTATTCTTAATGTTTGCTACGTATGGGGTAAGGGGTATTTTATTTGTATCAGAGCCTAGTTTTAGAAGGTTTCGGATGACTAGGAGTTTAGAAATGTGTCTATATAGTTTTGTGTCACACCCCAACCTATATTATGGAGACTTCTTTTCGGATTAGAGGAAGAAGAATCCAAGATAGATAGGAGTGTCACATCCCACTAGAGTAAACAAGTAAACATCACATAAATAGAGTGACATATCCAGGATAATTAAAAACTTTGAAAGAAAGAAGAGTGATACTGAACAAAATGAATACTTTATTTAATATACAAAAATAAGAAACCATACACACATGCATACTTATAATCATACAACAGCAACCTAGTACAAAAGATACATAAGTGTGTAAATATTTACATAGCTTACAATATTACATCAGAATTTTTACCTATTATTACATATACATATTACACAGATATGCAAAAATCCCAAATTACAAAAGCCGAACAAAATACAAAACTTCTAGCTTCTATGTGGCCGACTCTGCAGATGCGCAACTCGAACAAAAGCAAACCTGCCACCTGCACGGGGAAAAGAACTCGTGCTAAGCGATAACGCTTAGTGGGGAGCACACAAGAAATATGGGCGGCCATTAACAATGGTCGCCAAGACATAATACATGAAAAAGACATATACAGCCATTCATAACGCATATCGTATTATACTTACATATATTAGTCGTGCATTTAATTGATCACATTCACATTCATATATAATCATTCAATGATCAATGAGTAATTTGCACACTTACTAGTTCACCTGCTAATTCATAATAGTTAACAGTATAAAATCACATTTTCAACCATACTAATTCACATATTTATAACCATAATGGATTATGTTCAAACACAGTCACAATACGGTATACATATGAATAACTGCACATAATAGGCATGTTTGAGTCACATTAAATCCAACCAGAGATTTATAATCACATTCGAATTCATAATTGATTCACATGACCAAAATCTTACATATTCGGTTATCATATCCTCATAAGCATATCGAATAAAGCAAACGAAATACCTGCTGACTCAAAATAGTGGATAACGAGTATACAGAAAGTACTTTACGGGTACAAGCCGATTACGGAAAGTACCTTACGGGTACAAATCGAAAACCATTTCTATTTTCATTCACAAACATTTTTCGAAAGGACCTTAAACAAGATCCAAACACAATAAAGGGGTTCGCGAGGAACCAAACGGGGACCTGATCGGGGTCCAAACGATAGCGGAAGCTGCAGCAAGAAGACTCTTTTAGGCATGCCTAACTATCCACTAGACTGACTTTCGCAGGTCTTACATAATACAAATCATATTTCAAATCACATAATTTATATCATTATGCATAATCAGCAATAGGTGAGACATATGAATAAGTTCATAAAGTCAAACATGCATCATACAATTTACACTTTAAGCATAACATAACAATTTTAGAGAAAGATCATAAGTATAGATATGCATAATACATCCAATTATATTAACATACTACATAAAATAGTCAAAGTATAAACCTAAAGGTACCACAAGTTCGGAATTCAAACATTGGAATCACCAAAGAAAACTCATTCAATACAACACATCTGTCGCGCTCGCGATGCCTGTCGCGCTCGCGACAGAGACCATAGTCTCTTTGCTGCGTACGCGCGACTGACTTCGCGATCGCGGGAAGGAGAGAAGGGCTCGGCTCTGTCGCGCTCGCGATGTTGTCGTGATCGCGACAGAGGGCAACAATGCTATCGCGGGATCGCGACAAGTCGCGTGCTCGCGATAGCACAGGCCAACAATGTGCTCTGTCGTGATTGCGACGGTTGTCGCGCTCGCGACAGAGAGCAGACAAGCTATTGCTATCGCGGGCTCGCGATAGCGTCGCGTGCTCGCGACGGCACAACATCAGAATCATCGGTCTCTGTCGCGCTCGCGACAATGTCGCGATCGCGACAGAGTCCTGATTCCGAAAATCTGCAGAATTCTGCCGGATCTTTCCTTCCTCAAACTCACCCACAAACACACGAAACATATCCAAAGGTCTCTTACCTCATCTCCAGCAAGCCACACATCATTAACAACATAAACCCAACATTCGTATCAATAATTTCAATAAAACATGCCACTAACAATGTCCATTTACACAATCTACAATAACAACATTATTCATCAATCATCTCAATCGCACCCACGTTAGATGCATTCAAACATATGATATATCATCCTTAGGTTACTCAAGAGATCAACACATATTAATCCTCATCCTTCACAAGTTATATCTACTATTATTTACTAGCTAAATCACCAATCTTAATCATACTCCTAAGTTCTTCCCAACGATAATTACTTATATAGCCATTTAATTACCCTAAACATGCATAATAACTGATGGGAAAGGCACGGGATTGATCCGGGTCAACCCTAGACTCAAAAATAGAGAAGGAAAGGCTCAAAACATGCTTTTCTGTCGCGAGGTCGCGACCCCTGTCGCGCTCGCCTCAGCTACCATAACAGACTGCTTTTTACTACAAACTAGCATCGTGAAAACCGACCTCTAAACCTCATTTTTAGGAAAAGTGTTCTTCTTAATAAATGTTCTCCTACGTCTTAAATTTCAAATGGAATAAGTTTCATGTCAATTGGACATCTAGAACTCGAGATATGAACTCCACAACCTATACTGGTCAAACAACCCGACATAAAAAGAGACACTACGGTGTTATCTAAAATTCAGGGTCTTAGAGCAAGATTTAGTCCAAGGATATTTCTGAGACTTTTAAAGTAATGGAAGTCATGGTTCTAATGGTTCAATAATCTCATGATTTGGAGTTCTAAAACACACAATACAGCCTAATTACTGAAGAGAGGTCAAGTGCATTCCAACCCAGTTTCACCCAAAACCTACTCACATGCACAATTGAGCAATTTAAACCAACACTCACTACCATCATCATCTATCATCAACCACACAATCAAGAAACTTATATCATACATGAATATATAAACAAAAATTCATATATATACAATAAAATTTCCCAAACCTGGAAATCAAAGATCCAAAGTCACTTTCTAGCTTCTATCTACAATCTTTTCCTTGCCCTTGAGTTCCTCTTGTTACCACCAACTTGCACAAACCAAAAACCCAGAAATTACTCTTAATCCAAAACCCTAACTCATACAAAATCAAAAGAAATAAAAAGAGGAGAAGGAGAACCCAACCGTAGGAACCCTAAAACCCCAACTTACCTTAACAATCTTACTTCCCACTCCACCAAATCACTTATAATTCACTCTAAACCAAGAGATTGAGCAAAGAAAGGGAAGACATGAAAAGAAAATAGGGAATAGGGAGAATGAGAGAGCAAAAACGGGAACCTATTTTCCCTAACACTTAATCTTTCTTTCACATTAAATGTACACCTACCCAATGCCACTTATCCACTTCCTATAGGTCCACATGTCATAATCTTCAATCCCACTTTGACTTACTCCTACATGCACCATACACTAAACACACACAAACAATTCTTGAATAAATATCTTCAATACACCAAACACCACTCACACCATATCATTTCTTAACCCACTTACATCCTACTTCCATACACTTCAAGCACACTCTAACAATTCCTTATAAACCACTTGTCATCATCCTACAAACCCAAGTGTCACAATCTTATCCAATCACTTCCTAAATACCATACACATGTTCCACTAGATAATTCCTCACTTAACATCTTATTAATTAATTATTTTCTTTGCACTTTAGTCCTCATTAGCCAAACTTTCTCACGCACAAATTACCGAAATACCCTTCCGCTCCCGACTTCGCATGCAAATTCCGACTAGGGCCATTTTGGGGTGTTACATTTTGTGTCGGCCAAAGCGGATGTCTTTGTTCTTTGTATAGATGATAGAAATCAAAGTTTTCCAAGAAAGGTTGGTGAATAGTTAAAGAGGGTTAAATCGATAGATCATGACCTGTCTATTTTGAACTTCTTTGTGTCTGTAAGATTTAAAGTGTTTATATTAGTTGTGTTAAAAGAGTTTTTGCTAAAGATTTTATTTAGTGTGACATGGATTTTGGATAGGTTCACTGTTCTAAGGGAAGTATAAAGCAAAGGTATAAATAGTTTTGAGCTGAGAGTAATTTGGAGTATAAGAGAAGATGGTGGCACTCTGCACATCTGTCAGCTACCTCAATTGCAATTATTTAGACACGAGCATGTTGCAATATGGGGTTGGGAAATGTGCATTACCACTGCATAAATTGCATCTACATCATTTTGCATACATGAACCACCTTACATTCATTCCATCCACATCCCTTGTTCATATATGATAAGCATTTGCGTATATGCTATATTTGGAGAGGAAACTAATAGGAATGTGCATTGAGTGCTTTGGCATTAAAATGGATGTGATAAAAGAAAATGATAAGAACTAAAATTGTTAAGAGAAAAAATAAGGCACGTGCTAAAAGAAGGTATAGAGAATATATAAGCAAAGTTAAGATAGGAAGATTATATGAAGATAAGTGCAAGAAATTGTGACTAAGATTTTGAATGGATAATGAGTAGTATGAAATAGAGAAAATAACCAATGTATCTTGAAAGTTTGAGGTGTTAAGAAATGGTGAGATAAAATCATGTATGTGAGTAGATTGATTTGTATGTGAAATCTATATGTTTGAATCTTGAATAGTAATTATTATGATTGTTACGAACAGTCTGGAAGTGATTTAATGAAGAGAATTATATCGATTTGGTAAGATTATTTTCTCATAAGTTTGAATTCGATTTTGGATAAAAATTGTGTTATAGACTTTATAGTTATTTTGATTGAAAAGAATTGTTTGAAAAGATAACAAGTTAAAGCATTTCAAAGTTAAGAAATTTAAAGTATACAAAAATAAAGGACAGGAATGGAAATCTCAAGAGAAATAGTGAAATAGTACATACATATGTTAAGAAGAGTTAGACAGTGAAATAAGTGATATGAAAAGTAGAGTAAATTAGGACAAGTAAAGTGTATAATATGTATATGTTGTACAATTAAATGGAATTAAAATAAGAATGATGTGACAAATGGTATAACGTACGAACATCTAACGTGAGTGAATTTTGATGAAGAAATTCTTTAAGGGAGATTTGCATATGTCTAGGGTTTAATGGTGGCCGAAAATGAGTAATTGGATAATTGAAATGGTTAAGTGTATTGAGGACATAATCGAAAATAAGTAAAAAGTTAAGGGCATATTGGTAATTCATAAAATTATTACTTAAATGGATGGATTAAGAAATATTGTATGTAAATGATTAATTAGGAAGAAATTATATGCCAAATAAATGTAGAAACAAAAGATGAAGGACCAAATTGGATATTTAACAAAAAAAATCAAAGAAGGACCAATAGGAGATTGACATTTTGAACTTTGGATAATTATCAATTGATGGCCATATAAAAGAGGCCAAAGTGGCCGGCCATTTGAGGGAAAGAGAACACCTATTTTCTTCACTTAAGCTTTATAAAAATCTACTAAAAAATGATTCTCAAAGTGGAAGATAAGTTTAAGTGCAATCAAGCTAAATAGGTAAAGGAATAATCATATTTATTTCTTTTTATTCTCTTTTCTTATTAAGTAAGTATAGAAAGTATGAGATGAGGGATTAATTATGTTAATTGTGATGCAAATGGCTGAGGGAATCCTGCCAAAGAGGAAGGAATAAAAGAATGTGAGAGTGGGAGCAAGAAGAAGAAGAAAGGAAGCAAAAGTGAAGAGAAAAGGGCATCATATAGGGTTTGGGAATTTTATGTGTTTATGTGTATTTAATGATGAAGTAAATATTTTGAAATGTATGTGAATAATATGTGTTGCTTCAAGATGGATTGTGGTTGTTGATTGTGTGGATATGATTGAATTGGGCATGTAGAAATTATATGGGAGATTCTGCCTAATTTTACCTTTGACCCCGACTCAGTTTTTAGGCCATAAATTAGATTAAGAATACCCAACTTGGATGATTCTAGTTGTATTCAAACCTTTACTTCCATACCTACAATGTCCAACAGAGGTCCAGAGTTGAATCTTGCTCTAAGTGCCTCAAAATTAGCCAAAATCGAAGTGTTTCTACTTTGGCCAAGTCAAGGGAGCAATATGCATTTTCAAAGCCGTATCTCTTAGGATATAGCTTCAAATGATCCGAAATGTTACTAGTAGAAATTTAAGACATTAATGAGGAACAATTTTTAAGAAGGGCACTTTGCCTAAAAATGATGTTTAGACATTAGTTTTAGCTATACAAGTTGGTGGTGAAAAGCTAACATGTGTAACCCTGTTTTAGAAGTCAACATAATAGGGTCTCACGGTGGTCATGTTTCCATTACCACCATTATGAATGCTTCGGATTGTAAGAATTGGCCTAAAATTCATGGCTCATGGTGGTCACAAAATCCTGATCACCGTAGGATATGCCTTTGGAAAGCATCTTTTTAGAACCTTTCGAGATTCCCTAGCCTGACGGTGCTCACGATACTCTGACCACCATGAGCCCTCTTGTATGATGGTTGTCACAGTGGGCACAAAACACGTTACCCTCTATTTGATCAACATTATGTTAAGCTTATTTTTATGCTAATTTAATTTGGATAATGTTATGGATATTCAATGATATATTTAATACTTAAAGTGTGGCATATAAATAGCAAGCCTATATGCATTTTGTATAAAATTGAGTGTGGAATTCTTTGAATGAAATAATGTGTACATGCGATTAAATTGCTTTTATTTGAAATATTGGAAGGAAACATAGTGAATACTATAAGAGATTCACATAGGTACCAGAAACATTGGCAAGTTGTAATAAGATTGGAAAAGAGTTTAGGGTTATGCATGAATGAACATGACATACTTAAGTGAATGGTATGTGAATATATGAGGACACATACAATACCCACATAAACCTTTATTTGTGTGATAAAGTAAGGTATGAGTATAATGAATGATTATGCAAGTGATAAGTAAGCTTTTGGATATCCACATGGTTAAAATGAGTATTATTATAACTAGCATGATTATGATAGTCCTTTAACATTGTTAAGTGATATGTGATGAGATATACAATTTGTTGTATTAACTAAAGAGAAATACAATCGTAATATGAAAAGAGCTTGAGTTTGTTATGACTTACTAAAAAGTGTTCTAAGTTAACTATGTGATAAGATCTTAAATGTGATTGAAATTATTATTGTGTTCATTTGACATTATTACATGATATTCAATGAGTTTATCCAAATATAACTTATGAAATTATATAGAGTACTAAGATGAGCCCAAAGATAACAAGAGTGGATCTTTTGTTCAAGTGTTGGGTATTAAAGAATGCTATCTGTTGATCCTATACTATGAGTCTGTAAGAATATATGATTGTGAATATGTATATTAAAAATATTATATGAGAATCGTATAATGGGTTTACAAGTGTATATGATCATTATATGATCATAATAAGTGTTTATGAATATAAGGAATATGATATTGACATGAGTATCATAAAATTGAGAAAATATGAGTATTAGCTTTCGTTAACCGAGTCGTGGATAGATAGGTATGCCTATAGAGACCTCTATTGCTGCAGCCTATGCGTTTTTGGACCCCGTTTGGGTCCTTATGCGTTCTTGGATCGCGATGTGTTATTGGATACCATTTGGATTCCTATGCATGATATTATACTAGTATCCTCGAGTACCTTTGCGTTTTAATTCCCGTTATGCACCATATTGGAAATACATGCAACAATTGTACAAAAGAATGTTAAATGTATAGCATGAAATATAAATCGGTAAATGAATGTACTTAATATGTATGGACTCTGAATGTAAATTATGATAAATACTTATGTACTTTGTTACATATGAGCGATTCTTTAATGGTTATATAAATTTATATGTTTTAAAGTGTTTGTATGGAAATGAGCATTTCATAAGTAGGTAATATAAACGAATATTTTTTATAATTTTTGTTTAATATTTCAAGAATGTCCATGTGTAAGGTTTAAAGAGATACTTAATCACGGTATCTTTAATATGTTAAAATTGGATTTAAGGATTTCATTAGGTATTTTTGCAACAACCCGAAAAGTACCCTAGAAGGATTTCTGCATATTGAGGATGAGTAGTGACCAAAGTTGTGCAAGTTGAAGTGTTTGGTATGCCAAATGGACAAATTTAAGGATTAATGTAAAAGTTTCGGGAAGAGTGGCAAATGTAAAATTATGAAGTATGGAATTAGGACTTGATTGAAAGAATAGAATTACTTAAGTGGACCAATGTGAAGGATTATTAAGCTATGAATATCAGTGTATAAGGATATGAGAATTGAGGGATTGAAAAGAGGATTTGACAAAAATATCAAGATTGGACCAATGGCAAAGTGACAAGTGGCAAGGATATGGGAAGAGGTATAAAAGGAAGAGAGAGAAAGAGAGAGAAGGGAGAAATCTGCTCTCCTCCTCTCTGGTTCTCCCATTCTTCCTCTTCCCCTCTTCTTCTTCTTCTTCTTCTTCTTCTTCTTCTTCTTCTTCTTCTTTTCCTTCTTGTTTCCATGCCATCCACTCTCTCAAGATCAAAGCCCAAGATTTGATGCTGGAGTTTAATAGATCAAGTGATTTAAGTGAAGAATTTGTTAAGGAAAGGTAAGTTTAAGTTCTGATTTCTCTTATTCCTTTGATTAGTTAAACCCTAGATTTATGTTTTGTATATTTGTGTGTTTTGATAAGGATTTTGGATGAGAAAGATTTTGGATGAGTTTGGGATCAAGAAAGATCAGATAAAGTAGTTAATAGGAGCAAAGCAGTTTGAGGTTTGGGAGTTATTTGAGTTTTGGTTGTGTTTTGATAGTTTTGGATTTCTGGAAACTTTGAATGGTCATATGTGTTTTATATGTATGTTTGAGTTGAGTTTGAGTATATTTATATGATATGTTATATGTAATCTTGGTATATGATGATTGAGACATGGATTTGCATGAGTAAGAATAAAATCGTTGTGCATGAGATTTTGTTGAGCAAGTTTGCTAATTATTAATTACATGAAGTGATAAAGGTTGTTAAAATGATTATAAGTATGATTAGAATGCATATGCTTAGTTATTTGAAGTGATATACATGAGATGATGAAGTTTATTTTAAAATAAATGAGTTTTCAGCGAAAATCTGGGTTTGGAATGATTTACATGGCGGTAAGGGATCCTCATACTGCCGTGTAAATGCATTATGGATTGATGATTTTTCCTATCCATCGAGCTACACGGCGGTAAGGATAGTCCATATCGCCGTGTAACTGCACTCTGGACATGTTCCTTGGCATGATTTTGGTTCCTTCACGAGTCGTGAAGGTAAGCACGACTCGTGAAGCTCCTTCACGAGTCGTGAAGGTCAGTCGTGAAGTTCCTTCAGGAGTCATGAAGGTAAGCACGACTTGTGAAGCTCCTTCACGGGTCGTGAAGGTAAGTCGTGAAGGTAAGCATGACATGTAAAGTCGTGAAGTTCCTTCACGAGTCGTGAAGGTAAGCACGACTCGTGAAGCTCCTTCACAAGTCATGAAGCACCTTCACGAGTCGTGAAGCTCCTTCACGAGTCGTGAAGGTAAGCACGACTCGTGAAGCGTGAGTCAAGGGCCGGTACGACTCATGTAGCTAGTGTCACGAGTCGTGACATCATGCACGAGTCGTGGCACTAAGCATGACTCGTGACTACTACTCCATCTGCTTGCTTGCCCTGTTTTCCGCCCTATTTTCTGAAATGATTTTTTTGGTCTTACTTTGCATGGGTTCTGTCTACTGCACGGTACATAATTTTTGCATATGTCTGTATAGTATTATGATTTCTTTATTATAAGTTATATGTTTATTACTAATGTGTTCTATTGATATATGATTTACATGTCTATGAAATTGATTGGTAATTATGTATACATGAAATAACTGGTTATGTTTGAGTTATACTATATAGTATGGCAATGTTTTAGTGCATGAAATCACTGATCTTTCATTTTAGTGTAAATAAAAGAATGTTGCAAGTATATAATGGAAACACATGTGAATGTAGCCTGCGTAGTCGGTTGTGGATAGATAGGCATGCCTATAGAGTTCTGTTGCTACAGCCCCTTTGGTTCTGGACCCTGATCAGGTCTCCGCTTGAATCCTCATGATCCACAATGTGTACGGATCTTGTTTAAGATCCCCCAATGTGAAAATGTTTTCGAATGAGAAAATGAAAGATGTTGCTTTTCGATTGTACCCTCGGGTACCCCCAATGTGTTCTGTTCACTCGCTTATCCGCACTCTTGACTTGGTAGGCAATTAAAAGAATAAAAGAATGTGATTAAAGTGACAAGTTCAGTGATGATGTGTATAAAATTATGTGAATAAGCATTCGAAAGTGTGTGTTGATATATTGAGCTTGTGCTTTACGCACTTAAATGTTTTGGATCCTTTATGGACACATATTTGGAATTGTGTGGTATTTTCAAATACCTAAATGCTTTGCATCTGAACCTAATGTTCGTTAAATGGAAGACATATAGAAAATAACATTTATTCAAATAGGCGAATATGAATGAATGCTCACGGCATAAGAATTTGTATGTGGAAAATGTATGTCATTAATCTATTCAAAAGTCATGAGTATGATTGCCTTTATGAATTGTATATATATTTGTTTATTTGGTTGAAATGAGAATACAGGTATGCTAAATATTATCTACCTTTTGGACCTTAGCCCGGGGTAACTAATGTAAGTATGCTGGTTAGGAATTTATGTGCATTGTTTGTTGTTTTGCAATGAATACGATAAATTTGTGTCGATTAGAAGTAAGGAAAAATAGAGTAATAAGCATGATGTAAATAACTGAAATTATAGAACGTGTTAAATTTAATTCTGGAATATATGTGTATTTAGGTTTCTTTAGAACTACGTAGTTCTGATTCCCAGCTATAGGGATATGTAGGAAGCTTGGGATAATTATTTCAAGCCCGAACCAAATTTGAGAATTGAAGTGTTTTGGTTTTGAACAATGTAATGGATAAAACAAATGAAATGTTTTTACTTAAGTATCGATATTGTAATCTGCATGATTTTGGAAATATTAGTAATAATAGGAATGGGTAAGACTTAATATTTTCTGACTAGCAAATGTATTTTTGGTAATGTATGAGATATAACTATCTATATGGTCAATTAATGAATTAGGTGAATGATGAGTATATGTAATGTTCTTATGATAAAAAAGTAATAAGGTAAATTTCTGGATATGGTATATAAATGAATGTGTATATGAAATTGCTTAGGTTTTTGTATGAGAATAATGATATCAATTTGTAAAAGCCTTAATCGGTATTCCTTTATGCTTATGTACATATATATACTGCTTGTGCATGTGTTTGTTTTATCAACCACTGCGAGTGGCTTGTTACTATTTATTTAGCCCCACTAAGTGTTATCGCTTAGCATGGGTGTTTCTCCGTGCAGATTAGGAGATTGAAGTCTGGTTCGAGCGGTCCGCTGTGACTTTGGTCAACAAGTCGGTAGATGTTTGTTAGGATTTGTTATTGATTTTCGGAATGTAATTAAGTTTATTTATTAGCATTTGTATTGAGTTGTAATATTCCTTAGTGCGAATAATGGTGTGTGGGTGATATAAGTTTAGGATGGGTGTGTCTTTGATGTCATAATGTTAGAAATTTTGTTGTTTGGTTTTTGACGGGTCCTCGGCAAGTGTACCGAATTGACAAGTAATAAAGTGGGGTATAGTTAGGACCCCGAGTTATCGTACCCAAGGGAAAAAGGATTGTCACGTTAAATATCTATGGTTGAATGAAATTGAGATGTCCCCGGTTTGTTTGGTGGAGAAAACTAAGCTAAGTAAGAAAATAAATTAACAATTAAATATAAATTTGTTCATCAAGAAACTACTCAAGGATGAAATTAAATGCTTAGGAAATTCTATCCTCATAAATGTAACTGAAAATTGGTAAAATAATATAACATGAAATTCTGGACAACCCAACTAAGCCCAAGCCTACCATCACGGATTAAGCTATTCTAATTAACAAACCTACCATCCCGGATTAAGTCTATTAATTAGTTTAAGCGCGGGTTACCAAATCCTAGATCTAAGACAACCTACCATCCCAGATTAAGCTATCTTAAACCTATTTATTCCTCACTATTCTTAATCTAATAACATTAACACCCACAAATCAACCTACCATCTCGGATTAAGCTGGAAATATACATGCCAATATTAAAAGAACAGAGCATTTGCACAAACAACAATTTTCGGATTTAGCTCCAATCATCATTATAATTGCAAACAATATATAACAAGAGGAATAAAAGAAAACATGGAAATATTTATTAAATCCAAAAATTCAAAATACAAATATGATTCAAGAACTCCCAAGCATGATTAACTACTCTAACATCAAGAATATAAACATAAAATATGGAAAATTAAAGTTTAGAATACACCCTTGATGAGAGAGAAAATAGATCTTGAAGTTCTTGTTCTTCAACCTTGGAATCCCCTTGAATCCCAAAAATATAGATTTAAACTAAATTGATCCAAATTATTTAAGAAGGAAATTGCAATTCAAAATTAAATCTAAACTAAAACAACAAATAAAAATTAAAACCTAAACTAAAAATGAAAATAATACTGGAAACTAGCAGAAAAAATTAAAACTAAGTCTAAAAACTTATTCTTTGTTTTAGAAGATGAAGCGGCATTTTATTTTCAACTCTGGAGAAAAGTACAGCTGTGCTTGGGAAGCACAGCTGTGCTGTGCTAGGGTTGCGTGACTGCTGGCGAAAAAAGGCGAAGCACAGCTATGCTCCTGGGCGATAATTGCGAGTCGTTGCTCCGTGCGCGCGCGCCTCTTGCTGCGTGACACAGCTGTGCCTTGCAAGGGAGCACAGCTGTGTCATCGGCTGGTCATGCTGATGCGCTGTACCTCTTCAACAGCACAGCTGTGCTTTAGGCAAATTTTGCCTTCTTTCACCAATTTCTTCTAAAATCACCCCTAAACCTCCAATTTAGCTTCGGATTAAAATAAAACACCTGAAAACATCCCAAAACTTATTAAAAAATATAAAAACATTATAAATTAATAAAAAACACAAAAACTAATTATTTATTATTAAAATTAAATAAATAAAACACATAATTATGCCAAGAATTAATCTAAAATATTAATATAATTGCAACTTATCAACTACCCCAAACTCAAGCCTTTACTCGTCCTCAAGTAAACTGAATGAACCACATTCTCAATCATCTCAATCTCAACAAAAGAAAATAAAGAGTCATTCTCAATTAAGGAATAAGAAAATAGGTTTGCAAATACCAATGCTCACTAAATAACAAATAAACATAAGAACATACTAAGCAATTTCTGTGCGTGTGTGCAAAAGGCCAAAATAGAATTTTTATCATTTAAAAAATAAAACTTCTAGATACAATGTTGGGAAAATGAATCAACTCGAATGCATGAATGCACTCATGGCTTTTCACTTAAAGCTCAAGAAACACCATATGCCTCTTCTTACGTACCAAACCTTACTAGAAGGTCATCTCCACTAAATAGGACAAGACAAAACAAAGAATCAAGAGGTCTTACATTTTGGTTGTAACGTTAGGCTTTGGTAAATTGGCTAACAAAGAAAGATCAAGTCACTAGAGAAAATTGCCACTACCTAAACAAAATCACAATCACCCAACTGTACTAATAAATATTCCCAACTCAATTACATATAATCAAAATAAAATTGGCCTTAAAGACACCTTAGCTCATCAAACTTAGCTCAAAATTATAAATGCCACATAATATTCCATAATGATCATAACAAGGTACTAGTTCACGCTTTACTAAATTTTGTACCCCAAACTCATATTTTGCTCAATTAGCTAAGAAAAACTTACAATGCTTCTTCTTTTTCAATTTTTCTTTTTTTAAAAGAAGCATAAAAACCAACTAGCCATTAACAATAAATAAAGTACTTAATTCGTCTATAAATCCCAATAAGAACTAAACTTGAGCTCTAATTTTTAAAAGACCAATAAACCACTTAAATCACATTCCTCTTTATCAACCCCAAACTCATTTCTTTAAATGGGCTCAACTCTCCATTACACACACCAATCAATTCTCAAACAGAAATTTACACCAAGAATTGACAAATTCTAAACTCCCTTTTACCCAAAATAAAAACCCAACCTTACTAGAGTGGCCACTCTTCTAAGGGGAGGCAAAAATTATTTAAGGCTAAAGGTAGTTTTAATATGTGTAACAATAAAATAAGCACGCATTTAGCATACTAAAATAATAGGCTCAACGGGCTAACAAGAGACAATGAAATTAAGGTAGGAAAAGTCATTTAAAGTAGCTATACAAAGAAGGGTTGCCTAAATCATTTTCTAAGTTGTGTCTCATCTGAGGTCGCTTCGATGGGTAATCAGAAAGGTTCTAGTGCTCTTAGTGAGTTTTCATCTAATCTCCTAATTGCAACTAGATTTTTCTCAAATTTTTTTTTTTTAAAAAAAAAACAGGCCCAAGGTGCTCAAAATTTAGAAATTGCAAAGTATAATCAAGGTTTACATGCAGTCTAACAAACAAAGATATAAACATGACTATTTCTCACTCAACTTAATGTTAAATGAAACACAAATTTCTAAAACTGAGATCAAAATCATTCACAATTGAGAACTATTAGGACAAAATAAAAATTTAAATCGAAGGAAAATTAAAAAGAAACAACCATAAAAATATTTAGACATAAACTTGGCACAAACACACTACAAACAAAGCAAACTAACTAACAACTACTCAAACTCAACAAACTAAAAAGACAATAAAATAGAACTGGTTTTGGTTTGAAAAATTGCAATGGTACTCCACCCCAAACTCAAAATATTGCACTGTCCTCAGTGCAAGAAAGTAAAGCACACCAAGATATTTTTTAAAAATTTTCCCTATGCTGTGCTAAAACTCATTGCAATTTAAAATCAATTGCAATCATCTCAAAAATGGCAAACATAAAATAATTAATGTGCAACACTAACAACCATCCAAATTCCTGCATGCCACCTGTGCAAAATGAAGAAAACTCAAAACCTGTGCAAGAATCCAATAATCACTGTGCAAAATGAAATACTCTAAAATCTGTGAGATTCATAGCCAACACAAATAATATCTATCCTATCACACGGCATTGGCTCAGCCACACAATTCCAAAATATAATAAAGTTAATAAAATCATACATTGCCTGACTACATCAATTTCATTAACTAAAAGAAATAAATAAATAAATACAAAATCTGTTGTGTACGAATCACTTCCTAAAATATATATACAATATATTACTGTGGTGGTCGTCTCAGATGTGGAGGAAACACAGTGAAAACAGGAGTGAAAAATCCACGAATCTCAACGCTCAACCTGTCCAACTGTGTCATAATCCTGTGCTGGAAGGATCCTAAAAATGCATCTCTCTGGTCAGCTCCCAGGACCATATCTCGGCGCACCTGCTCCATCTGAGTCTCAATAGAAGCCAGTCTCTCCCAAGCTCGCTGTACCAATAAATCCATGCAAGATACCAACTGGTCACTCTGAGAGGTAGCTGCCCTGACCTCCGCCAATCCTCTGCTCAGCTCATCTAATTTCTCCCACACCCTCTCCTGGAAGGCTGGATGCTCCCTCCTCGACTCACTGAACGAATCATGAATCATGCTAACTGTAGTCTCAAACCGTGTTATCGTAGCAGTCATAGTCCGCATCTCCCATATCAAAGTCTGGACCACCGAAGCATTTAAATATGGAGCTGAGGGTGGAGGGGCTGTGGAAGAAGATGGCACATCAAGCCCCTGAGCATAGCGGCTCATATCTGGAGGGGAGAATGGAATATCACTCCTCCGTCTCACCCTCCTACTGGAAGTAGTGGCTGTCGCTCGCTGTGGTGGAGGTGGTGGTGGAGCATCAATATCATGATCAGCTGGCGGGTGGGCATCATCAGAATCGCCCTCTCCATCGTCACCCAAGTCATGGGCCTCCATCTCCTCCGCTCTCCTAAGTCTATATCCACTCTCGGAAGAAGGATCCTCTATAGCTATCCTACATCTAAGCACTACCTCCTCATCAATCAAGTACGATGACCTCAAGGCTGGTCCCATGTCAGGAGTAGGCAGATGTAGGACTCTCATGATCAAGGTGATCAAGCCACCAATCCCGATCCTCTTCCCTGAAGTAGCGGTGGCTCTCTTCAGTTGCTTACACAACCAAGGTACAATATTAACTCTGGTGCCGGTCTCCATAGCATATAGAAAGAATAAGTCTGGTGTGCTCACATTGCTAGGACACCCTGGTCACATGAACACTGATGAAGTCATCACTCTGTGTAGGTACTGATAGACTGGAGAGCGGAGATTCGTTGACTTGGTGTTTCTCGCATGAAAATCCATATTGGGCTTCCCAATAATAGCCCAATGCACAGCTGAGTCACCCACAATATGCACCTCCCCATCCACTGGCAACCTCAAGTATCTAGCCAGGTTAGCAATCGATAGAAAATAAGGGATATTGTGCACTCTAAACTGAATGGTATTCCGATCATCCAGAGATAACCTAGGAGAGTACTGAAATGTACTAAGGAACTCCAATGTTATCTCAGGATAAGTCGAACCATTCAGAGAAAAGAACTCCTCCCATCCAATGTTCCTCAGCAAAGATAATACCCTCTCTTGAATGCCCAGTTCAATGAGTGTCTTTATGCTCATAAACCTACTCGAAATAATAATCTTTCCAGCCAGCTTATTGAAAAGGATGCACTGCTCTGGAGTCAACCAATCAGGAGGCTGAATGGGCGCTGATGGTTGCTCCTCTCTATTGCGAACCATGGTTCCTGAAAAAGAAAGTAAACACTTTGTTCAAAGCATTCTTGGTTTCATTAAGCGCATACCACATCTATAACTAAATTGGAAGAATAATATCAAAACTGACCAAAACTTCACAACAGAAATTTGCAACATAAATATACTTTCTAGCTAATGATGATGCAAAAATTGAAATATTAAGCATAAGACAAATGTATAAACATATTGAAGTACAAAGTCTATGCACAAAATAGTAAAAATTGGAAGATTGCACAAATTAGAATTTAAAGAAATTAAAAATGAAAAGTACAAGGTGGAAAATAAAATACACACAAGTAATTCATCATTGAAATGCAATTGCCAAGAATAAAATAAATGCAATTATTGGAGAATAACAGAGAAAAATGCAAAGTCTACTTAATCACTGTGTCATTCACAGCAAAAATAGGTAGGAAAAATTCAAAGTTGCATGTAATTAAGAATGTGAAAAATTGGCATCCAAAACAACTCATCCTAATCCCATCAAGTCGGGAACTAGCAAACATGCATTTGACTCAATTCAATCAAGCACAATATTCAATTGCATCTAAATTAAAAACTAAAGCAACAGCAACATCATTAAAACAAGATAATACCAAGCATAATCTAGAGCAATTAGATTTTAACTTGCAAAAATTTTCCTTCCATATTCACACTATCGCATAATGCCCCAATTATATCAAAACAATTCAGTTCAGAATTTTCAAGTCCAAACTCCCCATTTCCAGAAGCTATATTTCAAGATAATAGTGTGATAAGATACCCCATCTGACACAATGATTTTTAAGCTCAAACTCAATTATAATGGTACCCATCAACTCAACACTGTCATAATGAGCAATTTAGCAAAGAAGCAAATATGAAATTAGGCTCAAAATAATTGCTCAATATACCAAATGCTAAGATAAATTCCACAGTTAAAAGCTCCAAATCAGCAGTGAGTACACAACCTGATTGATGCAAAATAAATCTGAAACTATCCTCAACAAATCATATTGACAGAGCTAGGCAAAATAAATTGATAGACATGTTGAATTAATCACATGATAAGTCCATTAATTTACATGCATTTCTCATTCAGGCATTTCATCAAACAGGTGGTGAGCATTATTACAACTAGATTTTTAACCTCAATTTTTCCAATCCTAAACACCCATTCTGTCCATGTTGGCCCAAAGAAGCAAAACACATCAAAAATTACCACTAACACAACAAAATTACCAATTGAAGATCAAGCACAGTCCACTAAAATGAGAAAATAAAATGCGAAGAGTGGGGAAATTACATACCTGAAAATGTCGAATTTTAGCTACTGACTTAAGAAAATTGGAAGATAAATAATCGGGAAAGAGAGAGAGAGGACTCTTAATTCTTTTAACCCAAAGAAATCTGGAATTTATTGCATAAAAATTTGGGAGAATCGGAATCAGCATAAAAGAGGAAAATGAAGAAAGGAAATGAAAAGAATTCCATTTAAGCTCTTTATAATTGCATAAAATTAAAATTACCTGAGATTAGCTTGGTTTGTCAGTGAAGATCGAAGAGAAGATTGAGAGAAAATTTTTAATTTTTGAAGAACAGGGGGGAACAGAGGAGAAGAAAAGAGAAAGGAGAAAGAAAGAGGAACACAGCGTGTGTTAAAGGGCTGTGCGAAAACGCACAGCTGTGCTTTTGAAAGAAGCACATCTGTGCTTTTTCCAGCGCTGCATTTCAGCGTGTTTTAAATGAAAGCACAGCTGTGCTTTTGTAAAATCACAGCTGTGTCTTTTGCGTTATACCTGATGCTACTGCCCCAATGTTCCAATTTGCACTTCTTGGCTTCTTGCACCTCAATTGAAATTTTCTTCCTTCTCAACTATTAATTTCCAAAACAATGAAACAAATCAAAACCAAATAACACAAAAATTAAATCTAACAAATTAAACATTAAAAATAACAAATTAACATTCTAACACACTAAAAATTTAAGGAGTATTATTTTATAAAAATATATATAATAATTTTATTTTATTATTATTATTATTAGTATTTTTTTTTATATAGAATACTTTATTTTTTTTTAAGAAAAATAAAAATACAAATATAAATAACTAGTAGTTAAAAATTACAACATAAAAACACAGAAAAATGACACAAAATTAAAGAGAAAGGATTAAGGAAAAAAATTGAAAGTTCTGGTTTATTGAGTCCCAGCTCGACTCATGTCACTCTCGGGTGGATGAGCTTGTGGACCAAATAATGGTCTTTCCGGTTTTTGTTCTTCATTTTTCCCCATCAGTAGGAGAAAATCATCGAAAGCTACCAAGGTGGGAAATTCCATGTCTTCGATGAAGTATGACTCCACCTTGGGTTCACTATACACGAACTCTTCCGGCTCTTCAAGCCTAAATAAATCCTTCAAATGGACTGAATTCAGTGCTTCCATTTGAGAATCGTTCAACTCTTGCTCCTTTGGTGCATTATCCTGCACAGAAAAATTGAAATTAGTTTCTAAACAAACACAAGATTTGTCTTCAACAATAATTGGCTCCTTTTCTTCTTCATGCAACCCATCCTCAAGAATTTCAATATTCTCGTTAATCTCTATAGGTGCATGACTCAATTCACCACCATCTTTTTGATCACTCGAAGAGACAATTAAAAGCTCCAACTTTGATTCCAAATTTTGGATCTCCAATGCTTGACTCTTTAATAAATCCCCTTGAGCCTTTATCCTTTCCTCTTGATAGTTGATTGTAGCCTGCAACTCTCCCTTTTTCGCACAAAATTGCTTCTCTCTGCAATATATGTAGTCTAAAAGACTTTCGATTTTGGCAGAGTTAGACTCTTGTATCTCCCTCCTCATTTTATTTACTTGACAGTAAGGATCTTCAAAAGACGGCGAATAGGTGACTGGTGAAGTTGAATACATTTGTCGTAACTCTTGCATCTCCCTCATCATACCATTCACTTGAAATCGCAAAAGAACCAACTCATAGTCTTGATATCTATCTTGCATCATTTTGAAAATATCTCAAAATTTTTCTGCAAAAATAAACACTAAATTAAAACAAAGAAAAATAAAAAATCTCAAACTAACTCAACTAAAGATATTAAACAAACAACACCGTGTTCCCCGGCAACGGCGCCAAAAACTTGATGGGTCCTCGGCAAGCGTACCGAATCGACAAGTAATAAAGTGGGATATTGTTAGGACCCCGAGTTATCGTACCCAAGGGAAAAAGGATTGTCACGTTAAATATCTATGGTTGAATGAAATTGAGATGTCCCCGGTTTGTTTGGTGGGGAAAACTAAGCTAAGTAAGAAAATAAATTAACAATTAAATATAAAATTGTTCATCAAGAAACTACTTAAGGATGAAATTAAATGCTCAGGAAATTCTATCCTCATAAATATAAATAAAAATTTGTAAAATAATATAACATGAAATTCTGGACAACCCAACTAAGCCCAAGCCTACCATCACGGATTTAGCTATTCTAATTAACAAACCTAACATCCCGGATTAAGTCTACTAATTAGTTTAAGCGCGGGTTACCAAATCCTAGATCTAAGACAACCTACCATCCCGGATTAAGCTATCTTAAACCTATTTATTCCTCACTATTCTTAATCTAATAACATTAACACCCACAAATCAACCTACCATCTCGGATTAAGCTGGAAATATACATGCCAATATTAAAAGAACAGAGTATTTGCACAAACAACAATTTTCGGATTTAGCTCCAATCATCATTATAATTGCAAACAATATATAACAAGAGGAATAAAAGAAAACATGGAAATATTTATTAAATCCAAAAATTCAAAATACAAATATGATTCAAGAACTCCCAATCATGATTAATGTAACACCCCGAAATAGCCCTAGAAGAATTATAGAATTTTGGTTCAAGAAAGACTAGTGTTGTGCGTGTGAATTCTGTCGCGAGCGCGGCAAGCGTCGTGGGCGCGACAGAACCACTCCGGTGTTAGGGTATGTAAATTGGAATTTTTAAGTTGTGGCTTGTAGGAGAGTGACACATGGCACTGTAGGGAAGTGACAAGTGGCAATATATTAATTTATGTTAAGAGAGATTAAGAGTTAAGAGAGGAGATTAGGATTATTTAAAAAGGGAAAAGAAGATAACTATGTAATTAATTGGGGTAGATGGCATTTATTACCATGGTAATTGTTGGATTGACTTAGACTATCTGCTCTTTTCTTTCTTCTTTTCACGTTAGTTTCTTTCTTTTCCTTTGCCCTGCTCTTTCTTTCGTTTCTTCTTCCTTCTTTACACTGTTTTGAGTGATTCATTTGGGTTGGCTTTGAGAGGAGTTAGTAGAGCTTGAATAGGTTTCCTAAGAAGGTAAGTAATGCTTTTTAGTTAGTATTGGTCTTCTTCTTCTGTCTTATTTCTGTTTTTGATTTAAAGTAAGAGAGAAGAGTAACTTTGTTGTTTTAAATGGTTTGTGTATGGAAGCTGTGGACAAGAGGCTCAATAAAGGCAAAGAGAAGGTCGGAGCCGAGTAGAGAACGCGGTTCAACGTCCTAGAGGTAGGGATCGTGTGCGGTTCCATTATTTTGCATGTGATGTAACTTTGAATGTTTTGATAGAGACTTAAGTGTATAAAGAAAGATATATGGAGCTTAAATGAGCTCAATTGTTTTCTAGTGGGTGAAATCATTCTAATTGCTTGTAGTGAATAAATGTTTGAAATTAATCTAAGTAATTTGAGTGTAAATCTAGTTATGAGTACGATTTATAGGGCAATTACATGTTAAAAGAGGGGTGGTTGCATGTGGAAATCAAAAGAGTGGCTTGGGTTTTGTTTGTGTTTCACAGTGTGGGTGAATTTTTGCCGTTGGAATTGGGGAAAACGCTTATGTCGCGAGGGCGACACTAGGCGCGAGAGAAGTGAGTTGGAAAATTGATTTTTCAGAGTTGTGAGGAGAGAGTCACGTCACGTGACGAGCAGTCACGCCGTGACCCTTCCCTCGGTGAGGCGTGAGATGGCATCACGCCATGTGATGTCCCTCTCGCTGTGTGAGGAGAGAGTCACGTCACGTGACGAGCAGTCACGCCGTGACCCCTCCCTCGTTGAGGCGTGAGATGGTATCACGCCACGTGATGTCCCTCTCCCTCTGTGAGGATCCGGTCACGAGGTGTGAGGGGTAGTCACGCCGTGATCTTTCTTCCTGGTGGGCGTGAAGAGAAGCAGATCGTCGCGAGCCGCAATCGCGAGAGCGCCTCGCGACGGTCCTGTTTCCTTCGGCTACTGTCGCGAGCGCGACACAAGTCGCGATCGCGACAGTGAGCTTTTTCCCGCTTGTTTTGTCCTGTTTTGGCCTTTTGTTCCTGTTTTGAGTTGTTAAATGTTTAAATGGGTCTTGTATGTTATCATTTAGCTTGTATTTGGTTTTAAATTATCTTTTAAACCTCTTATATGATTAATAGTAATTAAATGCACATGATTTAAAAAAGTTATACATGTAATTAAATATATTTGAATCATAGTAAATAAATTGATATCAGTGCACAGTATATGAGTTGTTAGAGCCTGATTACCGTTATAGTGGATAGATAAGTATGCTTATAAAGGGCTAGAGTGCAGCTGCTAGAGTTGTCCTTAATTGTGCCCAGAGTTCGGAATGCCTCGTGTATTCCATAGAGTTTTGAGTTAATTCTCCACATGTATGATACTGGAAACAGTATCCAGAGTTACCCGTATCCACCATGAAAGGAATTCAGGCTTATTGTTATGGCTAGTGTATAGTGAACATGAAATGATCAGATGTAGTGTTATAAGTAAATGTTAAAGTACACGAGATTAATACTATATTTATATGAATTAGAATCCATGATTTACATGAGTTGTTTGAGCAGTGCATGTGACATGTATATTTTACTAATGACTTCGAAAGAAGTCCTTTGCATTATTTTCATCCCCACTAAGCGTTATCGCTTAGCACGGATGTTTGTTTCCGTGTAGGTTGACAGGTGCGGACCAGTGAAAGCGTTCATCTGCAAGTGAGGGCCACTAGGAGATTTTTGTTGTTCCCTTTTTGTATAAGATAGAATTAGAGTTTGTGATGTTTTGAGTAACATCATTATGTATATAGCGAGTTTAGTCTCGACATATAATCGTTAAATGTATTTGTATATGTAACGTAAATGAATATGTAATAACTATAAAACTTTTGCATATGTATAGTTTATATGTATAATAAAAGTAATTTTGTCTGGGCCCAACTTATTTCTAATTGTTTATTGTTATCTCTTGTGGGCCCAACTTTTTTTTCTAATTGTGATAATTTATTGTTACCGCTTCCGCTAATGCGTGTACATGTACACGTAAGTGTCCGCGTAGCGCCCCGATATTCCCTACCGGGGGTATGGGGGTGTTACATTTAGTGGTATCAGAGCTCTAGGTTAATTGGTTCAGGACTAGAAGGTGATAGAGTATAATACTAGTGTATATGTTTGAGTTGTCTAGAATGTGGCCTAATGCAGATGCTGGTTTTGTAGGGTCTAGATGGAGTCCGACCCGAGTGAGCACGTAGGAGAGACTACAGGCAGTGTGAATCCGGTTCGAGTGAATCCAAATGTACAAGCACAAGATAGAGAGGAAAGAGCAAGAGTTGTTCAGAACAACCCGGAGTTGATGCAAGGGTTGGTACAGATCCTAGATAGACTGACAGCTCCTAAAGCTCCAACAGATTTGATAAGAAAGAGAGGAGCTGAAGAGTTCCATGGAACATCCCTGGATCAATCTGAGATAGCAGAATTCTGGTTAGAGAAAATAGAAAGAATTTTACAAGAGATCAATTGCCCTCAGAACCAGAAAGTAGTTTGCGCTGTGTCATTGCTGCAGGGTGCAGCATATGACTGGTGGAAGTTGGTATTGCAGCATCCTCAGAGACCCATGGAGTTAACCTGGGATTTCTTTGTTCAAGAGTTTAGGGACAAGTTTGTAACCAAAGCATATAGAGATGCTAGATGGAAAGAATTTGTGACTTTCAAGCAGAAGAATATGACTGTTGCGGAATATGATAAAGAGTTTACTCGTTTAAGTAAATATGTACCGGAAGGAATGTTAACTGATGATTTTCGATGTAGGCAATTTGAAGATGGATTAAGAGAGAGTATTCGGGGACCTTTGTCTGCTATGGTTGCTTTACAACCGGTGGGTTATTATCCATTGGTGTTGGCAGCGATGAAAATGGAGGAATCCGAATTGATAAAGCAAAAGAGAGAGAGCAAAAAAGAAGATTTCCAAGGGAAGATGAGAGTGTTGGTAGAGGAGATAGAGCAGTAAAAAGAGGAAGAGATGGGCAAGCATCGGTACAAGTACTAACTTCGGTTGGAAGTGTGAGACCGCCTACTAGTAGAGGGAGTATGGCCCCAGAATGTGAACACTGTAACAGACGTCACTGGGGCGAATGTAGAAAGCTCACTGGAGCTTGCTTCAAATGCGGTAGTACAGAGCATTTCCTTGCTCAGTGCCCTAAAACAAGAGAGAATATGGCATCACAAGTAACTAAAGAGAAAGGCAATGCTTCTGGGAATGTTAGAAGTGGAAGAGGACGATGTAGAGCTGAAAGACCGCCATCGGAAACAGTCGAGAGGCCATTCCCTACCGAGGATCAGCAACGTGTATTTGCCATGACGGCTGAAGATGTGGAGGCATTGATCGGAACTTCTAGTAAGTCCTCTTATTAATTTATATAGTACATAGTTGAGTTAGTTGTTCGATAGCGGGGGAAATTTCGAGGACGAAATTTCTTAAGGGGGAGAGATTTGTAACACCCCGAAATAGCCCTAGAAGAATTATAGAATTTTGGTTCAAGAAAGACTAGTGTTGTGCGTGTGAATTCTGTCGCGAGCGCGGCAAGCGTCGTGGGCGCGACAGAACCACTCCGGTGTTAGGGTATGTAAATTGGAATTTTTAAGTTGTGGCTTGTAGGAGAGTGACACATGGCACTGTAGGGAAGTGACAAGTGGCAATATATTAATTTATGTTCAGAGAGATTAAGAGTTAAGAGAGGAGATTAGGATTATTTAAAAAGGGAAAAGAAGATAACTATGTAATTAATTGGGGTAGATGGCATTTATTACCATGGTAATTGTTGGATTGACTTAGACTATCTGCTCTTTTCTTTCTTCTTTTCACGTTAGTTTCTTTCTTTTCCTTTGCCCTGCTCTTTCTTTCGTTTCTTCTTCCTTCTTTACACTGTTTTGAGTGATTCATTTGGGTTGGCTTTGAGAGGAGTTAGTAGAGCTTGAATAGGTTTCCTAAGAAGGTAAGTAATGCTTTTTAGTTAGTATTGGTCTTCTTCTTCTGTCTTATTTCTGTTTTTGATTTAAAGTAATAGAGAAGAGTAACTTTGTTGTTTTAAATGGTTTGTGTATGGAAGCTGTGGACAAGAGGCTCAATAAAGGCAAAGAGAAGGTCGGAGCCGAGTAGAGAACGCGGTTCAACGTCCTAGAGGTAGGGATCGTGTGCGGTTCCATTATTTTGCATGTGATGTAACTTTGAATGTTTTGATAGAGACTTAAGTGTATAAAGAAAGATATATGGAGCTTAAATGAGCTCAATTGTTTTCTAGTGGGTGAAATCATTCTAATTGCTTGTAGTGAATAAATGTTTGAAATTAATCTAAGTAATTTGAGTGTAAATCTAGTTATGAGTACGATTTATAGGGCAATTACATGTTAAAAGAGGGGTGGTTGCATGTGGAAATCAAAAGAGTGGCTTGGGTTTTGTTTGTGTTTCACAGTGTGGGTGAATTTTTACCGTTGGAATTGGGGAAAACGCTTATGTCGCGAGGGCGACACTAGGCGCGAGAGAAGTGAGTTGGAAAATTGATTTTTCAGAGTTGTGAGGAGAGAGTCACGTCACGTGACGAGCAGTCACGCCGTGACCCTTCCCTCGGTGAGGCGTGAGATGGCATCACGCCATGTGATGTCCCTCTCGCTGTGTGAGGAGAGAGTCACGTCACGTGACGAGCAGTCACGCCGTGACCCCTCCCTCGGTGAGGCGTGAGATGGTATCACGCCACGTGATGTCCCTCTCCCTCTGTGAGGATCCGGTCACGAGGCGTGAGGGGTAGTCACGCCGTGATCTTTCTTCCTGGTGGGCGTGAAGAGAAGCAGATCGTCGCGAGCCGCAATCGCGAGAGCGCCTCGCGACGGTCCTGTTTCCTTCGGCTACTGTCGCGAGCGCGACACAAGTCGCGATCGCGACAGTGAGCTTTTTCCCGCTTGTTTTGTCCTGTTTTGGCCTTTTGTTCCTGTTTTGAGTTGTTAAATGTTTAAATGGGTCTTGTATGTTATCATTTAGCTTGTATTTGGTTTTAAATTATCTTTTAAACCTCTTATATGATTAATAGTAATTAAATGCACATGATTTAAAAAAGTTATACATGTAATTAAATATATTTGAATCATAGTAAATAAATTGATATCAGTGCACAGTATATTAGTTGTTAGAGCCTGATTACCGTTATAGTGGATAGATAAGCATGCTTATAAAGGGCTAGAGTGCAGCTGCTAGAGTTGGCCTTAATTATGCCCAGAGTTCAGAATGCCTCGTGTATCCCATAGAGTTTTGAGTTAATTCTCCACATGTATGATACTGGAAACAGTATCCAGAGTTACCCGTATCCACCATGAAAGGAATTCAGGCTTATTGTTATGGCTAGTGTATAGTGAACATGAAATGATCAGATGTAGTGTTATAAGTAAATGTTAAAGTACACGAGATTAATACTATATTTATATGAATTAGAATCCATGATTTACATGAGTTGTTTGAGCAGTGCATGTGACATGTATATTTTACTAATGACTTCGAAAGAAGTCCTTTGCATTATTTTCATCCCCACTAAGCGTTATCGCTTAGCACGGATGTTTGTTTCCGTGTAGGTTAACAGGTGCGGACCAGTGAAAGCGTTCATCTGCAAGTGAGGGCCACTAGGAGATTTTTGTTGTTCCCTTTTTGTATAAGATAGAATTAGAGTTTGTGATGTTTTGAGTAACATCATTATGTATATAGCGAGTTTAGTCTCGACATATAATCGTTAAATGTATTTGTATATGTAACGTAAATGAATATGTAATAACTATAAAACTTTTGCATATGTATAGTTTATATGTATAATAAAAGTAATTTTGTCTGGGCCCAACTTATTTCTAATTGTTTATTGTTATCTCTTGTGGGCCCAACTTTTTTTTCTAATTGTGATAATTTATTGTTACCGCTTCCGCTAATGCGTGTACATGTACACGTAAGTGTCCGCGTTGCGCCCCGATATTCCCTACCGGGGGTATGGGGGTGTTACAATTAACTACTCTAACATCAAGAATATAAACATAAAATATGGAAAATTAAAGTTTAGAATACACCCTTGATGAGAGAGAAAATAGATCTTGAAGTTCTTTTTCTTCAACCTTGGAATCCCCTTGAATCCCCAAAATATAGATTTAAACTAAATTGATCTAAATTATTTAAGAAGGAAATTGCAATTAAAAATTAAATGTAAACTAAAACAACAAATAAAAATTAAAACCTAAACTAAAAATGAAAATAATACTGGAAACTAGCGAAAAAAATGAAAACTAAGTCTAAAAATTTATTCTTTGTTTTAGAAGATAAAGCAGCATTTTATTTTTAACTTTGGAGAAAAGCACAGCTATGCTTTGGGAAGCACAGTTGTGCTGTGCTAGTGTTGCGCGATTGCTGGCGAAAAAAGGCGAAGCACAGCTGTGCTCCTGGGCGATAATTGCGCGTCGTTGCTCCGTGCCCGCGTGCCTCTTGCTGTGTGACACAGCTGTGCCTTGCGAGGGAGCACAGCTATGTCGTCGGCTGGTCACGCTGATGCGCTGTACCTATTCGATAGCACAGCTGTGCTATTGTAAAGCACGGCTGTGCTTTAGGCAAATTTTGCCTTCTTTCACCAATTTCTTCTAAAATCACCCCTAAACCTCCAATTTAGCTCCGGATTAAAATAAAACACCTGAAAACATCCCAAAACTTATTAAAAAATATAAAAACATTATAAATTAATAAAAACACAAAAACTAATTATTTATTATTAAAATTAAATAAATAAAACACATAATTATGCCAAGAATTAATCTAAAATATTAATATAATTTCAACTTATCAGTTTTCTATTGTGGCTATGAGTCTGATTGTCTGGTAGCACCCTCCACTCACCATAGCTCTCTGCCTACTTATTTCCTCTGTAGGCTGTATGGGAGTTGGGGGCCTTATAATTTTGTATCAGAGCACCAGTTTAGTCTATTCTGGTTAACTAGGTATTTCGAAGTGTGTCTGTATAGTTTAGCATTGGCCAAAGCGAATGGTCTTGTCCTTTAGGTATATTTTGGGAAGGGGAACCTTTCGATTTGATAAAGTGTTTAGTTAAGTGTTGGCTCGGTAGGTCACGATCTACCTTCCTTAAATTGTTACGTGTGTGTACGATTTGGAATGTGTCTGTTAGATGAGTTATCTAGGGTTCTGTTAGAGTTCTGTTTTGACGCTAGTTGGTGAAAGGAGAAGGTTTTGTGGAAGTCCTTGAAGTGTATTGATAAATGGTTATCTTTGGGGGAATAGATCTTTTGTGTTTTGATAGGAGGAATATTTGGATTTTGTAAGAACGTGGTGATGCTCTGTATGCCTATCAGCTATCTCTAGGAAAATTGTTTGAACATAAGCATATTGAACCATAGGGATGGGAAAGGTGCATTATTATAGCATCAATTGCATTTCTGTATTATCTTGCATACATGAACCATCACATCCTCATTACATCATCATCCCTTATGAGATGCAAATGCATTTGTATATGAACTAATATGTACTTCAATATATGTTCTATGTGTGTTATGTTATGCATGGCCTGCAAGAGTCAAGTTAGTGGATAGTTAGGCATACCTAAAGAGTTCTGTTGACTACCTTCCGGAGGACTGAGATGCCTTTTGGGGATATAGTCATATCAATCGGGGTCCTCAGGGTGAGATCTTGTCGACTATCTTTTGGAGGACTGAGATGGTTTTCAGGGTTGTAGTTATAATAACTTCGAGGGATGGTCCCCTTCCTAGGATGGTCCCCTTTTAATCATGTTGAGAATTTTTAACTCTCAGATTCTGAACTGTCTACTTTGGTGGAGGACTCAAAGGGATTCTTCTGCATTTGGGCCATGAACCTCTTTAGGTACCCGGCTTATAGGAGCCTTTTTATCTTTTCCCATAGCGAGTTGGATTCATTAGTCGCATGAGCAACGTCTCTGTAGAACTTGTAGTATTTGCTCTTGTCCCTTAGAGCAAATGTCTGATTGGACAACTTCTTCAGCCAGTTGATCTTGCTATGGTTTTCCTTTGCCCACATCAAGATGCTAGTAGGGTAAGAATTTAGGGAGGTATAGCTTCCGGCCGGATTATTAATGTGGTGCGCTGACCTTCTCGGCTTAGACTCTTTCCTCTTACTTGAACTTCTTGGGGCATATGTCCTTTTATGGGCTTTAATTTCTTCTTTTTCCACCCAATCGAATATTATAACTTGTCTACCAAGCTAGGCGAAAACTATAGATGATCAGCCATACTCAATAGAGGCTGTAGTTGATCGGCCATGCTTGGAAGATACTGCAGTCTCTCAGCCACGCTTGCCCTTTTCCTATAAGCTCTGATGGCTTCATACAATGAGATGAATTGTTTATCTCTATCCATCAGGCCAGTGAGGTCCATGGGTGACTTGGTTCAAATGGACTCGGATAGAGGCCAACTTTTAATGCTCCTACTTAGGGCATCCACTGCAATCTTAGGGAGTAAGTTCCTGATTTATGATGCTGTTGCTCAAAACCTATTAACTTAGTCTTGGAGACTTTCATTGGGGCTTTGAGTCAAGTTACACAGATCATTCATCATTTTTAGTGCTAGGATTAAATTGGATTTACTCGTGTATTTAGGCATCCTTATTTTCTTTAATTTGATAGGTAGTCGGGCAAAGGCCTTCTAGCCTATGTGAACACACATGATAAGTCATCTCCCATAAGAACCAAAGGTGCTCGTGGCCCCTTTGGAGCGTGGAAAGTATTATATGTGTGAACATCAGGGTCCTTACTTGCTCAGAACATTTTCTTCTTTGCTTTATTCTTTTTGCGCATCTTGAAGTTATCGGAGTGACTGCCAAATTTATCATGTCGCGATGCTTGCCGAACCCCATGTGGCATTTATGTCATTCTCAAAGGTCCGCTATTACGACTCGAGACTAGATAGAGGTTCATAAAACTCACAAAAGCTGGTTACTTTACAATAGACAGGGAATCACCCCTTTTCTATCGTCGATAATTAACCTACGAAGGCATCTAAGTGGGCACCAAGAGGTAGGTTTTGGAGTCGTGACCCAACAAAACATTGGTAAAGTTTATTATTACCTCATGAAGCCTAAATCGGAGAAGGTTCGGGACATCACTCATACTTATACCTTGGTTAAATGTTTATAAATGAGTTTTTAAGATTAAATTAATATTTCTCTTCTCACACGATTAATGCAATTCAATTAAAGTGCAAATCAAGCACATAAAACGCTATAAATAAAGCGATAAATAAAATATAATTATAGTTGTCCCAAAAATAAATACAAAGTCCATAAAAATGACGAAATGAAATACATACATAAACCGGGGCATTCATTTGGATGGGAGTATTGGTCCCGGCATGTATATTTACAAAACAAAATAGTTCCTTGGGCGGTTTAAGAAACCATGAGTGATCTCATTTTGATAAATAGAGACCCTTCTTTGGAAGTGATATTTTCTTAGATGGAAATTAGGACATTGGTCCTATTTTGTTAAGAAAATCCCAATTAGTTTATAGAAATCTTTTGGTGAGTTTTTTTATTAACATGCATAAGAAAATCTTTATTATTGCAAGTCCACATAGATCCTTCTGGTGTCTTAATCCCCACATCTCCATCTGCGGGGAATGCTCAGAAAAAGATCATATCAGGCCACCAAAAATAAAAGAAGTGACGCATTAGTGAAGATATGATCAAAAAAAACATTTGAATATATATTCTAAAATTAAATAAAATAAAGGCATAAATAAACACAAAAATGCAGAGAATAACACAACATGAATAATAAAAGGAAATTAAAACAACCTACATAATATAGCACTAAAAGGAAAAAGAAAATGCATTAAAATAAATCACTAAAGGACAAACAGTGCCTAAAGACAGGCACAACTTGAGACAGACGAGACGGGGGACATTCGGGAAGGGGGAGTTCCATTACATCCCGTCGATGGATTGAGAGACCAGCATCGGTCACTTCTTCTTCCCATAGGTCAAGCCTAGAATGCAGAAGATCACTTTAAACCTCCATTAACACTATTTCAAACTCAAATATTATGCTTTAAAAGGTCCTACACATGCATATTAAATCCTAAAAGCGCATCAGAATCATTTTTGAGATCTTAGAAAACTATTTAGATAAAAAAAAAAGAATAAAATCACAAGGAATCACATATTCAAGAAATCAAAGCACATTATACTTGCTTAAATCTAAGCATGAAATAAATGCTTTGGGTCCAGAATATTTACCTCAGACCATTTCCTTAGCTCTTGGAGAATCAGAAAGTGTTTTATACCTCCTTGAACTCCCAAGAAATAGATTTGAATTTAAGAGAGAAAGTTCTTTTTCTCTCTAGAAAATGTTCTTCCTTTTTAGTTGATTCCTAGAAGAGATTGAAGCTATAATAGAAGATCTAAACCTAAGAGAGTAGTAAAAATCGTATTTTTATTCAAAAGCTTTTGAAGTTTACTCCCAAAAGCCAGATTTTTCTTTTCTCTTTTTCTTTTTTTTTTTTTTTTTTTTGCATTCTGCCATTTTTTCTCTCTAAGAAAAATGCCAACCTCCTTTATTCTATCTTTTCTCTTTCTTTTTATACCCAAATGAAAAGGTCTAGGTTTTCCTTTTTTGGTAGAGAACAACCCATATTTTTTCAAACTTCAACCTACAGGAATCAGGTGGGATCCCAACAAAATCCCCTTTTTTTGGCTGCGCTGAGTGTTCAGCAGATCTTGGCAAGGATGGATTGCATGATATTTCTACTTCAACCTACAGGAATTAGGATGTATTGCATGATATTTCTCCCAAAGTCACTAAGCATTCCTCTCAAGTCTTTCATGGTGATGGGAGTAATGTCTGGTTGTGCCATGAACTCGTTGAGTTCAAGAATAAGGTAGTCATGGGTGGAGGATCCTTGACGTTCATCCCGCCCACTGGTAGATGCTAATCTACCTTGATTATTGCTAGATTGGTCTCTCTTTGATTCGAAGCTTCCAGTGCATCTTGAATATGCCATGGTATCTTAACGAAAGAACCAAATGATAACCTCTATTATGTAAGAAGTTGATGAGGCCGGATGGCAATTGCAAGCTAGTCGATCGGATCAGTAATACTTCGTGTCTGCAATGAGACAAGTCCAGCCAGATCAGGCGTAAGCACTCCAAACCTCAAGTCAGTAGTGCTTTTTAGAGAGAATGTAGTGAGAGAAGGCCTCAAGATTTCTCATGTTAGCTTGGTCTACAACATTTACGATTAATTACTTGTAGAAGAGTTATATATATATATATATATATATATATAAACAAAAATTATATTAAAAAAGATTATTATTTTTTAATAGAGTTAACGTGTCGAAATTTTTTAGACAAAAATATTCCTTTATGTTTTATAATTTTATATTAATGAGTTTCTAGTAATGAAAAGCTCAAAAATATATTATATTCATATTTTTTATATTTTTTGACAATATATAATTATCTGTTAAATTTATTTATTTACTTGATTCATGAATAATTCCTCCATAAATTTACCTTTTAAAATTTAATCAAAGTATTATAAAACAATAATTGCTAAAAGTGCAATTTTTTTTTATTTTTATATTTCTTAATTAAATTTATAATTTTTATTTAAATTGTTCATTTTTATTGTATACGGATATATATTTGCGTTATTGGATTGATAGTGAAAAAAAAAATTGATTGTTAATATTTATATTATATTTTGACTTAAATATATACCCTCATTTTTAAATAAAAGAATCAATTATCAACTGAAACTCAAACATTTGTGGTTTTTTTTTCAATTATTACAAGTTGATTTAAGTTTTTGTTATATAATGAATAAGTAGTAATGCAATTATAAGTTTTTTATAAAAATAAATTTTCGAATAGTTTTTTTTCTTCTAAATATCAGTAATTTTATGAATATATGAAATGTTGTTTGAGTCAACAAAATTTAATATAGGGAAATGATGTATATTATTATTTAAATATAATTTCATAAAAATATTTATCACACACTACGTACACAAAAAGCTAGTAATATATATATTATGAGTGCATCAATCATAATTTATTTGCTTAATATGGACATATATCAATAAAAGAAAATTGATAATTTTTTTTAGCATTTCGAAAAAGTAATCGATTGAATTGTTGACAAATCAACGAAGGAAAAAAGTTCTATAGAAACTTTTCAAATTTCAATGAAAAGAATTAATAAACCTTGACAATTTACAACCCTTGAATCATGATATGAAATAAATTAAGTCAATAAAATAAGGTATAGAACTCTAGTAATTGTGCTCCCTAAACCACTATCATGTAGTTAGATAGGGGCAATCAATCCGTAGTGATAGGAATATAAGAATGAAGAGTAATGATGTAACACACTTACACTCGCTATACCGAACGTATTTTAACTCTTGCAACTACTATGATTGTTAGGATACTGATAAATATTCAATCATTGCAAAAGCAAGAATTTTTTATTTCTTTTTACATCATACTCAATTGTATATCCTTATTTGTTATACTTAAGCTATCAACTTAATAGCCATAACAATTCTTTAACGATTGACCTATAACTGTCCAATCTTATGATTAATTTGGTAGAAATTTCGGCAGCATAACGGCTGTTATCTAACCTACCCTCCTATAAATCGAACAATTTCACAGCCCGTCATAGGCACATTAGTTCATATAATATTTTCCCATGTAATACAATTAACATCTCAATTCAATTCAATCCTATAACTCTAACCATCATACATACTACATAAATTTAAAAAAATTTCGACAGAGTCTCCTCTATATTATTGCCTAACCCCCTGAAAGAAAAACTCTTTTAACACTCTAGAACCATATTATCAGCACCAAACATCAAATTCAAACTCCAACACAGTTTTCCCATCCTCCATACATAAACCAATCTCTTAACATATATATATATAAACCACGATATATATTGCTTCTTCATCATAAAACACATGTATGCGAAACTTAATTACGCATATTACAAAGCCTTTACAAAACTAATATCAATACATAATAAGCAAACCACTTAATTTCAATTATTGATACAACCCTTCATTATAATAGTATTCTATTTATGTAGTGCACATGCCATCAAGAAATGGAATTCAAGTTATCCATCTCTAAAAGTTCATCTTAATGGTCTTCTTGCCGTGACTCCCATCCAACGTTAATCTTTCGGAACACTCATGTTTATCACTCAATTTCTATCTTTTAACCTGCGCGAGGGTAAACCATGCCCTAAGCTTTATGCTTAGTGGTGACTACCAAATTTACTTATCCAATACTAAAAATATAAATTATTCATAAAGTTACACTCACATATATGTGCTTAAAATTCTTGCACTAAAAATCATTAATTAACACCTTATAGTATTCATACAAATAAAATAAATTTACATTACCTATTAAACTTTACTATTCTCTTAGTCCGTATAAGACTTCAATTATGTTCATTTCATTTTATTTTTAGTAATTTCGGTTAAAATGTTATTTCCAATCAATATATATCATTTATTGTTTAACTATTTACTCTACATTGTCTTTAGATTACATTTTCCTCATGTAGCCAAGTAACATTGCATATATACATAAATCAACATACACAGGCAAACGATTTAAACTTTATAAGACATATTTAGTCTACAGTCTTCTTATATAGTTTTATTGTTTGCCATTTGAGCATATTACATTACTCTTTAAACTATATACCTATCACATATATAATATGTAACACCCCAATACCCCCGTTGGAAGGATATCGGACCGCCACGCACTCACAAGCACTACATACATACATATAAGCGGAAGCACTAAAGCGAAAATAAATAAAATCATAATATAAGCATAATAAGAATATATCTATGTATACATACTTACAAAATAATTACATAAAGATCCTCACTTACAAAATTACAAAAGTACCCTTAAGAACATTTACATATGCCAACACAAAAAGAATTACATATACAAAATACAGGAGCTGATATACAAAAACAATAACTCTAACTCCTAGTGGCCGACCTTGCAGATGCGCGACACGAACCGAACAAACCTGCCACCTACACGGGAAAACACCCGTGCTAAGCGATAATGCTTAGTGGGGAGGAACAAAGACAAAAGAGCACAAACACTATACGGGAATACCAAGAAAATCATGCGAATATAAATATAAACATAAAGACAAGCATACCGAAATCATTACAATAGTAAAACCTAGAGATATTTGAATCATAATACGAATAAACACTAACCGGATCTAATTCTTACAAAGACTTAGCACTTCACTGAACCTAAAATCACGCATCTCATACACTAGCCTGAATTTCACTGGTGGTGGATACGGGAACAATACATTGGAGACCGAAGCCACAAAATATTTTTATACCCGAAGGTAGCAAGAGAGACCGAAGTCTCAATACATTTTTCACTAAGACCATAACGGAGGTTGTCGTAAGGCCCAAACGGGGAAAACATAGGCAGCTGCATGGACTATCCCTTTATAAGCATGCTTATCTATCCACTACTATGACACTTCAAGCTCAACTCACTCGCTCGGAATATAACACTAGACAATACACCAAATCACAAGTCAAAACACTATCATATTAATATTCACTTACATAAATCTAAAACATTTATATTATCAAGGCATTAGCCAAAACATCAACCATGCACTAGTGAGAAACCATGCAGAATGAGACAAGAAAATCCATTTCAGAAAACAGGGCAGAAAATAGGGCATGCAGGATATGGTTACTGTCACACTCGAGACGGGGTCGCGCTCGTGACAGTAGCCAGAAACGCGCTGAGGGGGAGAAGGCTGTCACGACTCGTGACAGGCATCACGATTCATGATGAAGCCAGCCTCACACAGGAAGCTATCACGAGTCGTGCAGGAAGTCACGACTCGTGACAACCCTCACTTGCTCTAGTCGTGCAGGCTGACTGTCACGAGTCGTGACCAGTGCCAAACGCCTAGCCGAGTCGTGCTGGCCTTCATGACTTGGAGCAGGGCACCTCAACACTGAAAGCTCGGCCTACCGAGCTCTCTGTCGCGCTCGCGACAGAGGGCTCCTTAGCACACCAGTGGCCATTCCGCACTCTGTCGCGCTCGTTGTAACACCCCCTAACCACCTGCAGATATTTACAATAGTGACTATGGAGTGTTACAACACAAACACATGCGCATAAAATATTTTTACAAATGAAGTTTCGAATTAATAAATTTCTTTCAATATCATAATTAGATTACAAACCGTGAATCCATGCATTGCATTACAAAACACTTATAGACTTTCTTTATTATTCACTTTACAAATATAACTTTCTTAGTACAAAAACTTAGTCTCCTTACACATTACTAACTATAGTTACACATCCTATACTATTACAAATTATTCCACATTTACAGCGGTTCCTAATGTGTTACCGTTAGCGATGCAGGACTACGTTCCAAAACACTATCTTCAAATACCCGCATGGATTAAACATCCATGCTAAGCGATAACGCATAGTGGGGAAACAATAGCATACTAAACTCATACATAACTTTCTATATATCCAAACTTAAACATGTCTTGCATTGTTACATACATAAAGTTTATTATCAATCATATCTAAGTTATTCTTAGTTCACTATTCTATATCCCGTATTCACACTTGCCAAAATATTTATTTTAGTACCCTGCTATTCATTCATTGTAACTCTATGTATATCACCATATACAGAGTCATATTTAAATAGGTATGATCACCTAAAACAGAATATCAAATAATACTTACTTATATAAAACATTACATCTCAAAATTATAAATACAAATCTGTATCATGTATGCTTTATTCATTCTATGGTAATATCACATATTTACCAAATCAATTTTTCATGTTGAAATCATTTACTTGATACCACACACTACGCTCATTGAGCATTAAGCTCAAACAAATACTAATAATTATCCATGCCAATATATATAATATATTTACATCACGTTTCGTGGTAACTATCATGCTTCATACTTAATATATGGGCATACATATTGGATAATCACATTAGGATCTGCATTGACAGTTACTCTTCACAAGCACATCGCATTCTTATCAATATGTGTATAATACAAAATTATCATTTCCATTTATTAACACAATCATTATAGTTTTCTTGCCTGCAGCTCAAATATGCGGATAATGGGTATCGCATTGGTACCCTTAGGTACAATAATCACATTGGTATCCGTGGATACCTCACATTCGAATTGGTACCCTATGGTACAGAAATATCACATAATCAATAATTTCGCATTGAGAATCCAGTAAAGATTCAAATCGCATTGTGATTCCAGAGGAATCGGATGCATTGGGCTGCAGGACTTAGACCCTATAGGCATGCCTATCTATCCACTACGTGACTCGCAGGACATATTATCATTCCAGTTATTCATATCATCCCATTTTAAACGTATATATATATATACAGTAATAATATGGCTCACTTTATAATTATTTCACAAGCATAACACAATAATTAATCTCATACACATGTTCTCTTTCCATATAAATATGAATTACTTGGTCAATTTAAGTCCTCAAGAAATCCTTTAAAATGTTAAAAAGTGTCGTGCTCGTGACAGAACATCACCGATGCCTCTGTCGCGCTCGCGACAGAATCTCACATCTCACACTTCATCATTTAATACACATTACTTATACATTTAATTAAGCACACATACTCACCTGATTTGCCACACTATTGGTCTCTATATAAATAAGAATTCATAAGTTCAAAACATCAAATCACATTTATCATTATCATAATATATAATTACTCATATGTCCACATGAACCAGTATAATATCATTAAATAACTTGCATAATAATACATTCTAGTAACATCTATATCAATTCACGCATCATATAATAGTGCTAGGTAAATGCTTCAATCACACATTCATTGAACATATAGTCATACTCTCACACATCTCATTCACTCCAATCATACCCATAGTTTCCTCAAATACAATCCAACCTCATTACACACCTACATATGGTTCATATTCTCATTAAGCAAACTCATTCCACTTACTATCATTCACATGTGTATAATTTAATCTCAACTCATAATTATGCATACTTGTTCATACTACACATACTCATATTGATTAAGGCATCATAATCCACAAATGTCATTTAACTTGACTAAATTCTATTTCATATAATTATACATTATTAGTTCATTAGTTTAATACTAAACTTAATCATATTTACGTGTATCTTCCCAACGATATCTATTCTTATAATCATTTGATAATCTTAAACATGCATTGGATAGACCCCGGAATGTTTCGGTGTAATACGGGTTCAGTTCGGGAAGAAAAACACATAAAAATATACAAATTAGATGAGGGTAGAGGTGGGGAATTGACTCATGCAAACCATGGGCTCCAAAATGAGAAGAAAATCCTTCATATGACTTGTTCTGCTGTGCTCGCGACAGTAGCTCCCATCAGGTGTCCTACGAGACTGCTTTTCACCTCAAAATTATATCGCCTAAAAGAACGTCGAAATCTCATTTTAAGGCAAAACGTCCTTCTTAAAAATTGTTCCCTAGGATGGTGAGATTTAAATAGGACATATTTTAGGTCATTTGGACATCTAAAACATTAGATATGACCTAAACAACCTATATTGTTATGATGAACTCGCCAGAATTGAGACACTTATGTTTTGGCCACTTTTTGGGACACTAAGAGCCAGAAATAGCTCAATAATATTCTTAGACATTTTTAGGTCTAGATCTTATATTTCAGGTCCATTTTGAATCAATCAATTTGGAACAATAAAACTCGATCTATGTGCAAAACAGTCACTAAAGGTCAAGAGAGACCTACCCAGAAGCATACTCTACAAGCACATTTTTCCTACTATGTGCTTATGACTTCCAAATTCAACTTTAATGACATTTTTAACCAATATGCCCTCCTAATCATTCATTCATATATATGTTAACTTGCATAAGACATAATTCTCATATCAATTTAATTAAAACTCAAGGAGTTATGGCCAAAGGAACATAACATGCTCCAAAAAGGCCCTCCTACAGAACTTAGTTACACTTTGAGCAGTTTTGAGTCTTTAGAGTCCTCTAGACAACAAGACTATTTTCACCACAACTAAAGACATATACATTACATATTCAACCCAATTAGTCTCATTCAATTTAGAGTTATAGAACTCACAATATAGCATAAACAACTCACATCAACACATTCCTTCAATTCCATATCATATATCACAAATACACATTTATAACTCAATTATACACCTCACATCACATGGAAGTTCCGAGTACATTTTGTTCATTTATATAAATAAAGCAATTCCATCATTCATCCAAAATTAGAGTTCAAACATAAGTCAATCAAACTCATAGTATTCGTTATATACCAACATGCTCATTTCTCCAACTCAACACTTCACATAATGTAATTTACATACTTTAAGTACACAAGCAATCATTTAACACACACAAAGCAATTTAGTTCCCAAACCTCTTCTCCTTAGCTTCTTAGAAAACACATAGTTCCTTTATCAACCACCTTCTTTCTTCCCTTAATTTTCTTTAATTCCTCAACTACAAATCCAAGTCCAATTTCCAGAATTTGATATCAAGCATCAATTACCAATATCCATCACAAAAAAAAGTTGAAGATGAAGAGAAAACAAGTACTAACCACTTACCCTTAAAGCCGACAATTCACATGCACTTTAGGATCACTTCATCACTTAGCAGAAATTTTGTGTATCTTATCTAATGGGAAAGAAGAAACTTGAAAAGAGTGGAGTAGAGTTGCCGAAGATAATGAAAACCAAATACAGAAAATGATCTCTCTCTCACCTTATGCCTATTTATTGCATGGATTACACAAGGTGGCACTCCCTCTTGAGGACACCCGGAATCCACTATCACTTCCCTAATCTCCAATAATAAAATTCTGGATTCTATTAACACTAATCAACCACACTTAGTCTGAAACATGCACAGTTCCACTTTAGCCACTTAAAGTTATTTGTCTATTCAATTGGGTCCTCATTACATTTACACTTAGGTCCTCAATTAAATACACTTCAAATTAACTTTACCCAATTACCATAATTTAACCAATATGCTACTAGAGTGTAATTTGGGCTGTTACAATTCTCCCCTCCTAATAAGAATTTCGTTCGCGAAATTCAAACCCGATCTACAATAGAGAATACTTAACTTCCCTCTATCGAGGCACTTCCCAAAAACTTTATCACTATTCAGAAACCCAAATGCATATACTTCATGTTTTGGCACTTATACTTTTATTGTCTTGTTGCACAATTCCTGGACGCTTTAATTTCACGGAATATGCTTGTTACCTTCTTCACTCCTGCTATTCATTCTTTATTCTGAAATCCTATTCACGTTCGCTTATATAAACTTCGCAAATAACCTCATCCTTTTAACATTAAATACTCACACTTTATACTTTTATTATCAAACACTTAACTCTTTCTCAATAATCCTCTTTCTAACACCAAACATTATATGTACATCCTGTCAGCTTTCTCTTCAAATGAGTCACATACACTATGTTTTGCACACGTGATCAAGGAATGCGAATGAATATATGATGATGTATGTATGCAAAATGATGCAAAAATGTAGTTTATGCGATATTAATGCACTTTTCCCATCCCTATGTTTTTACATGCTCATGCTCACATGATTTCATTGAGATAGCTGACAAGCGTACAAAATATAACCACTTTATCTTACTCTCCACATCATTCTTAGTTCCAAATTTATTCATACCAAGAATTAATTCAAATTCATGGGATAGCACTTCAATCAAATTATCAGATAACTCTTTACTTTAAATCGCTTAATAATAGTTCCCAGGTGCATGCACACATTTACACAATGTCCCGAGGAACCAATCGCATGTATATCACAACTAAGATAATCAATACACACTTTATCACATTAATCTTTGGGACTACCACTTCCAGAAATCTCTTTCGTCGCTTTAGGAGAAGAATCCCTCAACATTCTCAAGGAAACAAAGACATCCGCATCAGGCCAACACAAAACTATATGCATTTCTATTTTACTCTATCCCTGAAACAACTAAACCTATGCTCTGATACCACTACCTGTAACACCCCCTAACTACCTGTAGAGATTTATAACAGTGATTATGGAGTGTTACAACACACACACATGCGCATAAAATATTTTTACAAGCGAAGTTCCAAATTAATAAATTTCTTTCAATATCACAATTAGATTACAAACCGTGAATCCATGCATTGCATTACAAAACACTTATAGTCTTTCTTTATTATTCACTTTACAAATATAACTTTCTTAGTACAAAAACTTACAGCGGTTCCCAATGTGTTGGCCATTGTCGATGCAAGACTGCCTTCCAGAACACTATCTTCAAATACCTGCATGGATTAAACATCCATGCTAAGCGATAACGCTTAATGGGGAAACAATAGCATACTAAACTCATACATAACATTCATTAAATCAAAACTCAAACATGTCTTGCATTGTTACATACATAAAGTTTATTATCAATCATATCTAAGTCATTTTAGTTCATTATTCTATATCCCATATTCACACTTGCCATAATATTTATTTCAGTACGCTGCTATTCATTCATTGTAACTCTATGTATATCACTATATACAGAGTCATATTTAAATAGGTACGATCAGCTAAAGCAGAATATCAAATAATACTTATATAAAATATCACATCTCAAAATTATAAATACAAAATATGTATCATGTATGCTTTATTCATTCTATGGTAATATCACATATTTACCAAATCAATTTTTCATGTTGAAATTATTTAATTGATACCACACACTACACTCAAACAAATACTAACAATTATCCATGCCAATATATATAATATATTTACATCACTTTTCGTGCTAACTATTATGCTTCAAACTTAATATGTGGGCATACATATTGGATAATCACATTAGGATCTGCATTGACAGTTACTCTTCACATGCACAACGCATTCTTATCAATATGTGTATAATACAAAATTATTGTTTCCATTTATTAACACAATCATTATAGTTTTCTTGCCTGCAACTCAAATATGCCAATAATGGGTATCGTATTTGTACCCTTAGGTACAATAATCACATTGGTATCCATGGATACCTCACATTAGTATTGGTACCCTAAGGTACAGAAATATCAGATAGTCAATAATTTCGCATTGAGAATCCAGTAAGGATTCAAATCGCATTGTGATTCTAAAGGAATCAGATGAATTGGGTTACATCACTTAGACCTTATAGGCATGCCTATCTATCCACTACTTAACTTACAGGCTATATTATCATTCCAGTTATTTATATCATCCCATCTCAAACGTATATATATATACAGTAATAATATGACTCACTTCACAATTATTTCACAAGCATAACACAATAATTAATCTCATATACATGTTCTCTTTACATATAAATATGAATTACTTGGTTAATTGAAGTCCTCAAGAAATCCTTTAAAATGTTAAAAAGTGTCGCGCTCGCGACAGAAACTCACATCTCACACTTCATCATTTAATTCATACACATTACTTATACATTTAATTAAGCACAAATACTCACCTGATTTGCCACACTATTGGTCTCTATATAAATAAGAATTCATAAGTTCAAAACATTAAATGACATTTATCATTATCATAATATAGAATTACTCATATGTCCACATGAACCAATTTAATATCATTAAATATCTTCCATAATAATACATTCTAGTAACATCTATATCAATTCACGCATCATATAATAGTGCTAGGCAAATGATTCAATCACACATTCATTGAACATATAGTCATACTCTCACACATCTCATTCATTCCAATCATACCCATAGTTTCCTCATATACAATCCAACCTCATTACACACCTACATACGGTTCATATTCTCATTAAGCAAACTCATTCCACTTGCTATCATTCACATGTGTAAAATGTAATCTCAACTCAAAATTATGCATACTTGTTCATACTACACATGCTCATATAGATTAAGGCATTATAATCCTCAAATGTCATTTAACTTGACTAAATTCTATTTCATACAATTATACATTATTAGTTCATTAGTTTAATACTAATATTAATCATATTCACGTGTATCTTCCCAATGATATCTATTCTTATAATCATTTGATAATCCTAAACATGCATTGGGTAGACCCCGGAATGTTTCGATGTAATACGGGTTCATTTCGGGAAGAAAAACACATAAAAATATACAAATTAGATGAAGATAGAGGTGGGGAATTAATTCATGCCAACCAAGGGCTCCAAAATGAGAAGAAAATCCTTCATATGACTTGTTCTGTCGTGCTCGCGAAAGTAGCTCCCATCAGGTGTCCTACGAGACAGCTTTTGACCTTAAAATTATATCGCCTAGACCAACATTTAAACCTCATTTTAAGGCAAAACGTCCTTCTTAGAAATTGTTCCCTAGGATGTTAGGATTTAAATAGGACAAGTGTCAGGTCATTTGAACATTTAAACATTAGATATGACCTAAAGAACCTATACTGTTCTGATGAACCATCCAGAATAGGGCCACCTATGTTTTGGCCACTTTTTGGGACATTGAGAGCCTGAATTAGCTCAATCATATTGTTAGACATTTTTAGATCTTAATCTTAGGTTTCAGTTCCATTTTGCATCAATCCATTTGGAGCATTGAAACTCGATCTATGGCAAAACAATCACTAAAGGTCAAGAGAGACCTACCCAGAAACTTACTCTACAAGCACATTTTTCTTACTACGTGCTCATGACTTCCAAATTCAACTTTAATGACATTTTTAACCAATATGCCCTCTTAATCATTAATTTATATATATGTTAACTTGGATAAGACACAATTCTCATCTCAATTTAATTAAAACTCAAGGAGTTATGGCCAAAGGAACATAACATGCTCCAAAAAGGCCCTCCTACAGAACTTAGTTACACTTTGAGTAGTTTGGAGTCTTTAGAGTCCCCTACACAACAAGGCTATTTTCACCACAACTAAAGACATAGACATTACATATTCAACCCAATTAGTATAACACCCCTACACCCCCTAGAAGGATATAGGGGCGCCACGCAGACACTTACGCATATATAAACGTGTACTAGCGGAAGCAATAGCAAAATACATATCAATACACAATAATAAAAATAAAATAACGCTTAGGCCCAACATGCATTTTACACATATTATATATATATATATACATATTTATCTTTATACATGTCCATATTACAACCTTTTTTCGTTTAACTTTACATATACATTTTACATGTGATTCCTATACTCGTATTACATAATGATGTTACTCAAAACATCATAACCCCTATCTCTAACTTATACAAAAAGATGTAACAAAAGCTCCTAGTGGCCTAGAACTGCAGATGCATGCTCTCGTGGATCCGAGCCTGTAACCTACACGGAAATAAACATCCGTGCTAAGCGATAACGCTTAGTGGGGATGAAAATAATTCAAAGGACTTCTTTTTGAAGTCACACATGAATCACACATTTCATATAACGATAATCAAATAGATCATGCATATAACTTTCAACCTTGTACACATCATGTGCTCAAATATAACATTAGCCATGTGTTCACATTCATGCAACATTTACTTGTACACAGGACTGTCATGTACTCAAAATATTATTGTCAGGTGTGTGACTCATGCTCATTTGTGTGACTCGTGCTCATGTGTGTGACTCGTGCTCATTTGTGTTACTCGTGCTCATGTGTGTGACTCACGCTCATCTGCGTGACTAGTGCTCATTTGTGTGACTCGTGTTCATTTGCGTGACTCGTGTCCATCTGTGTGACTCATGCTCATGCATGTGACTCGTGTTCATACAACTGCCCTCTAAAATCATGCTCATGATCAAAATGACGCTCAATCACATAGATTAACAACCATCCAAGTATGGCAAGTAATCAAAATGGACATATATACAAATATACACTAAAAGAGCTATTGAACTAATCAAAGCTCATCATATATCTCTACTCAATCATATCTTTGCTCAAGCATATAATAAATTAATAAAAACACACACAATCCCAACCTCTAGGTAGCTCAAACACTGCTCTCTATTCAGCTCCAATTTTCTCTTTACCCTTGTCTTTCTTCTTGTCCACAGCTTCTCATGCATAAATCAATCAAGAAAATACTTAATCCATACTTCCAACTTTAAATCAAAAACAGGAATATGGAGAGAAAAAGGAGGTCAGATCGGAGAGCATAGCAAACTCACCTTTCTCGAGGATCCAATTCAACCCTTATTTTACTCTTCAACCCAAATCAAGAGAACCCACTCAAGGTAACCCAAAAGAGAAGAATAAAAAGCAAAAGAAATGGAAAGGGAAAAGGGCATGGCAGCAACCAAGGGAACAGCAAGAAAAACAAAAGCCAAAAGCAAATTAATGTGGGCAAAAAGAATTGAGTAGCTGGTCAACTCTCATCTACAATTAAATATTCCCATAAATGCCACTAACCATATTAATTCATACTTATCTTTGACTAAGCTAAGTGTCCCCCTTTCCTTGGTCACTTATTTCTCTTTAATTCAAGTAAAGCAACTAAGTTCTTGCCACTTGTCACACTCCTACAATGCCATGTGTTAATCCCCTACATTGCCACATGTGAAAATGCTAATTTAGTTAACATTCCGCAGGAGGGTTCTGTCGCGCCAGCGATGATTGTCGCACTCGCGACAGGACTCTCACACTTAACACCTAATCTTTTTTGAACAAAATTCTATAATTCTTCTAGGGCCAGTTCAGGGTGTTACAATTAGTCTCATTCAATTTAGAGTTATAGAACTCACAATATAGCATAAACAACTCACATCAGCTCATTCCTTCAATTCCATATCATATATCACAAATACACATTTATAACTCAATTATACACCTCACAGCACATGGAAGTTCCGAGTACATTTTGTTCATTTATATAAACATAGAAATTCCATCATTCATCAAAAATTAGAGTTCAAATATAAGTCAATCAAACTCATAGCATTCGTTATATACCAACATGCTCATTTCTCCAACTCAGCAATTCACATAATATAATTTACACACTTTAAGTACACAAGCAATCATTTAACACAAACAAAGCAATTTAGTTCCCAAACCTCTTCTCCTTAGCTCCTTAGAAATCACATAGTTCCTTGATCAACCACCTTCTTTCTTCCCTTAAATCTCTTTACTTCCTCAACAACAAATCCAAGTCCAATTTCTAGAATTTGATACCAAGCATCAATTACCAATATCCATCACAAGAAAGAGTTGAAGATGAAGAGAAAGCAATTACTAACCACTTACCCTTAAAGCTGACAATTCACATGCACTTTAGGATCACTTCATCACTTAGCAGAAATTTTGTGTATCTTAACTAATTGGAAAGAAGAAACTTGAAATGAGTGGAGAAGAGTTGCCGAAGAAAATGAAAACCAAATACAAAAAATGAACTTTCTCTCACCTTATGCCTATTTATTGCATGGATTACACAAGGTGGCACTCCCTCATGAGGACACCCGGAATCCACTATCACTTCCCTAATCTCCAATAATAAAATTATGGATTCTATTAACACTAATCAACCACACTTAGTCTTAAACATGCACAGTTCCACTTTAGCCACTTAAAGTTATTTATTTATTCAATTGGGTCCTCATTACACTTACACTTAAATCCTCAATTAAATACACTTCAAATTAACTTTACCCAATTATCATAATTTAACCAATATGCTACTAGAGTATAATTCAGGCTGTTACACTCGCGACATGCATCGTGCTCGCGACAGAGCCCAAAATCGCCCAGAAACTCTGCTTCTCTGCTCTACACTCAAACCAAACTATTCAGAAACCATTCTTTCATGCAATGCCATACTAAACCATCACATAATTGCATTCCAAAACAAGCTAATGATCATTCTAAATTAATAAACACACTTATGATACACATAAACATAACATCTCTTGAGACTAACACAATTAAACATAACCCAGGAATTTTGCATTCAATTCATGCTCATACTCTTCAAAACTTAACATGCAAACCATTACAACTCTAGCATTTTAGGCTAATATCACTACTCAAATAGACACATGCAAAAAAACATACATATGACTCAAAATTCTAGGAATCTAATACTCAACAACGAACCAAAATGAGAAAAGGGCAAACAACTCCCAAACCTAAAAAGTGATGCTTCAAACCACTTCTTCAAGCACCCACTTTATCTTTGCCCTTGCTCTTCCTTCTCTCTTCGGATTCTTGCATAAAACCCAGCCAAACAAACACTTAATCAAACCAAGCAAATTCAAAATCATCCATCAAACCCAAACCGAAACACAAAGGAAGAAGAAACAAACCCCCAAAACAAACTTACCTCTTCAAAACCCAGCTCAAAACTCAAGGAACCAAGCTCACACTTAGAAGAATATACACAAGAGAGAAGGTAGAGAGCAAAAAAATGAGGAAAGAGAGAGAGAGAGAATGGGAAAGAGTAAGAAAAAGGAGAAGGAGTCAACTTCCACGGGAAGCTATCCAATTTCTACCCCCTCTTTGTAACATCCCCTACATCCCCGTTGGAAGGACGCGGCTGCACTACCGACGCTCACTCACACACATGCGTACATGCACTAAGCGGAAGCATACATTCATGCATAAAAACATACGGAGATACAGCAGAAATTAAAACTTTAAGGAAACATTAGCTTAACATAAATTAACTCACATACATACATATAATCATTCAGCGAAAACATAAGACGAAAGATAAAACGAAGAGATAACTGAAAACTTAATTACAATAAGATCCTTACATATAATTACATATACATAAGGCTAGAGAAAAAACAAAAGCCAAAACACAGAGGTTGAGCAAAATACAAAACTTCTAACTCCTATGTGGCCGACCTTGCAGATGCGTGACTTTAACGAAACCAATACCTGCACTGGAAGAGAACCCGTGCTAACCGATAAACGCTTAGTGGGGAAAACACACAAGCAATATGGACAACCATTCACAATGATCGTCAAGGCATAACACATGCAAATGGCAAATGCAGACATTCATAACACATATATAGTCAGGCTTGCATAGTAAAGGCATTCATTTGAAAACTCAAATCCATATACTTACCGAGGTATCAAGTATTAGAACCTTACCGTGTACAGTCATAAGAGATATTACGCATGCAACTATCATGCCAAAGTACCCATGCATTAACGGAAAACCCATTCACTTGCAACACAATTACCATATAATAACGTACCCAGCTATCATGCTAAGAACATTAGCTATCTAAACATACATTTGTCATGCCATAACACACATTAGCCGAACCCAAGGGAAGACGTCAAACACCACACTTCCACTGCATAACTCTATCACATAAAATATCATGCCTTGAAATGTAAACACATGACCACACTCCGTAATCACTACAATAGGGAAAAAAAACTAGAGAGAGAGCACGTAACATAACACAATATTTATAACATTCCATGGTCAAGAGCACATTCATACGTATCTTGATTCACATACTTCACCATAACAGTCAATAGCACAAAATCACGTTCATGTACATACTTATTAACCATAGCATTCAGTAATTCAAGTTTGCATTCATATATCTATTAATTCATATGCTTATAAACATAACTAATCGGATTCACACACTTATCAGCATAACATAATAAACTATAGCCATGGCATTCAAGAGATTATGATTGTAGTTGTACACATTTCAATGTACATACTTATGTTCATAACTAATTGTATACGAACACATTCTCAATGTGATATACGTTGATGATTATGCACAATACACATTCTTGAGTCACATTCAACCCAATCAGAGATTCATAATCACATTCGAGTACATAATTGATTCACATGTCCAAAATTATGCTCATCCGAATATCACATTCTCTTAATCATATCAGATAAAACAAACAGGATACCTGCTGACTCAAAATAGTCGATAACGAATGAACTGACAATACTTTACGGGTACAAATCGAATACTGACATCACCTTACGGGTGCGAATCGAATACTGACATCACCTTACGGGTGCGAATCGAAAACATTAAAGGGTTTGCGAGGAACAAAACAGAGACCTGATCCGGGTCCAAACGTCCAAAGGTGCTGCGGCTAAAGAGACTTTATTAGGCATGCCTAACTATCCACTAGATTAACTCTCGCTGGTTATGCAAAAAAAACAAGTCATATTGCGAGTCACATAATATAGTACGAAATGTCAATCATGCATAATCCATTCAATCCACTCTATAATATCCCAAAATCATATATATATATATACATATATGCATATTCGTATCATGGATTCACATTCATACAACTCACAAGTTAATAGGTATAGGACTTATAGGCACTAAAAGAAACTCGAGTTCAAAACCAAACACCAAGAGAAAACTCATTCATCTTACTAGTATAAAGCTCTTATTAAGTGTCATAGTGTGTGCTTAAACAATAATTTAACATCCCTAAATCACCCTAAACAAATAAGATTTTATTGCAAAAACAGGGTAGGCAACCAGATTGGTTGCCACCGTGACATACCAAAACTCTCGGCAGAATGCAAGTCTGGGGTACCTCACGGTCACAACCAAAATGGTTGCCGCCATGACATACCAAAGAAACCTAACAGAAGCAAAAGTCTGGACACCTCACGGTGACAACCAAAATGGTTGCCACCGTGACACACCAAAACTCTCGGCAGAATGCAAGTCTGGGGTACCTCACGGTCACAACAAAAATGGTTGCCACCGTGACCCATGCCCAGATGCAATACCATAGAGCCAAATTCACCTCATTTCCAGGCCAAATCCAAAACTTCTCATTCCACGCAATTTCTCCTCACTCAAACTACATTAATACACCATTTAACAACATCAAAGCATACCAAAATAAGATCCTACTCATGAATTCGCAAAACAACATCAAGTTACACATTCAACCTCATCACTATTCATACCATAACTCAATCAATCTCACACTTGGCTCAATAACTCACAATCAAGGTTTTATGAACAATAAAAATCAAAACCTATAACATAATAACAAGTAAAAACATCAAGAACACCAAAATTTTCCAAAAATTCATCAAGAACACATATGGACATTTTCACATTCAAGAGTAGAAAATTCCCAAACTCATGCATTTCAATACCAACCCTCATATACATCTATCTCAATCAATAACATGGATTACTAACACATTTCCCAAATTAATTCATGCATAAACTCCTATCAAAGCACTCAAATTTCTGAAAAGCAACCACAAATACACACTCATGGTCCAAGGCAAATTATGCAATGACAACTTCAAACTCAAATGCAGAAATCAAAGCTCCCAAACCTCTTTGAAGCACAACCCAGCTGATCTTCACTCTTCAATCTTCTCCTTGCCTTTATTCTTCTTCTTGCCACCCAAAACTTGCACAAACGAAACCCAAAACTTCTTAATCCCAACCCTAGCTCAAATGAAACCATAAAAAGAAGAAGAAGAAGAAGAAGAAGAAGAAGAAGAAGAACCAGATGTAGGATCAAAACTCAAACACAAACCTCTTTAATCTTGTTCCAAAACTCAATCAAAGCACCCAATAGCAAGCACAAACATCCGGCCAAAATAGGAGAGGAAAAATGGAGAATGGAGAAGAGAAGAAGAAGAGGAGGCGTGAGAGGGAGGGGAGAACGGGAATGCCAAATTCTATGTTCTCTCTCTCTCTCTCTCTCTCTCTCTCTCTCTCTTTTTCTTTTCTTCATTCAATGCTCACCAACCAAGCCACATGGCAAGTTCTCATTGGAGCAAAATCCCACTTATTGACTCTTCAAACTATGGCACCATACTCCTACCTCACTTGATAATTCTTAATTAGATATTTTCCATCCTTAGCACAATACACACAATCCACTTGATAAAACCACAACCAAAACACCCTACATCCATACACCACATGCACACCAAATAATTTCCCCCACTTAACTTATTTAATTAATTACTTTGCATTTAAGTCCTTATCATCAAATTCCCTCATGCACAAATTACCAAAATACCCTTCACTTATCCGACTTAGCTTGCCGATTCCGACTAGGCCCGATTTGGGCTGTGACAACTCTTCCCTCCTAACAGAATTTTGTCCTCGAAATTCACTTACATCGGAAAGAATTCCCAACATTACATTCCATGTCACCAACAAACTCATATACTTCACTCTCAAACTACTCACTCGCTTACACTTATCGCCATCACTGTACTCTTAAATCACTTTCTTATATTCGAATCAAACACATTCATCAGAATGATCATTACTCAACTGCCCGTCAGAAATCAAAGCCCAAACGCTTTACACATAAACCAATTAACTTTCGCCGATTGCTACATAAATCCGTCAATACTTAAAAGATGTCTGTCATATCTACGTTTCTCCTTACCAATAACACTTTTGTCAAACTCCAAAATCCTTTTTACCTTCACTTGTATAAGATCCCGAAATACTCTTTCTGCTCAACTTTAACCAAACATAGAATACTTTCCTTAACAATTGCTGAACTCGTCATTCTTACCCTTAATCTTAATATCAAATACTCCACGTACACTCTGTCAGCTTTCTCTCAATTAAAATGCATATGCAAATGCTTCTCATGTATGGTCAAAGGGATGATAATGCACTGAGATTGTGATATCTCAAGTACGTAGAGTGATGCAGAAGAAATGCAATCGATGCTATAATGATGCACTTTGTCCCATCCCCATGATTCAATATGCTTTCTATTCAAACACTTTTCTGGAGAGAGCTGACAGGTATACAGAGTATTTACAAAAACCTTACAGAATCCAAGTGCCCTTCTTTCTCAAAGTACCAAAATAATCTTCACTCAAACATATCAAAACAAGACTTACCGGGAGGCTCTGCAGACTCTGTCACTCCACTACGGTGCGTACAACTCCTGATGGTACACAAGCAGCTCGAAGCAATTCCTCTACATCCTTTCTAGCTTGCCGAGCTAGATTTTCACTCATCTTCTTATGATAATCGGCAATCTGGTGTCCCAAGCTGCCACATCTGAAACAAGCTCCAGTCATCATTCGACACAAACCCTGGTGTCATTTCTGACAGTGCGAACATACCGGTGGCCCCCACTTCTTCTTACACTTGTCCCAATATTGCTTCTGACATTGTTGGAACATCAGAGGTCCTTGAATCCTTTTTCCCCACCGATAATTCTCTACCTGACACCTTTCTTTTCTGAGGTACACTCTGAACAAACCTAGAGAAATCCGAGGAGCAGTCAGCCCATCCAAAATTCGAATTAACCCTTGCACTAACGTCCTATTATCTGAAGCAGGACCGAAATTCCAACCGAAGGATGCTCGAAAACACTTTGATCAGCACTAATTGGGTTCACACTTTCCGTTGTCCCGCCCATATTCTCACTAGGATCAGACTCCATCTAGACACGACACAAGACAAGACACATCCGCATTAGGCCACGACACGAAACTAACTCTCATGCAAAGACTCAACACAAAAAAAGACAACCAGAACCGCCAACCCGGCGCTCTGATGGCACTAACTGTAACATCCCCTACATCCCCGTTGGAAGGATGAGGGTGCACTACCGATGCTCACTCACACACATACGCACATGCACTAAGCGAAGCATACATTCATGCATAAAAACATACGGAGATACAGCGAAAATTAAAACTTTAAGGAAATATTAGCTGAACATACATTAACTCACATACATACATATAATCATTCAGCAGAAACATAAGACGAAAGATAAAATGAAGAGATAACTGAAAACTTAATTACAATAAGATCCTTAAATATAATTACATATACATAAGGCTAGAGAAAAACAAAAGCCAAAACACAGAGGTTGAGCAAAATACAAAACTTCTAACTCCTATGTGGCCGACCTTGCAGATGCGTGGCTTGAACGGAAACCTGCCACCTGCACGGGAAAAGAATTCGTGCTAAGAAATAAACGCTTAGTGGGGAAAACACACAAGTAATATGGACAACCATTCACAATGATCGTCAAGGCATAACACATGCAAATGGCAAATGCGGACATTCAAAACACATATATAGTCAGGCTTGCATAGTAAAGGCATTCATTCAAAAACTCACATCAATATACTTACCGAGGTATCAAGTATCAGAACCTTACCGTGTACAGTCATAAGAGATATTACGCATGCAACTATCATGCCAAAGTGCCCATGCATTAACGGAAAACCCATTCACTTGCAACACAATTACCATATAATAACGTACCCAGCTATCATGCTAAGAACATTAGCTATCTAAACATACATTTGTCATGCCATAACACACATTAGCCGAACCCAAGGGAAGACGTCAAACACCACACTTCCACTGCATAACCCTATCACATAAAATATCATGCCTTGAAATGTAAACACATGACCACACTCCGTAATCACTACAATAGGGAAAAAACTAGAGAGAGAGCACGTAACATAACACAATATTTATAACATTCCATGGTCAAGAGCACATTAATACGTATCTTGATTCACATACTTCACCATAACAGTCAATAGCACAAAATCACGTTCATGTACATACTTATTAACCATAGCATTCAGTAATTCAAGTTTGCATTCATATATCTATTAATTCATATGCTTATAAACATAACTAATTGGATTCACACACTCATCAGCATAACATAATAAACTATAGCCATGGCATTCAAGAGATTATGATCGCAGTTGTACACATTTCAACATACATACTTATGTTCATAACTAATTGTATATGAACACATTCTCAATGTGATATACATTGATAATTATGCACAATACACATGCTTGAGTCACATTCAACCCAATCAGAGATTCAGAATCACATTCGAGTACATAACTGATTCACATGTCCAGAATTATGCTCATCCGAATATAACATTCTCTTAATCATATCAGATAAAACAAATAGGACACCTGCTGACTCAAAATAGTGGATAACGAATGAACTGACAGCACCTTACTGGTACGAATCGAATGCTGTCATCACCTCACGGGTGAGAATCGAATACTGACATCACCTTACGGGTGCGAATCAAATACTGACATCACCTTACGGGTGCGAATCGAATACATTAAAGGGTTTGCGAGGAACCAAACAGAGACAAGATTAGGGTCCAAATGTCTAAAGGTGCTGCAGCTAAAGAGACTCTATTAGGCATGCCTAACTATCCACTAGACTGACTCTCGCAGGTCATGCAAAAAAAATAAGTCATATTGCGAGTAGCATAATATAGTTCGAAATGTCAGTAATGCATAATCCATTCAATCCATTCTATAATATCCCAAAATCATATATATATATATATACAAATATGCATATTCATATCACGAATTCACATTCATATAACTCACAAGTTAACAGGTATAGGACTTATAGGCACTAAAAGAAACTCGAGTTCAAAACCAAACACCAAGAGAAAACTCATTCATCTTACTAGTATAAAGCTCTTATTAAGTTTCATTGTGTGTGCTTAAACAATAATTTAACATCCCTAAATCACCTTGAACAAATAAGATTTTATTGCAAAAACAGGGTAGGTCACGGTCACAACCAGATTGGTTGCCACCGTGACATACCAAAACTCTTGGCAGAATGCAAGTCTGGGTTACCTCACGGTCACAACCAAAATGGTTGCCACCGTGACATACCAAAGAAACCCAACAGAAGCAAAAGTCTGGACACCTCACGGTCACAAACAAAATGGTTGCCACCGTGACATACCAAAACTCTAGGCAGAATGCAAGTCTGGGGTACCTCACGGTCACAACCAAAATGGTTGCCACCTTGACCCATGCCCAGATGCGATACCATAGAGCCAAATTCATCTCATTTCCAGGCCAAATCCAAAACTTCTCATTCCACCCAATTTCTCCTCACTCAAACTACATTAATAAACCATTTAACAACATCAAAACATACCAAAATAAGATTATACTCACGAATTCTCAAAACAACATCAAGTTACACATTCAACCTCATCACTATTCATACCATAACTCAATCAATCTCACACTTGGCTCAATAACTCCCAATCAAGGTTTTATGAACAATAAAAATCAAAACCCATAACATAATAACCAGTAAAAACATCAAGAACACCAAAATTTTCCAGAAATTCATCAAGAACACATATGGACATTTTCACATTCAAGAGTAGAAAATTCCCAAACTCATGCATTTCAATACCAACCCTCATATACATCTATCTCAATCAATAACATGGATTACTAACACATTTCCCAAATTAATTCATGCATAAACTCATATCAAAGCACTCAAATTTCTGAAAAGCAACCACAAATACACACTCATGGTCCAAGGCGAATTATGCAATGACAACTTCAAACTCAAATGCCGAAATTAAAGCTCCCAAACCGCTTTGAAGCACAACCCAGCTGATCTTCACTCTTCAATCTTCTCCTTGCCTTTATTCTTCTTCTTGCTACCCAAAACTTACACAAACAAAACCCAAAACTTCTTAATCCAAACCCTAACTCAAATAAAACCTGAAAAAGAAGAAGAAGAAGAAGAAGAAGAACCAGATGTAGGATCAAAACCCAAACACAAACCTCTTTAATCTTGTTCCAAAACTCAAGCAAAGCACCCCTTAGCAAGCATAAACATCCGGCCAAAAGAGAAGGAGAGGAAAAACAGAGAATAGAGAAGAGATGAAGAAGAGGAGCCGTGAGAGGGAGGGGAGAACGGGAATGCCAAATTCTATGTTCTCTCTCTCTCTCTCTCTTTTCTTATTTTCTTCATTCAATGCCCACCAACCAAGCCGCGTGGCAAGTTATCATTGGACCAAAATCCCACTTATTGACTCTTTAAACGATGGCACCATACTCCTACCTCACTTGATAATTCTTAACTAAATATTTTCCATCCTTAGCACAATACACACAATCCACTAGATAAAACCACAACCAAAACACCCTATATCCATACACCACATGCACACCAAATAATTTCCCCTACTTAACTTATTTAATTAATTACTTTGCAATTAAGTCCTTATCATCAAATTCCCTCATGCACAAATTACCAAAATACCCTTCACTTATCCAACTTAGCTTGCCGATTCCGACTAGGCCCGATTTGGGGTGTGACACTCTTCCCTTTTCATTTAATGCTCCACCTACCAAGTCCACATGTCAAACTCCAATAGGTCCTCTTAGTCAAATATCTTGACTATACACTTTAATCCTTAGTAATTCTCTTATTGGTCCTTATTAAATTACCAAACACTCACCAAAGTAACTTCTTCACTTAAAAACTTTATTTACTCTTTCAATTAAGTCCTCAATTAATTTCCAATTCACTTGTACAATTACAATAACACCCTTAATAATCCAATTAAACATGCAAAATTCTTCTAGGCCCTAATTTGGGATGTTACATAATAGCTTACTACTTAAAATTTACCTTTTACCTTTTAGTTATTGTTTTATTTTATACTTATTAATTAATCTCTTAGTTAATACATTTAACCTATAACTGTTATTTTATTACTTAAGTTTATTGTTTCCTAAACAGTTAATGTGCATATATTAAAGAATTTAATTTCCGATTTCCACATTAATTATTATTTTATCATACGTCTTATTCTATAATTAGTACTGACAAATATGCATGTATATTATACACATTGGTGGTCATGAAGTTCTTATGCACAAATAAAACCCCTCACCATACCATTACTGGATAAAATCGATTATCAATAACATTTCTTTAATAGAGTTATCATTTTTCATTTATTTTCATTAATATGCCCCTAGTATGACTCGGTAGAAATCTATGTACTGCATACACGGGATATGGACCCCATAGGGCCAGTACAATAATAGTAAATACAGTTCAATTCAGTAAACAATACTTAGTAAGGGTAGGCCATTATTAGCACTACTAAAGAGAGAGTCATCATAACTTAGACCACGATACAAAGTCCCTATGGCTAGCCAACTATATCCTGAGCTAGATTTCTATACTAGACTAACTAAGGGCAATATCAGTGTACATTATTTTCAGTAAATCATAATTTTCATTCTTTATATAATATAATGTCAATATACATTTCAATCCATAATGTCATAAATAATCCCAATAACACAGTATATACTTTAAATTAACATACATTCCCATCTCATCATGTATATCTTATTAATTTACCACCTCATCATTATTTCTTCAAACTTACCATTTGGCCAACTTATCATTATTCATATCAATTCATTTAATTACCACATTTCACTAATTTAGCTTCACAACATGCCATTAATCATTGATATATATATTTAAAATGCATTAACAATCATAACATACCTCTTTGCCCTGTATTTTTGATTTTGCCCCTTTCTTCTAAAATGACTTTTGTATCATTTCTTTATGGGTTTTAACTACTGTATGGGAATAAATATACTTATATATGTATAATATTATGATTTCTCTATGATGAATTATATGTTATGCGTTGAGCATAACTTGTATTATGTATGACCTGCAAGAGTCAGTCTAGTGGAAATGTGAATTATTGATGTTTTTCCCATGCATAGTAATTATTGAAATATAAGAATTTGATTTACCATGATTATATTGCAAATATACGTGTGTAATGAAACTTGAAATTATCCATCAGTCTAAATGAATCTGATAACCCAATTGTTAAGACTAAATATGGATATGATATCTAATAACATAAATGTGTTTAATATGTTCATATGAGATGTTTTATACGTAAATGAATGTATGTGCCTAATAAAAATGAAAGAATGTTATGCGTATTGGTAGAAGGTGTATGTATGTGGAAATGAGACGAATCCAATAATAATAATATGAAAATTTAGCTTGCGTTAGTCGAGTCGTGGATAGATAGGCATGCCTATAAAGTTATGTTAGCTGCAGCCCTTTGTTTTATTTGGACCCTGATCGGGTCCCCGTTTGGTTCCTCGCGAACCTCAATGTGTATGGATCTTGTTTAAGATCCCCTCTGTAAAATGTTTTTGAATGAGAAAATGTGATGTTGCTTTTTGATTCGTACCCGTAAGGTACTGCCATGCATTTGATTTGTACCTGTAAGGTACCGCCATGTGTTCACTCGCTTATCCACCCCTAAGACTTAGCAGGCAACTGAAAGAGTAAAAATTATGTGTATTAAATTGATAAGTTTTGTAATGATTTGCAAAATGATTATGTGAATAAACATTTGATGCAATTGTGATAAATGCCATTTTGACTAGTGCTTTATGCACCTCTCTGTTCTGGAGCCTTTATGAACTCGAATGTGAAATTGTGTGGTATCTCGGATACCTAATTGGTTTTGTATCTGAACCTAATGTCGGTAAATCGAAATGTGATATAGCAAATGACGTTGTGCTAATAAGTATGCATGAGAGAATACTGTTTGCATAAGAATTCGTATGTGAGAAATGCCTGCTATTAATCTGTTCATAAGTTATAAGTATGATTGTCTATGTAAAGCCCGTGCAAGAATTTTTGAAATGATTGATATGCATGTTTGCTATAGTTAAGTACTCATTAAATGAACTGTACAAATTTATCTATTTATATGTGTAAACTGAGGATACAGGTATGTATTATGTTATCTACCTTCTGGATCTTAGCCTGGATAATTATTGTAAGTATTTTGGTAAGGAATTCATGTGCCTTGCGGTTGATTTTAATAAATACGGTAAGTTATATATGTATTGATTGGTAAGTAAGGGATAATAATGTATTAAGCATGATATAGATAATGGAATTTAGGAAATGAGTTAAGATTTAATTAGGAATATGTATGCATAAGTTCCTGTAGAATTACATGGTTCTGATTCCCAACCATAGGGATACATAGGAAGCTTAGAATATTTATCTCAAGCCCGAACAAAATCTGAAATCTAAATATTTTGTTTAGCTTTGAACTATAAATGATGTGAACGAATGTAATGTCCTAATGTAAGCACTAAAACTGTAATTTGCATGATTTTGGGAATGTTAGTAATGGGAATCGATATGACCTAATTTGCCCTGCCAGCAATTGTGTCTTTGGTAACCTAGGAGCTATAATTATTCACATAGTTTGTAACACCCCAACACCCCTCGGGAGGATATCGGGGCGCCACGCGGACACTTACTCATACATAAACGTATACCAGCAGAAGCGATAGCAAAATACACATCAATACATAATAATAAAAATAAAATAACGCTTGGGCACAACATGCATCTTATAAATATTGAACATCATACAAAACTCTTGTCGTTTTACTTTACATATTCGTTTCAGTACATATATTACAATAAACTTTACATGTAACAACTATACTCTTTTATCACATAATGATGTTACTCAAAACATCACAAACTCTATTTCTATCTTATACAAAAAGAGATCAAAACAAAACTCCTAGTGGCCTTGACCCGTAGATGCCGGCTCACTGATCCGAAGCTGTAAACCTACACGAAAACAAACATCCTTGCTAAGCGATAACGCTTAGTAGGGATGAAAATAAAGCATAGGACTTCTACCGAAGTCGCACACACATCACATGCATCATTTATACCATCATGCTCAATACAACATCAGTATTCACATAGTCTATACAATCTTATGTTCACATGCATATGAGCTCATTCATTTACAGATCATTTTCACATGCATATAAACTCGTATTCATTAACAGGTCAGGTATACATATTCTCATTCTCAAGCAAAATCATATATACAAAATAAGACTTATACATCAACTCTTGTACACTTCAAAACATATAGTAGGAATAGCATGGAATCCTTTAGTTATGGACACGGGCGCTATATAATCAGAAGACCGAAGTCTGTACTATATCTGTTTCTGTATGACCATCTCAGAGGTCGGTCACTTCGCCCAAATGGCGCAGTTGGTAGCAGTTGTGCTGTAACCCTTTATAAGCACTCTTATCTATCTACTGCTATGACTTTCAGGCTGTACATATAGACTCTATACGCTATATCATATACATTATATCTCTCAAGCATTATAACATGATCCAATCCTATATAATTAGTATCACATGGCATGTTATGCTTAATAATAAAAAAGAATGTAAACATTTTTCCATCGCGACAAGAAGTCGCGCTCGCGACCGATGCCAGATAGCATAAAGACTCTATGAATTATACTAAAAGCATTACAACAACTCAAGCATTTTATAAAAATTAAGATCACAGAGCATGTCATGTTCAACACTAACTCTTATGCCATGGCATTATTTAGCCAGATAACTAATCTTGTAATCATTTGGTAAACCTAAACATGCATGGTAAAGACCACGGAAACATTCGGGGGTAATACGGGTTCAACTCGGGAAGAAAAACACCTAAAAATATACAAATTAGTTGAGGGAAAAGGTGGGGCATTGATTCATTTCAACCATGGGCTCTAAATCTAGAGGAAAATCACTCTTATAACCTGCTCTGTCGCGCTCGCGACAGAAGGCTCCGTCAGGAACCTTCACGAGATTGCTTTTTACCTTGAAATTGTATCATCTAAACCGACCTCTAAACGTCATTGTCAGGCAAAACTTCCTACTTAAAAATTGTTCCCTAGGAAGTTAAATTTCAAATAGAACAAGTTTCAGGTCAAATGGACATCTAAAACTTGAGAAATTATCTAAACCATCTGGATTGCTCAAATGAACCGGCCAAAGTAGAGACACCTCTATTTTGGCCAATTTCCAGGGTCTTAGAGCAAGAATTTGCTCAAGGTCATTTATGAGACTTTTATAGGTATAGACGTCATGGTTCTAATGGATCAACAAATATTCAAGTTAGAGGTCTGTAACTCTATTTATGACAAAAACATTACACAGAGGTCAGATGACAAATAAGCAGAATTAGCCAAACAAAACTTTATCATCAACACACACACTCAATTGATCAATTCACATACTCAAAACATGTATACCCATATATCATAAACATATACACACATATATCATGAAAACACTACAAGCAATCAAAATGAACCGAAATTAAAATCACACACGATCCCGACCTCTAGGAGCTTGATCACGGCTTTCTATTCGATTCCGACCTTCTCTTTTCCTTTATCCAATTTCTTGTCCCCAACTTTAACAGAATCATATAGAAAATACTTGAGTTGAACTTCTTCTCACTTAAAATCAAAAATAGAAAGAAAAAGGAGGTCAAATCAAAAAACCAACCAAACTTATCTCTTCTCTTACTCTTCAAACCAATCCAAGTGACTTTCTCGTAAGGACCAACCCAACAGAGATGAAAAGAAATAAAAGAAAGAAGAGAGAGTTGGCAAGGCAAAGGGCACGGCAAAACCCAAGAGCAAAGAAAACAAAAGGAGAATAAAAGGCCAAATGCTAAAATTGAAAGGAGAATGTGTAAGTGAATGGCCGGTCAACCCTCATCCAACCCAAATAAAGCTAAATCCTCTCACATAATGCTCACCTACAAGCTATAAATGCCAACCATTGCCTTTAATGTCCACTTACCTCAATAAATGCATTTCTTTACATAAAATAAACTTAACTCATGCCATGTGTCCAAACCCTACAAGGCCACTTGTCAAACTCCTACGCCGCCACGTGTCCGATACACATCAAATATTTTAACTCAAATAGGCTTCCTGTGAAGCATTCTGTCACGCCCGTGACACTGTCGCGCTCACGACAGAACCCACACAAAGCCACTCACTCATCCTATTCCATGCTAAACTTAACTTAATCCAACAAAATTTTGCCAAAACTTCCAGGGTCAAATCGGGGTGTTACAAATCTCTCCCCCTTAAGAAATTTCATCCTCGAAATTTCCCTGCTAATCACTTGCATAGGTAAATCCTTAAACAAATCTCCAAATCGCTATCACTCATACCATACAGCTATCAAATCCTACACACTTCGCACTGAAACCGAACTACACATGACGTCTTAATATGTAATTCTAACACTTTGAATCCGTCTGATGCATATATCACTATCCTCATACACAAAACACTCATGACATAATCAAAATCTTATCTCTTACAAGCACACTATTCCATAACACTCTTTTCTTCTTAACTCTGACTACTAACACCTCATACTTTCCTTAATGCACTGCACTCTAACCAATACACGTCTTCTAAACATCAATCACTCGATGTATATCCTGTCAGCTTTTCTCAATAAAACACATACAATGATACTTTTCACATGCAATTGAGGGATGCAGATGAAATGGCCATGTAATGATTTATTTATGCAAGATGATGCGAAAATACAATGTAAGCTACTGTAATGCAGTTTTTCCCATCCCCATATTTCAATATGCTTATGTCAAATGATTTCAAGGAGATAGCTGACAGGAATACAGAGTGTCACCTCAAACCCTTACAAACCATATAAATTCATATTACTCATTACATCCGACATCTCACTAATCTTTCCACTCGCATCTAACTCCATCTATACACTACACAAAACGACATCTGCATTAGGCCACAACTCTAGACAAACTCAAACATCTAACCGATACTCTATATCACATAGTCCTGAACCATTTAACCTAAAGCTCTGATACCACTAAAATGTAACACCCCAACACCACTCGGGAGGATATCGGGGCGCCACGCAGACACTTACTCATACATAAACATATACCAGCGGAAGCGATAGCAAAATACACATCAATACATAATAATAAAAATAAAATAACGCTTGGGCCCAACATGCATCTTATAAATATTGAACATCATACAAAATTGTTGTCGTTTTACTTTACATATTCGTTTCAGTACATATATTACAATAAACTTTACATGTAACAACTATACTCTTTTATCACATAATGATGTTACTCAAAACATCACAAACTCTATTACTATCTTATACAAAAAGAGATAAAAACAAAACTCCTAGTGGCCTTGACCCGCAGATGCCCGCTCACTGATCCGAAGCTGTAAACCTACACGGAAACAAATATCCGTGCTAAGCGATAACGCTTAGTGGGGATGAAATAAAGCATAGGACTTCTATCGAAGTCGTACACACATCACATGCATCATTTATACCATCATGCTCAATACAACATCAGTATTCACATAGTCTATAAAATCTTATGTTCACAAGCATATGAGCTCATTCATTTACAGATCATTTTCACATGCATATAAACTCGTATTCATTAACAGGTCATGTATACATATTCTCATTCTCAAGCAAAAGCATATATACAAAACAACACTTATACATCAACTCTTGTACACTTCAAAACATATAGTAGGAATAGCCTCAAATCCTTTAGTTATGGATACGAGCGCTATATAATCAGAAGACCGAAGTTTGTACTATATCTGTATCTGTATGACCATCTTGGAGGTCGGCCGCTTCGCCCAAATGGGGCAGTCGGTAGCAGCTGTGCGGTAACACTTTATAAGCATGCTTATCTATCCACTGCTATGACTTTCAGGCTGTACATATAGACTCTATATGCCATATCATATACATTATATCTCTCAAGCATTATAACATGATCCAATCCTATATAATCATTATCACATGGCATGTCATGCTTAATAATCAAAAAGAATGTAAACATTTGGGTTCACTGTCGCGATCGCCACAAGAATTCGCGCTCGCGACCGAAGCCAAATAGCATAAAGACTCTATGAATTATACCAAAAGCATTACAACAACTCAAGCATTATATAACAATTAAGATCACAGAGCATGTCGTGTTCAACATTAACTCTTATGCTGTGGCATTATTTAGCAAGATAACTAATCTTATAATTATTTGGTAAACCTAAACATGCATGGTAAAGACCACGGAAACATTCCGGGGTAATACGGGTTCAACTCGGGAAGAAAAACACCAAAAAATATACAAATTAGTTGATGGGAAAGGTGGGGCATTGATTCATGTCAACCATGGGCTCTAAATCAAGAGGAAAATAACTCTTATAACCTGCTCTGTCGCACTCGCGACAGAAGGCTCCGTCAGGATCCTTCATGAGACTGCTTCTTACCTCAAACTTGTATCGTCTAAACCGACCTCTAAACTTCATTTTCAGGCAATACGTCCTTCTTAAAAATTGTTCCTGTGGAGATAAATTTCAAAAGGAACAAGTTTTAGGTCAAATGGACATCTAAAACTTGAGATATGATCTAAACAATCTGGACCGCTCAAATGAACCGGCCAAAGTAGAGACACCTCTATTTCGGCCAATTTCCAGTGTCTTAGAGCAAGAATTTGCTTAAGGTCATTTCTGATACTTTTATAGGTATAGAAGCTATGGTTCTAATGTATCAACAAATATTCAATTTAGAGGTCTGTAACTCTACTTATGATAAAAACATTACATAGAGGTCAGATGACAAATAAGTAGAATTAGCCAAACCAAACTTTATCATCAACACAAACACTCAATTGATCAATTCACATACTCAAAACATGTATACCCATATATCACAAACATATATCATCAAAACACTGCAAGCAATCAAAATGAACCGAAATTAAAATCACACACGATCCCGACCTCTAGGAGCTTGATCACGGCTTTCTATTCGATTCCGACCTTCTCTTTTCCTTTATCCAATTTCTTGTCCCCAGCTTCAATAGAATCATATAAAAAAATACTTGAGTTAAACTTCTTCTCACTTAAAATCAAAAACAAAAAGAAAAAGGAGGTCAGATCGAAAAACCAACCAAACTTACCTCTTCTCTTTCTCTTCAAACCAATCCAAGTGACTTTCTTTTAAGGAGCAACCCAACAGAGATAAAAAGAAATAAAAGAAAGAAGAGAGAGTTGGCAAGGCAAAGGGCACGGCAAAACCCAAGAGCAAAGAAAACAAAAGGAGAATAAAAGGCCAAATGCAGAAATTGAAAGGAGAATGTGTAAGTGAATGGCCGGTCAACCCTTATCCAACCCAAATAAAGCCAAATCCTCTCACATAATGCTCACCTACAAGCTATAAATGCCAACCATTGCCTTTAATGTCCACTTACCTCAATAAATGCATTTCTTTACATAAAATAAACTTAACTCATGCCATGTGTCCAAACCCTATAAGGCCACTTGTCAAACTCCTACGCCGCCACGTGTCCGATACACATCAAATATTCCAATTCAAATAGGCTTCCTGTGAAGCATTCTATCGCGCCCGCGACACTGTCGCTCTCACGACAGAACCCACACCAAGCCACTCACTCATCTTATTCCCCGCTAAACTTAACTTAATTCAACAAAATTTTGCCAAAACTTCCAGGGTCTCAGGGTATTACATAGTTAATTTAATAAATCCAGCAAACAATAAGCATGTATATTGTCATTGTAAACTACTAAGGTAATGATGTAAATTCTGGCTATGGTGTATAAACGAATGTATATAGGATCTTGTTTAAGTTTCGTATGAGAAAAAGAATATGAATCTATGATAGCTTTAACCGGTGTACTTTATGTTTATGTATATATATATATATATATGTATATATTAATTTACATGTGTTTGCCTCGGCAACTTCTGTGAGTGGCTGCTCATTATTTGTTTTGCCCGACTAAGCGTTATCGCTTGGCATGATTGTTTGTTCGTGTAGGTTAGGAGATCAGAGTAGCGCAGCAATTTTTTTGTGACTTTGGCCAATGAGTCGGTAGAAGTTATAGAATGTTTTTATTGATTATTGGTTTGTAATTAAGTTTATTTATTTAGCATTTGTAATGAGTTGTAATAATCTTTAATGTGAATGATGGTGTGTGTGAGATAAATTTAGGATGTGCATGTCTTGAGGTTATGATTTTAGAAATTTTATTACTCTGATTTCTGCATTGCCATGTATGTCTTTGTCTGGTAGCACCCTCCGCTCACAGTAGCTCTTCATCTTTCAATATGCTATGCGTGGGAGTTGGGGTGTTATAGTTTGGTATCAGAGCTCCGATTTAGTCGGTTCTGGTTAACTAGATATTTTGAAATGTGTCTGTATAGTTTAGTATTGGCCAAAGCGGATGACCTTGTCCTTTATATATGTTTTGGGAAGGGAAAACCTTCCGATTTGATAAAATGTTTAGTTAAGTGTTGGCTCGGTAGGTCACGATCTACCTACCTTGAATTGTTATATGTATGTACAATCTGGAATGTGTTTGCTAGACAAGTTATTATAGATTCTGTTAGGAATTTTGTTTCGATTCTATGTGGTCAAAGAGAAGATTTGTAGAAGTTTTTGAAGTGTATTGATATGTGGTCGCCTTGGAAGAATAGATGTTTTGGTATTTCGAGATGGAAAAGTATGTTGATTTTGTAAGATTATGGTGCTGCTCAGTATGCCTGTCAGCTATCTCAAGAAAATTTAATTGAAATTAAGCATATTGAACCATGGGGATGGGAAAAGTGCATTATCATAGCATCAATCGCATTTCTGCATCATTTTACATACATGAACTATTGTATCCACATTGCATCATCCTCCCTTTGATTTCATGTGAGAAACATTTGCATATGCATTTTGATGGAGAGTAAGCTAACAAGGGTGTACATTGAGTATTTGATACTGAGACTAAGTATGTGAATTATGAGCATAGCAATTGTTAAGGAGAATGTATAGTGTGCACAGCTAGAGCGGAATATAAAGGTATTTTAGAATCTTGTATCGATGAATGTGAAAGGAGACTTATTCAAAGACCAGCTACGCTATTTCAGAGATGGCTAATTCACTAAGAGGGAATGATGCCACAAGAGGTTTGATTGAAGAAGAGGTTGGCCGAAGGTTTGAGGAGTTTAAGGGCCGAATGATGAACATGATGGCCTTAATGACCCAACGCGCCGCACCACAGAACCCGCCTCCTCCTCCCATGAGACAAAATGAACGTGGGGAGGATAGAGAAGAGAGGCAAGAAGAGATCCGACCACCGCCGGTAGATTTAAGGTCAGTAGCATCGAGGGTTCAGAGGAGAAGACCGGTTCAAAGTGTGACGTGCGCAGAACCCCATGGCCTCCCGAAGGCCCGCTTTAGGGCGATCAGGATGGGATTCATTAAAGCTTGTAAGGTAATTACAAGTGTGTCTATTTTGGGCAACAATGAGGTTTCTTGGAGTCGCCCCCAATAGAACATTGGGGAAGGTCGTCTAGCCTCAGTAAGCCTAAGACGGCGCATACATATTCATCTTGGGCTAGCCAGAGAGATCTTGGAGGCCTCAGCCTCTACCCCCTGGAGCCTAGGATTGTAAGTTTCAATCTTTTGGTGAGACTCAAGAGGTGTCTTGGAAATCCTAGACCTCTCGCCTCATTGAGCCACAAAGACCAGAGTGATTTCGGGACTTCTCATTTATTTGTACCTTGATCAATATTATGATTAAGTTTTGAATTCATTGTTTCACCAACTTTCCACACCATGCATTTAATTTAGGCGCAATCATTCACGTCAAAAGCAATAAGTAAAGCATTACTAAAATAAACATTCTCAAAATAAATTAAAATAAAACTAGGGGCGAAATACAACCCCTATTGTAAATAAAATACAAATCATGCATAAATCGGGATATTCATTAATGATGAGGACATTGGTCCTCGCATGCATATTTATTATAAAACACTTTTGATGTGATGATTTTATTTTGGATAGAGAAAATTGAGACATTGGTCCCATTTTTATTTAGGAAAAATTCCAAACTAATTAATAAAAATGCTTTGTGATTTTTCCTCTAGCGCCTTAAATAAACAAATTTATAGGAAAATTACATAGCAAAATAAATGGAAAAGCAAAATGAATAAAATATCACAAATAAAGCAAATAAATACTTGATCCCAAATGAGCCTTTTGAATCTTCTTGTGTGCTCGTAAAAATGCCCAAGAAGGAAAATGAGATGTGAAATAAAAATAAAACACAAATAGAATAATGTTAGTAATTGAATACATTAAAATCAATTAAATATAAAATAAATGATAAAATAAAATAAAATGAGATAAAACGAAATGATATCAAAATAACAAATGAATTAACATGTTTACAATTTAAAATAAATGAGAAAAATTTGTTATGAACAACAAATGGATTAAAAGATGCAATTGGAAAAAAATACAACATGTTAATTAAGGTGTAAAAATATGAACATGATAATAGTGAAAATGAATAAGTGAACAAAATATTAAATATATGATAATGACAATGGAAAAGAAGAAAAAAATGATTAAATAAATGACATGATTAATTAAATATGTTCACAAATGATATAAACCATTTACATGGCAAAAAGATCAATCAAAATGAATTAATTTAATTACATGTTAAAAATAATGATCAATTAAAGTGAAATAAATTAATTACATGTTAGGAATTAAAAGAAATCAATATTCACATGAATAAAATAAATGAATGAGAATAACAATAAAAATATACATGTTAATAAATTAAATATAAACAAAATAAATAAATAAATAACTGAAAATAATAAAAACGAACATGAATAAATTAAATATGAACAAAAATAATAAGAAGAACAAGCCCGGAATGTTTACCCTCAGAGTTTCGGATTCGATGAAGGTAAAAAGATGATTGATTTCCTTACTCTTGATTTGCAAGATTAGAATTGAATAATAAAAATGTTGGAATTTTATTCCAAGAAAAAATAGGCTTAAAAAAACTAATCAAAAAAAATTCTTTGAAAACAAAGAATTAATTTCCTTGCTCAAAGGAATTCTTTTTATTGATTACACAAAAAAAACCTTGAAAAAGTTAAATGAAAAACAAATGAGAAGACAAAAAAACTGAAATTTGAGAACAAATCATCAATTTATTTGTCTCAAAATTAAATCCATCAACAAAATTCCATCCAAAAATATATTTAGAAGAAATTGTGTTGGAAAAAGAATGAAAGATTGATTTTTCTTTTTGATCTTTGGTTGGGGAAAAAATCTGGAAATTTTTAGAGTTTGAGAGGAAGAACAAGAGAAAAAGATGAAGAGAAAAAACCCTAAAAAAATCCCCAAAATAATTCCCCCCTTTAGGTTTTCATCTTATTCTTTTTATATGAATAAAATAGGAAAAAAAGTTAATTAAAGGGATAAAATCAGATATTAACAATTTTAAATTTTTAAATTTGAAAAAAACCTGAAAATCCCTTAAAAAAGTCATAAAAAATCGAATTTTGTGGAAAAAAATCGGAAAAAATCAATTTGTGGGCAAAATTGCACATTTGCGGCGGAACAGGGCCTACGGACGGCCGTCGGAGCGTCCGACGGGCATCCGTAGCGCGCCAGGCGCGCGCGCGACGCTGCACGCGAATGCATGCAACGCTGCGCGGAGGATCGCGCGTCGCACGACGCTTGTGCGTGGAGCGCCGCGCAATGTCGCTCCGCTCACCCTGCTGCGCCAGCGCGCGCACCTGCGAGCTGCCGCAAGGCGCCGCAGTGTCCGACACTCGATTTTTTTGTTTTTTTTTAATTTTTTTTTTTCTAATTTAACTAAAAATATTTTAATTTCAAGCCCCCAATTTTCAAAAATAATTTTTAAAATAATTTTTATTATTTTTTATCTTTTCACTCTAAAATGCAAATTTTACAAGGAAATCACCACTTTCAACCTTTTTGCCTGTGGAAAGGCGTCTTATAATCATTGGGTAACTCTGATCTGGGCTGTGTCAGGACCTGGTGTCTACAGTTACCCCCAATTTTGGGGAAACTAGTGCACTAGTGTCTAGATGAGCCAAAATTCAGAGAAGAAGGAAAGAGATACGTACCTAAGGCAGCCCTTACCTTTTAGCTGGTGGGGTAGCGATGCGTCGAGTCTGCTCCAAACTTACAAAACGCAAGGATTGCTCTCCTGAGCTGCACCGAGTCCACTCCAGACTTACAAAGTGCGGATGGTGATGCGCCGAGTCTGCTATAGACTTACAAAATGCGAGGATTGCTCTCCTGAGCTACACCGAGTCTGCTCCAGACTTACAAAGTGCGAATGGTGATGCGCCGAGTCTGCTTGCAAAATGCGAGGATTGCTCTCCTGAGCTGCACCGAGTTTGCTCCAACTTACAAAGTACGGATTGCTCTCTTGAGCTGCACCGAGTTTGCTCCAACTTACAAAGTGGGATTGCTCTCTTGAGCTGCACCGAGTTTGCTCCAACTTACAAAGTGCGGATTGCTCTCCTGAGCTGCACCGAGTTTGCTCTAACTTACAAAGTGCGGATTGCTCACTTGAACTGCACCGAGTCTGCTCCAGACTTACAAAGTGCAAATCAATCTATCGCGTGTACCCGGCTGTCCTCATCTCGGCCTGCACGGTGTATGTGAGATGCAGTATTCTCTAACCACTTCCCGTTGCGATCTATTCTATTGCTTGTGATCTGCTAGCCTCGTCCCGGCCTGATTGCCCCGACATAATGTGAATGAAGAGGTTTGCTTTTCTGGGCAGTTTCTAATAAGGTTAAGCTGAACCCACCACTCGGATCATCTCAGGATTGAAGGGATTTGGAGTACTTTTGAAAATAACTTGATGTTCCGAAGAGACTGAGAAAGTCTTAAAAGGTCTTAAATATAATGCTCCAAAGAGACTGAGAATGCCTTAAAAAGGTCTTAAAGATAATGCTCCAAAGAGACTGAGAATGCCTTAAAAAAATGTCTTAAAGATAATGCTCCAAAGAGACTGAGAATGCCTTAAAAAGGTCTTAAAGATAATGCTCCAAAGAGACTGAGAATGCCTTAAAAAAAAGGTCTTAAAGATAATGCTCCAAAGAGACTTTGATGCTCACTGGGAGACTTTGATGTCGAGCCTCCGGAGAGAAAATTATGTTTGAGCCTCCTCAGAGAAAAATTATTATTTGAGGTTTTGGTTGCTTGCCCGCAGGCGGATAGGTTTCCGTGTCTTTGGTGATTCTTCTATTTTTGTTTTTGTTTTGGGATTTTCTTTCCTGGAATTTTTACACTTTGGATGCATTCGAATTTTTACAGTATGTTGGATTTTCAATTTCTTTTTGTTTTGTTATTTTACATTGAGAATTTGTACATTTGAATTTGGATTTTGTACACTTATTGTGTGATGTATGTAAGCGTGCCTCTTATGTCAGAAAAAAACTTACCTGTTCGCTCCTGGAATGGTGTGCATGGAAAGGCTTATTCTTTTCCCTCTTGGGAGTAGGTCCTTGAGATTCTTCTCTTGTGATGACTTCATCTTGATCTGATTGTTTGGCGTGGATGAGCGCCCATGCAGAGCTAAAACTGTACCTCGGCTCACTTTCGCATCAAATTTCCTTTAGCATGGTGTGCCCGGATAGGCTTGTTCTCTTGGGCGTTTCACCTCTGTACATATTTACTTGATTTTAGGCCGGATACAGTGGCCGATCATGTCGAGCTGAATCTGTCCTTTGGATCATCCTTACTTATGAGGTCTATTCAGACCTGTCCTTCTGAGTCATGTGCACAGCAACATATATAAAAGATTGTGTGTGCGTATGGAATCACGGGTATGAAATATACACATAGAGCTATATACACGAGACATAAGCAAAGGATTAATGTATAAGAATTGTGTGTACAACCATAAGTGTAATGGACTAAATGCACGTGATATGCAGGGTAATATGCAAAAGATTTATGCATGTGAGATGCAAAAATGGATAGACCACATCCCAAGTGGTTAAGGGATTCGTTGAGGGTACTGCTCAGCTGCTCACATTGTCTGATGCCCCCAAGGATCTAGAAAAGTGTTGTCTTGGCTTTATGGTCTCTGACCCCTAATCTTTTCAAAGAGAACTGCCTCTGCGCATTTTTGCCCCCCGGTCAATGAGCATTTTGCCTCCAGCACTCTGAATCAAGTTCTACATTATACGACACTTGTCTAAAGGGAAGTCATTTCGAGTAATGCTGCCTTATTGCTCCAGGTTTCAAAAGTCATTGTTTTAAAGGTAGTGTGTCCCTTGCGGATTTTCACACTAGCTTTTCTTAGCAGGAAATGCGTCCCTTTGTGGATTTTCACATAACCCTATGCCTAACTTTTGCCTGGAATGGAACCAACCCACTCCAGTGGCTTTTTCTTCATTTTTTATTTGAAGGACAAACTGCCTGTTCTCAGGTTTTCACCTTGCCCTTTGGCCTAACTTTTTCTTAGAGAGCCAGTCACGGTTTTCGTCTCTAACGGCCTTCTTCCTTTTTTTTTGTTATTTAAGGAATAGGAGGAGGATTTGTCACATGAAAAATCATTATTGCTGCTTTGATAATTGCTCCAGCGTATGTCCTTATGCCTGCAGCAGGTTTCTCTTAACCGTCTAATTGCATGTTTATGCCTAGCTTATGCATGCATTTCCATCTATAGGCACCATATAGCAATAAGAATTACCATGACTAGACATGTGATACAAAAGCACTAGTTTTACTTAGTTTCAATGAGTAACAACTTAGGTGCACCCGATCTCCTGTTATCAATCAGCCCTCTCGAGTTTTCTTGATTGAACATTTTCTCTCAAGCCTCTAATTTTTGCCCAGGATGCCTTTTTTCGGTTTTCACCCTGACGAGGCACCCAATTTTAGCAAGGCTACCTTTTTTCAATTTTTGACCCGCGGGGCTTTTATTCTCTTCTTTTGATTTTTAGCCCTTAACCCTGGACCCTCTTGAGTCTGTCAACATTGATCGGTTCTGTCCGTTACTGCTCTCTTGGATAACAATCTCTGGAAGACAAAGGGACCTTCTCACACTGGCCCAAATTTACCTCGTATGTCTGGAACACCTGGTCTCATTTGCTTGACAATTGAATCTCCCTCCTTCATCGAATGCTTTCTGGTCGTCTTTCCAAATGATCAAGCAGAATGTTTCTGATGGATCTGACCGTGGTGATAATCTGATGACTTGTCCTTGTCCGACTTGTAGAATTGCTGCTGTCGCTGCTGCGCTCTATCGGCTTCAAAAATTTAGCCATGACTGTCCTTAAAGATTTGAGCTTCACATCTATCGGCCATACTGCTTCTGCCCCCTGTGTCGAGGAATAATAGGTGACTCTTGTAGAGTTTCCAATGGTGGCTCTCTAGCCTCGAAGTGCAAAAGGGTCATTTCTTTGCCTAATCCTATTTCATGATCTTTTCTGCTAGCATTAAACCATTCATATAGGTCGTGCAAATTTTGGCTTGGATTTCTTCCGCCTCTTAGCTCCTTCCTCATTCATCAACTTGTTGCTTATACCCTTCATACAGATAAAACGGGTAGGTGGTTTGCAGATCAGCGTTTTGGTCATTTTCCTTTTGGCAACCAAGAAGAATGGTAGGATACGGACATGTACAAATCAATAGGATTTAGGCAAAACTTGCCCCCAAGACGTTTTCCTTCTATCTTTTTTATTTCCTTCTTTTTTTTTTGTGCTTGCTTTTTCTTCTTTTTTTTTATCCTCTTTTTCCTTGTTCTTTTTCCGAGGATAAGCTTTATCCTAATCCTGATAGTTTACACATACACGTACCCCTTCTCTTCTTGACTTGGGATAGCATTGACCAAATGAGTCCGGTTTTGAACTCCGACCAAAAATTTTAGCTTCATCTCTGCTTGTGGATTCTTCCTTTTGACCTTTTCTGCCCCTCCGACCTGGTCTTCTGAGCTTCTACTTGACTGGTCCATGATCGGGATATGTTGGAATGGTGTGTTTGACGACTTTACGATTATCTCCTGGCTTGTCTTCATGGGTCCAGGCAAAGACTTCTTCAGACATTTTTGTTTTAATTCTCTTGAATTTTATCTCGCTTCAGGAGTCAAATTAGGTGCAACCAAGATTACTATTTATTGAAACTAGATAAAACGGTATTTTAAACCAATGCCTTAATCATGATTATTATTTATGCCCGATGCAATAAAATATAAAAATGCATATATAAGCAAAGCCCATATTATTAAAGCCGAAAAGATAAATAAGTGCATAGTTCAGGAATACACTTTAGAAAATGAAAAGCATTATAACAACTCTAATCCTTTCTTCTTCATCCAGGCCAAGGACCAATTCTTTAATACGATTTCTCAAAGGGCGACAATAGTCTATCCGATGCCCTGTGTACTGGTGATACGCACAATACCAGTCTGTTTTGTGCCTCGGTTTTCCTTGACTTGGGGCAGGCCTAGCTGGCAAGGGTTGCAACTTCCCTTCCTTGATGAGACGAGTCAAGTGCCAAGATAGAGGCTTGACCGAGATGGTGAGGTGTTTAGGAGTCATTCCGATGGTTGAGACCTCTGCTGCCTTGGTATTTCCCCCATTGCCACTGCTGTTTCCTAAGGCCAGGTTTGCAAATTTAGACATTTTATCCAGATACTCAGCCTCAGCTTCAATGGCTATATCTTTTAAGGACTCCCAGTCCTTCAGCCCCTTCATCTTTAACCCATCTTTCAAATATGGGCTGGCATTCCTAATAAACAGCCTGATTTGGTCTGGAGTGTCCGGCGTCTTCTTCATTTCCATTACCCGGTTCCTCCATCGGGTCAAGTACTCATGGAATGACTTGTTCGGCTTTTGTTGTAGTAACTCTAGATCTTTCAGGGTGACCTCTATCCTTGTACTACAGTCATATTGTTGGAGGAATTCCTCCATCAGCAGATCCCAGTCTTCTTTCGTTCTCTGATCTAGTCCATGATAACAGCCCACCGCAAGACTTGTCAAACTTAAACAGAAGTATTCTACCTTTGGCCTCCTTGTTAGCATGGTACCTTTCATTATCAAAGAGTACTACTTGATGTGTGCAGTGGGGTCTGATGTGCCATCAAATTTTGGGATGTCAGGCATCTTAAAGTTCAAGGGGATTAGATCTCCTCCATCCAGCTCTTTGTCTTCGGGGTTCATCTCTCGACCCCTTGTCAATATCTTAGCCATTGCCTATAACTTTTCTTCCATCTTCTTCCAGATGGTATCTTCTGTCTAGGGTGCTTTCCTTTTAACTGACAGGGGTTCTCCATATTCATCCCCTTCTAGGTCCTCTTCCATTCTATGGGCTACTCCTCTCTTTTACCCTCCCGACGTGGCAGCCCCTAGGTCCACTGGTGGTGGATGTGCATCCTCCGGCTGATCTCTCTGGCCTCCTCCTGTTCATTTTATCTCATGGGAGGAGGCGCCAGGTTTTGTGGTGCAGTTGGTTGAGCCATTGCGACCATCATGGCCATCATCCGGTTCTCGAATTCTTCTAACCTTCGACCCACTTCTTCAGCTATCAAGGCCCTGGTAGCATCTGCCTCCCTCGATGAATCGGCCATTTCTAGAGATTCTCTGAATGCCTACTGATTGCACTTGACTTGATTGTGGTTGCTCAATCAAAACCCTCTGATAATGCAACTATCAGAAACCCTAACCAGCTAGGAAAGTGGTCTTTGATGGCTGAAAAGTTAAAGAATTAGAATGATGCATGAATAATACGCAATGCATGGTCGTGCTGTGCAATAAAAATGGTATACAATGGCTAAAAGAGATTACAATGATACACGTGACATGTGAAAAATTATACAAAAGGCAATATGTACATGTAATAATTTTATGCAAAGAAAAGGATGTATACATGTAGAAGAAATACATAAATTTATTTATGCATGACTGACATGAATATGCAATGCATCATTCACAAACACACGCAAGCAGGTAGGTCCTTCTAACCTTTTTGCCCCCACACACGAGGTCGTGCGGTCTCTGTCCTAGGTGGGTTTGATCCATGGGTTAACAGGAAACTCGATAGACGCGTATGGTGCACGGTGAAAAACCGGCAGCATAACCTCTCTTAGCTAATGTTCATACGCATGGGTTATGACCATCATGTATTTAGGCAGCCCGAATAAGTTGACATGGGCCTATCGGGGCATGAAAGCCTTTGATTAGGTGACCAATCAGATTATTTGGGTTTGTCCAATACAAAATGATCCACATAGCAAGCAAGGTATTATGGTTCATACCACCTAGGGGAAGTATCTATTGCCATTACATGAGCTTTGGTCAAAGGTGGTGTTGCTTTAGGGCTACCCAAGCATGGTCCCTGCCAACGGGTCTAGCTCATCACGAGCGTAACGACAATCGGGTCTCTATTTAATATACCATGACGGTACGAGGCTCAAGCTGGTGATTATCCTTAAGACTTACCTAAATTGAGTGAAAATAGGGTCGTGCTTCGGGAACGCACCTGGGCTAAAAGAGGGACTAAACTAGCATAGATCTAAGGCTCTAATGTGATGCAATGCAGTTTTAAAAGAAGGTGAAATTTTTAAACTAAAACTCTATTATAATTTTTAATCAAGGTATTTTCGAATCGAAGTCTCGAGTATGACCCCAGTGGAGTTGCCACTGTGACGCGCGCCGAACCCCGTGGCCTCCCGAAGGCCCGCTTTAGGGCTATCAGGATGGGATTCATTAAAGCTTGTAAGGTATTTACAAGTGCGTCTATTTTGGGCAACAATGAGGTTTCTTGGAGTCGCCACCCAATAGAACATTGGGGAAGGTCGTCTAGCCTCAACGAGCCTAAGACGGCGCATACATATCCATCTTGGGCTAGCCAGAGAGATCTTGAAGGCCTCTGCCTCTACCCCCTGGAGGCTAGGATTGTAAGTTTCAATCTTTTGGTGAGACTCAAGAGGTGTCTTGGAAGTCCTAGACCTCTCGCCTCATTGAGCCCCAAAGACCAGAGTGAGTTCGGGACTTCTCAATTATTTGTACCTTGATCAATATTATGATTAAGTTTTGAATTCATTGGTTCACCAACTTTCCACATGATGCATTTAATTAAGGTGCAATCATTCACGTCAAAAGCAATAAGTAAAGCATTATTAAAATAAACATTCTCAAAATAAATTACAATAAAACTAGGGGCGGAATACAACCCCTATTGTAAATAAAATACAAATCATGCATAAATCGGGATATTCATTAATGATGAGGACATTGGTCCTCGCATGCATATTTATTATAAAACACTTTTGATGTGATGATTTTATTTTGGATAGAGAAAATTGAGACATTAGTCCCATTTTTATTTAGGAAACATTCCAAACTAATTAATAAAAATGCTTTGTGATTTTTCCTCTAGCGCCTAAAATAAACAAATTTATAGGAAAATTACATAGCAAAATAAATGGAAAAGCAAAATGAATAAAATATCACAAATAAAGCAAATAAATACTTGATCCCAAACGAGCCTTCTGAATCTTCCCATGTGCTCGCAAAAATGCCCAAGAAGGAAAATGAGATGTGAAATAAAAATAAAACACAAATAGAATAATGTTAATAATTGAATCAATTAAAATCAATTAAATATAAAATAAATGATAAAATAAAATAAAATGAGATAAAACGAAATGATATCAAAATAACAAATGAATTAACATGTTTACAATTTAAAATAAATGAGAAAAATGTGTTATGAACAACAAATGGATTAAAAGATGCAATTGGAATAAAATACAACATGTTAATTAAGGTGTAAAAATATTAACATGATAATAGTGAAAATGAATAAGTGAACAAAATATTAAATATATGATAATGACAATGGAAAAGAAGAAAAAAATAATTAAATAAATGACATGATTAATTAAATATGTTCACAAATGATATAAACCATTTACATGGCAAAAAGATCAATCAAAATGAATTAATTTAATTACATGTTAAAAATAATGATCAATTAAAGTGAAATAAATTAATTACATGTTAGGAATTAAAAGAAATCAATATTCACATGAATAAAATAAATGAATGAGAATAACAATAAAAATATACATGTTAATAAATTAAATATAAACAAAATAAATAAATAAATAACTGAAAATAATAAAAACGAACATGAATAAATTAAATATGAACAAAAAGAATAAGAAGAACAAGCCCGAAATGTTTACCCTCAGAGTTTCGGATTCGATGAAGGTAAAAAGATGATTGATTTCCTTATTCTTGATTTGCAAGATTAGAATTGAATAATAAAAATGTTGGAATTTTATTTCAAGAAAAAATAGGCTTAAAAAAACTAATCAAAAAAAACTCTTTGAAAACAAAGAATTAATTTCCTTGCTCAAAGGAATTCTTTTTATTGATTACACAAAAAAAACCGTGAAAAAGTTAAATGGAAAACAAATGAGAAGACAAAAAAACTGAATTTTGAGAACAAATCATCAATTTATTTGTCTCAAAATTAAATCCATCAACAAAATTCCATCCAAAAATATATTTAGAAGAAATTGTGTTAGAAAAAGAATGAAAGATTGATTTTTCTTTTTGATCTTTGGTTGGGGAAAAAATATGGAATTTTTTAGAGTTTGAGAGGAAGAACAAGAGAAAAAGATTAAGAGAAAAAACCCTAAAAAAATCCCCAAAAGAATTCCCCCCTTTAGGTTTTCATCTTATTCTTTTTATATGAATAAAATAGGAAAAAAAGTTAATTAAAGGGATAAAATCAGATATTAACAATTTTAAATTTTTAAATTTGAAAAAAACCTGAAAATTCCTTAAAAAAGTCATAAAAAATCGAATTTTGTTGAAAAAAATCGGAAAAAATCAATTTTGGGGCAAAATTGCACATTTGATGCGGAACAGGGCCTACGGACGGTCGTCGGAGCATCCGACGGGCGTCCGTAGCACGCCAGGCTCGCGCGCTGGGCGAGAGCGCTCGCCCAGCATGCGCGCGACGCTACGCGTGAATGGGCGCAGCGTTGCACTGAGGATCTCGTGTCGCGCATGCGATCATCGTCGCGCGCGCGATGCTTGTGCGCGGAGCTCCGCGCGCACCGCAATGCCTTACGGCCCGCTGTCGCAAGGCGCCGCCGCGGCCGACACTCGATTTTTTTTTTTAATTTTTTTTTTCTAATTTAACTAAAAATATTGTAATTTCAAGCCCCTAATTTTAAAAAATAATTTTTAAAATAATTTTTATTATTTTTTATCTTTTCACTCTAAAATGCAAATTTTACAAGAAAATCACCACTTTCAACCTTTTTGCCTGTGGAAAGGCGTCTTATCATCATTGGGTAACTCTGATCTGGTCTGTCTCAGGACCTGGTGTCTACACAAAGGTTAGAGGATGACCGTGGAGAGGAAGATTATGAGGATTGCATTGTGTCAGAAAGGGGAAAAGCGCCCCCAGTCAGAGGAAACCATTTGGAAGTAAATGTAGGTGAAATTCATGGCGATGGCCCGAATGTTAAGTAGGGGTCAAGGAATGAATCCTGAAGATAAAGAGCTGGAAGGGGAGGATCCGATCCCATACAATTTCAAGATGCCAGATGTTCCCAAATTCGATGGCACCTCCGACCCAACTGCCCATGTGAAGCAATATTCATTGATTATGAAAGGGACCACCTTGACGAAGTGACAGAAGGTGGAGTATTTTTGTTTAAGTCTGACTGGCCCGGCTATAGACTGGTATCACGGCCATGACTGCAGAACCAAAGAAGACTGGGATTTGCTGACGGAGGAGTTTTTGAGGCAATATGATTGTAACACGAGGATGGAAGTGACCCTCAAAGATCTAGAATTGTTGCAGCAAAAGGCTGGCGAATCTTTCCATGAGTATTTAACCCGCTGGAGGAACAGGGTGATGGAAATGAGGAAGAAGCCGGAGACTCAGGACCAGATCAGATTATTCATCAAGAACGCAAGCCCGTATCTGAGAGAGGGGTTAAAGATGAAAGGATTAAGAGACTGGGAATCCTTGAAGGATATAGCCATCGAAGCGGAGGGAGAATCCCTGGCCCAAAAAGCAAATAATGATAACTATGCCAAGAAGGGGAGTGCTGGTCAGGGGGCAAGTAGACCAGCAGGTCCCAGTGGTAGCGCGAGAATGACGGTTGAGGTATCCGCTGCTGACGCAACCCCGAGGCATTTCTCGAACTTGGGAAGGTCTTTATCATGGGTTTTGAGAAGGTTAATGAAAGAAGGAAAGTTGCGGCCGTTACCACCTAGACCTGCCACGACTCAGGCGATGCCAGGTCACAGAAACAATGAGTACTGTTCTTACCACCAGTACACAGGGCATGTGACTGATGACTGCAAAGCTTTGAGGCACGCAATTCAAGACCTGATTGACTCAAAGCAAATCACAAACCTCGAGAAGAGGGAAGGCCAGAAGAAAGCCGGGTATAACAAGGTGCCCCCGCCTGCGTTCATGATTAGGTCCAGCCTATCCGAGGAGATTGCATTAAGAGAGTTGTACGGCAATGAGGTAAATGCTATTGTCACAAGCCTCCATGGGGTGAGTGAAGAAGGGATGCCCGCTACAGTGATCGATTGCTGGTCCACTGATGAGAGTTGAAATGATGATGAAGATGTCATTAAGTTTCTCGAACCATGGGGTTCGGAGGAGGAGGATGAAGAAGAGAGGGGAGGAAAAGAGAAAGTAAGAGCGGTGACCCGTAGTGGAAGAGTAGCGCTGGAAGTAGCAAGGCCTCAGGAGCCAGTGGGAGGTTAGAAAGAGAAAGAAAAGGAGCCGGAAGGAGATCAGATAGTGAAGCAGCTGCAGAAGACACCGGCTCAAATTTCCATTTGGGATCTACTGAGGCAATCCCCCTCCCATAGGCAGAGATTGGTAGAAGCCTTATGCGAGACGACTGTGGCTACAACGATTTCGCCCACTGAGCTGCTGGAAGTGGTGAAAGGAGGAGTTGGGGAGAGTGTGGTGTTCACAAATGCTGATTTGCCGGCGGAAGGCCGTAACCACAACCGCCCTTTGTACATCTGGGCCCAGATCAACCAAAAACACACTTCTTGTTTAATGGTGGATGATGGGTCATCAATCAATGTGTGCCCACAGGTAGCAATGGCGGCCTTTGGAGTGACGGGAGACATGCTAGCCAAGTCGGACTTGACGATCACAACTTATGATAACTCTCGCTGACATGCTTCAGGGACTTTCAAGACGGGGCCAGTGGAAATTGAGGTGGAATTTGTAGTACTGCCTATCCCTGCTAATTTCTCGGCTTTGTTGGGGAGACCATGGTTCCACAAGTTGGGAGGTGTTGCCTCTACACTTCATCAGATGGTCAAGATACCGCATGAAGGGCAAGTGGTGACCATCAAGGCTGCAAGAGAGAATCAGGTGTCAATACACGAGATAGCGAGGCAGCCTTTCAATGGATTCCATGTGGCTATGATCAATGAAAAAGAGATAATGGAAGGAAGCCCTCAAGTGCTAGCTATGATGAAGAGAATGTCGTTTCTCCCGTGTGCTGGGTTAGGCAAAAATTCCCAAGGGTTGCCAGAGATCATCGACACCAAGGGCCAAAAAGACAGAAAGGACCTGGGCTACAAAGGAGAAGTACAGAGAAAAGTGAAGCCAACAAAGGGGATCCCTCATATTTGGGAAAGTTTTGTGTCAGCAACGGCAGTCTGTGCGTACACTAGGGAAGCCGAGCCTCAGTGGGTCGATGGAAGAATCGTGCCAGGATTTGAGGTATTCAGCGATGTTTATGATTGGGACGTTGGGGTGATCAAGCCAGCTGAAAACTTTTGGGATGAGGAGGTCTTGACCAATAGAGCTGTCTGGGACAGAGAAGAGCCCGAGGAAGTTGTGACTGAGGCTATGGTGGTCGCTCACGTCAAGGGAAAGGTGAAGATAAGAGAAGCTGTTCAAGAGGTCGATGAAGAGCCCCCGATCAACCAGGATGATGCAAGACCATCAGCAGCGACAGACCCGACGGGAGAAGAGGAAGAAACCGGTTTAGATTCTCTTTTCGTTCCTGAACTTTTTAATGATGTAAATGACAATTTTAATTTTATTAATGAAATGAATGATTTTGCTTACTTGTGCGTTGTTTCTGATAATTTAAATATGCATGATCATGATCATATTCCATCCATATTTGATATTGATTCTGTTGATATTACCCCATTTAATCTTGGAACCTCGGAAAATCCGAAAGAAATTTTGATAGCATCAAACGTAACTCCTGAGGACAGAGAAAAATTTGAGAGAATACTAAACAAATATGAAAAGGTCTTTGCCTGGACCTACGAAGACATGTCGGGGATCGATCGGGATATCGCAGAGCACGCTATTCTGACATATCCAGATCACAAACCTGTGAAACAGAAGCTGAGAAGGCTTAGGGCAAAGTGGGCAGATAAAGTAAAAGAAGAGATTCGACAACAGATTCAAGCTAAGTTTCTGGTGGAGGTGTAGTATCCTACGTGGCTAGCCAATGTAGTCCCTATGACTAAAAAGAATGGAAAAGTGAGGGTATGCGTGGACTATCGGGATCTGAGCAAGGTTTATCCGAAGGATGATTTCCCGCTACCCCATATAGATGTGCGGATAGATAGTGACGCTATCTGTGCAATGTATAGCTTCGTCGATACAGGCTATAATTAAATTCTCAACAGGATAATTGACAGGATCAAAACGGCTTTCATCACAAAATGGGGAACATACGCCTACATAATAATGCCCTTTGGTCTAAAGAATGCAAGAGCTACCTATCAGAGGATGGCAACCAAGATCCTAAGTAATTTGATTCATAAGGAAGTGGAAGTGTATGTCGATGATATGATGATCAAATCAGACACTAGAGAAGGCCATTTCAAAGCGTTGGAGAAGTTCTTCCAAAGGATAAGCAAGTATAACCTTCGATTGAATCCTAAGAAATGCATCTTTGGGGTTAAGTCGGGAAAGTTACTGGGGCATGTGGTTAGCCAGAGGGGAATTGAGATTGACCCAGACAAGGTTAAGGCCATCAAAGAAATGCTAGTGCCGCAAAAAGAAAAGGATGTGAGAAGTTTCCTGGGCAAGTTACAGTATGTTAGTCGGTTCATCGCAAAGCTCACCTCAATATGAGAGCCAATCTTCAAGCTCCTCAGGAAGAACCAACCTATAGTACGGAATGAGGATTGTCAGAAGGCCTTTGATACTATCAGGGAGTACCTGCTGAATTTGCCCGTACTGAGGCCACCACGACCAAATAAACCTTTGATTCTTTACCTAGCCATAGAGGGCAGTTCTGTAGGCGCCATGATGGCTCAGGACGACGAGTTCGGGGTGGAATTTGCTATCTATTACCTTAGCAAGAAGTTCCTGGAGTATGAGATCAAGTATGCTGAAGTGGAAAAGATCTGTCTCGCGATTATCTGGGCATCCAAGAACTAAGACACTACTTCCATTCTTACAAGGTACAAGCAGTGGCAATGCAGAATCCTTTAAGGTACTTATAAGAAGCGCCGTCTCTATTAGGGAAGATGGGTAGATGGCTATTGCTGCTATAAGAATTTGATGTGGAGTACGTCACTCGAAAAACCATCAAAGGACGTGCAGTAACTGAGTTTTTGGCTGATCATCCCATCTAAGGGGATTCGTAAGAATTCAATTTTCCCGATGAAAATATAGCGGCAATCTCTGTTCAAGGTTGGTAATTACACTTTGATGGGCCTGTTAACAATAAGGGGGCAGGAGTAGGAGTTATTTTGACAACCCCGAATGACGAGAAACTCCCGTTAGCCAAAAAGTTAAGGTACAGAGCCACTAACAGTGAAGCCGAGTATAAAGCGTGCACTTTCGGATAAGAAGCTTTAATTGCCTTAGGGGCAAAGGATGTGGAAGTTTTTGGAGATTCATCCTTAGTAATCAACCAGATTCGGGCAGAATGGGCTATCAAAGAAGAACGATTAGTACCGTATATTGAATATGTGAGGGAGCTGAGTAGTTAGTTTGAGACTTGTACGTTCCATTTCATGCCGAGGGATGAAAATCGATTGGCTGACGTGCTTGTAACTTTAGTGTTAATATGGGACAATCCGGAAGGAGTAGCCATGAGGCCAGTCCTAATCTCCAGTTTTGAGAGGCCTAGCTTTGAGATCAAGCCAATAATGGAAATAGAGGTAGCGGATGGAAAGCCGTGGTATTTCGATATCATAAAATACTTGGAAAGCGCGACATTTTTGGAAGAAGCTACCGAAAAAGACCAAAGGTTGATTTGCAAGCTGTCTACTCAGTTCATATGCATAAACGGGGCATTGTACAAGAGACAGGCCAACGGTATTCAATTGAGGTGCCTGGATGAAAAGGAGGCTCGGAGGGTGATGGAAGAAACTCATGCAGGTGTGTGTGGAGCTCATATGAATGGGTTGACACTGGCCAAGAAAATCGTGAGGCAAGGGTTTTACTGGCTCACCATGGATAATGATTGTTCGAAGTATGTGAACCAGTTCCAGCAGTATGCAGACTTAAGGCACCTGCCTGTGTCAGAACTACATAGCTTACCGTCGTCTTGGCCGTTTGTAGCCTGGGGAATAGATATTATTGGGGAGATTTGTCCTACAGCATCCAATGGGCACAAATACATTATAGTCGCCATCGACTACTTCACCAAATGGGTAGAGGCGGAGTCTTTTAAGAAGATTGATGCACGGGATATGGCAAAGTTCATTGAGAAGAATTTGATTCGCAGATATGGCCTTTCGCATCATGTAGTGTCTGACAACGGGATCCAATTCATGGGAGAAACAAGAAAACTACTCGAGAAGTATGGTATTGAGCAACACAAGTCTTCTCCATACCGACCGCAGGCTAACGGAGCAGTAGAGGCCGCTAATAAGAACATGAGAAAGATCCTAGCCAAAATGGCCCAGACTTACAAAGATTGGGCGGAGAAGCTACCTTTCGCACTTTGGGGCTACAGGACAACGGTTAGAACATCTACAGGTGCTACGCCGTACTCTCTAGTATATGGGATAGAAGCAGTGCTGCCAGTTGAGGTAGAGCTCAAATCATTAAGGGTAGTCATGGAGGCCCAGATTCCTGAAGCTGAATGGGCACAGCAAAGGTTACAACATCTGAACCTGTTGGACGAGAGCAGATTGAGAGCCTACTATCACAATCAGGTCTCTCAGAAAAGACTCGCCCGGTCCTTTGGAAAGAAGGTTAAGAAGCATCCATTAAAGGAGGAAGACTTGGTGTTTAAGCAAATGAGACCTGGGGCACCGGATATCCCAGGGAAGTTTAGACCTACCTGGGAAGGGCCGTTCATCCTTAAGAAGCTGCGGTCAAAAGGAGCTGCAATCCTGTCAGATAGCGATGGCAACGAATTTAAGGAACTGGTCAACATATACAGACTCAAAAGGTTCCACGGCTTAAGACTATAAAATAAAAAGAAGAGAATAAAATGCCCGTGGGTCGAAAATCGAAAAAAGGCAGCATTGCTAAAATTGGGCTCCTCGATAGGGTAAAAACCGAAAAAAAGGCATCCTATGCAAAAGTTAGAGGCATGAGAGAAAATGTCTAATCGAGAAAACCCAAGAGGGCCGATTGGTAACAGGAGTTGATGCTATCGAAATTTGGTTTCATGAATTAATGGGGTTTACACAGTCAAGTTAGTGTCAAATACTGATCATGTATGTTGAAATTCTACGGAAATGTACACAATTTGGTGAAATAAAATAAGAATTATTCTTTTCATTTCCATAATTTCCTAGTTCTGCTTTGAAAAGAAACATAATACCTAAGAGGGTGTACAAATTTAAACTAAACTAGGCTCTACCGCTACTCTCGTCGGCTAGAAGCTTAAGTCCTCGTGTCCTGTTGTCAGACGCTGGACTGAGGACCCATCTCTTGTACTCGCAGGTGGAGGCCACAGAATGAGTTTCGAATCGAGATATGTGGGTCTTCACTGGAAGGTGGCTCCACAGTTCATGATAGCGAGAAGCAAAAGCAGCAGAAAAAGTTCCTCCCTGAAAGGATAATGGGACTCTTAGCACGTCCTGGGTCACCCCGAGTTGACGAGCACATCGGACTGTAATGCAGAAGGTGGCTTGACGAAGCCTGCATAGGGGAATGCACCCCGACGATCCGTCAATGACTACGTGAGACAGAGGGAGCCAAGCAGGCATGAAGTTGACATCATCATCTGATATCTCACCGAATCTAACAATGCCTTCGTCACGAGTTACAAATGAATACAGTCGTTGATGCAGGAGGAAGTGTCTCGGTGAATATTGTGCAATAACTCGGGGAGGTGGTTCTGGCAGCATCTTCAGCTTCTCCTGCAACCATATCTAAAAAAAAAAGCTGCTGGAGTAAGTTGGGTTTACTTCAGGCAAATATCAGGCGCAGGGTTGTGTGAAAATCCGAAAGGATGCACTTCCTGCTAAGAAAAGCTAATGCAAAAATCCATAAGGGATGCACTAGCTTTTAAAATAATGACGTACCTGGAGTAATAAGGGGCTCCCAGTGAACGATGTGGTGGATCCCGAGCGAACAGAATCCAAGCCCATAATAGTTTCAGCAAGAATAAGGGGAAAGGGAGACAGCCCGCTATAAAAGTCATCTAGAACCTCGAACAGGCGAGGATCACCGACCAAGTCTCCTGAAGTTACGGTCAAGAGGCTTATCATGTAGAATAAGAAGACAATGCTTACTCGATATATAGGGACGTCAGAAAATCTGTCCAGTGCCTCGATCAGTGGCTCCAAGGAAAATGTGGGACCCTGTGGGGCCAATCGAGCAGCCTCGAAAGGAGCTATACCCGGAGATAAGGCGATATCCCGAGTCTGAACCAGACCACAGTGGGGGATGCAAGGCAGAGCATTAGGAGGATACCATGCTCCGGTGATGGCGGCAAACTCCTCGAACAGGGGGCACAGTTCCTGATAAGTGAACTTGAAGACGTGAAAGCGTGGATTCAAAAACTGGGTTGCAGCTAAGAAAAGGTTGTGGTCTATTTTGGCTCTGCGTAAATATTTCAGCCCAGACAGAGTAGTGAGGGTGTTATTTTCCCAAGTGCGAGTGTTGTCCAAGATACAGTACATCCTTCGAAAAAGGGGAGAAGTCATCCTTTGAGAGTCAAAAATTGAAGGTAGCAAAAGGTTAAAGTAAGTGACAGGGCACGAAGTCCAAGAAAAATGGTAAAATTTATAGTGAAGCTCCATAGACAGTCTGACCGTGACTCAGTACAGGTGGCCTGCCCGTCGGTCGTCGTCCACCTGGCAGATGCATGCGTCATCATTGCATTCATCACGCACATTTATTACGCATTTAATGGGGGAATGTGGAACGACAGACGGTCAGCATGTCTGTCGCTCATGGAGACGCCTAGCCTGTCAGTCATGAAAACTATATATACGTTAACAGACCGATGGAAAGATAGTTTTCCCCCTCTTGTCTTTTTGTTTTCTTCTTTCAACCGTCCCTCATTGCGGTTTTTGCTTATTTTCTCCATATTTTCACATCTTTTCACATTTTTGTTTATATTTTCATGTTCCTCGCATTACCGGGCACCTATCGGAGTATATTTTCTGCCTTTTTATCGAGTTTCATTTTCTGCGAACTATAGGTTAGTAATTAATTCATCTATCTTTTTTTTTAATCTTGAGTAAGTAAAGTTTAATTTTCCTATTTTATTTATTGTTGAATGTTGCTGTTAGTGTAAATAATTTACCTTGCATGAGTATTCTTATTGCCTTGAATTTTAATGCCTTCATGCTCTTTAATAAAGCATGCTTTCATGTAAAATGACATTTAGTTACAATATTGTTGCATATCTAGAAATAAGACATTCTTATGCATATGTTAACTGTGAAGTCGATAAGTGTCGTGCTGCTGTTGAGGCTCGAGACCCATTGCTCTCTTTTCTTGCCTTTCTTATGTAGGAAGTTGGGCACATCCTTGCCAGGATGCTGCCCAATTTTTAATTTTTATCTTTTTTCTTTTTGGGCCAGACCATCCTTGCCTGGGGATGCCCGAATTGTCTCATCTCTAAAATCAGGCCCGTTAGCAGCCATTATATTGAATTAATTGCATAATCTTTCTCTTGTAGGATGCCGCCTCGACGATGTGTTCCACAGGGACAGCCCGTGCCACAGGCCCCGGATTGGATGAGCCCTGAGGCCGGACAGAGGTATAGGGCACTGGCTCAGGTGGAGCTCCGAGCCAGTTGCTTCATTTCTAGACCATTCCTGGAGGCCTTAGGGATGGCAGATGAGGTGGATGCACTTTTAGCTAGCGCAGGATGGACCGAGTTTCTGACACCGGCCTTCCCGATACATCCAGAGGCAGTGCAGTAGGTCCTAGCCACACTACACTATGGAGGGTTCCAGAGGGCAGATACGGAGCCCGGGGTGGTGCAGTTTTGGTTTGATAGTTATCATTTCAGTATCACGCGCCAGCGATTTGCAGAGGCCATGGGTCTCCCACAGGGTGATGGTATGATGGTGCCTCAGCGGGCGGTGAGGCGCGACTATTGGGCGACCATAGCCCTACCTGGATTGCTGTATGATCACGATACAACGAAGAGTACCGTGCTTTTTTCACAGGCACTCCGGTACCTACATAGAGTGCTCTCTAGCTCATACCTTGGACGGGTTGGTAACCCAGGCTCGCTCAATGCTGCAGAGATCTAGAGCCTATGGGCCATGGTAGCAGGCCGGCATCTTAATGTTAGCCATGATATTTGGCTAACATGGTGAGGGTTTCCAGGGGGATAATCCCGGTGGTGATTATTGGAGGAGTCATTACCAAACTATTGTTGGGGTTGGGAGTTGGCCCAGATAGGCTTGGGGACGCCTTAGATGAGGGCATATATGTAGACGCACCGGCCGCCGTACAGATGGGGATGGGGCTATAGATACCGGGACAGGCCGAGGCGTTCAGGCTCCTTACCATTCATGAGACCCGGCAGGCTTTTTGTCTCCCTTCACTAGCACAGGAGCAGCAGCCCCTGCACCCACAGTATCCAGAGGGCCAGCCTCCCCAGCATCAGGACTACCAGGAGGGACCACCACCATAGCCACAGCTAGAGAAGGAGCAGCCTAGGATCCCATCAGACTTCGAGGTGGAGTTCACCATGGATGATCTGCTTGCTACTCCTCCAGCACCGAGGGCGCGGAGCCCCACTCCTCCTCCAGTGTCGAGGGTATAGTGGACCACTCTCCGACCATCAGGGAGATTCCACCCTTACACCAGAGGGGACCCGGGGGCATTTACCTCCACAGCTCCACCACCAGAGCAGACTCCTGAGCTTGTTCCACCTCAGCCATCGTAACCTGACATCTCTGAGCTCATAGTCTCCATGTTTGCATCTTTTGAGCGCAGGCAGGAGGAGAGGGATAGGGTCCTCCACGAGTAGTTTTGGGAGAGGGATAGGCTCACCTAGGAGAGGCTAGACCAGCAGCAGGCCACCATCCAGGAGCAGGCTAGGCTCATTGAGCGCATGGGCCAGGAGCAGGCCGGGCTCATCGATCATATGGTCTAGGAGCAGGCCAGACTCATAGAGCGTATGGGACAGGAGCAGGCCAGGCTCATAGAGCACGTAGCACAAGGGCAGGAGAGGCCCAGGGAGCAGTTGAGACAGGAGTTGAAGATGTCTCTGGACAAGGCGGCTCAGAGGATCGATGTGACTCTTCAGATGATAGATGAGTCACTCAGCTCTCTCAGGTTCAGAGTCTAGGGGTTGGAGGGGGTCATTCATCCCCTTGCCTAGTCTATTTGGCATTTTAGGGAGCACACAGAGTAGAGGCTAGACCGTATGGGGACCGCTTCTCTTGAGTAGACCCACCAGTTGAGCAGGGCCTTCAAAGAGCTAGGGGGGATGATCACAGACACCTTGCGCTTCATGACAGTGTGCGCGCAGCCCTTCCTAGATGGATACGCTCGGGTACAATTTCAGTAGCAGAGTTCTGAGAGACCACAGCCTCAATCCGTGCCGGTGGCAGTTCCTCCTAGGTTCCAGCCCATGGTTAGAGTATGGGGCTCTCAGTAGCCAGACCCCGCGGGTCCTCCTAGCCAGCCTTCCACTTCTGGGGCCAGACCTTCTACCTCTCAGCCTCAGCCTTAGCCTCAGCCGATACATCTGTCTGATGATGATGAAGACCCCAAGGAGCAGCTCACAGATTATCCACCATTATAGTTATTCAGGGAGTTTGGATGACATTCTTTATGTATTTTGTTTATTATCACAGTTGTATATACGTTGTACAAAATTGAGTTTTAGTGAAAAACATTTACTATCAGAGTTACATGTTTTTATCTTTTTAAAGATAACTGAGTACTTTCTCTTTATTTACATTAAAGCTAAATGACCATATAATCATAAAAAATGATGATGCATAGAAAATGATGATAAACAATAAACGGTAATACAAAATCATTTATGAGCCCATCAAATATGGATAACTCACATAGGAATTAACAAAAATTCTTTACCACACAGGAACATTGCTTAACATCGGCCCAAGGACGGACATCAATCACATTGAAGGATGGATAGACCAAGCATTATGTCCTTCAAAATCATACTCAACCGAGCACTCACCTTGCAGATCGTATGGGGATTAGCAAGGAAATGCCAACAAGCAGAGACTGTGGTCAGAAAGTACCGCACCTCAAAACCCATGGTGTAGTAAGAGAGCACTACACACCTTGCAGATCGGATGGGGGTTAGCAACGAATTTCCACCAAATCGAGATTGTAGTCAGAGAGTACTGCATCTCGGAGTTCATGTTGTAGTCAGAGAGTACTACACACCTTGCAGATCGGATGGGATTAGCAGGGGAACTTCACAATTGAAGTTGCAGTTAGAGAACACTGCTCTTCACACCGAGATTGTAGTCAGAGAGTACTACACACCTTGCAGATCGGATGGGGGTTAGCAGGGGAACTTCACAATCGAAGTTCCAATTAGAGAACACTGCTCTTCACACCGAGATTGTAGTCAGAGAGTGCTACATCTCACAGTTCATGCGGCAGTCAGAAAGTACTACGCACCTTGCAGATCAGATGGGGGTTACTAGGGGAACTTCACAATCGAAGTTGTAGTTAGAGAACACTGCTCTTCAAACCGAGATTGTAGTCAGAGAGTGCTATATCTCACAGTTCACGCGGTAGTCAGAGAGTACTACGCACCTTGCAGATCGGATGGGGGTTAGCAGGGGAACTTCACAATCGAAGTTGCAGTTAGAGAACACTGCTCTTCACACCGAGATTATAGTCAGAGAGTGCTACATCTTACAGTTCACGCGGTAGTAAGAGAGTACTACGCACCTTACAGATCGGATGGGGGTTAGCAAGGGAACTTCACCTCAAGATTGTAGTCAGAGAGCACTGCATCTCACGGTTCACGCGGTAGTCTGAGAGTACTACGCACCCTGCAGATTGGATGGGGGTTAGCAAGGGAACTTCACCTCGAGATTGTAGTCAGAGAGCACTGCATCTCACAGTTCATGCGATAGTCAGAGAGTACTATGCACCCTACATGTAACAACCCAAAATGGCCCTAGTCGAAATTGGCATGCGAAGTCGGGATCGGAAGGGTATTTCGGTAATTTGTGCGTGAGAAAGTTTGGTTATTGAGGACTAAATTGCAAAGAAATAATTAAATAAGATTAGTGGAGGAATTTTATGGTGTGCTTGTGGTGTATGGAAGTAGGGTATAAGTGGATTAAGGGGTTTTATAGTGTGGGTTGTATGTATGGTGCCTTAAAGATTTTTATTCAAGACATGGTTGTGTGTGGTTTGTGTATGGTGCTTTTAGTGGAAAAGTCAAGTGAGTGGATGTTTGGTCCTATAGGAAGTTGACAAGTGGCTTGGTAGGTGGGCAATTAATGGGAAAAGAATTAAAGGAAAAGAAGAATGAGAGGGAGAGCAGATTTTTACGTGGGTTTCTCTCCTCTCTCTCCCGTTCTTTCTCTTCTTCTCTCCTTTCCCATTTCTTGCGTTTCCTCTCTTGGTTGTGTGAGTTGGAGCTGATTTGGTAGTGTTTGAAGAGCAAGATTAAGAAGGTAAGTGGTTAGATTTTGGATTATTGTGTTTGGATCTCCTTCTTCTTCTAGTTGCTTTTGATTTTGGGAATTTAAAGTTTGGATGGGTAATTTGTGAGTTTTGGTATGTGCAAGTTTTGAGTGACAAGAAGAAGAACAAAGGCAAGGAGAAGGTTCAAGAGTGAAGATCAGCTGGGTTTTTGGTCTACAAGAGGTTTGGGAGCTTTGATTTCTTCATTATGTTTGAGTATGTATTTATGTTTGTTTCCAATAAATTGAAGTGCTTTGATATGAGTTTATGCATGATTTAATTTGAGTAAATGTGTTAGTAATCCATGTTATTGAATGAGATGAATTTATATGTGAGTTGGCATTGAAATGCATGAGTTTGAGAAATCTTTTGAATTTGATGTTTGATGGTGATTTTGGGCAATTCTGTTCCGTTTTTGTTTGACCTCTGTGCATTGTTTTTGTCATATCTGTAGTTATAGAGCTCTGTATCGTGTGATTCTTGATCCATTAGAACCATGATTCCCATTCCTTTAAATGTCTCAGAAATATCCTTGGACTAATTCTCGCTCTAAGACATCGAAAAATTGATTTCAAATGTAGTGTCCCTGTTGTGTCGGGTTGTTTGAACAGTTTGGGTTGTGGAGATCATATCTGGAGTTATAGGTGTCCTTTTGACCTGAAATTTGTTTCATGTGAACGGTAACATCCTAGGGAACATTTGTTAAGAAGGAAGTTTTGGCTAAAAATGAGGTTTAGAGGTTGGTTTAGGCAATGCAAATCTAGGGCGTTAAACAGTCTTCTGCGGGTTCTGAATCGAGCGTCTGTCGCGATCGCGACAAGGGTCGCGACCTCGCGACAGAAAAACCTATTTTAGCCTTTATTTCTTCATTTTTGAGCCCTCGATTGATTCGGATCAATCCCGTACCTTCCCCTCAACTTTTTATGCATGTTTAGGGTAATTAAATGGCTGTATAAGTAGTTGTCTTTGGGAGAAACTTAGGAGTATGATTAAGAATTGGTGATCTATCAAGTGATTAATAATAGATATAACTCCGTGAAGGTTGGTTTATGGATGAGTGTGGATATGTGTCGATCTCATGAGTAAACTAGGCATGTTGTACCTTATATATATGAATGCATAACATGGGTGCGTTTGTGATGAATTGCGATTAGTGTTGATATTATAGATTGTGTAAATGGATATTGTTAGTGGCATGTTTATCGAAATTCTTGATACGGATGTTGTGTTTATGTTGTCAATGATGTGTGGCTTGCTGGAGATGAGGTAAGAGACCTTTGGTTATGTTTCGTGTGTGTGTAGGTGAGTATGAGGAAGGAAAGATTCTGCAGAATTCTGTAGATTTCCGGAATCATGACTCTGTCGCGATCGCGACACTGTCGCGAGCGCGACAGAGACCGGTGATTCTGATGCTGTGCCATCGCGAGCACGCGACGTTGTCGCGAGCCCGCGATAGCAATAGCTTGTGTGTTCTCTGTCGCGAGCGCGACAACCGTCGCGATCGCGACAGAGCACATTGTTGGCCTGTGCTATCGCGAGCACGCGACTTGTCGCGACCTCGCGATAGCAATGCTTGCCCTCTGTCGCGATCGCGATAACATCGTGAGCGCGACAGAGCCGGGCCCTTCTCTCCTTCCCGCGATCGCGAAGTCCGTCGCGCGCGCGCAGCGAAGAGACTATGGTCTCTGTTGCGAGCGCGACAGGCATCGCGAGCGCGACAGATGTGTTCTGCCGAATGAGTTTTCTGTGGTGATTCCAATGTTTGAATTCCGAACTTGTGGTACCTTTTGGTTTATAATTGGACTATTTTATGAAGTATGTTAATATAATTGGATGTATTATGCATATCTATACTTATGATCTTTCTCTAAGATTGTTATGTTATGCTTAAAGTGTAAACCGTATGATGCATGTTTGACCTTATGAACTTATTCATATGTCTCACCTATTGCTGATTATGCATAATGATATAAATTATGTGATTTGAAATATGATTTGTATTATGTAAGACCTGCGAAAGTCAGTCTAGTGGATAGTTAGGCATGCCTAAAAGAGTCTTCCGCTGCAGCTTCCGTTATCGTTTGGACCCCGATCAGGTCCCCGTTTGGTTCCTCGCGAACCCCTTTATTGTGTTTGGATCTTGTTTAAGGTCCTTCCGAAAAATGTTTGTGAATGAAAATAGAAATGGTTTTCGATTTGTACCCGTAAGGTACTTTCCGTAATCGGCTTGTACCCGTAAAGTACTTTCTGCATACTCGTTATCCACTATTTTGAGTCAGCAGGTATTCTGTTTGTTTTGCCTAATATGAACAAGGGAATGTGATATTCGATTAAGCATGATTCTGGGCACGCGAATCAGTTATGTATCCGAATGTGATTATGAATCTCTGAATGGGTTAAGTGTGACCTAAACATGTGAATTGGACATAATTATCTACACATATGGGTATATGCATAACATATTTTGAATGTATGGTATGCTAACGATTGTGAATATAGATACGGGAATTCAGATGTGTGTAACTGTGACCATGATCTTTTGAATGCCATGAGTTCGATTAGTTATGTCTATTTTAAATGCTATGATTAGTAAGTATGTGCACAAACGTGATTTTGTACTTTTGGCGGTTATAGTGAATTATATGAATCAAGATACGTAACGAATGTGCTCTTGACCTTGGAATGTATATATATTGTGTTATGTTACGTGCCTCCTCTCTCTAGTTTTCCTATTGTAGTGATTTCATCGTGTGGGCATGTATTTACATTTCGAGGCATAATAGAAGTATGTTTAGTTAACTAGCGTTCTCGGCATGATAATTGGGTGTGTATTTGCCTGATAACTGTATTGCATGTGAATGGGTTTTCCGTTAAATGCATGAGCCCTTGGCATGATAGTCGTATGTGTATATGAACTTCCGAATGCATGGCTTTCCTATGCAGGCTTATTTATCCATCTGTTGTGATTAATTGTATATGCTATTTGTGTATGTAATTTGTTCTGGCGACCATTGTGAATGGCCGTCCATCTTGCTTGTGTGTTCTCCCCACTAAGCGTTTATCGCTTAGCACGGGCTCTTTTCCCGTGCAGGTGGCAGGTTTGGTTCGGTTCGAGTCGTGCATCTGCAAGGTCGGCCACATAGGAGTTAGAAGCATTTTGTTATTCTGTTCAACTTCTGTATTTTGATTTTTGTAATTTGTAGCCTTTTGATTATGTAAGGATATTATTGTAATTAAGTTTTCAGTTATTCCTCAGTTTTATCGTTTGCCTTATGCTTCCGCTGAGTGATTATATGTATGTATGTGAGTTAATGTATGTTAAGCTTTTGTTTCTTTAAAGTTTTAATTTACCCTGTATTTTGGTATGTATGTTTATGTATGAATGTATGTATATTCTGTATCTGCGTGGTGGCACCTTTACTCTTACGGCATCTCACTCCTTATCGGATGGGATCGCCTAAGTACGGGTAAGGGGTGTTGCACTACAGATTGGATGGGGGTTAGCAGGGGAACTTCACGATCGAAGTTGCAGTTAGAGAACACTGCTCTTCAGAACGAGGTCGTAGCTAGAGAATGTTACATCTCACCAACACCTTACAGGTCGGGACGAGACCGGTAGGGACACCTGTATCAAATTCACTCTTCGCTGAGCAGATTGAGATGAGGTCTACCCTGCAAGGAACGTGAAAGGTAAGGATTGCTTCAGGTATGCTATTCTTCCTTTTGTTTTCTTTTCTTCTCTGAATTTTGGCTCATTTAGGCACTTGTGCACTAGTTTCCCCAAAATTGGGGGCAACTGTAAGCACCATGTCTCGAGGCAGTCCAGATCAAAGATTACCCGATGAAGAAATCGATGCCCGATTCTGAATGAACGGATGAGATCTGGAGATTTTGGTTTTCTAAATTCATGAGAAATATGGATTTTTATTTGTAGTAATGAGAAAAAGAAAATTGGGGGTTTTTGGGCTTGAAAAGAAGGTTCTTCCTCAATCGGCGGTCAGCTCGTCGGTAATTGGCCGCCCGTTGCTCGCTGGAGGTTTCGTCTCTTGTCATGAGGGACGGGCCGTCAGTGAGATGGGCGACGGACACGTGTCCTTGCACAGACATCCGTCTGTGGGTCTTCGGCGCCCGTCGGTTAAATCCTGTTTCCTACAGGAAAAAGGATTTAATAGACGCCTATCGGTAGACATCCAACGGCCATCGGTTTTAGGGTTTTGAGAAAAAAAATAATATAAAAAGGGTTTTTTGAACCATTTTAGGGGTTGGACGATTTTAGCTACTGTTTACCCTAAAAATCCTTTTCTGATTATTGATTCTAACCTTTTCATCTCATTAAAAAATTTATTTATTTTCATCTTTATTTTATTTTGATTTGGTGAATCTAATTAATTGAAGGGAGCTAAAATCGATTAGTTTCCCATCAATATTTACATATTCCAACACTTGAACACTTTTGTGATTATCAAGAAAGAAAAACCCAAATTTCTTTCCTTGATTTTTGCTCTTTTCTCGTGAAGCGTGCAAGATTCGAATCATCCGAAATCCATCCTAAAAGGTAAAATCTGAGGGTAAATATTCTGGACATACATTCTGTTTAATTTGTTTTAAATATTTGCATTTATTTTAATTTTTGTGTTGGGAAAAATCATTTTTGTTGTGAAATTGTGAAAAGTTTTATTTTTACTGCTTTTTTTTGAAGAACAAAGGTGACTGACGAGCAATAAGGTCACCGATGCTCGTCTCTCGACTGAGCGATGGCACGTAAACGGTGCCCCTATTACCCGCCGCTCACCCCAACAGACGCCCGTCGGTAAAACTTTTATGGCCGTCCCAAGGTTCTGTCTCCATTTTTCCAAGCTATTTTATCTCCTTTTGTTATTTATTTCTTTTATTATTTTTCCTTTATTTTCCAAAATCTTTTATTCTCTGTAAATAAGAAGAATATCAGTAGTTTTTATTTATTTTGAATTTTATTCTTCACTTACATTTATTCTTGCTTTATTTATAAGTATTAATATTATTGATTATTTTGTGAGATTGTAATTTATAGTCCTTGGGATGGTTTGAGCTTCAGAGGAAGTTGTCATGCACAACATGGAAGACTCCAATGGGTTTAATCCTTTATCCCTTTGCCATTTATTATTTAATTACGCGTTTCTTATTATCATTATGTTTATGTAAATTATTTTATTTTGTGTTAAATAAGAATGGACAAATGTTTTATATTAATTAATTTAGCGAGTTTTTGCAAATAAAGGACCAAAGTCCTATTTTAGTCAATGAAAACGTCACATAAAAAAAATCGTTTTCATAATAAATGCACGCGAGGACCAAAGTCCTCAAAATAAATAAATTCCCCGTTTTATGTATGTATCGCACTTTTTATAAATGGGAGTTGTATTCCGCTCCTAGTATTATTGTAAGTTATTTTGGAATGTTTATTTTTATTTTTATTCTTGTTTTATTTATTTATTAACGCTTTTGACGTGAATAATTGCGCCTTAATTGCATCGTGTGGAGAGAGAGTGAACTAATAAGCTAAAAATTTAATCATAAAATTAATCAAGGTAGAAATTGATGAAAAATCCCGAACCCATCTTTGGTCTTTGGGCTCAACGAGGCGAGAGGTCTATCCGATCACTCATTGGAACGAGACCTCCAAGACACCTCTTGTGTCAAATGACTCAATAAATCCTAGGCTCTATAGGGCTAGAGGGTCATTCCCAATGTTCTATTGGGGTGATTACCTCCAAGACCCCTTTGGCTGGCCCAAAATGGATATATGCGCCGTCTTAGGCTCACTGAGGCGAGACGAACTTTCCCAATGTTCTATTGGGTGGCGACTCCATGAAAACTCCTTGTTGCCCAAAATAGACGCACTTGTAAATACCTTACAAGTTTCCAATGAACCTCTCCCGATCGCCTTCAAAGCGGGTCCTCGGGAAGCCCACGAGGTTCGGTGCACATCACACTAAGCTTTGATACCACAACCTATAATGCCCATTCCCGACCACATATATAGCTTCACAGTGATAGTTGAAGATGGTCGCCACAACACACATCACATAACATAAATGCATACAATTGTGTTATACACAAAATCCCGAATTAACAAATTTCTTTTAAACATAGCGGAATACATTTCAAAACTCATACTTAATACATACTACCAACTTGTATTACATATAAAATTTAGTTGTTACATTATCTCTCTTTACATGCCAAAACTAGTAATTACATTATACATTACAAGCGACCTACACAAAAATAGCGAAGTCTTGACCAGAGATAATGTGGGGCCGTCCTTCAATTGTGCTTCGCTTCAAAACCTACTCGGATTAATACCCGTGCTAAGCGACAATGCTTAGTGGGGAAACAACATACAATATATATTCATAACGATCATTGCATAACAATAGATATACGCTTTATATTCATTCTTCATTATAGACATGCTTCATAAACATAACATTGAGCATACTTCGGTTTACATATAACATTATTACTAAAACATGTTCAAATATTATAGTATCACATGACAATCTTATAACGCATCACAGTCACATTTTTATAATGCATTATACTCACATTGCTTATTATTAATTAATCATTCATTGCTTACCATGCTGATGAAGCAAAATATTCTTATTTATTTTCCATGAAAAACTCATATTTTATGCTTATTTGATAAAATAAATATTTGATTTAATTTCTATTCAATCTTTTAGTATGAATTCATGCTCAATGGGAAAAAGAAATCAAAAAGTAGGAATTTAAAGTCAAAAATTGGAGCTGATTGGAAGTCAAGAAATGGAGTTGAGAATCAAAGAAATCAAAATTGGAAGTCAAGAATGGAAGCTAAAAGTCAAAATACAATCAGGTCTATATTTCCAACATGAAATCAAACTTAAGCGTGCCCATGGTCGCTTGTGCAGAAATTATGCAGTGCATATTTTTCAAGAATTGCTGCTATTGGAAATCAATTTAGCCAGATCTTCTACCCGACTTTTGGCAGCAAACTTGGACCTCTGAAAAGTTCTTGAGAAAAATGATCAATTTCTTAGTCCAAGTTTTCTATAAATAGGATCTTGTGATAAAGGAATGAGGGATATTGAACCTTGAAATAAACTTTTGAATTGCTGCTTTCTTTATTTTCTAGTTGATTGTTTTACAGCCATGAGTGGCTGAATTTTCTTTTCTAGTCAAGGATATTAAGGTATGATTCATGAATAAATTGTGAGAATTCGTTTTCATTGTTTTCTCTTCTCAAATATCTAAATATTTTCTATAATAAATGATATTTTATTCAATTAAAATTATTGACGTCTGATTTTGATTGAATAAATATTGCTAGTCAAATTGGTAAATCCGTAATTGTTTATTTGATTTGGCGAGGTGGCAAATCTGTACACTCATTGAATTGAATCTTTGAGTTTAGTGTGGGTGAATTTATTTGGTCCAATTTAAATAATCAAGCTTGTGTATTATTGATTTGAATTGGTAGCTTTTCTAATTCTTAATGCTATTTCTCAATTAAATCCTAAGAGCTTGTTTAGTGGTTGTTGAGAAATAAGATTTACCAGCTGATCTTATCACTTTTAAATTAATATTAACGAAGAGCAGAATACTAGAGCTTGTTAGTGTTCATAACCAATTTAATTGAAGAAGTAGGAATTTATCCAATTGTATTCAATGATCAGTTTGAATGAATCATAACCAAGATATTCCTTTGACTAGAAGTTTTTAATATTTGATTTACTCTTTTTAATTTTCTTCTTCATGATTTATTTGTTTTAATCTTATTTTTCATAAACAAAAACCCCCTTCATCTTTCTCTTATTTCATAAGTAAAAATCAGATTTAATAATTTGACCAATCTCTTGGGAGACAACTCTACTCATGCTTTGCTATAAATATTTATAGAGTAGAATTTTATTTTTATTGGATTCTACACCCATCAAAGTTTTGGCGCCGTTGCCGGGAATTGGTGTTATTATTGATCTGAATTTTATTTTACTTTATTTTGCAATTTTTTTATGACTCGTACTTCTCATGGAAGTGAATTAAATTTTGATTCAGAAATAGAGAAGACAGCCCGAAGATTGAGAAAGACAACTAAACAACAAAAAGCTTCCTCTTCTTGTTCAACACAAACAGAGACAATTGTTGATTTGTCATAATTTTTCAAAGAACCTGAAATCATGGCTGATCCAGAACAAACTTTGAGAAGAATGGCTAATTCGGATGTCAACCAACAGCCCTTGTGCATTGAGCTCCCTAATGTAGAGGTAAATTTTGAATTAAAATCTGGCTTGATCCACTTATTGCCCACTTTCCGTGGCCTTGCAGGAGAAGACCCTCATAAACATCTCAAGGAATTCCATGTGGTATGTTCCAGCATGAAACCACAAGGAGTAACAGTTGATAAAATTAAAATGCGAGCCTTTCCTTTTTCTTTGACAGAAAAAGCTAAAGATTGGCTGCATTATCTTCCACCTGGATCAATAACGACATGGAATAAATTGAAAAGGCAATTCTTAGAAAAAATTTTCCTGCCTCTCGAGCGACATCCATTAGAAAAGAGATTTGTGGGATTCGTCAACAAACTGGAGAAACTCTCTATGAATATTGGGAGAGGTTCAATCAATTGTGTGCAAGCTGTCCTCACCACCAAATTTCAAACCAGCTTCTAATACAATATTTTTATGAAGGATTATTGTTGTCAGATCGCAACATGATTGATGCTGCAAGTGGTGGAGCTTTGGTAGACAAAACTCTCAATCAAGCTAAGGAATTAATTACCAAAGTAGCTGCCAATTCTCAACAATTTGGTTCTAGACAAGATCATCCAATTAAGAGGGTTAATGAGGTAAGTGTAAATTCCATTGAACAAAGACTTGATAATTTAACTTCTCTTATGCAGAAATTTATGGTGGGAAATCAGCAACAAGTGAAGTCGTGTGGCATTTGTTCAAATTCTGATCATCCTACGGATATGTGTCCAACTCTTCAAGATGAAGAACATCTAAATACCATACAAGGACACCAAGGACAACAATACCAAAGGAAATACGATCCCTTTTCTGCCACTTACAATCCCGGATGGAGAGACCACCCAAATCTGAGCTATGGATCAAGACCCAACAACTACCATCAATACGGGTATCAACCGAGACAACCAGCCCCTGCTCCACCTCCACAAGGATTCCAAGGATTTAAATCTGATGCCCCTCCACCATCAAAACCAGGTATGTCTTTGGACAATATAGTTGCAGCTTTAGCTACTAACATGCAACAATTTCAACAGGAGACCAAGGCCAGCATGTTGAATTTGGAAAATCAGATGAGCCAACTTGCTACCACAGTGGGAAAATTAGAGAACCAAAATTCTGGTCGCTTACCATCTCAACCCGAAGTCAATCCTAAACAGAATGTGAGTGCCATGACATTAAGAAGTGGAAAAGAATTAAGAGAACCAGTAAAAAGAGCCACAAAATTCGTAGGTGAAGATGACATGGAGAAAGAGATGGAGCTGCCTCCACCAAATACCTCAAAAACATCTCAAATTAAATCACCTTAGATTATACCACCTCCCTTCCCGAGTAGACTGGCCAAATCCAAGAAGGAATAGCAAGAAAAAGAGATTTTTGACATGTTTCGAAAAATAGAGATCAACATTCCTCTTCTTGATGCCATTAAACAAGTGCCAAAGTATACAAAGTTCCTTAAAGAATTATGCACCAACAAAAGAAGGCTGAAAGGGGATAAAAAAATTCATATGGGAGAAAATGTGTCTGCTGTCTTTCAAAAGAAACTACCTCCCAAGTGTAAAGACCCAGGTATGTTCACCATTCCTTGTACAATAGGTAGCTCAGAATTTGAAAAATCATTGATAGATTTAGGAGCATCCATAAATGTCAGGCCTAGCTCTATTTATCATTCTTTAAATATGGGACCACTTAAAGGAACTAATGTTATTATTCAGTTAGCAGACAGGTCCATTGTTTATCCGTAAGGAATTTTGGAAGATATTTTAGTGCAGGTCGATAAGCTAGTATTTTCGGCTGATTTTTATGTGTTAGATATGGAGGAAGAACGTTCCTCAAAATCAGTTCCTATTTTGTTAGGAAGACCTTTTTTGAAAACAGCCAGAACAAAGATAGATGTTGCAGAAGGAACGTTATCCATGGAGTTTGATGGAGAGAAAATAAAATTTAATATTTATGCTGCCATGAGGTATCCTTCTGATGTTGATTGTGTTTATGGAATTGATACAATTGATTCATTGACACAGTAGGTTTTTGATTTAACTGGAGAGGATGAGTTGGAGTTAGCAATAACTAAGAGTTTTGATCCTAAGGAATTAGACAATTTGGAGGAAAAATTCGTTATTCAAGAAGAATTGAAAGACTCAATCTTTGAACTGGAATCATTTCGACCAATCAGGTATAATTCTTCCTATATTGATTTACCAGTATCTCACAACAAACTTCTTCCATCTATTTTGCAGGCCCCTACGTTGAAATTAAAGATTTTACCAAGTCATTTGAAGTATGTTTATCTAGGAGAAAATTAGACATTTCCAGTAATAATTTCCAACAAATTAACTCCCATTGAAGAAGAGAAGTTGATTCGTATTCTCAAAGATTACAAAGAGGCCATAGGATGGACTATCGCAGATATAAAAGGTATCAGCCCATCCACTTGTATGCATCACATATTGTTGGAAGAAGACTATAAACCATTTAGAGAGGCTCAACGCAGACTTAATCCACCCATGATGGAAGTAGTCAAGAAGGACATCCTTAAACTACTTGATGCAGGTATGATCTTTCCAATTTCTGACAGCAAATGGGTAAGTCCAGTTCGGGTAGTACCTAAAAAGACTGGTTTTACAGTTACAAAAAATGATAATGGTCAGTTAGTTCCAGTTCGAATGCAAAATGGCTGGCGAGTTTGCATAGATTATAGAAAATTAAACGCCTCCACCAGAAAAGACCATTTTCCATTACCTTTTATTGATCAAATGCTTGAAAGGTTGGCTGGGCATTCTCACTATTGTTGTCTTGATGGATTTTTAGGTTTTAATCAGATCCCTGTAGTACCAGAAGATCAGGAAAAAACTACCTTCACATGTCCCTTTGGAACATTCGCTTACCGACGCATGCCGTTTGGTTTATGCAATGCCCCAGCAACGTTTCAATGATGTATGGTCAGTATTTTCTCAGATTATGTGGAAAATATTATTGAAGTGTTCATGGACGATTTTACTGTACATGGTGATTCATTTGATGGCTGTTTGGAAAATTTGACTAAAGTGCTTAACCGTTGCATTGAAACTAATCTTGTGCTCAATTATGAAAAATGTCATTTCATGGTCGATCAGCGTCTGATATTAGGACATATAGTATCTTCCCGAGGAATAGAAGTTCATAAATCTAAGGTTGACCTGATTAAATGCTTACCTTACCCCATTTTGGTGAGAGAAGTACGCTCTTTTCTTGGTCATGCAGGATTTTACCGAAGGTTTATTAAAGATTTTTCGAAGATTACCCAGCCTCTTTGCAAGCTGTTACAAAAAGACACTCCATTTGACTTTAGCACTGAATGCAAGGATAGCTTTGATCAGTTAAAAGACAAGCTGACATCTGCACCAATTATCCCGCCCCCAAATTGGGAACTACCCTTTGAAATTATGTGCGATGCCAGCAACTATGCCGTTGGAGCTATACTTGGTCAAAGAATTGGCAAGAGTGCACACGCTATTTACTACACTTCAAGAACTCTGATAATGCTCAAAGAAACTACTCTACTACAGAAAAGGAGTTACTTGCAGTAGTTTTTGCTTTAGAAAAATTTAGATCATATTTATTGGGTACTAAAGTCATTATTTATTCTGATCATGCAGCTTTAAAATACCTGCTTGCCAAAAAAGAGTCCAAGCCAAGATTAATAAGATGGATATTGCTCTTACAAGAATTTGATTTGGAGATTCGTGATAAAAAAGGAACAGAAAATTCAGTGGCAGATAACTTGAGCAGACTGATCATGAATGAGGAACCTCAACCACTTCAAGATACATTTCCAGATGAACATCTCTTTGAGATTAAATCTTCAATACCATGGTATGCTGATATAGTAAATTATTTGTTAACTAGAACATTGCCCAGTGAGTTGACTAGAGCACAAAAAGATAAAATTAAGAGTGAGTCTAAATATTATATCTGGGATGACCCTTATTTGTGGAAGCATTGTTCTGATCAATTAATTTGCAGGTGTGTTTCCGAGTGTGAAATTTCATCCATTCTAGCATTCTGCCATTCTTATGCCTGCGGTGGACATTTTGGTCCAAAAAGGACAGCACGTAAGGTGCTGGAATGTGGGTTGTTCTGGCCTACTTTATTTCGTGATGCCTATTTATTTTGTAAATCCTGTAGCAATTGCCCACGGACTTGTAATTTAGGACATAGAGATCAAATGTCTCTTACTCCTATTTTAGCTTGTGAAATTTTTGATATATGGGGAATTGACTTCATGGGTCCATTTCCATCTTCTTTTGGTAATTGTTACATTCTTTTAGCTGTGGACTACATTTTTAAGTGGGCGGAAGCAAAAGCCACCAGGACTAATTATTCTAAGATTGTCGTAGGTTTTGTCAAGAGTTATATTTTCAGCAGATATGGAGTACCAAGGGGAATCATCAGTGACAGAGGCACTCATTTTTGCAATCGTACGTTTGAAAGTTTATTAAGAAAATATGGTGTGACTCACAGAATTTCGACGGCCTACCACCCACAGACTAGTGGTCAAGCAAAGGTATCCAATAGAGAAATCAAGTCTATTTTGGAAAAGACTGTCAATCCTACTCGCAAAGATTGGAGCATACGTCTAGAAGATGCTTTATGGGCATACAGAACTGCATAAAAAATCCAATTGGTATGTCTCCATATCGCTTCTTGTTTCGTAAGTCTTGCCACCTTCCTGTTGAACTAGAACATAAAGCGTACTGGGCAATAAAACAGTGTAACATGAACATGGAAGAAGCAGGTGAACAGAGAAAGTTACAACTCCAAGAACTTGAGGAACTCAGACTTGATGCTTATGAGAATTCTAGAATTTACAAAGAGAAAATTAAACTTTTTCATGATAAAAATATTTCTAGAAAAAATTTTCAAATTGTTCAGAAAGTTCTCTTGTTTCATTCTAGACTTAAACTTTTTCCAGGAAAATTAAGGTCACGTTGGACTGGACCTTTTATTGTTACTAATATATTTCCTCATAGTGCAGTAGAAATTCAAAGCCCAAGCACTGCCAAAACGTTTAAGGTCAATGGGCATCGTTTAAAAACTTTTTATGAGGGATTTCAAGTGACAAATATTGAAACAATTCAATTGGAAGTTCCAAACTATGAAGAGTGATGCTACATTATGTCTGGCCTTCAGACAGAAAATAAGGGCGCTGGTTGGGAGGCAACCCGACATCTTTATTTTTAATTTTAATTGCTAATTTTTTTATTTTCACCTTCAGCATTAACATAAAAAAAATGAAAAAAAAAATAATAATAATAATAAAAAAAATAAAATTTTAAAAAAAATATATTTAATTTTTTTTTAATAATAAAAAAAAGAGAGAAAAAGCTGGTGTGTTCTTTTTCAATTCTGGGTAGAAGCTTAGTTTTAATGGATAATAAGATATATATTTACGTTTTCTTTTTATTCTCTTTGTTGTGTTTACTTTTTACTTTTTCATTATCTATTTCTTTTCTTTCCTGGTTACTTTTTAACAATTGTACTTTGTCTTTTTGTTGTTTGTTTTTACTTCTATTTGTTCACGATTTTTCATTCTTTCTTTCACTCTTCATCTTTCCTTCTTACTTTTTCTTTTAATGATTATTTTTACTTGTTTATTTTATTCTTTGTTTTTATTATTTCTCTTTTCTCACAATTTATTCTTTTCAAACATCTTTATTTTTAATTTTTCTAATTTTTTTATTTTCACCTTCCGAAAAAAAAAAGAAAAAAAAAAAGAGAAAAGCTGGTGTGTTTTTTTTTTCAATTCTAGGTAGGAGCTGAGTTTTAATGGTTAATGTGATTTAAAGGTAATTCTTTGAGTTGAGTTTTATTTTGTTTTATTCTCTTTTATTTTGTTGTGATACTTTCCTCTCTCCTTGACTTTTACTTTTACTCTTCTATTTTATTCTTTGGTTTCTTTTAAACAATTACATTTTTACTTATTTGTTTTACTCTTTACTTCAGTTACTTCTTTTCTTCTCATCACCGAAACCAACGGCCCCTGTTTTCACCATTCTCCTTTTCTTTCTTCTTACCGCCACCGAACGCCGACCAGCGACCCACCGGAGTACGATCAGTTGTCCAACGAGCGCCGTCGTACAGCCGCTGCCCACCAAAACGCCGATCAGCGTGTTACCTCACCGCCATCTCTCTTCCGAACAACAGCAGGTACCGATCTCCTCCGCTTCGCTCTGCCGCATAAGAAATTGGAAGGCCCCTTCTTTTTCGCCGTTCACAGCACCAATCGCCATCTCCATCAGAGCTTATAATTGGGTCTGGTTAGTTTTCTTCTTTTTGATTTGGTGGATTTAGAGTAATTTGTGGTTAAACTATGGTTATCTAGGAGTTGATTTTTGAGTTAATTTGTGGAAATTGATTTGCTTGAGGACAAGCAAAGGTTTGGTGTGGGGGAATTTGATGAAGCAAAATATTCTTATTTATTTTCCATGAAAAACTCCTATTTTGTGCTTATTTGATAAAATAAATATTTGATTTAATTTCTATTCAATCTTTTAGTATGAATTCATGCTCAATGGGAAAAAGAAATCAAAAAGTAGGAATTTAAAGTCAAAAATTGGAGCTGATTGGAAGTCAAGAAATGGAGCTGAGAATCAAAGAAATCAAAATTGGAAGTCAAGAATGGAAGCTGAAAGTCAGAATACAATCAGGTCTATATTTTCAACATGAAATCAAACTTAAGCGTGCCCACGGTCGCTTGCGCAGAAATTATGCAGTGCAGATTTTTCAAGAATTGCTGCTATTGGAAATCAATTTAGCCAGATCTTCTACCTGACTTTTGGCAGCAAACTTGGACCTCTAAAAAGTTCTTGAGAAAAATGATCAATTTCTTAGTCCAAGTTTTCTATAAATAGGATCTTGTGATGAAGGAAAGAGGGATATTGAACCTTGAAATAAACTTTTGAATTACTGCTTTCTTTATTTTCTAGTTGATTGTTTTACAGCCATGAGTGGCTGAATTTTCTTTTCTAGTCAAGGATATTAAGGTATGATTCATGAATAAATTGTGAGAATTCATTTTCATTGTTTTCTCTTCTCAAATATCTGAATATTTTCTATAATAAATGATATTTTATTCAATTAAAATTATTGACGTCTGATTTTGATTGAATAAATATTGCTAGTCAAATTGGTAAATCCGTAATTGTTTATTTGATTTGGTGAAGTGGCAAATCTGTACACTCATTGAATTGAATCTTGGAGTTTAGTGTGGGTGAATTTATTTGGTCCAATTTAATAATCGAGCTTGTGTATTATTGATTGGAATTGGTAGCTTTTCTAATTCTTAATGCTATTTCTCAATTAAATCCTAAGAGCTTCTTTAGTGGTTGTTGAGAAATAAGATTTACCAGTTGATCTTATCACTTTTAAATTAATATTAAGGAAGAGCAGAATACTAGAGCTTGTTAGTGTTCATAACCAATTTATTTGAAGAAGTAGGAATTTATCCAATTGTATTCAATGATCAGTTTGAATGAATCATAACCAAGATATTCCTTTGACTAGAAGTTTTTAATATTTGATTTACTCTTTTTAATTTTCTGCTTCATGATTTATTTGTTTTAATCTTATTTTTCATAAACAAAAACCCCCTTCATCTTTCTCTTATTTCATAAGTAAAAATCAGATTTAATAATTTGACCAATCTCTTGGGAGACAACTCTACTCATGCTTTGCTATAAATATATATAGAGTAGAATTTTATTTTTGTTGGATTCGACACCCATCACTTGCCTGCAACTCATAGATACGGATAACGGGTATCACATTAGTACTTGTAAGTACCATATAACACATTAGTATTCATAGATACAACACTTTCCCATTAGTACCCATAGGTACCGATATAATCATTAATGTAAAAACACTTATGTGAATCCAAATAGGATTCTATATGCATTGGGGATTCAAAATGGGAACCAAATGCTTCGGCTGTAGCACTTGACCCCTATAGGCATGCCTATCTATCCACTACTCGACTTACAGGCTAAATTATTTATTCCAATTAATGTTCATTTATTCTCACTATATAACATCCACTCATTCATATGAAGCAATATAATTTCATCAAATGTCATACATACATACATGGCTTATCAAACAAGCCCACCCTTCATTATACATATTCAAATTATACAAGTTCACATGGGTTAACACATTATAGATCCAATTAAATGTTGCTAAACTTGATTGAATTCCAATTCATACACTTATACAACATTAGATAGTGTTTCAGAAAGAATTGAAGAAAGTTCAGGTACCTCACGGTGACAACCAAATGGTTGTGACCGTGACATACGCATAACCCAAAATAAAATGAAAAATATAAGTACCTCATAGTGACAACCAAATGGTTGTGACCATGACATACAAACAATCCAAAACATAATGGAAATAAGAAGCACCTTACAGTGATAACCATATGGTTGTGACCGTGGCATATAAAAAATACGAGGCAGAATAGAAAATAGGCATACCTCACGGTGACAACAAAATGGTTGTGACCATGACATGTGAACAATCTGAGGCAGAATAGAAAACAAGCATACGTCACGGTGACAATAATTTGGTTATGATCGTGACATATGCAAATCTTTGAGGCAGAATGGAAATCAACAGCATTTAACCTAATCCTTTCAAACCCCCTTTTCCTACCGCAATATACATGACCATTAAGACTCATCAAAACACCATTTTTAACCAACAAAGCCTTTTAACCAAATGTTCACCTACAAGTTAACTTTCAAATGACACAACTGTCATTACATTTGAACTTAAAAATCAAGGAGTTATGGCTGTATTTAGGTTTTGAATTGTTGGTGTGCTTTGGTTTGGTTTTATCAGAAATCCAAGCTAAGGATCCAAAAGGTAAGGAGATTGTCGGTAGTAGTGCCACCAATTGACAATCGTGGAGATTAGGAATTAAGGTTTGGGAATTGTGTGGTTTTATATGTTTTGTTTTTTTGAACCTAGCTATTATTTCTAGAAATTGGGCTTGAAAGTGTGTATATATGTGTGATCAAAGTGTATGATGATGAATTGAAGTGGAATTATTAAGTTTGGTAGTAGAATTTAAATTGGGTATGATTTTGTATGGTCTTGGGTATTTTTTTGGTTTGAAGAATTGTTAGCTTGAATTGCTTAATTTGTTGAATTAATTCCTTCTAATTAGAATAAATCTTGTGTTTTATGTTGTTTAAGATGTTTTGAATGCCTGATGATGATTGTGTTGAGATTTTTGTGGGTTGATGCAAGTTTGGGATGGTTTGGAGTTGGAAGGATTTTTGCATTTTGGCTGAAGGAGCTAGAAACCTGACTCTATCGTGAGCATGATAGAGCCTGGTCATCCAAGCTCTTATTGAGGAGTATCTCTATCGTGGACGCGACCTTGATTGTAAACGGGACAGAGAGCTCGATAGCCGAGCAGCTGTCGGGTTGATTGCTGTCATGAGAGCGCCTGTAAGCACGAGCATGACAGTGACTTTCCCGCACTTTGTTGTGAGCACGGCCAATGTTGCTAGTGCGATAGAGGCCTGCTAGCCCTTCCTCGCACGAGCGTGGAGGCTGTCACAAGTGCGACATTGAGCGAACTTCGCCTCTATCGCGAGCGCGACAGTCGTCGTGAGCACAACTATTCCCTATTCTTCTATGTTATTTATATTTTATGTCATGTGGCATGGTTGCTCACTCATGTATTACGAATGCCTTTATGTATGAGTTAACATTTAAGTCAATATCTTCAATATGTGCTCATTGCGGTGAATTATGCCTAGCCTGCAAGAGTCAAGTTTGTGGATAGATTGGCATGCCTATAGAGTTCTGTTAGCTGCAGCCCCTTTATGTTGATCAGGTCACCATTTTGGTCCTCGCGATCCTTATCAGTTGGATCTTTTTAAGATCCCCTAATATGCAAACATTTTTGAATAAAATAAAAATGGTTGCTTTTGCTCGTACCCACAGGTACTAATGTTTTCACTCATTATCCGCTACTCTGAGTTTGCATGCGTATCTATGAATTCAATATTGATTATGTATAGCATGAACCATGAACATGATGTTTATATTTTATGTTACTATGTTATAAGTGGTTATGCTTATGCACATGTGCGTGTGCCATATGTATGTGAATTTCTTTAAAGTCCACTGTGAGAGGTCATTTATCTTTTATTTTCCCCACTAAGCATTATCGCTTAGCACAGGTGTTTCATCCACGCAGGTGTGAAAGTTGCTAGAGTTTTTGAGGAGTTCAATCCGCAGCCATAAGAGCCAACACATTAGAGAGAGAATTTTTGTAGCTTTATATTTGTATTTTGATACTCTGATGTAAAGCCTTTTTGCTATGTATATGATTTTGTACTACTTTCAGTTTAGTATTTTTTTTTAATTATGTAAGGATGACATTGTAACCCTTTTTGTAATGAATATTTTGTTATGTAAATGAATGAGATTTGAGAATTTCTGTTAGCCTATTTTTAAATATAATTTTGAAATTACGCTATTCTATTGTAGACACCGAGTCCTGAGACAGTTCAGATCAGAGTTACATGATGAAGACATCAGAGTCTATTTCCAGACAAATGGATAAAGGTTGTGAGTTTTCATTCTCCGATTTTACAAGGATTGAGGATTTTTTCCCGGCAATAGAAGATATAAGGGAATCATGGGGAGTTAATATCTTGGAAATTGGGTTTTGCTCTACCGACAGGCATACCGTCGGTAGAAGCGATGCCCGTCGCTCGCGTGAGAGACCTGTCTCTTGCGATGAGCACTGGCTATCGCTCACTTGCGGAGACCTGTCTCTCCCGAGAGCGATGCCCGTCGCTCGTATGATAGGCTCATCACTCGCGATGAGCGCCGGCTGTCGCTCATTTGCTGAGCCCTGTCTCTCATGAGAGAGACGACCATTGCTCGCATGAGAGACCCATCTCTCATGACGAGCGCTGACTGTCGCTCACCCGCGAGAGCCTGTCTCTCGTGTGGAACAATGCCCGTGGCTCGTTCGAGAGACACCTGTCTCTCATGATTTCATCTCTTGTGAGGGGCCCACCGACCAAAGGACCAAGCATGCTCCCATCAGCGACGCCCGTCGGTCGATGATCTGACGTTATTTGAGTGGGATTTTCCAGATTTTTAATGTGATCTCCTAATATTTCCATGATTTTCCCAAAATCTTTTAAATCTTTTGAAATATTTTCAAATCGCGGATTTGATTTTAAGAATATTCTGAAAATTATTCGGTTTTTATCTTGATTTCAGAAATCTTTTTCAAATTTAAATTCTAAATTTAAATTTATTTGAATTTTCTTCCTAAACCTATAAATAGGGGTTGGGAGCTCCTTTTTCGGGGAGGATTTTGACTAAAAAAGGAGGATTTTAGCTATTTTTCTTATAGGAAAATTTTCTTACAAAAGTTCTCTTACTTTTATTTTTTTGAAAGATCATCATCAAAAATTCTTTCAATTTAGGCAAATCCGAGGGAATGACACTAATTCATTTCTATCGAATCTAGCCATTTTAGCATTCACAACTTCCATCAAAATATCGAGAAAGAAAAATATAATTTTCTTCTCTTGATTTGTTTTTTCGAAAAATTATTTTTGTAGTCCAAAAATCTTCTAAAAATCGCACATCGCAGACCAATCCTTGTAGAATTCGAGGAACAAAATCGCACAACATTCACCTTCAAAGGTAAAACTCCGAAGGTAAATATTCTGGATTTGTCATTTTCGTATTTAATTATCTCGTAATAATTTTACACACAAAAATCTCATTTATTTAAAACGAAATTAATTTTTACTTACGTTTTTTGCTTTTTTTTCAAAGTCTCATGTGACCGACGGGCAGAGAGTCGAGCGACTGCCGTTGCTCACGCAAATGATGGGCCGTCGATGGACGCTGCCTCTACCCGCCGGTTAACCCAGGGACGCCCGTCACTCTATTGTCTTGGGCCGTCCCTGGGCCTTTTTTCACCATTTTTTCTTTCTTTATATTTTACTTATTTTCCTATCATTTTTTATGGCAATTTCTTATGGATTTTCCCTGTTATTTAATTTCTCGCACCTTATTTTACCTTTAATTTTGGAACTAACATGATTTTTATTTTGTGAGTTTTATTTGACTTATTTGATGAATTTGGGATTGTTGAAATGGCGGTCGCCACGGCGATCCAAGAATCTTTATCCGGGTCCATTCTTTTAACTTTACTCCATTTCTTTTACTTTATATATTATTATTGTAAATATTGTTTTTATCCTGCTAATATAAAAATGGCTAAAAGTTTATAGTAATTAAATTGGAGTTTTCATTAATAAATTAAGGACCAATGTCCTATTTTTTTTAGGAAATAAAAATCGACACTTTGAAATTGTTTTGTAATAAAAATGCATGCGAGGACCAATGTCCGCATCTTTAACATATATCCCGATTTATATATGAATCGCATGCTATTTACAATGGGAGTTGTATTCCACCCCTAGTTTTGTTGCAATTTATTTTCATATACCTTATTTTAATTACACTCCTGTTTATCGCTTTCCTTGTATGGTCAACTTGCACATTAATTAACTGCATTAAATCGAATGAGAAATGGGATGAAACACTAAATTCAAAACTAAATTATAACTTTGATCATGGTATGAATAAATGGAAAGTCCCGAACCTTCTCTGGTCTTAGGCTCAACGAGGTTAGAGGACCATCTCAATGTTTCATTAGGGTGGGGTCTCCAAAATATCTCTTGTTCCCCAAAAGGTCCAATTTGCATAATCCTAGGCTCCACGAGGTTAGAGGATCATCCCAATGTTCTATTGGGGTGGGGCCTCCAAAATATCTCTGGCTTGCCCAAAATGGATGCATATGCACTGTCTTAGGCTCACTGAGACGACCTTTCCCAATGTTCTATTGGGTGGCGACTCCAAGAAACCTCCTTGTTGCCCAAAATAGATGCACTTGTAATTCCTTACAAATTTTCATGAACCTCTCCCAAACTCCCTAAAGGTGGGTTGTTCAGCGAACCCTGGGGTTTGGCATCACAGTGGCGACTCCACTGGGGACTTACTTTGAGACTTCACTTTGAAAGTACCTTGATGAAAACATATGATTGAGTTTTAAGCTAAAAATTTCATCCTTTTTTGAAAATTGCATTGCATCTCATTAGAGCCTTAGATTTATACTAATTTGGTCCCTCTTTTAACCCCAGTGCGTTCTCGAAGCACGACCCTGCATTCAATCAATATGGGGAAGTGTTATGGATAATTAGCAGCCCAAGCCTTGTACCTTATGGTATATCAAATGGAGACCCAATCAGTCATTACGCTCATGATGAGCTAGAACTGTTGGCAGGGACCATGCTTGGTTAGACCTAAAGTATCATCACCCTGGCCAAAGCTCATGTAATTGCAATAGATATTTCCCCTAGGTGGTATGAACCATAATACTATGCTTGCTGTATGGATCATTCAGTAGTGGACAAACCCAGATAACTTGATTGGTCACCTGATTAAAGGCTGTTATGCCTCGATAGGTCCATGTCAATTTATTCGGACTGCCTAAATACACAATGATTACAACCCATACATTTGTGCATTAGTTAGGAGAGGTTATGCTGCCGATTTTTTTCTGCCGTGCATCATGCGTGTTCATCAGTTTCCCTGTTAACCCACGAACCAAGCCCACCTAGGAAAGAGACTATGGCCTCGTGTGCGGGAGTGATAAGGTTGGAAGGACCTATATGATTGCATGTGATTTGTGGATCCTGCATAGCACGACCATGCATTATATGTCATTCATGCATTATCCTAACGAGTATGTTTTGCAGCTATCATAGATCTACCCAAGTGGTCTAAAGGTGTCGACGAGTGACTAATCAATAATCCTTGTTTTTATTGAAATGCTAGAAGAGGGAGAAGAGGAGAAAAGGGTGGTATACGCGAACTTAGTGTTAATCTTAGAAAGTAGTGAGTCATACCCCTTCGCAGTGTTCAACAGAGAGTGACATGGCAAACCCATCAAGAAGACCCAGCGCAACTCACGCACATATTATTGATGAAATGGACACGAAGGCACGGGAACTAAAAAGGAAGCTTGAAGAGTTTGAGGCTAGGATGAGGACTATGAGGGAGAATTTTTCTGCCGTGATGACGCTATCCACCAAGGCGTAGTATACTGTTTTTACCTCGTTGCAAAGCGAACGTGACCCAGCTAAGACGGCATGCATACCGCAGACTGAGTCTAGAGGGAAAGTGCCTTTTGCTCCGGCATTTGGACGAAAAGGCAAAGGGCATGCTTCCAAGGATGAGTTCAGGATGACGACAGGTGGTATAACACCCCCAACTCCCACACATAGCATATCAAAGGATGAAGAGCTACAGTGAGCGGAGGGTGCTACCAGACGAAGACACACATGGCAATGCAGAGATCAGAACTATAAAATTTCTAAAATCTTAACCTAAAAGCATGCACATCCTAAACCTATATCATCCACACACCATATTTGTACTAAAAATTATTACAAATTATTACAAATGCTAGTAAATAAACTTAATTACATGCCGAAATAGAAAAAAAAAACACTTCTTATGAAAATCTAGCGACTAGTTGGCCAAACCTCAGCGGACCGCTACGCTACTCTTGTAACGCCCAAATGTCCCTTAGAAGGATAAGTGGACGCTACACAACACTAAGCATGCAATTACCTTATTAACCTTACATTCATTTTAACATTCACTAATATTTATGATCCATGCATTCCACTACCTTATACTTCATTACTAGTACCTCACTATTCACCATTACAAATTACAAGCTTCACTACAATAAGCCACTTATAACACTATACATGTTCAAAAAGAACAACTATTACAAAAATGGAGCTTAATATACAAAATCTTTACACTCAAAGACCCTTCACGCTCCTAGGGTGGCCTGCAAAAACCTTCTAAAATGCGTCTCCAATCTACAACCTACACGGGAGACAAGCACCCGTGCTAAGCGATAACGCTTAGCGGGGATGTACAAACAAGCACTAACACAATAATCACAAAGCACTACACAATAGAGAGCATGCTTAACACATATGGCATATCATGTACACTCACTAGATCAATATTACACTAGCATGCCAATATACCGTAGCTCATGTTAATCACAAATCATATATTGTCTATAACATACTTTAAATCACTATTCACTTACCAAGTTCAATATTCACTTCAGTACGTCAATGACGAACAATAAGTCACTATCAATCAACAATCATGTGCACTGCTCATTAGTAACTACACTAAGCCATTTGTAGACTCACTGCACTATCACTAATTCAATAGCATGGCATAAATATCACACTATTGTTAAGAACAATAACACCAATACATATTTACCACGAACACATACAATATCTTTGTCATTCATTAATAGCCTGTATAATCTTAGAGATGGATACGGGCACACTATTCAATAACACTAGAGACCGAGGTCTCGAACAATATATCACTAGAGACAGAAGTCTCAAACACTATATCACTGGATACCCATCGGTATCAATCACTAGACACCCGTCGGTGTCACACTAGCAGCCACAAATCACTAGCCCTTCATAAGCATGCTTATTTATCCACGACTCGACTACAGGCTTATTAGTTTATTCATACACTACGCATTCATTCTCATGGCATTATTCATTCGCATATAATTCAATCGCATGTTAAAATTCATTCGTATGATTTGATTCTCCTCACATGTTCAAAATTCGCATGATAATGCAATCAAGCTTAGTTAGGCTATCATGCATTTCTAATTCACATTTTGATAAACTCGCATAATGATGCAATCAAGCTTAGTTAGCCTATCATGCATCTCCAAATCACAGGGTAACATATTCGCATAGTCATCTCAATTATATGCTTATAAACTTCATTTATCATTGTTATAATGCCCATACAATAACGTTCTCAATCATAGATAGGATTGGACTAAGTACACATTCATATTCAAGACTATTCACATTCATGATTTATCATATTCGCATTCATGGTTTATCATCCTTATTTATACCCATTCACATGCTTAATTCATCACCCTCAGAACACTTAAAGCTCATACATATTTATATACATTAGCATGTATAGATCATCATGCTTAAGATACTCATTTTATAATGATAAACATGGATTGGACCAGCTATGGGAACTCGTAGTGAAGTTCGGGTGCATTCCGGGAAGAAACACACCCTAAATAGACAAAACAGGGAGGGGTCACGGTGGTAATGACTTTATTGTGACTGTGAGGTCCATAAATAGGCATTCTTCCTTCTATACACATATGTCAAGGTGGCAATGAATTTGATTGTGACCGTGACATACCAAAATAAGCAAAACAGAAGCTAAACTTCAGGACTGCTTCACACCACAATTTTTTACAGCCCAAACGTATGTCTTACACTCAATTTTTGGCAAAGGTCCCTTCAAAACATTTCTTCATATATGTCTTATATTTCAAATGGAACAATTTTCAGGTCAATTGGATTTGTAAAACATCAGATATGAATTATACAATATAGACTGTTCCAGTGAACCCTATAAGGTAGAGACACGTTTGTTTGTGCTATTTTTAGAGGTCTTAGAGCCAGAATTAGCTCATAGTCATTTCTGTCAAATATATAGGTATGGAAGGCATGCTTCCAATGAACCAACAATCTCAATTTAGAGTTCTGAAACTCCAGTTATGCCCAACATACTACACAGAGGTCTGGTAATCTATAAGCATAATTTTCCCCTAACGCTAGGGTTCATACTTGATCACATACAATACTCATGGCAATTCACTTAACACTTAAAGAAACATCCATTTTACATTTCAAATATACCAAACATCAATTAACACATACAATTCAAATACAAAAACACATTAAACATGCATCAATGCAAATACAATCCCAAACCTCTTGGAGCACTCCTTCCTTTACTCTTCTATATCACTTTCTCTTTTCCCTTTCCAGCTCTACTTGGCTCGTGCTAGCTACTTCCTTTCACTAACCAAATGACTTCCAAACTCAACATGCAATTGGAAAAGGTTACTTTGAAGTAGAAAGGAGAGATGAAGAAACTGAAAAACAATGAAAGGATAGAGAGTGGGCAAAATGGCAGGATGAAGGAAACTAAATGCAGATTAATCCCACTAACCACCTCATACTTGCATGTAAGTGTGAGGTGTCAAGCTTTGGTGAGTTTAGGTTAGGTGGCTGGCTCCCTTCAGTCCACATGGATTCCACTATTGTTTGATTAGGCTTAATTAAGTTTACTTAATTAACCCAGTCCACTACTTAACACTAATCTTGCAAATTACAATTCAGCCACTACAATACTTTACTTTTCCTCAATTAAGTCCCTCATTTCACTTTTTCAATTAGGTCCAACGCTGTAAACCCTAATTTTCATGCACACTATTACACTAATGACACTAAATTCTTCTAGGGTGATTTTCGGGGTGTTACAACTCTGATCTCTTAACCTGCACAGACAAACAACCGTGCTAAGCGATAACGCTTAGTTGGGCTAAACAAATAATGGGCAGCCACTCATAGTGGTTACCGAGGCATACACATACAAATCGATAGATATATGTATACAAACATAAGCATAAAGGAAGCTGGCTTCAGTTAATGTGAACTCATATCGTTAGTTGCATACGAAGACTTAAACAATTTTAATATGCAGATTCATTCATATACCATAACCAGAAAATACTATGTTACATTTTATTCACAATTACATTAGACATACTTATCGTTTACCTGACTCATTAATTAATTCCTAAGTCAGAACATTTCATTTGATCAAGTCGTTATTCGTTCAAAACTAAACAAAATGTTTCATTATTCAAACCATTAATTGTTTCAAACCATTAATTGTTTCAAACTAAACAAAACACTTTAGTTCTTCGATTTGGTTCGGGCTGGAAAATAAGCTTTCCAAGCTTCCTACGTATCCCTATGGTTGGGAATCAGAACCATGTAGTTCTACAGAAAATCTTATACACTTATTCCAAGTTCAAACATAACTTATTTCCTAAATTCAGTTATCTATATCATGCTTAATATTTTATTAACCCATACTTACCATTCGTTAAAACTAATAATAATGCACATCAATTCCTTACCAACATACTTACAGTAATAATCCAGTCTACGGTCCAGTAGGCAATAATATAATATCCCTGTATCCTCAATTCAATATGTAAATGAATATATATAATAATAGAATTTATTCACTAATTATTTGACCATAACAAATATGCATATCAAATCTTTCAATGATTCATTATAAAGACTTCATACAGACAATTATCCTCATATCTTTTAAACAGATCAATAGCATGCATTATGTAACACCCTGACCGAAATGCCACGACCGAACAACAGTCAGCAACACCCCTACCGGAATGCCACGACCGAACAACAGTCAGCAACATACACATGCTCGACACATTACATACATGCGCAATAAGCAGGAACATTCATAGACAAAGAACATAACTAAATATTCACATCCAAATTCTTAGACAGTTAATATTCACTTATACACCTTCGTTAGGGCAACCATTGATTTCTTTATCTTTTTCCATTTCACAGATATCGATTAATTATACAAAACACATAAGTATCCAGAGATACCGCACATTTCCACATAGGTGTCCGAAAAGGATCCCGAACAGAGGAGTGCATAGAGCACAAGTCAAATGGCATTTATGACAAATGCATCAAATGTTTATTCACATAACTTTTGCACATCATTACAGAATTTATTAATTCATTCACTAACTTTTATCTTTATTAATTGCCTGCTAAGTAATAGGGGTGGATAAGCAAGTGAACACATGGTTGTACCTTATGGGTACAAATCGAACAGAACGCATGGCGGTACCTTACGAGTACGAATCGAAAAGCAACATCACATTTTCTCATTCAAAAAGATATTACAGAGGGGATCTTAAATAAGATCCATACACATTGACGTTCGAGAGGAACTAAACGGGGACCTGATCAGGGTCCAGAATAGAACAGAGGGCTGCAGTTAACAGAACTCTATAGGCATGCCTATCTATCCACGACTCGACTAACGCATGCTATAATCCCATTTTACACATATATACCCATTCCATCAAATGCCAGCATTATTCCTTTACGATCATATAGATACATGTATCAATATATATATATGCCTATCATATGCACTAATTTCATTTATCGTATTCAAACTAGTTGTGTGTAGTTTCATAGATTAAGATATTCGCATGAACATATTAAATGTAATCATGTCATTATTCATTATGCATTCACTTATTTTCATATCACATATACCAATGATATTTATCATATGCATATGAAAACACTGAACATAGCTATATTATTAACATCATGCATTCATATAGACTTAACAAATAAATTATAGTACTTTATGCACAAACAGCCATTAAATAATAATGGTAAACAAAAGTCTCATAATTAAATTACTAACATGCATAGAAGCATTTGAATAATTCACAGATTAAAGTACTCATTTTAATTTATAGAGACATAACACAAGTAAGAAATCGTGCAAAGGAGAAGATTTTCAAAACATTTCAGGACAGAGAGGTCTGTCGCACTCACGACAGACGAGTCCTAGTAGGCGATCACGAGTCGTGCTCACTGTTATGACTCGTGAAGGCAAACTCATCAGAGCATAACAAAAGAACAAAGAAGGGGGAAAAAGTTGACACGATTCGTGTTTGCGAGCACGAGACGTGCTCCCCGAACCAGAACGGAATCCCTTGCCGAGCGAAATCATCAGCACGAGACGCGCTTTCTAGCCAAATGGGCTCCCAGCCGGACGAGCTCCCAGTTGAACGAACTCCCAGCCGGTCGGGCTCCCAGCACGAGACGTGCTTCACAGCACAAGTTGTGCTACCATGCCATGCCGAGCGGGATCTCACATGCCGAAAAAATCCTCATGCCAAGCAGGCTCTCACGCTAAGAGGAATACTCACGCCGAGTCGTGAAGGTTGACACGACTCGTGCATTCCTCTGCTCCTAGCTTAGCCGATCGGGAGATGCCGGGATCACTGGGCTCTGTCGCGATCGCGACAATATCGTGCTTACGATAGAGTCGCGTTTCTAGATCTCCAACGAACTGTAGAATTCTTTCCTCACAAACTCATACCCAAAAGCTCCTAATCAATTCAAACTTTAACACAACTCAAATGGTTCATTCAAAACCTCATAAACAACACAAAACTCATAACATTTGAACAAATCTAAGCAACTTAAACTCCATAAATTTCCATAAATTCCAATTAAACATCAAAATTAGAATTTGCATCAAAAATAACAAAATCACTAACCTTAACTCCCTTGCTTCTAATTGCTTTCCTTGGTTGATCTTTCTTGTTCCAGAACCCATCCAAAGTCTTTCTCATCCAAAATCCTCAGTAAAACACACAAATTCACAAAACATAAATCTAGGGTTCCAAAAACCACTCAAAGAAATGGAAAAAGGAATCAAACTTAAACTTACCTCTTCAAACCTAGCTCAAATCTCAAACAAAACACCCATCACCTTGCAACAACTCCAGCCAAAAGAAGATGGATCAAAATAAAACAAGAAAAAGAAGAAGAAAAAGAGAAGAGGAAGTAGCGTGAGGAGGAGAGCACGGGAGAACAAGGCAGCTGAAAAATGTTGCTCTCTCTTTCTCTCTCCTTGCTATTTATACCATCCTCTAATTTTTGCCACATGTCATCTTTTCATAGGTCCAATTTAGATATTTGTGTCCAATTCTCCTTTTAATCCTCCAACTTCTCATATCCTTATGCACGGAGATTTTATAACTTAATAATCCTTCACATAGGCCCACATAAATAAATTTTATTCTTTCAATCATGTCTGAATTCCACACTTCACAATTTTACCATTGGCCGCACTTGTCGAAACCTTTACTTAAATCCTTAATTTGTCCATTTGGCAATACCTAACCCGTCAAATTACACAACTTTGATCACTACTCATCCACAATATGCCCAAATCCTTCTAGGGTACATTTTGGGGTGTGACAGGTGGCTCAAAAAGAAGGACGGATATCCTCGATGAAGAAATTATGCGATCTAATCGTTCTACTACTCAAGCCGCCTATAAGAGGCTCACTTTTGGTGCCGCGAACGTGGAAGAGGAAAATTACTTATGTAGATGTGATAGTTGTGTTGGTATTCGGGAGGAGGAAAAAGTATCAATGGCTGGAATAGCCCAAAAATATTGATTCGACCTAGGCAGACCTTTTCCTGAAGTGTTGGATAAAAGCCCGCAAATGTGGTCAGTTAGACCTACCATGGGTCAGGGGCTAACGAGTCACCATCAGTATAACAAAGGCCCGATTGATGATGGCCAAATACTGAGGGGGCAAATTTAGGATTTTTAACCGCCTATATTCCCTGAAGGAGGAAGTGATGGAAGCCCAAGTCGTGGCGATAGTAGCAGGGTAAGTTTTGGAAAAACGAAGGTTTCAACTAGGGGGTGACCCAAAACAGCTGTGTCATCTTGAAAAAGCCTCTTTCCAGACGTTTCGCTTATTTTGTTAAGTAAGGGAACTTACAGACGATGTAGCTAAACCTGCTAGAAGCCAAGGACATCCAGGTCATCAAACATATCTGTATTGCACCTACCATCAGTAGACTGGGCATGGCACTGATGAATGCCAAACTTTGAGGAAATGGGTTCAAAACCTCATTGAAGAGGAGATGAAAGGAAGGAAGGATGGACCCTGAGGACGATAGTAGGCCATCGGCAATAACATCTGCGTCGGTAGAGAGAGGGAAAGATGATAATTTAGATTTTTCTTTTTAATTCTGAGCTTTTCAATAATGTTTATGACATTTCTAGTTTTATTAATAACATGAACGACTTTGCTTATTTGTGCGATATTTCTGGCAATTTTAATATGCATAATCATGATCGTGATCTATTTGTATTTGACATTGGTTCAACTGATCCTGCTCCATTTAATCTCAAAAGCTTTGGAGAACCCAAAGAAAATCTTAATAGCATCTAATATAACTCTTGATCAAAGGTCAAAATTTGAGAGAATGAAAAAATATATGAAAAAGCCTTTGATTGGACCTATGAAGATATGCCTGGAATAGATCATAAAGTTGTAAAGCATACCATCCGAACATACCTGGACCGTAAGCCAGTCAAGCAAGAGCTCAGAAGACTCAAGCCGGAAGGGGCAGAAAAGGTTAAAAGGAGAGATCCACAAGCGAAAATGAGGCCAAATTTTCTTTGATGGTCAGTGTTGCTCCAATATCGAGAGGAGGAGGAGTACGAGTATCTGTAAACTATCAGGATTTGAACAAAGCTCATCCATAAATAATAATAATAATAATAATAATAATAATAATAATAATAATAATAATAATAATAATAATAATAATAATAATAATAATAATAATAATAATAATAATAATAATAATAATAATAATAATAATAATAATAAAAGAAGAAAAAAAAGAGAAGAAAGAAAAGAAAAAGAAAAAAGAAGAAAAAAATGAAAGACAAAAAAAGGAAAAAAGGTTAAAAAGTTGTGGATACGAGGGCAAAGAAAGGTCATCTTGGGGGTAAGCTTTGTTCAAATCCTGTTGATATACACATAGCTGTATTTTCCCATTCTTCTTGAAAAGGACCATAAGGGTTCTATTGTCTTACCTTAGATGCAAACTGTTCCAAGTACATGAAGTAATGTCAGTGGTGTCAACAGTATACAGATTTGAGACACTTGCCGGTTTTGGAACTACACAGTTTGACGTCGCCTTCGCCGTTCGCAGCTTGGGGGATAGACATTATTGGAGAAATATGCCCCATGGCCTCCAATGGACATAGATTCATCATAGTCGCTATCAACTATTTTACCAAGTGGGTAGAGGCTGAATCTTTCAAAAAGCTCGACGCTCGAGATAGGGCAAAATTCATTGAAAAGAACCTGATATGTGGATACGGTCTCCCACATCACAAAGTATCTGAGAATGGAGTCCAGTTCATGGCTAAAATGAAGAGGTTGCTTCATAAATACGGTATCAAGCATCACAGGTCCTCTCCATATCATCCTCAAGCCAATGGGACAGTAGAGGCCACCAACAAGAATGTCAAGAAGATCCTGGCCAAGATGGTTCGGAACTATAAAGATTGGGCGAAAAAATTGCCTTTTGCACTCTGGGGTTATAGAACAACTGTCAAAACTTCTACAGGGGCCACGCTGTATTCTTTAGTATATGGAACAGAAGTAGTGTTGCCAGTAGACATCGAGCTTAGGTTATTGAGCGTAGTTATTGAAGCCCAAATTTTGAAAACTGAGTGGGCACAGCAGCGGTTGCAACATCTGAACCTGCTGGATGAGAACAGATAAAGGGCCTATTATCATAATCAGATTTATCAGAAAAGGCTAGCCAGGTCATTTGGGAAGAAAGTCAAGAAACACCCGCTGAAGGAAGGAGATCTGGTATTCAAACAGATGAGACCGGGCGCGGCCGATATTAGGGGGAAATTCAGACCAACGTGGTTCATCCTCCATAAGCTGTTGTCGAAAGGGGCGGCAATTCTGGCAGATAGCAATGGCAACGAGTTCAAGGAGCCAATCAACGTTAACAGACTCAAGAGGTTCCGTGGCTAAAGAATAAAAATCAAAAGAAGAGAATAAAAGCCCCGTGGGTCGAAAACCAAAAAAAAAGGCAGTCTTGCTAAAATTGGGCGCCTCGTTAGGGTGAAAACTGAAAAAAGGCATCCTGGGCAAAAATTAGAGGCTTGAGAGCAAATGTCCAATCAAGAAAACCCGGGAGGGCTGATTGGTAACAGGAGTTCGATGCTATCAAGATTTGTTCCATGAATGAATGTAGCTTTGCATTTTGAATTAGTATTAAATGACGATCATGTATACTGAAATCGTGCTGAAATATACACAACTTTGTGAAATGAAATAAAACTGAATTTATTCATTTGCATTATTTTCTTGTTCTATTTTAAAAAGAAACACATCACTTAAAATGCATGCAAATCTAAACTAGGCTCTATCACTACTCTCGCCGGCTAAGTGTCTAAGCCGTCGAGTCCTGTTATCAATTGTAGGGCTGAGTACCCATCTCTTATATGTACTGGTAGAAGTAACAGAATGATTTTCGTAGGAGGATAAAATAGTCTTCACTGGTAGTTCAGCCCAGAGATCATAATATCGAGAAGCAAAGGCCGAGGAGAGAACTCCAACTCCAAAACATAAAGGGAGCCTTACCACATCTTGGGTCATCCCGAGCTATGGCGCACAGCGGCTTGTGATGAAAAAGGTGGCTTCGCGAAGCCCACATAGGGGGACATACCTCGAGGAGCCATCGACTACCGCAGCAGGTAGGGGAAGCCAAGCACTTATGAATGTAATATGCTCGTCTGTTAGCTCGCCAAATCTAGTGATGCCCTCGTCAAGAGTTGCGAATGAGTACAGTCATTGGCAGGGAAGGAAATGCCTCGGAGAGTATTGACTGATGACCCTGGGAGGTGTTTCTGACAGTAACTTCAACTTCTCTTACAGCCATATCTGAAAAGAAAGAAAGAAAAATATAAGGGAAAAGAAAAATAAAATAAGAGCTGCTAGAGTGAGCTGGGTTCACCCCAGGCAAAAGTAAGGCATAGGGTTGTGTGAAAATTCGAAAAGGATGCAATTCCGGCTAAGAAAAGCTAGTGTGAAAATCCACAAGGGACGCTGTAGATACCGGGTCCCGAGTAGCCAAAATCAGGAGTACCCAATGATGAAATTAAGTGTGCCGATCTATAGGCAAAAAGAATGAAGTTGGAAGTGACGATTTCCTTGTCGATTTGTTGTTTTAAAATTAAATAAAAATGTATTTCAAAAATATTTTTGAAGTATTTTAAAATTTATTTTGTGAGGAAAAAGTGAGTTTTTAAATTATAATATTTTATCAAAAAAAAAAAATTTCCGCGCTAGGGACGGGCTGCCCGTCGGTCGCGCCTTCGGGCGGGCAGGCCGTCGGTCGCGCCGTGGGACGGGCAGGCCGTCGGTCGCACCGACGGGGCGCCGCGCGCCCCTCCGCGCCCGTTTTGCCTATTTTGGCCTTTTTGGCCATAAATTCTTCATTTTAAATGCTTTTTAACTCATTGTTTTTGCAAAATTTAATTCAAAAAGCCTTCTATCTTCCAACCCAATAAATTCAGTGGTTTTTTGTAATTATGGGAATTAAATTAATTTAATTTCTTAATTAAAAAATCTGAATTTTAAGGGGAATAAAAAGAGTTTTTTTGGTTGGAATTGAGGGGGATTTTTCTTTAGAAAATATTTTTCTTTTTCTTTCTTTTTTCAAGAACAAATTCTCTCAATTTCTAAAAAAATTTCCAGCAATTCTTAAGGCAAAAAATAACTATTTTTGTTCTTGAGAATTTTCTTATTTTCAATCAAATAATTTTCTACTTTGAGACAAACAAATTAATTATTTGTTCTTGAGTAAAATTCATCTTTCAATATTTTATTTTTCTAATCATATTCATCAAATCAAGACAAGGAATTGGATCATCTACCTTCATCTCTTCAAGATAAATTTGAGGGTAATTATTCTTGGCTCAATTTCTTAAATTAATTTTAATTTCATTCTTTTGTTTTTATTTAATTAGTTAACATGTAAATTCTTTTAGTTCTATCATTTTATTCTTTTCTTATTCTTTTAATTTTATTTAATTAATCATCATGTAAATTCTTTTAGATCTATTATTTAATTGTTCATATTTCTTATTTTTTATTTAATTGTTCATACTATTATTTTTTTTTTGTTCTTATTTCTTCTTTAATTGTTCATGCTATTATTTTTGCTCATATTATTTTTATTTAATTGTTCATGTTGTTCATGTTGTTCATATTGTTCATCTTCTTTTATTATTGTTATTATTATTATTATTATTATTATTATTATTATTATTATTATTATTATTATTATTATTATTATTATTATTATTATTATTATTATTATTATTATTATTATTATTGTATTCGGTTGTTCATGTTCTTTGTTATTATTGTGTTATTATTATTATTGTAGTTATTACCATCATTAGTATTATTATTATTATCCTTATTCTTGTTTAATTTTATTATTACTATTATTATTTATTGCTTATGCATGTTGAATTTTATGTTTGTATTTTCTATTCATGTTTTTTGCATATTGAGTCTTATAATTTTTATTTTATGTTTGTTTATGCATGTTGGCTTTTATCAATATTACGAATATGTTTTATGCATGCTGATTTTTATTATTTCTTTTGCTTTTTATGCATGATTGGATGTTATTGATGTTATTTCGTGTTTTTATGCATGTTAAACTTTATTAACATTATTTTATGTTTTTTATGCATGTTGATTTCGTTAATTTGTTAAATTGCATATTTTTATTATGTCATTTTAATTGGCTTGTCATACATGATGCAATTTTGTTTGCCTTAATTTAATTGTTTTCAAGTTATATGTTTAATTATTTTTATACTAACTTCATTTTTATTTGTTTTTTTATTTTCAGTTTTCAATACTTATTTTCCATATGTGAGTTTTTGTCAAGTGGGAGCCCATGAAGATTTGAAGTTCCACTTGGGAGTTGTTTATTATTTTTGTTGCTTTTTATTATTTTGGATTAATTTACTATTATGAAATTTGTAATAATAAATTTATTTTCATGCGCGTTAATTAAGAAAATCACAAAAATATTTCTATTAAACTAAATTGGATTTTATTTAATAAAAATGGGACCAATGTCCTAGGTTTTTAATGTAAAGTAAATTATCATTTTAAAATTGTTTTCTTAACTTATGCATGAGAAGACCAATGTTCTCATTTTTAATAAATAGCCCGATTTATGTATGATTTGCATTTTATTTACAAATGGGGGTTGTATTCCGCCCCTAGTTTTATTGTAATTTATTTTGCTTTCATTTACTTTATTTATCGCTTTTACTATATGATTGATATGCATTTAATTAAATTGCATTAAAATTGAATGAGAAAAGGCATGAAATACTAACTTCAAAACTCGATTATAAACTTAACCAAGGTATGAATAAATGGGGAGTCCCGAACTTTCTCTGGTCTTTGGGCTCAAAGAGGCGAGAGGTTTACCCTCCAAGACACCTCTTGTGTTACGAAACTTGGCGTTAATCCTAGGCTCCTTAGGGCGAGAGGTTTACCTTCCAAGACCCCTCTGGCTGGCCCAAAATGGATATTAAGCGTAGTCTTAGGCTCTCCGAGGCGAGAGAAACTTTCCCAATGTTCTATTGGGTGGCGACTCCATGAAACCTCCTTGTTACCCAACATAGACGCACTTGCAATTTATTGCAAGCTGTTAACGGACCCTCAATTGCCCGATCGCCCTCAAGCGGGCGGTCATAGGGGCGGTCGAGTGGACATCCGGCGCGTGTCACAGTGGCGACTCCACTGGGGACATTGAGATTTCCCTTCGAAAGTGCCTTGGTTAAAATTTACAATTGAGTTTTAATTTATAAATTTTATTTCTTTTCGAAATTGCATTGCATCCATATTAGAGCCTTAGATTATGCTAGTTTGGTCCCTATTTTAACCCCGGTGCGTTCCCGAAGCACGACCCTATTTTCACTCAATTTAGGGAAGTGTTAAGGATAATCACCAGCCCAAGCCTCGTACCTTATGGTATATCAAATGGTGACCCAATCGGTCGTTATGCTCGTGATGAGCTAGACCCGTTGGCAGGGACCATGCTTGGGTAGCCCTAAAGTATCAATACCTTTGACCAAAGCTCATGTAAATGGCAATAGATACTTCCACTAGGTGAAATGTACCGTAATACCGTGCTTGCTACCTGAGGCATCATATATTGAACAAAATCGCTTAAATTAAATGGTCTCCATCAAAGGCTTTCATGCCCCAGTGGGCCCATCTTAGTTTAATTGAGGTGTTTAAATACATAATGGCCAAACACTCATACGTGTGTACATGAGATAAGAGCTGTTATGCTGCCGATTTTCTACCGTGCACCATACGCGTCCGATGGGTTCCCTGTTAACCCTTGGATAAAGCCCACCTAGGAAAGAGACTATGCCACCTCGTGTGTGGGAGAGATAAGGTTGGAAGGATCTATCTGCTTGCATGTGTTTGTCTATGATGCATCAGCACGGCCATGCAATGCACTTCAATCGTGCATCATCCTAATGAGGTGTTTTTTTTCAGCCATCATAGATTCACCCGGGTGGTTTAGGGGTCCCGACGGTCGGTTGAGAAGGATTCCACTCTTGGGGTTACCAGAGCTAGTGCCGTATCAGAGTACAAATTCTCTTTCAGATAGTAGCGAGACTTTCTCTTCATAATCATCAAGTATGTCTAATCCAGCCAGTGGGTCTGATGCAACCAGGGCTATGATTGCCGAGGAAGTGCAGAGAAAAATTGAAGAGTTTGAGGCTAGAATTATGGCCATGATGGGCAATCTTGCCACTACCATAGCTGGGGCAACAAGTTGCTACTGCTCCTATTAGAGGGCCAGATGAACAAGGGGCTGTTTGGGAGGATCCCCCTGCTATAGTTGACCCACCTGTGGTTGAGCAAAGAGCACCAGCACCTATTGAGCGTAGAGAAGGCCCGAGATCTGAGGTTGACCTTTTGGAAGATGAGCAAGAGGAACAGATAATAGCAAAGGGAAAGTCGCCCAAGCTGGAGGAAGCAATGTGGAGGAAGATGGAGGAGAAATTTGAGGCTATGACAAGGATGATGACGGTAGGAAGGGGAATGAACCCGGAGGATCGTGAATTGGATGGGGATGATCTGGTCCCACAGAACTTCAAGATGCCTGATATCCCAAAATTTGACGGCACCTCTGATCCTGCTGCACACATCAAGCAGTATTCATTAGTCATGGAGGGGACAACTTTAACAAGGAAGCAGAAGATAGAGTACTTTTGCTTGAGTCTTACGGGGGCTGCTATTGACTGGTACCATGGGCTGGACAGGAGGTCCAAAGAAGATTGGGACTTATTGACTGAAGAGTTCCTCAAGTAATACGATTGCAGTACCCGCATGGAGGTCACAATTAAGGATCTAGAGTTGTTACAGCAGAAGGCTGGGGAGTCTTTCCATGAATACCTCACCCGGTAGAGGAACCGGGTTATGGAGATGAAGCGCAAACCCGATACACCTGATCAGATTCGGTTATTCATTCGGAATGCCAGCCCATATCTGAGAGATGGACTTAGAATGAAGGGGCTAAAAGATTGGGAGTCCTTGAAGGACATTGCTATAGAGGCAGAAGGAGAATATATGGCCAAAAGGGCAAGCAGTGAGGCTTATGCTAAGAAGGGCAACAACAATCAAGGTGCAACCAAGTCAACTAGTTTCAGCGGTGGTAATAGAAGTGGGAAGACAGCTGAGGTGTCGGCAACAGGAATGAATCAGAGGTACTTCTCAAATTTGGGTAGGCCTTTATCATGGGTATTGAAGAGGTTGATGAAGGAGGGGAAGCTACAACCCCTACCACCTAGACCAGCTAGGACCCAAGGAGAACCAGGGCATAAGGAGAACGAGTACTGTGCCTTTCACCAACATACCGGGCATCTGACAAACAATTGCTTCAGGCTGAGGCATCAGATTCAGGATCTGATCGATAGTAAGCAGATCACTGATCCTGAAAAGAGAGAGAGCAAGAAGAAGTCTAATTTCAATGCTGTGCCACCGCCTGTCTTCATGATTGGGTCGAGCTTACCTGAATGGTATGTATTACAGGATTTGTATGGCAATGAATACGTCGCTATCACTCGCCCTGAGGCAAGTGAAGAAGGGATTCCCGTGGCGGCGATAGACTGTTGGTCCACTAGTGAGAGTGGAGACGAAGACGAAGATGAGAGAGATGGAGAGTTCACAGATCCGTGGGATTCGGAGGAGGATGAGAGAGTTGGGGCTGTAACAAGAAGTGGGAGAGTGGTCCCCGAAGTTGAGAAGCAGCAGGACACAGTGCAAACACCAGTGGAGAAGGAGCCGGAAGAAAATACTATAATAAAGCAGTTGAAAAAGACCACGGCTCAGATATCCATTTGGGACCTTTTAAGGCAGTCCCCTTCTCATTGACAGAAGTTAGTCGAGGCATTGAGTGAGTCCACCGTAGCCACCACAATTTCTCCATCTGAGCTGCTAGATCTCGTCAAAGGGGGATCAAGGGAAAGACTGGTGTTTTCTGACGTAGACTTGCCAGCTGAAGGCCGCAATCACAACCGACCACTATACATCAAGGCTCAAATTAACGGTAAGCACACCGCTTGTATTATGGTTGATGATGGGTCATCCATAAATGTTTGCCCCCTAGTGGCACTTCAGGCTTTTGGGCTGGACGAGAGTATGTTGAGTAAGTCTGATCTGACCATCACAGCCTACGATAATTCTCGAAGACATGCATGGGGAACATTCAGAGCTTTAGTTAGGACTGGGCCCATTGAGACGGAGGCAGAGTTTGTGGTTTTACCTATCCCAGCCAATTTCTCAGCCTTACTGGGAAGACCGTGGTTCCATAAATTGGGAGGAGTGCCATCCACCCTAAATCAAATGGTAAAGATACCTCATGAAGGGGAGGTGGTGACCATTAAAGCAGCAAGAGAGAACCAAGTGTCTACCTTGGGGATCTCTAATCAGCCATTTAGTGGCTTTCACGTATCAGTGATTGGTGAGGAGCAGGGCTTGGCATGTAGCCCTCAGGTGATGAGTATGATAAAGAAAATGCACTTCCTCCCAGGGGCAGGATTGGGTAAAAATTCGCAGGGGTTGCAAGATGCCATCACAACGCAAGGCCAAAAAGATCGAAAGGGTCTGGGTTCCAAAGGAGAGCATGGTAGGAAAAAAGTCTCAGGGAAGATTCTCCACATTTTAGAGAGTTTTGTTCCTTCATCTTCGGTCTGTGCTTATACTGGAGAAGAAGAGCCTTAGTGGGTGGATGGAAAGATCATTCCGGGGTTTGAAATTTTCAATGATGTCTTCGACTGGGATGTTGGAGTTATCAAGTCCGCAGAGAACTTCTGTGATGAGGAGATCATGATTCAGTGCAGTGTCTGGGATAGGGATGAGCCCGAGGAGATTGCCACTGATAAGTTGCTAGCTACCAGGTTGAAAGGAAAGGAAAAGATGGTAGAGCCGGAGCTAGAGATTGAAGATTTGGAGATCTCATCGAAGGTAGTTGAAAAGCTTCCACCAAGCCAAGAAGTTAAAGCCCAGTCGGCTGCAGCATCATCATCGACAGAAGATGAAAACAATAGTTGTTTAGATACTATTTTTATGCCAGAACTTTTTAATGACAATGTTAATGTTTCTTATTACATTAATGAGATGAATAACTTTGCTTACTTGTGTGATGTTTCTGATGATTTCATTTCTCATGCTCATAAACATGATGCATTCATTTTTGACATTAACTCAACTAACACAACTGCATTTAATCTCGGAACTTTGGAGAATCCAAAGGAAATTTTGATAGCATCAGATATAACTCCTGAGGAGAGGTTAAAATTTGAGAGAATATTGAAAAAATATGAAAAAGTTTTTGCTTGGACCTACGAGGACATGCCGGGGATTGATCGAGATGTAGCCGAACATGCCATTCCAACTTCCCAAAAAGTAAACCGGTTAAGCAAAAGCTCAGAAGACTTAGGCCAGAATGGGCTCAGAAGGTGAAATAGGAGATCCATAAGCAGATTGAGGCTAAGTTTCTACTGGAGGTTAAATACCCGACGTGGCTGGCTAATGTGGTTCCTGTGGCTAAAAAGGATGAAAAAGTTCGAGTATGTGTAGACTATCGGGACCTGAACAAAGCCTGCCCGAAAGATGATTTTCCTCTGCCTCATATTGATGTACTGGTAGATAGTGCCGCTGCTTGCATGATGTACAGCTTCGTAGATGGGTACGCAGGGTACAATCAAATCCTTAACAAGATAATGGATCGGATTAAGACAGCCTTCATCACTGAATGGGGTACATTTGCTTGCCGGGTTATGCCTTTCGGACTAAAGAACGCAGGGGCGACCTATCAGAGGATGGCCACCAGAGTTCTCAATGATTTAATCCACAAGGAAGTGGAGGTGTATGTTGACGACATGATGATCAAGTCAGCTACCAGAGAAGATCACCTCGAGGCCTTGGAAAAGTTCTTTCAAAGGATCAATAAGTATGATCTACGCCTCAATCCCAAGAAGTGCATTTTTGGAGTTACCTCGGGTAAGCTGTTAGGCCATGTGGTAAGCCAGAGAGGAATTGAAGTAGATCCTGACAAGGTTAGGGCCATCAGAGAGATGCTAGTGCCTCAGAAAGAGAAAGAGGTTAGAAGTTTCCTGGGAAAGCTTCAGTACATCAGCCGGTTTATTTCCAAGCTGGCTTCAGTATGTGAGCCCATCTTCAAGCTTCTTAGGAAGAATCAGCCGGTGGTGTGGAATAATGATTGTCAATTGGCTTTTGATACTATTAAGGATTATCTCTTGAATCCTCCAGTTTTAAGACCACCATGGCATGCCAAGCCGCTAATCCTGTATCTGGCGATAGAAGACAATTCAGTGGGTGCCATGATGGCCCAGGAGGATGATTTTGGGGTAGAATTTGTTGTCTACTATCTTAGCAAGAAATTCTTGACATATGAAGCCAAATATGTGGAAGTGGAAAAGATTTGTTTAGCAGTTATTTGGGCTTCTAAGAAGTTGCGGCACTACTTTCATTCCTTCAGTGTGCAAGCGGTTGCCAAGCATAACCCGCTTAGGTACCTTCAGGAAGCGCCCTCTCTACTGGAAAAGATGGGAAGATGGTTATTACTGTTGCAGGAGTTCGATATCAAATACATCACCAGGAAAACCATTAAAGGAAGAGCTATAGCGAAGTTCTTGGCTGAACATCCTATTGAGGGAGACCAATTCGAATACAATTTCCCAGATAAAGATGTCATGGCTATAGCAGTACAAGGGTGGCAGGTGTTCTTTGATGGGGCAGCTAACAGTAAAGGGGCAGGAGCAGGGATCATTCTTACGACCCCGGATGGTGAAAAGCTGCCATTAGCCAAAAAGTTGAGGTACAAGGCGACCAATAATGAAGCAGAATATGAAGCTTGCATCTTCGGATTGGAAGCATTGCTAGCTTTGGGGGCAAAGACCGCAGAAGTCTTCGGAGATTCTTCATTAGTAATCCATCAGATCAGAGGGGAATGGTCAGTTAAGGAAGAAAGGCTGTTACCTTATGTGAAGCATTTGAGAGTGTTGAGTAGCCAGTTTGAGACTTGCACTTTTCATTTCGTTCCCAGGGATGAAAATCAATTGGCTGATGCTCTAGCGACTTTAGTGTCCATGTGGGATAATCCAACAGGGATTGCTATGAAACCCGTGCTAATCTCTAGCTCGAAAAAGCCTTGTTTTAAAGCTGAGCAGGTGATGGATGTTGGGGCCACTGATGGAAACCCTTGGTACTACGACATTCAGAATTATTTGGAACGGTCAATTTTTCCAGAGGAAGCCACTGGGAAAGACCAAAGAATGATCAGGAAGTTATCCACTCAGTTCATCAGCGTAAATGGCACTTTGTATAAGAGACAAGTCGATGGTATCCAGTTAAGATGTTTGGCGGAGAAAGAAGCTGGAAAGGTTATGGAAGAGGTTCATGCCGGAGTCTGTGGAGCTCACATGAATGGCTTAGCCTTAGCGAAGAAGATCATGCGCCAAGGATTCTATTGGCTCACAATGGATACGGATTGTTCAAAATATGTGAAGCAATGCCAGTTATGCCAGCATTACGCGAATTTAAGGCATGTCACAGTTTCAGAGCTACATAATCTGACATCTCCATGGCCATTTACAGCTTGGGGGATAGATATCATAGGCGAGATACGTCCTACAGCGTCTAATGGGCACAGGTGCATCGTAGTCGCCATTGATTATTTCATTAAGTGGGTCGAAGCTGAATCTTTCAAGAAGATTGATGCTAGGGATATGGCTAAGTTCATCGAGCGAAATTTGATATGCAGATATGGTCTCCCACACCATATTGTATCTGATAATGGGGTGCAATTCTTAGTAGAAACTAAACAGATGCTTCAGTAGTATGGAATCCAGCATCATAAGTCTTCTCCTTACCGTCCTCAAGCTAACGGTGCGGTTGAAGCGGCAAACAAGAATGTGAAAAGAATATTGGCCAAGATGGTTCAGAGCTATAAAGATTGGGCAAAAAAGCTGCCTTTTGCACTCTGGGGTTATAGAACCACAGTCAGAACCTCTACGGGAGCAACACCGTTCTCCCTGGTATACGGAACCGAAGCAGTTCTGCCGGTTGAAATTGAGCTGAAATCCTTAAGGCTAGTCATGGAAGCTGAGATTCCAGAGATAGAATGGGCACAACAGCGATTGTTGCAGTTGAATCTGTTGGATGAAGATAGGTTGAGAGCCTATTATCACAATCAGGTTTATCAGAAGAGACTAGCTCGGTCCTTTGGCAAGAAGGTACGAAAGCACCCGTTGAAAGAAGGGAATTTGGTCTTTAAGATGATGTGGCCGGGAGTGCCAGACATACGAGGAAAATTCAGGCCAACTTGGGAAGGTCTGTTCATTGTGAAAAAGTTGCTAACAAAGGGAGCGGCAATCTTGGCAGACAGCGATGGGAATGAGTTTAAAGACCCGGTCAATGTCGATAGACTAAAAAGGTTCCATGGCTAAAGACCAAAAAATGAAAAGAAGAGAATAAATGCCCCGCAGGTCGAAACTGAAAAAAGGCGGCCTTGCTAAAATTGGGCGCCCTGTCAGGGTGAAAACCAAAAAAAGGCATCCTGGGCAAAAATTAAGAGCTGAGAGAAAATGTTCAATCGAGAAAACCCAAGAGGGCCAATTGATAACAGGAGTTTGATGCTTACAATATCTATTCCGAGATTAGGTGTAGTCTTGTGCTTTTGAATTCTTGTTAAAAAATGATCATGTATGATGAAATCATATAGAAATGTACTCAATTTTGCAATGAATAAAAGAATACAGTTTACATTGTTCTTTTAGTTCTGTCTTAAAAAGAAACTTATCATCTATTTATCTAATGACTATTGTCTACTCATTCTATCTGAAGATATCTAAGCAGATGTGTGCTGATCACCCGTAAGGGAATAATAGCTTTCTCTTGCAGTTAAAAAATAAAAAAAATAAAAAATCTTGAAAAAAAAAGGAAGAGGCCGTTAGAGATGAAAACCGTAACTGGCTCTCTAAGCAAAAGTTAGGCCAAAGGGCAGGGTAAAAACCTGGAGACAGGCAGTCTGCCCTACAAAAAAATAATAAAAAATAAAAAGCCGCTGGTTTGGATTGGGACCATGCCAGGCAAAAAATTAGGCAAAGGGTTATGTGAAAATCCCTAAAGGGACGCATTTCCCACTAAGAAAAGCTAGTGTGAAAATCCACAAGGGACGCACTACCTTTAAAATAATGACTTTCGATGCCTGGAGTAATAAGGCGGCATACTTCGGATGATCTTCTTTTCAGCTAAATAAGGCATAATTCAGGACATGAGTCAGAATCCTGGGCATATGATCATCGACCGGGGGGCAAAGATGTACTGGATGTCTCTTTCAGAAACTTATTGGGGACGGAATCCCTAAGGCCAAGATGACAATCCTATTGATTCTGGGGGCATGGTGGAGCAACCAAACTATATCCTCAGCACACCCTGGGCCACCTAGGGCATGGTCTATACATTCTTGCAAGCATTCGCATCTCATATCACACACATGTTTTCTTGTATGTATTTTTGTGCACATAATTTTGCAGGAAATATCTAAAAGAAGACAGTCACCATTCGAAGATGGAATCCTGCGCTTTTAGTAGTCTTGTCAACGAGTGCAGTGCCCTTTTGGTAGTCTGTAGCAGACTCGGTACAGCTCAGAAGAGCAAGTTTCGCGTTTCGTAGTCTTGTCAGTGACTCGACGCGTCATAATCAGAGGAGGGAACAGTGCACTTTTGGTAGCTTTGGTAGTGGCTCGGTGTAGTTCTTTCGTCCACTTTTGGTAGCTTTGGTAGTGGCTCGGTGTAGTTCTTTCGTGCACTTTTGGTAGTCGTGGTAGTGACTCGGTGCATCTCTCTTGTGCGTTTTTAGTAGCCTTGTCAGTGGCTCGACGCATCACCGTCATAGGATGGAACCTTGCACGTTTAGTAGTCTTATCAGCGACTCCGTGCAGCGCACTTTTAGTAGCCTTGTCAGCGGCTCGGTGCGTTTTTCGTTCTGCGCTTTTAGTAGTCTTGGTAGTGGCTCGGCGCATCGCTATCTGCAGACAGCACCTGTACGTTTAGTAGTCTTGTCAGTGACTCCGTGCAGCGCACTTTTAGTAGCCTTGTCAGCAGCTCGGTGCGATTTATCTTTCGCGTTTTGTAGTCTTGGTAGTGACTCGGCGCATCACCGTCTTAGGATGGTTTCTTGGCACTTTGTAGTCTTGTCAGCGACTCAGTGCAACTCAAGAGGATGAATCACAACACTGTTCCCGATGGAGCAACTGTAGACACCGGGTCCCGAGTAGCCAAGATCAGGAGTACCCAAGGATGAAATTAAGTGTGCCGATCTATAGGCAAAAAGAATAAAGTTGGAAGTGACGATTTCCTTGTCGATTTGTTGTTTTAAAATTAAATAAAAATGTATTTCAAAAATATTTTTAAAGTATTTTAAAATTTATTTTGTGAGGAAAAAGTGAGTTTTTAAATTATAATATTTTATGAAAAAAAAAATAAAAAAATTTCCGCACGAGGGACGGGCTGCCCGTCGGTCGCGCCTTCGGGCGGGCAGGCCGTCGGTCGCGCCTTCGGACCGCCACGCGCCCCTGTTCGTCCGTTTTGCCTATTTTGGCCTTTTTGGCCATAAATTCTTCATTTTAAATGATTTTTAACTCATTGTTTTTGAAAAATTTAATTCAAAAAGCCTTCTATCTTCCAACCCAATAAATTCAGTGGTTTTTGTAATTATGGGAATTAAATTAATTTAATTTATTAATTAAAAAATCTGAATTTTAAGGGGAATAAAAAGAGTTTTTTGGGTGGAATTGAGGGGGATTTTTCTTTAGAAAATATTTTTCTTTTTCTTTCTTTTTTCAAGAACAAATTCTCTCAATTTCTAAAGAAATTTCCAGCAATTCTTAAGGCAAAAAATAACTATTTTTGTTCTTGAGAATTTTCTTATTTTCAATCAAACAATTTTCTACTTTGAGACAAACAAATTAATTGTTTGTTCTTGAGTAAAATTCAACTTTCAATATTTTATTTTTCTAATCATATTCATCAAATCAAGACAAGAAATTGGATCATATACCTTCATCTCTTCAAGATAAATTTGAGGTTAATTATTCTTGGCTCAATTTCTTAACTTAATTTTAATTTCATTCTTTTGTTTTTATTTAATTAGTTAACATGTAAATTCTTTTAGTTCTATCATTTTATTCTTTTCTTATTCTTTTAATTTTATTTAATTAATCATCATGTAAATTCTTTTAGATCTATTATTTAATTGTTCATATTTCTTATATTTTATTTAATTGTTCATACTATTATTTTTTTTGTTCTTATTTTTTCTTTAATTGTTCATGCTATTATTTTTGCTCATATTATTTTTATTTAATTGTTCGTGTTGTTCATATTGTTCATCTTCTTTTATTATTATTATTATTATGATTATTATTATTATTATTATTATTATTATTATTATTATTATTATTCGATTGTTCATATTCTTTGTTATTATTGTGTTATTATAATTATTGTAGTTATTACCATCATTAGTATTATTATTATTATCCTTATTCTTGTTTAATTTTATTATTACTATTATTATTTATTGCTTATGCATGTTGAATTTTATGTTTGTATTTTCTATTCATGTTTTTTGCATATTGAGTCTTATAATTATTATTTTATGTTTGTTTATGCATGTTGGCTTTTATCAATATTATTAATATGTTTTATGCATGCTGATTTTTATTATTTCTTTTGCTTTTTATGCATGATTGGATGTTATTGATGTTATTTCGTGTTTTTATGCATGTTAAACTTTATTAACATTATTTTATGTTTTTTATGCATGTTGATTTCGTTAATTTATTAAATTGCATATTTTTATTATGTCATTTTAATTGGCTTGTCATACATGATGCAATTTTGTTTGCCTTAATTTAATTGTTTTCAAGTTATATGTTGAATTATTTTTATACTGACTTCATTTTTATTTGTTTTTTTTATTTTCATTTTTGAATACTTATTTTCCATATGTGAGTTTTTGTCAAGTGGGAGCGCATGAAGATTTGAAGTTCCATTTGGGAGTTGTTTATTATTTTTGTTGCTTTTTATTATTTTGGATTAATTTACTATTTTGTAATTTGTAATAATAAATTTATTTTCATGCGCGTTAATTAAGAAAATCACAAAAATATTTCTATTAAACTAAATTGGATTTTATTTAATAAAAATGGGACCAATGTCCTGGATTTTTCATCTAAAGTAAATTATCACTTTAAAATTGTTTCCTTAACTTATGCATGAGAGGACCAATGTTCTCATTTTTAATAAATAGCCCGATTTATGTATGATTTGCATTTTATTGACAAATGGGGGTTGTATTCCGCCCCTAGTTTTATTGTAATTTATTTTGCTTTCATTTACTTTATTTATCGCTTTTACTATATAATTGATATGCGCTTAATTAAATTGCATTAAAATTGAATGAGAAAAGGCATGAAATACTAAATTCAAAACTCGATTATAAACATAACCAAGGTATGAATAAATGGGGAGTCCCGAACTTTCTCTGGTCTCTGGGCTCAAAGAGGCGAGAGGTTTAACCTCCAAGACACCTCTTGTGTTACGAAACTTGGCGTTAATCCTAGGCTCCTTAGGGCGAGAGGTTTACCTTCCAAGACCCCTCTGGCTAGCCCAAAATGGATATTAAGCGCAGTCTTAGGCTCTTCGAGGCGAGAGAAACTTTTCCAATGTTCTATTGGGTGGCGACTCCATGAAACCTCCTTGTTGCCCAACATAAACGCACTTGCGATTTATTGCAAGCTGTTAACGGACCCTCAAGTGCCCGATCGCCCTCAAGCGGGCGGTCATAGGGGCGGCCGAGTGGACATCCGGCGCGCGTCACAGACGCACTACCTTCGAAGATAATGACATACATTGAGTAATAAGGGGCTCCCAGAAAAGATAGCAGAAGGCTCAGCATGGGCAGAATCCAGACCAAGGATAGTCTCCGCGAGGACCAGTGGGAAAGGGGCTAAGCCATGATGAAAGTCACCCAGAATCCCAAATAGATGAGAGTCACCAGTCAACTCCTCTGAAGTCATAATCAGATACCTCATGAGACAAAATAGGAAGATAATATTCATACGGCATAGGGGGACATCAGAGAACTCATCCAACGCCTTAATCAATGGCTCTAAAACAAATGTGGAACCCTAAGGAACTAAGCGAGCAGCGTCAGAAGGAGCAATGGTCAAGGCCAATGCAATGTCTTGGGTGTAGGTCAGACCACAGCGGGGAATGCAGGGTAAGGCACTGGGAGAATAATAGGCCCCGACAATGGCAGCAAATTCTTCAAGCAGGGAGCACAGTTCCTGATAGGTGAACCTGAAGACATGAAAGCACGGGTCCTAAAAGTGGACTGCGGCCAGAAGGAGGTTGTGATCTATCCTAACCCTTCTCAGGAATTTTAAACCAAAAAGCGGAGCAAGGGTGGTATTCTCCAAGGTTTAAGGGTTATCCAGGATTCGGTGCATCTTAGTAATGGCAAACACAGACATTTCCTAAGAAAATAAAAGCTAGTAAAGGGAAGTAAAGGAAAAAGAGAGAGAAACCTGAGATAGGAGCTTGGGCTGGGACTCGAAATGATGGAAATGCACAAAATCCAAGGAAAGGGGCGTATTTATAAGGAAGAAGTGACCGACGGGGTACTCGTCTGTCATTTACCCGATGGGTAGCCCGTCGATCACCCTTGTTGACCACTGGGCAGGTTTATTTCCTGCATGTCACACGCATAAAATAATTTTTGCATATTTCTTCATAATTTTATAGGGACACGTATTGGATGCGGAAATCGAAGAATATTCAGGGAGTTTTACATAAAAAAAAACCATTTAATGAGTTCATTAATGACTTATTAAATAGGCCATTAATGAAAGGAATAAAAACGGAATTTTTAACGACAGACGGGCTGCCCGTCGCTCGGTATTCAGACGGGAAGCTTGTTGGTCATGAAAAATTATAAAAGGGGTGCCCAGCGATGCCCCTTCAGTTTTTTTTCCTTCTTCTTCCTTTCTTTCCTTGCGAAATCAGCGCAACCCCTTCGTTTTTTGCACTTTTCTTCTTCATTTCTTGCCCGTTTTGCGCACCGTTTGCGCCAAAATGACCCTTGTACTATCGTGCGCACTTAGGAGTATCTTTTTCACATTTTTATCAAGTTATTTTTAGTACATTTTCGTCAATTACTAGGTTAGTTTGTCATATTTCTCTATTACTTTTTATTTCTTTTTGAATAATTTGCATGGAAAATGCATGTTTAGTGTAATTTAGCAAGATGTAGTATTGATTTTTACTCCTGTCTACTTAGTTTCTTTGGACTGCATGCAAAACATAGTTGTAAGAATATAAATATGCACAAACAAATAATAAATCGAAAAGAAAAGAATTTGAGATTTGTGGACTTGCCCTAGACTAACTTAGTTTTAGGAGTGGTTTGAACTAAATAAGACGCGAAAATAACTCGCAAATGATGAAATTATTGCTTGGGGCCTGAGGCCTGTCCCTTTATTGCATTTTCTATGCAGCAATTTGGGCACATCCCTGGCGGGATGCTGCCCAAATTTTTCAAAAATTTTTTGGGTAGGAACATCCTTGCGGGGATGCTCTCGAAATTTTTTTAGGTAGCCACATTTTAGCCGAAATGCTGCCGAATTTTTCAAAATTCATAATCTTTTGTTTAGCTGTTATTTGCAACAATAATGTAAAGCTAACTTTCTTTTCCTTCTAGGATGCCTCCACGACATAACATTCCTCGTGACAAGCCTGAGCCTTAAACTCCTCTCTGGATGAGTGATGAGGCTAGAGAGAGATTTAGAGCATTGGCTCGCATACAGTTTCGGGCCAGCCGCTTCGTCTCTAGACCTTTCTTGGAGAGTATGGGTATGCTGGGGGAGGTAGACACCTTGGTAGCAGCCACAGGATGGACATAATTCTTATGGCCGTCATTTTAGACTCACCCCGAGGTCGTTCAAGAGTTTCTTGCTACCCTTCACTATGGATGATTTCAGAGATCTGATACAGAGGAGGGGGTTATATAGTTTTGGGTCCGAGGCTACCATTATAATATGATGCGCTAGAGGTTCTCTGAGGCTATGGGTCTCCCACTTAGGCCAGATGTTATAGTTCCCTAGAGAGCTGTGAGGAGGCAGCACTAGGAGATTATTGCCTTGCCGGGAGTACCGTATGAGCACGATATGGTGAAGAGTACGGTACTCTCATCACAAGCACTGAGGTGCGTGCACAGGGTGATATCTAGTTCTTACCTGGGACGGGCAGGTAATCCTATGTCAGTGAATGGGGCGGAGATTCGCAATTGCTTTTTATTCCAAGAACCCTTTTTATGACAATATTTGCAGTATTGGTAATTTCAATAAAATGAACAATCTTGCATATTTGTATAGTGTCTCGAATGATTTCATTTCTTATGATCACGATTGTGACGCGTGCCGGTGTCCCTCGGCCGCCCTTCTGACCGCCCGCTTGTGGGCGATCGGGCAATTGAGGGTCCGCTAACAGCTTGCAATGAATTGCAAGTGCGTCTATGTTGGGCAACAAGGAGGTTTCATGGAGTCGCCACCCAATAGAACATTGGGAAAGTTTCTCTCGCCTCGGAGAGCCTAAGACTGCGCTTAGTATCCATTTTGGGCTAACCAAAGGGGTCTTAGAGGGTGAACCTCTCGCCCTAAGGAGCCTAGGATTAATGCCAAAATCTCGTGACACAAGAGGTGTCTTGGAGGGTAAACCTCTCGCCTCTTTAAGCCCAAAGACCAGAGATGGGTTCGGGACTTCTCATCTATTTCTACCTTGATTATTTTATGATCAGATTTTAATTATCATTAATTCGCTCTCTCTCCACACGATGCAATTGAATAAAAGCTCATTTATTCACATTTGGAAAGCAGTAAATGAGCAAGTAATGAAAGCAATAAATTACAATAATACAAGGAGCGGAATACAACTCCCTTTTATAAATGTGCGATAAATACACAAATCGGGGCATTGCTTATTTTGAGGACTTTGGTCCTCGCATGCATCATTATCAAAATGGCTATTTTTATTGTGAGGATTTTTATTGGATAAAAATAGGACATTGGGTCCTTACGTTTATGAAAACCTCTTTCTATTGAATATAAAACATTAATCAATTTTTATATTTAACGGGATACAAAAAGGGCATACTCATGTGCATAAAATAATTAATGAATAAACAAATAAAGGAAATAACCAAGAAGGTTAGAAAACCAAACCGGACGGAATCCTCCGAGCATGGTAGATTGCCCCTCGAGTTCAGGATAGTCCAAGAAAATCAATATATGCTCACAGAAGGTTAAAAGATGTTAATATATGAAAGCTCAACATAAATGAAGTCAAAAAGACTTGAGAGAGATAGAAAAGATTTGGAAACATGGAGACAGGACCTAGCGACGGCCTCTGTCGAGTGACCGATGGGCGTCAGTCAAAGTGACCAATATGTCTCGTCGCTCACTCAAGAGAGAGGGCGTCTGTGAGTGGGGTGACCGACGGGCGTCGGTGAAATAGATGACCCATCTGTAACACCCCCATCGCCGTCCCCGTTGGAAGGACGCCGACGGACGCGCTACCCGACGCTCACTCATACAGATATGCACATGCACAATGCGGAAGCATACATTCACACATAGCATACATACGGAAAAACGGGTTAATTAAAAACTTACCTTAACTGCAGGCACGGACTGATCATGCAATAACTCACGCACACGCAGACACTAAGCAGAAGCATACACAGAAGCATACATATGACCATACAACGGAAGCATAAGCAAAATAATAAAACAAAGGAATAACTAAACATAATAACATACTAACTATTACATTCCCAAAAGAAAACTAAAGATTAAAACATAAATAATTACATATACAATACTACAGAATTACAAAAGCTGAAATACAGGAGCTGAACAAAATACAGAATTTCAACTCCTACGTGGCCGACCTTGCAGAAGCGCGACTCGAACATAACCAAACCTGCCACCTGCACGGAAAGGAAATCCATGCTAAGCGATAAACGCTTAGTGGGGAGAACAGACAAGAGTATGGACGGCCATTCACAATGGTCGCCAAGGCAGAACACATTCAAATGGCAAATGCGGATATTCATAACATATAAATATGAACATGCTGGCATAGTAACGGCATTCATTCGATAACTCACAATCAAACCATAAACTCATGTCCAGGATAGACCAAAACAGACATAATACAATACACGTTACAAGCATCATCATGCTGAGCTACATACTATATCACATGCATAAACCTACCTGGGTAGCAAATAACATCTTATCGTGCGGAGTCACATAAGCTGTACACATGCAATTGACATAACTAAGTACCCATGCCAGAACTGACAACCCAATCATCATGTTGAGAGTGCTAGCTATTTAACATACTACGACATGCCAAACACATACACTCGTCAAATATCCAAAGGATAACATTTAGAGCATCACAATGCCGCTGCGCAACTCTAAAATATATTAAGCATCATGCAAAAACACTCTGATAGCGGAGACTGAAGGCATAACCACATAGCATTACATTCATATCATTATCATGCCGAAAGTACAGTAATCATCACATACTGCTTCAGTTCACAAACTAATAGATATATCAAAACTATGCTTAAGTCATATACTTAAATACATCAATCGAATCATTTCAAAGCATTCAGAAACTTATAACAAATCACATGACAGGTACGGATAATCATGTTAGATATAAAATCATGCTTATTTAATACAGACATACATTCTGAAACCCATATTCACATTTATATACATATAAACTTATTCCTGAAATCCTTATCATAATCAATCGGATATCACATTCTGATAGTTATTTCAAAGTAACACAAACCAGTAAAGCACCTGCTGACTCACAATAGTGGATAACGAGCGTACTGATTAGTACCTTACGGGTACAAGTCGGCCAAAGGGTACCTTACGGGTACGAATCGAAAACCACTTTATTTTGATACAAAAGCATTTTACTGATGGGGGATCTTAACCCGATCCAAATACATTAAAAAGGATCACGAGGATCCGTACTGATGGGGGGTTCGCGAGGAACCAGTCGGGGGACCTGATCAGGGTCCAAACGTTCAAAGGGCGCTGCAGCTACTGAAGACTCTATTAGGCATGCCTAACTATCCACTAGACTGACTCTCGCAGGTCATGCATAAAATCATTCACATTACGAATCGCACAACGCATAAATATATATATACATCATGCATAACTAGAGAATGATAGACATATAAATATGCTCATACAGTCGGTCATATATCATTCAATTCCCATTGCAAAACATAATACAGTCAATATACTTTAACATTTGAACACTGTTCTAAAGCATACCAAGAATCAGGTATAAAAGCACTAACATACCAAACACTGTCAATACAAAACCTAATCATGCATCAGGTGACGATAACTAAATATAAATCAAGCATAGTCCAAATTACATTTAACCTCACACATCGAATTCAAAGGCTAAAGCATACTATCAATCAAAGCTCATAACAGTCATATTCAGAAGCATGCAATAATTCCCTTAATCACATTTTAGCAATACTCATCGAATTAAAGCATATCAGGAACACATGTGGAGTCATAATATGCTAATGATCAAAAACGCATAATCTAAATCATAATCGGGGAAAGTTACAGCATAATCTTAAGCATGGCAAATTATCCTCACAAGAGCATCAGATCAGGGATATGCATTACATATTGCTAATCACAACTAAGATAGGCTAACCATTCATATAAGATAGCACACAGTAGAGGAAGAAGCCATAAAAGCATTTGAAAGTCATTTAATAATAAAACTAGTCACGGTGAACAAAGCAAAATAGAAAAGCCATACAGGAGCATATAACAGTATGACATAATTTATACAGCAGTGAAGACCCACACAGAAGAAATAGGAAGTTCATTTTGGTTAAAACTGGGCAGAATCAGAAAATGGGGCTAAAGAGGGGTCGGTCACGAGTCGTGTCACGACTCGTGACTGACCTCAAAGGAGGGTCACATCGTGACCTAGTGTCACGCCTCGTGACCTACAAGAGAGTCACGAGACGTGACTCTATGTCACGCCTGGCCTCACAAGAGTCACGCCGTGACTCTAAGTCACGAGACGTGACTTCCCTCTAACAGAGAGAGGAGTCACGCTTCGCGACTGGAGTCACGCTTTGCCTTCACCAGAGTCACGTCGTGACTCTAAGTCACGAGACGTGACTTGCCTCCCTCAAGGCAATCACGCTTCGCAACTGGGAGTCACGCCGCGCGATCACGTCCAGCCCGCCGAGAAATCACACGTCGTGACTAGGAGACGGAGTCACGTGGCGTGACTGGGAGTCACGCCTCGTGACTTCTCTCTCTCAGAAAGTCCCGACACCTACTGGAAATGGAAATTCTACAGAGACGCGATTTTCCATTCCCAATTTACCCAGAAATCAAGAACTCGATAAAATCATTTTCAATCTGATTCAAAACACATCCAAACTCATCTTACATTTCAATCGATGTCCCAAACAGCATAAGCAAGATATTTGCAACTTAATTCAACAATCAAATCAACCAAAATCATGCATAAACACATTTAATCCATTCAAGAACATGAACCCTAAAAGTTACAGTAAGTTAAGAACCCAAACTCAGAACTTCCAATTCAATCATGTTCATGCATTGCTAACACATAATCATGCATATACACATTCCAAAACACACCAAATTCCAGAAATTAGACCATGTAAACACATTATAAGTCTAGTGAGAAATAGGGCAGAGACAAGAACACAGAAGCTCTTCAAACATTGCATGCAATCAAAATACTCCCAAACCTGGAATCGAAGATCCAAAATCAGCTTCAAGATCAGTCCTCAATCCTTTCCTTGTCTTTACTTAGCTTCTTCTTACCATCCAAAACTTGCACAAACAAGAAAACCACAAATCCTTAGTTCAAACCCTAATTGAAGACAAAACCAGGAAGATGAAGAAGAACAGGAGCACGTAGAAAACCTTAAACCAACTTACCTCTTCAAACAAAGAAGAATCCAAGCCAAACACAACCCAAGCCAAAAGAGAAAGAAAGGAAAAAGCAGAGAAAGGAGAAAAGAAGAAGAAGAAGGAACGTGAGAGGAGGGGACGGAAAAGCAATCTGTATTCCCTCTCTCTCTCTCTTTCTTTTCTTCTTTTCTTCTTTTCTTCTTTCAAAGCCTACCTAACAAGCCACTGGGCAACATCTAATTGGACCACAAAGTCCACTCAAACTATCCATCCATGTTACCATACTTGAGTCCTACCCAATCATTTCCAAACCCACTCATATCCTACTTCCATACACCACAAGCACACACTAGCACTTCTCTTCTTAATACACTTAATTTGTTAATTACCATTAAGTCCTTATTATCCAAATTCTCATACACAAATTACTGAAATACCCTTCCGATCCCGACTTAACATGCACAATCCGACCAGGGCTATTTTGGGGTGTGACACCATCGGTCACCACTGCCTCTGAAAATAAACAGTAAAAACTCTCTTTTTCAAAGCAAAAATGGGTTTTTATCACAAAATGAGATAAAGAGAATCAAAATAAAGAAAACTGAATGCAAAAAGCCAAAAGAACAGCAAAAATAAAGAATAAAGATGAAATAACATGGAGAATAAGTCCGAAATATTTACCCTCAGATAATGTTTTAGTGAGATTCTTGGTGTCGATTAGAGTCCCGCACGCTCAACGAGAAACGAAATGAAAGGTCAGGAAAGAGGAGAATAGATTATTTCCTTCTTAACCCTTCAAAAAGATTGACTTTGAAATCAAAAACCCAAAGAAAACTAATTAGTTTTAGTTCCTTTTTAACGGTTTGATCCTCAAATTAAAAGAAATTTCTTGATGTGTGTGTGTTTGCTGGAAGAGAGAGAAAATGCGCTTGAAATTTTGCAGAGTTTCCCCTTTTGAAAATTTTTTGGAACCCTTTTTAGGAAGAAATTCAAAGCATTTATAGGCCAGGCACGACCGACGGGCATCGGATGTGGAGACGGGCGTCGGAAGAATCCTTCTGACACAAGGATTCATCCGACGGCCCTGCCATTTCCACCGACGAGCGTCGGAGAGGTTGCGTGCTCCGGGAAACCAAGTGGCGTGCTCCGGAAGAAGCGGGTCCGTCCGACGGGCATCAGAAAAACCATAGGCCATCTTGACCCTAAGCGACGGGCTGGCCTCCCACAGACGGGCTGGCCGTCTGTCGAGGAAAACATACTTTTTGACTCAAAAATTCCCGTTCTTCCCCCCTCTGCCTACAAAAGGTGAAAAGACTCATTTCTCGTGGAGTATGGGACTAAAACCTCCGAATCCAAACCATTTGTATAGGCTCGGATACTGATTTCATCATAGGGTAATCTCTGATCCGGACCGCTCCGGGACACGGTGCCTACAGTTGGCCCCAGTTTTGGGGAAACTAGTGCACAAGCGCCTAGACGAGCCAAAACTCAGAGAAAGGACAGAAAGGAAGAAAGCGTACCTATGGCGATTCTCACCTTCTGTGCCTTTTTCCAGGTAGACTTCATCTCAGTCCGTTCGGCGATGTGAAGATATACCTATCGGTCTCGTTTCGACCTGTAGGTGCTGGTGAGATGTGGCATTCTCTAGCCACGATCTCGATATGAAGAGCAGTGTTTCTCTAACCGCGACTTCTGCTTCTGCTAGCCTTGTCTCAGCTCGCGCAGGGTTGAGGAGATGTAGCACTCTCTGACTACAAATCCGCTGTGAAGAGCAGTGTTTCTCTAACCGCTGCTTCTGCTTTTGCTGGCCTCGTCTCGGCTCGCGCAGGGTTGAGGAGATGTACCACTCTCTGACTACAAATCCGCTGTGAAGAGCAGTGTTTCTCTAACCGCTGCTTCAATTGGTGAGAAGCGGTACTTTCTGGCCACAGTCTCGAAATGAAGAGTAGTATTCTCTAACTACAACTTCGATTGTTGAAGTTCCCTTGCTAACCCCCATCCGATCTGCAAGGTGCGTAGAACTCTCTGGCTGCCGCGTGGACTGTGAGATGAGGTACTCTCTGACTGTAATCTCGATTTTGTAGAGGAGGAGACCTCGCTGGGTTCCCCGTTCCAAGAAGACACGAATCTTAGGCACCCTTGTTCGGACTTCTAATCGATGCTTGTGTTCTGATCGATGTTTCTCTGTACGTGTGTGATAAAAGGTTTTGTTAATTCATGTTTGAGTTGTTATCTTTTAACATGTCTATGAATGACGTGGTTTTGCTTTATCTACCATGTTATGTTTCATTTATGTTCTTTTCTATTGAGTTGTCATTCATCATCTTTTCATCATTTTTTCTTATTGAGCAAATGTGAAAACATATATTTATCTGTAATGTGAATGAATCATAAATAACTGAATAAATGCATAAAACTGAAAACAAAAGTTTTTCACTAGAAATATCCATTTTTTTACAATGTATATATGAAGTGAAAATACAAAAATGACTCCCTGAACATCAGAGGGGTGTGTAGTCAGAGGGCTCATCAGGATCCTCGTCATCTGATATGTGCACTGTCCCTAGCGGAGGTGGAGGTGGAGCTGGCTGTGCAGGAGGTGGAGGCTGAGCCGTGGAGGGTCCTGCCTCAGCATCATGGGCCCGTCTGAATCTAATCTGAGCATAGCCATCCAAGAAGGGCTGGGTACAAGTCCTCATAAACCCTAAGGTCTCTGAAACTGTGTCTCCTAGCTTCTTGAATGCCTGGCTCATCTGAATGGTCTGCTCACTGGCGGCCCTCCTCATCTGCTTTAGGCGCTGCTCTGTCTGCTCTCTGAACTCCCTCATGGTCTGAGGCAAGGGTGGGAGGATCCCCTCTATCGCCTGGACCCGGGATCTCATGGAGTCGAGTGACTCGTCGATCATCTGTAGGGTCATATCAACCCTTTGAGACGCCTGGTCCTGAGACGTCCTCATCTCATGAGCGAGCTGCTGCCTAAGCTCCCTCTAGCCCTGGGCAATCTGCTCTATCAGCCTCGCCTGCTCGTCTCTGAAGGCCTCCACGACTTGGGCCTGCTCTCGCGCTGTGTGCTCGATATAACCGGCCTGCTCCTGAGCCAACCGCTCTATCACCCGAGACTGCTCCTGAATAGCAGCCTGCTGACGGTCTAACCTCTCGTGCATAGCTATGTCTCTCTCATCTTGTCATTGCTCTAAGGCTGTGAACATAGAAGTGAGGAGCTGAGAGAAGTCAGGCTGTGCTGGCTGCTGCTGTGCTAGCTCTAGCGGCGGGGCTGCGAAGGTGGATGGCCATGGGTCGCCCCGGAAATATGGGTGATACCTCTCGGGGGGCCCGTGGGTAGACCTCTATACCCTAATGCTCGGCGACGGAACAGGAGTCGGTGCTCTGGATGCCGGTGAAGCCGCAAAGAGCTCGTCCATAGTGAACTCCATGTCGAAATCTGACGGGGTCCTGGGCTGCTCCTGCTGTGGTAGCGGTGGCACAGTCTGAGGCTGAGGCTGGGGAGGCTGAGGAGGCTGCTGCTCTGGCTCGGGTAGAAGAGGCTGCGGCTCTGGCTGTGGAGGCTGCTGCTCTAGCTCCTGCTCTGGCTGCTCCGGGTCTGGACCCAAAGGTGGAAGGGAGAACATCCGCTTGGTCTCGTGGATGGACAGCACTCTGTAAGCCTCTGTCTGCCCTGACATCTGCACTGCTGCGGAGGCATCCACATGTATCCCCTCATCCAGGGGTCCTCTCAGCCTGTCCGGGGCAACTCCTAACCCCAAAAGCAACCGAGTGATGACTCCTCCCACTATCGCCACTGGTGTCAGTCCTCTGCCAACTCTGACCAAGTTAGCCAAAATCTCATGGCTAACGTTGAGGCGCTGGCCTGCCACCATAGCCCAGAGGCTCCAGATCTCGGCCGCATTAAGCAACCCTGGATTACCAGCTCGACCAAGGTACGAACTGGATAGCACTCTGTGCAGGTACCGGAGTGCCTGAGACACCAATACGGTGCTCTTCGCTGTATCATGATCATACAACACTCCCGGTAAGGCAATGGCCGCCCAGTGGGTGCGTCTCATCGCTCGCCGTGGGATCTCGACCCCCTCCTCTCTGGGAAGCCCCATGGCCTGTGCGAACCTCTGCCTGGTAATACTGAAATGCTGGCCATCAAACTAGAACTGGACCACCCTTGGCTCTGTATCTGATCTCTGAAAACCACCATAACGGAGGGTGGCTAGGACCTGGCGAGTAGCCTCTGGGAAGGTCTGGAAAGCGGGGTCAAGGAACTCTGTCCATTCGGTGCCCTCAACAAGCATGTCGACCTCCAGGGCCATCCCTAGGGCCTCTAGAAACGGCCGGGACACGAAGCAGCTAGCCAGAATCTCCACCTGAGCTAGTGCTCTATATCTCTGAGCTGACTCATCGTCCATCCAACCCAGAACCACGACCTCGGGCTGGGCCTGTGGTGCTCTGCGTCTAGGAGGCATCCTGCAAAAGAAATATTAGATGGTGAAAATTTGACAAAATAGGCATTATTAGGCTTGTTTTCTAGGTGAAAGCGCATTTAGGCCCCACCCGGGCAATAGCGGCCCGAATATGAGGTAAAAAAGAGATAATAAATGAAAAGGGGCGAACGTCCTGTCAAGGGATGTTGCCCAGCATGCTTCGCACATATCAAAATAGAGGAAACATGCAATCGGCATGGAAATATTTAAAGCGAATGAAAATGGGCTTTCTAGACCCCAAGGTATGCATTATACACAAAAATATTCAATTTTAGAATAAAAAATGAAAATTTGGGCAGCACCCCGGCAAGGGTGTGCCCAACCTCCTGCATAAAAAGGCATCAAACCAGGCCTCAGGCCTCAACAACAATATATAAATATAAATGGGATGTACCCCGGCAAGAGTGTGCCCCCAACAACACAAAATAATGGCCTCAGGCCTCAACAACAACAATATATATGCGCTAGAAAGCCTATTTCTAAGGCGACAAAGATATAGAAAAATTCTATTTCTATGTGATCATGCAAAAGCTCATATTAATTGCACTACAAAAATATATATATAAAATAAATAAAAAACGGGCAGCACTCTCCCTAGATTTTTAAGGCATCTAAAGCATTTTAGCCATTTCTAAGGCTAAAGGAAAAAGAAGAAACGAAGAAATAAATTAAATAAAAAGTAGAGTAGTTATTTTACTTACTTGCAGTCGCGAAAAATGTAGGAAAACTGAAGAAATATGAATGTCTGGGCGTCCGGTGAGTAGAGAATGCGAAAAGATGGAGAAATTGCAAGAAAAATGAGAAAGAATGCTTGAAAATGAAAAAAAAAAACGCTAAAGAACCGTTTTGAGAGGGGGAGTGAAAGTGACAGCGCCGCTGGTTCGTCTGTCACTCGCCCTTATATAGAGTTTCGTGACCGACGGGCTGGGCGTATGTAGGAGCGACCGACGGGCTGCCCGTCTGTCGTTCCAATTAATGCGTAATGAATGCGCGTGATTAATGTTATGCTGACGTATGCATCTGCCAGGTGGATCTTAACCAACGGGCAGGCCGTCTCTTGGGACAGACGGGTAGGCCGTCGGTGATGCCTTTCTATAAATTCTTCCAAAAATTTTGCTCCTTTTTTGTCTTTTTATTTTCTCAACATCTTGAGCCCTTTATTCTTCTTAGAATGTCTTCCTCTCTAGTCCAAAGAATGCACCGCATCCTAGATGAATAACACACTTGGGAAAAAGGCGCCCTTTCCTCTTTGTCTGGGCTAAACTATCTGCGTCGGGTCAAAATTGATCAGAACCTTCTTCTGGCTGCGACCCACTTCTGGAACCCCCGGTTTCACGTCTTCCGGTTCACTTACCAGGAGTTGTGCCCCCTGCCTGAGGAGTTAGCTGCCATTCTTGGAGCCTGGTTCCCTCCTAGCGCTCTGTCCTGCGTCCCTCGTTGCGGCCTACTCTAGACTCGGGACATAGCTATGGCTCTCGGTATACCTTCTTCTGAGGCCGTCCAGCTGATTTCTCCAGGCTCTTCCTTTGCTTTGGAGCCACTGGTCGAGGCTCTAGATCAGTTCACTAACATCCCCACTTACCGGGTAAGCATCATATTTCTATTTTGCATGGTGAACTTTCTCACTATTGTTCCAGGGGGTTTGACAGGTGATCCTCGCCTGTTCGGAGCCCTGAGCGACTTTCATCGGGGATCATCACCCTTCCCACTTATTCTGGCTGAGACCATTCTGGGCTTAGACGCTGTGAGCTCTGGATCCACCACTACCTTTACCGGCAGCCCCTTATTGCTCCAGGTACGTCATTATTTTAAAGGTACTGTGTCCCTTACGGATTTTCACACTAGCTTTTCTTAGCTGGAGGTGCGTCCTTTCGGATTTTCACACAACCTTGTGCCTTATTTTTGCCTGAAGTAAACCCTACTTACTCTAGCGGCTTTTTTTTCTTTTCTTTCCTTTTTTTTTCTTTCTCTTTTTTTTTTCTTTTCTTTTTTTTTCAGATCTGGCTGCAAGAGAAACTAAGGATGCTGTCTGAGCCACCTCTTCAAGTTATTCCACAGTATTCACCGAGCCATTTCCTTCCGCGTCGATGACTGTGAATGTGCCACCGTTGGTGAAGGCATTACCAGATTTGGCGAGCTGTCAGATGACGACATCAGTTTCACGTCTGCCTGGCTCCCACTGTCTCATGTGGTCATTGATGGGCCATCGGGGTGTGTTCCCCTCTGTGGGCTCCGTCAAGCCACCTTCTATATCACTTCTCGATGTACGCGTCAGCTTGGGACAACCCAGGATGTGGTGAGGGTTCCCTTGTCTTTTCGGGGAGGAGCTCTTTCGGCTGCATTTGCTTCTCGATATCATGAGCTGTGGAGTAAACTACCAGTGAAGATTGTTATTCCGAGGTTCGGCGATCATTCTGTGGCTTCAACTAGCGAATACAAGAAGTGGATCCTTAGCCCAGCATCTGATAACAGGACACGAGGGCTCAAGCATCTGGTCAGCGAGAGCAGCAGCAGGACTTAGCTTAGCTTACATATGTATTTCTTTTGGTGTTACATTTCTTTTTAAAGCAGAACTAGAAAATGACGAAAATGAAAAGACTAATATTCATTCTATTTCACGAAATTGTGTATATTTCCATGTAATTTCAGCAGACATGATCAGTTTTGACATTTACTCAACCGCGTACGCCCTATTAATACATGAAACCAAATTTTAACAGCATCAACTCCTATTACCAATCGGCCCTCTCGGGTTTTCACGATTGGACATTTTCTCTCGTGCCTCTAATTTTTGCACAGGATGCCTTTTTCCGGTTTTCACCCTGTCGAGGCGCCCAATTTTAGCACGGCCGCCTTTTTTCGGTTTTCGACCTGCAGGGCATTTTATTCTCTTTTTTTTATTTTTGTCTTTAGGCATGGAACCTCTTGAGCCTGTCGACATTGATCGGCTCCTTGAATTCATTTCCATCGCTATCCGACAAGATTGCAGCTCCTTTGGACAACAGCTTTTTAAGGATACACGGCCCCTCCCAGGTTGGTCTGAATTTTCCTCTGATATCGGGTATACCTGGTCTCATCTGCTTGAACACTAGTCCCCTTCTTTCAGCGGATGCTTTCTCACCTTCTTTCCGAATGTCCTGGCCAACCTCTTCTGGTAGATCTGATTGTGATAATAAGCCTTCAGCCTACTCTCATTCAGTAAGTTTAAGTGCTGTAGCCTCTGTCATGCCCATTCGGCCTCCGGGATTTGGGCTTCCATGACTACTCTCAGCGATCGAAGCTCTATCTCAACTGGCAATACTGCTTTCGTCCCGTATACCAGGGAAAATGGCGTAGCGCCCGTAGATGTCCTTACCGTTGTCCTGTATCCCCACAGTGCAAAGGGTAGCTTCTCTGCCCAGTCTTTATAAATTTGGACCATCTTGGATAGGATCTTCTTCATATTTTTATTAGCGGCCTCTACTGCCCCATTAGCTTGTGGTCGGTAGGGAGAGGATCTATGGTGCTTGATACCATATTTCTCAAGGAGCTTCCTGGTTTCCCCCATGAACTGCACCCCGTTGTTAGACACTGTATGGTGAGGGAGGCCATATCTGCAGATCAGATTTCTCTCTATGAACTTGGCCACTGTGACGCGCGCCGGTGTCCCTCGGCCACCCTTCTGACTACCAGCTTGTGGGTGATCGGGCAATTGAGGGTCCGCTAACAGCTTGCAATGAATTGTAAGTGCGTTTATGTTGGGCAACAAGGAGGTTTCATGGAGTCGCCATCCAATAGAACATTGGGAAAGTTTCTCTCGCCTCGGAGAGCCTAAGACTGCGCTTAGTATCCATTTTGGGCCAACCAAAGGGGTCTTGGAGGGTGAACCTCTCGCCCTAAGGAGCCTAGGATTAATGCCAAAATCTCGTGACACAAGAGGTGTTTTGGAGGGTAAACCTCTCGCCTCTTTGAGCCCAAAGACCAGAGATGGGTTCAGGACTTCTCATCTATTTCTACCTTGATTATTTTATGATTAAATTTTAATTATCATTAATTCGCTCTCTCTTCACACGATGCAATTGATTAAAGGCGCATTTATTCACATTTGGAAAGCAGTAAATGAACAAGTAATGAAAGCAATAAATTACAATAATACAGGGAGCAGAATACAACTCCCTTTTATAAATGTACGATACATACACAAATCGGGGCATTGCTTATTTTGAGGACTTTGGTCCTCGCATGCATCATTATCAAAATGGCTATTTTTATTGTGAGGATTTTTATTGGATAAAAATAGGTCATTGGGTCCTTACGTTTATGAAAACCTCTTTCTATTGAATATAAAACATTAATCAATTTTTATATTTAACGGGATACAAAAAGGGCATACTCATGTGCATAAAATAATTAATGAATAAACAAATAAAGGAAATAACCAAGAAGGTTAGAAAACTAAACCGAACGGAATCCTCCGAGCATGGTAGATCGCCCCCCGACCTCAGGATAGTCCAAGAAAATCAATATATGCTCACAGAAGGTTAAAAGATGTTAATATATGAAAGCTCAACATAAATGAAGTCAAAAAGACTTGAGAGAGATAGAAAAGATTTGGAAACGTGGAGACAGGACCCAGCGACGGCCTCTGTCGAGTGACCGACGGGCGTCAGTCAAAGTGACCAACGTGTCCCATCGCTCACTCAAGAGAGAGGGCGTCTGTGAGTGGGGTGACCGACGGGCGTCAGTGAAATAGATGACCCATCAGTCACCACTGCCTCCGAAAATAAACAGTAAAAACTCTCTTTTTCAAAGTAAAAATGGGTTTTTATAACAAAATGAGATGAAGATAATCAAAATAAAGAAAAGTGAAAGCAAAAAGCCAAAAGAACAGCAAAAATAAAGAATAAAGATGAAATAACATGGAGAATAAGTCAGAAATATTTACCCTCAGATAATGTTTTAGTGAGATTCTTGGTGTCGATTAGAGTCCCGCGCGCTCAACGAGAAACGAAATGAAAGGTCAGGAAAGAGGAAAATAGATTGTTTCCTTCTTAACCCTTCAAAAAGATTGACTTTGGAATCAAAAACCCAAAGAAAACTAATTAGTTTTAGTTCCTTTTTAACGGTTTGATCCTCAAATTAAAAGAAATTTCTTGATGTGTGTGTGTTTGCTAGAAGAGAGAGAAAATGCGCTTGAAATTTGGCAGAGTTTCCCCTTTTGAAAATTTTTTGGAACCCTTTTTAGGAAGAAATTCAAAGCTTTTATAGGCCAGGCACGACCGACGGGCGTCGGATGTGGAGACGGGCGTTGGAAGAATCCTTCTGACACAAGGATTCATCCGACGGCCCTGCCATTTCTACCGACGGGCGTCGAAGAGGTTGCGTGCTCTGGGAAACCAGGTGGCATGCTCCGGAAGAAGCGGGTCCGTCTGACGGTCGTTGGAAAAATCATAGGCCATCTGTGACCCTAAGCGACGAGCTGGCCTCCCACAGACGGGCTGGCCGTCTGTCGAGGAAAACATACTTTTTGACTCAAAAATTCCCGTTCTTCCCCCCTCTGCCTACAAAAGGTGAAAAGACTCATTTCTCGTGGAGTATGGGACTAAAACCTCCGAATCCAAACCGTTTGTATAGGTTCGGATACTGATTTCATCATAGGGTAATCTCTGATCCGGACCGCTCCGGGACACGGTGCCTACAACGATGCATTCATTTTTTGATATTAATTCAATTAATACGATTACATTTTATCTCAAAACTTTGGAAAACCCAAAGAAAATCTTGATAGCATCTGATATAACTCCTGAAGAGGAAAATTCGGAGTGATGAAAATAAAAAGAGAAAATAAAAATAGAAAATAGTAATAAAAAAAAACTAGTTGCAATTAGGGGATTGGATGAAAACTCACTAAGAGCATTAGAACCTTTCTGATTACCCGTCAAAGTGATCCCTGGATAAGATGGAACCTAGAAAATGATTTAGGCAGCCATTTTTTATATAGCTCTTTAAATGACTATTTTCTACCTTTATTTTACAATTGCTTCCTGGACCGTTGAGCCTTTATGTGGGTATGCTAAATGCGTGCCGATTTTGTTGTTACACATGTTGAAACTACCCTTCGCCTAAAATGATTTTTGCCTCCGCTTAGAAGAATGGCCGCTCTAGTAAGGATGGATGTACATTTTGATGCTTCTTTGGGCTATCAAATATTGCCCTGATAAGGATGGGCTTACACTTCGGGAAAAAGTTTCAATCATTGACAATTCTTTGGGTTATCAAAAATTGCCCTAATAAGGATGAGTTTACACTTTAGGAAGAGGGTTTAGTCATGCACAAAAGACATGAGATCACGAATAAAAAAAGGAAAAAAAATATAGGAGAAAAGCAATGAAAAAAAATAGAAAAGAAAAAGAAAAAAAAAAGGAAAAAGGGAAAAAAGAAGTAGAGCTCAAGATAGTAACCCCTTGATGAGTTTCTGTGGTTATCTTTTTAACTTAATTATTATTCTTGGCTTGATGAGCTAAAGTATTATCAAACCCAAACAAGAATACCTTTATAGTACGCAAATAAGCTGAGAATGGTCCTCCCATCAGTCGAGTAAATATTTCCATTGTAGCCATCTACCTAAGCCTAACCTTAACCGAAGTAAGACCTTTTGATTCTAAGTTCAGTCTTATTTAATTAGCGGAGATGACCTTCTATAGACACCGGGTCCCGAGGCGGTCCAAGATCAGGGTTACCCAAAGATGAAAATAAAGACTAATTCATAAGCGAGAAAATCGGAATTGATCGTCTCTTTATCAAATTCTTCTATTTGTCTCAAAATTCTTTTTAAATTCATCTATTTCTCGCCGATCCGCGCACTTCCCCCCAACCCCCCCCCCCCAGCTGCAAGATTTCTCGCCAGCTCCGCCCAATTTCCACCGAAAATCAACTTTTTCACATTTTTAAGGTAAAAAATGATTTTTTCTTGGTATTTTTTCAGATTTTGTTAAAATTTGACAAATATTAGTCAAATTTGGTGGGTGTTAAAATAACAAAAAATAAATAAAAACATTAATTGTAAATATCTGACTTTTAGAATTTTATTTTGAATTTTTGAGTGTTTTTTGTTGAAATTGGGGAAGAGAGAAATGGAAAAAAGCTGGAAGTGGACTAAATTGGGGCAGAGAATGGGTTTATTACAGAGGAGTTTTTCATTCGGTAGGGAGAGGAGAAAAAATTGATTTTTTTGGTAAGAAAAATTCTCTAAGTGAATTGATCTTTTCTAAGGCATTTTGGGGAGGTGTTCTTGAAGAAAGAGAGTGTATTTCGCTGGAAAAAGAAGAAATTTCTTGTTCTTGGAGTTCATCTTTTCTTTTTCTCAAAATTTAAAATCATTTTCTTTAATCTTCTTAATATTTTTTTCTTAAATCTAAAAATTTTCTTCTTTAATTACACTCTAGTTTTTCTTATATCTAAATTTTTGTTGAACTTGAAAACTTGAGAAAGGAAAATTAATTTCCTTAACTTGAGTTTTCTCATCAAATAGCAAACACAAAAAAAATCAAATCATTTTTTAATTTTAGTGTTCTTGAGTTATTTGAGACATAAACTCAAGATTTTCTTGAACATTTATTCGAGTTTACTCTTGAATCTTGACAAGGAGAATAGATCGAGATATCTTGCTTCCATATTACTTAATTCTGAGGGTAAAGATTCTTGAATCCATTTTTTTTATCTCATTTCATTTATGCATGCTAGTTTATTTACTTTTTTCTTGCATTGATAAATATGTGTTTTTAAGTTGAGATCTATTTTTTTAGCATGAGTTTTCAATCTTTATTTTATTTTTGGCATGAAAATGGATAAATATATGTGATGTTTGGAAATGAAAAATAAGATTTGCATGATTTTCTCCTTTAGAATTATTTCTTGTTATTTTTTTTATGCTTAAATATTATTGTCTCATATTACATATTTAATTACCTTCCTCTTGTCTATTCATATGATTTTACTAGATTATTATTATTATAATTATTGTTTATTGTTACTATCATCATTATATATGTTGTTAGCATATTATTATTATTATTATTATTTATTGTTGCTATCATCATTTATTATTATTATTATTATTATTATTATTATTATTATTATTATTATTATTATTATTATTATTATTGGAAGAGAGGGACAGGGTTATCCACGAGAGGTTGGATCGCCAGCAGGCTGCCATTCAGGAGCAGTCCCAGTCGGTGGAGCGCTTAGCCCGAGAGCAGGCCGGCTACATGGAGCATACGACTCGGGAGCAGGCTCGGGCCTTTGAGGTTTTTAGGGATGAGCAGGCTCGGGTCCTGGAGGCTTTCAGAGGGGAGCAGATGAGGATGTTTGAGCAGATTGCTCAGGGGCAGAGGGAGTTGAGACAGCAGCTTGCTCATGATTTGAGGACGTCACAGGACCAGGCATCTCAGAGGGTCGATATGATCCTACAGATGATTGATGAGTCACTTGACTCTCTGAGATCCCGCATCCAGGCAATGGAGGGGATTCTTCCACCTCTTTCTCAGACCATGAGGGAGTTTAGAGAGCAGACGGAGCAGAGCCTGGAGCAGAGGAGAAAGGCCGCCAGCGAGCAGACCATTCAGTTGAGCTAAGCCTTCAAGAAGTTGGGAGACAAGGTTTCTGAGACCTTAGGGTTTATGAGCACCTGTACCCAGCCCTTCTTGGATGGCTATGCTCAGATCCGTTTCAGGCGGGCCCATGATCACGAGGCAGGACCCTCCACTGCTCAGCCAGCTCCACCTCCACCTCCGTCAGGGACCGTGCATATATCGGATGACGAGGATCCCGATGAGCCCTCAGACTACATACCTCTCTGATCTTCAGGGAGTTATTTTTGTATCTTTTGTATCTTTTATTTTGTATATAGACTGTACAAAAATGACATTTCTAGTGAAACGTTTATTTCATTATTGCATGATCATTCGATTGTTAATTGTTTAATCACGTCACAGAAAGTGTATGTTCTCATATTTACTTATATGTCAATAAAAATGACAATATAACAAAAACAAAAATGATGATCAATGGTAGCTCAGAAAAAAAAACGAAACATGGCATAGCAAATAAAGCAAGATCACGCCATCAATAGACAGGTTAAAAGATAACCGCTCAAACATGAACTAATAAAATCTTTCATCACACAGGTACAGAGAAATACCGATCCAAACATAGACATCGATTAAAAAGATCTCTTTTGGAACAAGGAACCCAGCGGAGGTCCCACACTAGATCGAAGTTGTAGCCAAAGCATGCTGCATCTCACCAGATCGAAGTCGCGGCCAAAGCATGCTGCATCTTACTAGACCGAGGCTGTAGCCAAAGCATGCTGGATCTCACCAGATCGAAGTCGCGGCCAAAGCATGCTACATCTCACTAGATCGAGGTTGTAGCCAAAGCATGCTGCATCTCACCAGATCGAAGCTGTGGTTAAAGCATACCGCACTTCACCAGATCGAGACTGTAGCCAAAGCATGCTGCATCTCACCAGATCGAGGTTGTAGCCAAAGCATGCTGCTCTACCAGATTGAGGTTGTAGCCAAAGCATGCTACATCTCACCAGATTGAGATCATAGCCAAAGCATGCTGCATCTCACCAGATCGAGGTTGTAGTCAGAGCATGCTGCATCCCGCTAGGTACCTACAGGTCGAGACAAGACCGATGGAAGTATCTTCGCATCGCCGAGCGGATCGAGACGAGGTCCACCCAGCCAAAGGCACGGAGGTTGAAAAGCCGTCGCAGGTACGCTTACTTTCTGACCTTTCTCTGAGTTTTGGCTTATCTAGGCGCTTGTGCACTAGTTGCTCCAAAACTGGGGGCAACTGTAAGCACCGTGTCCCGGAGCGGTCCGGATCAGAGGTTACCCTATGATGAGATCAGTGTCCGAGCCTGTATAAAAGGGCTGGATTTGGAGGTTTTAGTCCCACGTTCCACGAGAAATGAGGCTTTTTACCATTCCTGGGCAGAGGGGGAGAAAACAGAGGTTTTTTCGAGTCAAAAAGCTTTTTGTCCTCCACAGACGGCCAGCCCGTCTGTGAAGTCAGCCCATCGCTTCGAGTCACCGACGGCTTGTGGTATTTTCCGACGCCCGTCTGAAAATCACCGCCCCTATCAGAACGCCGCCTGGTTTCCCGGAGCACGCAACCCTTCCGACGCCCGTCGGTGGATGTGGCAGGGCCGTCGGACGAATCCTTGTGTCAGAAGGATTCTTCTGAAGCCAGCCCCTATACGCCGACGCCCGTCGGTCGTGTCTGGCTATAAAAGCTCCGAATTTTCATTTGAAAATGGTTGGAAAAAAAATTTTCAAAGGAGGAAACTCTGCCCAATTTCAAGCAAATTTTCTCTCTCTTCCAACAAAACACATTTTCTAAGGAAATCTATTTAACCAAGGATCAAATCAGTCAAAAGGGACTAAAAGCTAATTAGTTTTCTTTAGATTTTGACTCCAAAATCGATCTTCTGAGGGGTTGAAGAAGAAATATCTCATTTTCTTTCTTTAATCTTTCATCTTTGCTTCTCGTGGAACGCGCGGGGCTCTAACCAACACAAGAATCTCACCCGAAGTGATTTTCTGAGGGTAAATATTTCGGATCCTTTCTCCATTTCACCTCATATTTATTTTCATTTTGTGGAGTTTTTGGGTATCTGTCCTTACTTTCTTTTGTTTTTTTGACTCTCTCATCTCCTTTTGGGATAAAACCCACTTTTCTTGACTTTGAAAAGGTTTCTCTTCATTCTGTCTTTTTCGGAGATAGTGGTGACCGACGGGTCATCTTCATCATCGACGCCCGTCGGTCACCCACCTACAGACGTCCCTCTTTGAGTGACAAACGGGCATATCGGATACCCTAACCGACGCCCGTCTGTCAACCAAGGAAGGCCATCGGTGGGTTCTGTCTCCATCTTTTTAATCGTTTTTCATCTCTTCCAAGTTTTTTGACCTCTTATATGTTAATTTTATATATATTAACATCTCTTAACTTCCTATGAGTGTATATTGATCCTCTTGGATGATCTCGAGCTTGAGCGGCTGCCCACAATGTTTGGAGGACTTCATCGGGTTTAGTTTCCTAATCCTCTTAATTATTTTCTTCATTTATTATTCATTGATTATTTTATGTATACGAATATACTCCTTTCATATCCCGTTAATGTATAAAAATGACTCAATATTTTATATTCAATAAAATGAAGTTTCACAAAAGCAAGGGTCTAATGCCCTATTTTCATCCAATAAAGATCATCACAAATAAAGATCCCCAATTTTAATAATGATGCATGCGAGGACCGAAGTCCTCAAAATGAGCAATGCCCCAATTTATGCATGCTTCGCACATTTACGAAAGGGAGTTGTATTCCGCTCCTTGTATTATTGTAATCTATTGCTTTCATTATCTATTTGATCATTTATCGCTTTTAAGATGTGAATAAGTGCGCCTTTTAATCAATTGCATAGTGTGGAGAGAGAGCGAATTAATGATATTAAAATTTGATCATAAAATAATTGAGGTAGAAATAGATGAGAAATCCCGGACCCAGCTCTGGTCTTTGGGCTCAAGAGGTTAGAGGTCATCCTTCAAGATACTTCTTGAGTCACGAGACTTTAGCGCTAATCCTAGGCTCCTTAGGGTGAGGAGTTCACCTTCCATGATCCCTCTGGCTGGCCCAAAATGGATACCAAGCGCAGTCTTAGGCTCTCCGAGGCGAGAGTAACTTTGCCAATGTTCTATTGGGTGGCGACTCCATGATACCTCCTTATTGCCCAACATAGACGCACTTGCGATTCATTCGCAAGCTGCCAATGGACCCGCAAATGCCTCGATCGCCCACGTGCGGGCGGTCCGAAAGGGCGTCGCAACGGGATCCGGCATGCGTCACAATGGTGTTTCTTAAGCTTCAAGTGGGGACCCACGAGTGCATTTATGCATTTGAGTTGAGTCTCATCCCCAATGTTGCATCTAGAATTCGCTTTAGAAAAATAAAAAAGAAAAAAAGAGCATCCTGGGCAAAAATTAAGGGCAGAGAGAAAATTTTCGATCATGAAAACCCGAGAGGGCTAGTTGATAATAGGAGTTTGATGATTTTAAGATTTATCCCGAGATTAGATGAGGTCTTATATTATTTGAGTTAATGTTAAATAATGATCATGTGTTACGAAGTCAAATTGAAACATATGCATTTATGCAATATTGATGTGGTCAGAGTAGTTAATTTTCCATACTCAAAATTTTCTAGTTCTGATATAAAGGTAACACATTGTTACTATCTGCCCTCTGCTTTTCTCGCTACTCGGGCCCTTCAGTTGATGCATTCTTCTGTCAACTATAAAGCCAATGCTATAATGCCTTCATGAGTAGGAATCAAGCTCATACGACTATGGTCTAAGGCAAGTACATGCGGATCACCCTTGAAAGATATTTGGCAATTACTTTAACCTCTCTTGTCAAAAAAAAAGAAGAAAAAAGAGAAAAGCCGCTGGATTGGGTTGGGTTATTTTCAGGCAAAAATAAGGCACGGGGTTATGTGAAAATTCGCAAAGGATGCATTTCCCGCTAAGAACAACTAGTGTGAAAATCCACAAGGGACACACTACCTTAAAAGAATGACTATAGGTATCAAATGAGAACCTCATAACCCCAAAAGGCATGAAATTCAAAAGTAATTCCAAAGGGTATTGATCCTACTGCAAATTGTGACCAAATCGGCTATCGCCTCCAAAACTAACTTAGATAAATTCTAATCCTGCATTTTTGCATGACACATACATTCCACGTCTATGCTCACTTTTTTTTTCCTGTATATTTGGCTTTCCAATTTTGCAGTAAGAGAGATTTGATGCGGACACCGGCAAAAGGCGAGTGACGACACCAATCCAAACATCAGTTCAAGCATCAATCCAAGCATCAACCAAAGACCTCTCAGGGGGCAACCAACCAAAAGGCTCCCAAGGGGCGCCACTTCAAATCTCAGACTAGCACGATGGCGGCACTACCATTCTATGGAAGGTTAGCACGACCACGGCACTACCACTTCAGAAGGGTTAGCATGATGACGGCACTACCACTCCATGGAGGGTTAGCACAATCATAGCACTACCACTTCAAATCTCAGAAGAGTTAGCACGATGGCGGCACTGCCATTCTACGGAAGGTTAGCACGACCACGGCACTACCACTTCAAAAGGGTTAGCACGATGACGGCACTACCACTCCACGGAGGGTTAGCACGATCATGGCCCTACTAATTTACATCTCAGAAGGGTTAGCACGACGTCGGCACTACCATTCTACTGAAGGTTAGCACGACTACGACACTACCACTTCAGAAGGGTTAGCACGATGGAGGCACTACCACTCCACAGAGCGTTAGCACTATCACGACACTACCACTTCACATCTCAGAAGGGTTAGCATGATGGCGGCACTACCATTCTAAGGAAGGTTAGCATGACCACAGCACTACCACTTTAGAAGGGTTAGTACGATGACGGCACTACCACTCCACAGAGGGGTAGCACGATCATGACATTACCACTTCAAATCTCAGAAGGGTTAGTACAATGGCGACAAAACCATTCTACGGAAGGCTAGCACGACCACGGCACTATCACTTCAGAAGGGTTAGCACGATGACGGCATTGCCACTCCATAGAGGGTTAGCACGATCACAACACTACTGCTTCACATCTCAGAAGGGTTAGTACGATGGCGACACTACCATTCTACGAAAGGTTAGCACGACCACGGCACTACCACTTTAGAAGGGTTAGCACGATGACGGCACTACCACTCCACAGAGGGTTAGCACGATCACGGCACTACCACGTCACATCTCAAAAGGGTTAGCACGATGGCGGCACTACCATTCTACGAAAGGTTAGCAAGACCACAACACTACCACTTCAGAAGGGTTAGAACGATGACGGCACTACCACTCCACGGAGGGTTAGCACGATCACGGCACTACCACTTCAAATCTTAGAAAGGTTAGCTCAATGGCGGCACTACCATTCTATGGAAGGTTAGCACGACTATGGTACTACAATTTCAGAAGGGTTAGCACTATGACGGCACTACCACTGCATGGAGGGTTAGCACAACCACAACACTACCACTTAAGAAGGGTTAGCACGATGACGGCACTACTACTCCACGGAGGGTTAGCACGATCACGGCACTACCACTTCACATCCCAGAAGGGTTAGCACGATAACTGTAGACACCAGGTCCCGAGTCGGTCCAAGATTAGGATTACCCGATGATGAAAATAAAGACCAATTCATGAGCAAGAAAATAGGAATCGGTCATTTCTTTGTCAAGTTCTTTTATTTTCCTCAAAATTCTTTTAATGTGTTCATTCTTATTTTTATTTTTATTTTTATTTTTATTCATGTTTTTGTATTTCATTTTATTATATTTTCTGAAAAAAAAAATTAAATTTGAAAAAAAAAAATATCGCGAATGTCGGGCGCGGCGGCGCGTTTATGGCAGCGCACTGGCGCTGGGCGCTGGGCGATGCGCAGCACCCGCTGCGCGAGAAAGAGCGACGCGCCGTTGCGCGTCGCTAAAGCCCCGCTGCGCGCAGCGAGATGCGCACGCTGCGCGCCAGCTCGCCCAGGATCGGCGAGAAATCTCGCCGATCCTGCCCAGTCCCCGCCGCAACCGCCCATTTCCGCCGAAATTAATGTTTTTCACTTTTTAGGCTAAAAAAATAATTTTTCCTTCTGATTTTTTTCAGATTTTATTAAATTTAATAAATAGTGGTCAAATGGGGTGGGAATTAAAATTCAAAAAATGACAAAAATAATTAAAAATAAATAAAAATGTTAATTGTCCAAATTTGACTTTAGGGATTTAATTTTGGATTTTTGAGTGTGTTTTGTTGAAAATTTGTGAAGGGGGAATCTTGGGGAAATCTGAGGGGAGCTGGAGAGGGCAGAGGATGGTAGGTTTTACGTGAGTGAGATTTCATTTGGACAAAAAAAAAAAATTGGTTTTGAAACAGTAAGAAAAATTCTCTCTAAAAAAGATTTTTTCCTAAGTCATTTGGGAGGGAGCTTCTTGAGGGGAGTTAGTGGATTTTACTGGAAAAAACAAAAGGGTTCAAGGTTCTTGGATTTCATCTTTTATTATTCTCCAAAACAAAAAAATATTTCTTCAATTCTCTTAATTCTTTTCTTTTACTCTACAAGTTTTCATCTTAAATTTCACTCTAGTTTTTTTATCTCTAAAAATTTTGTTTGATCTTGAAACCTTTGAGAAAGGAAAATCAATTCCTTAACTTGAATTTTCAGATCACATATCAAACAAAAAAATCAAATCATTTTTCTTGTTGGTGTTCTTGAGTTTTTTTAGACATAAACTCAAGATTTACTTGAACACATTTTCGAGTTAATTTTCGGATCTTGACAAGAGATTAGATCGGACTATCTTTCTTCAATATCATTTAACTCTGAGGGTAAAGATTCTTGGACCTATTTTTCATCTTATTTTTACTTCAATTTATTCATGTTAATTTATCTTATGTTATGTTATGTTGTTATTTCTGTGAATTAATACGTGTATGTGTTTTTTTGATTTGAGATCTATCTTTTTAGCATGAATATTCATCTTCTCATTTTGTCGCTGGCATAAAAATGGATAGATCTATATAATGCTAAAAACGGGATTTGTATGATTTTCTCTTTTATTATCACCCTTTTATAATTTTTGTATGCTTAAATGTTATTACCGCGTGATGCATGTTTTTTTCCTTTTATTTATTCACTTGATTTCATTGGCTTATTATTTTTATTATCGTTCTTATTATCATAAGAATTAATATTTATTTTTATCATCATCATTATATACGTTTTTAATATAACCCTTGCTAATTAATTGTTAACCATGTGGACCTTTGCATTTGTTTGGTTTTTAATTATTTTCTGTGTTTTCTTACATAGATCTAAGGTTTCTAATATTATTTTTTCCATCGTTTCATTTCATCGTTCGTCATTATTATTATTATCATCATTACTATTATTGTTGTTATTTTCATTAATACTACTATTGTCATTATTTATCATTACACATTATCATTATTATCATTATTATTATTATTATTATTCTTGTCGTCTTTGTCGTCATTATCACTATTTATTTAATATTATTGTTATTATTATTGCTATTATTTTTATTTTTTTTACCATTTAACGTAATATTTTAATATGTCAACTTAGCTTCATGTATCATCTAATTTACTAGTCACTCAATATGCATATTTTACCTAGTTCATTATTTTTGTTTAATTGAATTTTGTTTGGACACTAACATCAATTTTACCTGTGTTTGTTTTTCCTTGTGTCAAATTCTTGTGTTCCCCTGTTTGAGCGTCCGTGCGAATGGAAGAGGAGACCGGAGAATTATTATTATTTTTATTGTACTTGTTATTTTTTTGTTTGTTTTACTGAGTTATTTGGCATGTAATAATTAATTAAACCATTTATTTTATGCACGCTTAATCAAAAATCACACAAAAATATTTCTACAAATGAAATTGGATTTTCTAATAAAATGAGACCAACGTCCTAGTTTTCCATCCAAAATAAATTGTCACTTTAAAATGATTTTCTTTAATTGTGCATGAGAGGACCAACGTCCTCAACATTAATAAATACCCCGTTTTATGCATGATTTATATTTTATTTACAATGGGGGTTGTATTCCGCCCCTAGTTTTGTTGTAATTTAATTTTGTCATTATTTTATTTTTATTTATCATTTCATATGTGATTGATGTGCGCTTTAAATTCAATGCATTAATCGTGTGAGAGGAGGGATAAAACTTTGTAATTTAAAAGCTCATTTATAATTAATCAAGACATAAATAAGTGTGAAGTTCCGAACACCATCTCTGGTTTAGACCGATAAGAGGTTAAATTTTCCCAATTTCTCATAAATTGGGTGGCGACTCCAAAATACCTCAAAAGTGCCTAAAGGTGTTATGGCGATGGATGGTCCTTTTCAATGTTCTATTGTGAAAGGAGGTGCCGAAAAATATCTCATAACACTTAAGATCGGAAAAGACGCGAACCAATCCCTCGAATCCTAAAGCGGATTCCTGACGAGGGCCTTGCTGGGTTCGGCGCGCGTCACAGTGGCGACTCCACTGGGGACTGTTTGTGACTTTGCTCTGAAAATGTCTTGGTTAAAATGTATAATTGGGTTTTTAAAACTAAAATTTCATCTCTCATCTAAATTTCATTGCATCCATTCTAGAGCCTTAGAATTATGCTAGTTTGGTCCCTCTATTAGCCCCGGTGCATTCCTGAAGCACGACCTCATTTTCACTCAATTTGGGGAAGTGTTAAGGATAATCACCAGCCCAAGCCTCGTGCCATCAAATGGTGACCCGATCGGTCGTTATGCTCGTGATGAGATAGACCCGTCGTGCAGGGACCATGCTTGGGTAGCCCTAAAGCAACACCACCTTGACCAAAGCTCATATAATGGCAATAGATAATTCCCCTAGGTGGTATGTACCTTAATATAGTGCTTGCTACGTGGGTCATCGTGTATTAAACAAAATCAAACAAATTAAGTGGTCTTCTATGGAAAGCTTTAAAGCTTCAATAACCTCACCTTAATTTGGTTGAAGTGTCCAAATACACAATGGCCGAAAATCATATGTGTGCGCATCTCGAGAGACGTTGTGCTACTATGCACTAACGCATTCCTCGGGTCCCCCGTTGACCCACGGATTAAGCCCACCTAGGAAGAGACCAATTGATTTCGTGTGTGGGAGCTAAAAGGTTGGAAGGATCTACTTGCTTGTATATGGTTGTGACGTGTTGCATAGCTCACAATCATGCACCATGCACGTCATTCACGCATCAATCTAACAAAGTGAGTTATGCAACCATCATAGATTCATTCGGGTGGTCTAGAGATCCTAGTGGACGGCTGATCAGGAATCCTATCTTCTGGTCACCTGGAGGGGTGTCAGTTCAAGAGTCAGATACAGAAAGCAGTAAGACTTCATCTTCAGTGACATCAAGTATGGCTGAAATTCCCAGAGAATTGGAGGCTACTCGTGCATTGGTTGCTGAGGAAGTGGGTAAGAGATTGGAAGAATTTGAAAATAGAATGTTGACGATGATGGGAAATTTGACCACTATGATGACACAGTCTGCGGGGCAACCATCAAATGCTCCCATAATGACCCAACCTATTGGGCAGCCACCAGTTGCTCCTATAGTGGGACAAGAGAGGCAAGATTTGGGCAAGGAGGATCCTCCGGTGATTTTACGCTCGCCAGTGATTGAACCTAGGGGTGCACCCGAACCAAAAAGGGTTGTAGACCTTGATAATGATTCCTTTGAAGATGACATGGAGGTCCCAGTCCCAATGAAGGGTAAGGCACCTAAAGTCGAGGAAGCAATGTGGAAAAAAATGGAAGAAATGTTCGAAGCTATGACAAGGATACTGACTGTGGGAAGAGGAATGAACCCTGAAGACCGGGAGTTGGATAGTGATGACCTAATTCCCCTTAATTTTAAGATGCCCGATATCCCTAAGTTTGATGGTACTTCTGATCCCATGGCGCACATCAAGCAGTATTCATTAGTAATGAAGGGGACAACTCTAACCAGGAAGCAAAAAATTGAGTACTTCTGCTTGAGCCTTACGGGGCCTGCAGTCGGCTGGTATCATGGGTTAGACAGAAGATCCAAAGAAGATTGGGACTTGTTGACTGAAGAATTCTTAAAGCAGTATGATTACAGTACTAGGATGGAGATAACGCTGAAAGATTTAGAGCTGCTGCAGCAAAAGCCGGGGGAATCTTTTCACGAGTACCTCACTCGATGGAGGAATCGGGTTATGGAAATGAAGCGTAAACTAGATACTCCTGACCAGATTCGATTGTTTGTCAGGAATGCCAGCCCATATCTAAGGGACGGATTGAAAATGAAAGGGTTGAGAGATTGGGAGTCTTTAAAAGACATTGCCATAGAAGCAGAGAGTGAGTACATGGCGAGGAGGACAAGCAATGAGGCCTATGCCAGAAAGAGCTACAGTAATCTAGGGGCAGGCAAGTTGGCAAGTTCTAGCAATGGTAATAAAATCATAAGGACGGCCGAGGTTTCAACCACAGGAGTGAACCAACGGCACTTCTCAAACTTAGGTCGACCTTTATCCTGGGTATTGAAGCGATTAATGAAATTGGGAAAACTACAACCGTTGCCACCTAGGCCATGTAGAACCCAAGGGCAGCCGGGGCACAGAGACAATGAATATTGTGAATTCCACCAACACACTGGGCATCTGACTGACAACTGTACGAGGCTGAGGCACCATATTCAAGATTTGATTGACAGTAAACAGATTTCCGATCCTGAGAAGAGGGAAAAGGAAAAGACGGCTGGGTATAATGCTGTTCCCCCACCTGTTTTTATGATAGGTTCAAGCCTGCCGGAAGGGTATGTGTTAAGAGACCTTTATGGTAATGATTATGTGGCCATTGTTCGTCCCGAGCAGGGGATTAATGAAGAGAAGCTTCAGGTTGGCATGATAGAATATTGGGACTTGACCAGCGAAAGCGAGGATGGAAAAGTTGACGAGCTAGAGGACGCGTGGAATTCCGAGGGTGAAGAGAAGGTGCAAGAGGTACAAGCTGTGACCCGAAGTGGTAGAGTGATTCCAGAGGTGGAGAGGCCTCAAGACCTAGTGCCTGCGCCTGCAGAAAAGGAACTCGAGGAGGATGGGATAATGAGACAGCTGAAGAAGACATCGGCTCAGATATAGGTGTGGGACCTGCTGAGACATTCTCCGAGTCACAGACAAAAGCTGGTGGAAGCCTTGTGTGAATCAACAGTTGCTACAACCATTTCACCTACCGAGTTATTGGACATGGTGAAAGGGGGATCTGGAGAAAATGTAGTCTACACCGATGCTGACTTGCCAATTGAGGGTCGCAATCACAATCGCTCCCTGTACATCAGAGCCCAGATTAATGGGAAGCATACGGCTTGCGTCATGGTGGACGACGGATCTTCCATCAACGTATGTCCACTAGTGGCATTATCTGCTTTTGGGATGAATGAGAGCCTATTGAGTAAATCTGACCTGACCATTACCGCCTATGACAATTCAAGAAGACAAGTTGCTGGGACTTTCAAGGCATAAGTAAAAACTGGGCAGTTGAGACAGAAACTGAATTTGTCGTCCTGCCTATCCCAGCCAACTTCGCAGTACTACTAGGAAGGCCTTGGTTTCACAAACTAGGAGGGGTTCCGTCCACCCTCCACCAAATGATCAAAATTCCTTATGAAGGCCAGGTCGTGACAGTCAAAGCAGCCAATAATAATCAAGTGTCAGTCCTCGGGATTTCCAATCAACCCTTCAGTGGGTTCCATGTGGCCGTGATGGATGAAGAAGATGGTCTAGAGGGGACCGATCAGGTCGCCGGTATGATGAAAAAGATGAACTTCCTCCCGGGTGCCGGTTTAGGCAAAAACTTGCAAGGGCTCCAGGCACCTGTCACTACGAGAGGGCAAAAGGATAGAAGAGGGTTGGGTTATACCGCTGAAATTAAGAAAAATAAGCTTGTGAAGAAGCCTGTAGAGATCCCGCATATCTTAGAAAGTTTCATGCCAGCAGCATCAGCATGTGCCTATTGTGGGGAGGCTGACCCACAGTGGATTGGTGGCAAGATCACTCCAGGTTTTGAGATTTTCAATGATGTTTTTGACTGGTCCGACGGAATGGTCAAGTCAGTAGAAGGTTTTTGGGATGAGGAGATTTTCAATCAAAGTTTGGTATGGGATCGGGAAGTTCCTGAAGAGGTCGTTACTGACAGCCTGCTAGCCATGCGGGTGAAAGGCAAAGGAAAAATGGAGGCTAAGGTGGTAATGCCAGAATTGGAGGACCTGGAGATTGCGGACAACCAAGGCATTGGGCCATCAACTTCAGCATCGGTATCAGCAGAGGACGCTGATGATAGCTTTTCTGATGTACTTTTTACTCCTGAACTGTTTGACAATCATGCTTGTAATTTCGAGTGTTTTAATAAGATGAATGACTTTGCTTACTTGTGTGATGTTTCTCATGATTTCATTGTGCACGATCACGAACATGAATCATTCATATTTGACATTAACTCAACTAATACCACCTCATTTAATCTCGGGACTTTGGAAAACCCAAAAGAAATCCTGATAGCATCTGATGTGACTCCTGAAGAAAGTGAAAATTTTGAGAGAATTTTAAAAAAATATGAAAAAGTCTTTGCCTGGACCTATGAAGATATGCCAGGAATTGATCAAGAGGTAGCTGAACATGCCATTCCGACCTATCCAGAATGTAAGCCAGTTAAACAGAAGCTTAGGAGGCTCAGACCAGAATGGGCCGAAAAAGTAAAAGAAGAGGTGCATAAACAGATTGAAGCAAAGTTTCTAATAGAGGTTCAGTACCCAACATGGTTGGCTAACGTCGTCCCTGTAGCTAAAAAGGATGGAAAGGTTCGGGTATGTGTGGACTACCGAGATTTGAACAAACCATGTCCGAAAGATGATTTTCCATTGCCCCACATTGATGTGCTGGTCGATAGTGCTGCAGCTTGCACGATGTACAGTTTCGTGGATGGGTATGCGGGATACAACCAAATCCTCAATAAGATCGCGGATCGGATTAAGACGGCCTTCATCACTGAGTGGGGCACATTTGCCTACCGGGTTATGCCATTTGGACTAAAGAATGCAGGAGCAACATACCAAAGAATGGCCACCAAGATCTTGGATGACTTAATCCACAAAGAAGTGGAAGTATATGTCGATGACATGATGATCAAGTCGGCCACTCGAGAGGGACATTTTGAGGCCTTGGAAAAGTTCTTCCAGAGGATTGACAAGTACAACCTTCGTCTTAACCCTAAGAAATGCATCTTTGGGGTAACCTCAGGTAAACTGTTAGGCCATGTGGTGAGTCAAAGGGGAATTGAAGTAGACCCAGATAAGGTTAAAGCAATCAGGGAGATGCCAACACCTCGGAAGGAAAAAGAAGTTAGGAGTTTTTTAGGCAAATTGCAATATATTAGCAGGTTCATTTCCAAGCTTGCTTCGGTATGCGAACCGATTTTTAAGCTCCTTAGGAAGAATCAGCCAGTTAGGTGGAACGATGACTGCCAGAAAGCTTTTGATATTATCAAGGAATATCTTTTACACCCACCAGTTCTGCGGCCACCGCAGCCGGCCAGGCCATTAATCCTTTATCTAGCAATAGAAGAAAATTCTGTAGGCGCTATGATGGCCCAAGAAGATGAGTTCGGGGTTGAGTTTGCGGTTTACTACCTCAGCAAGAAATTCCTTCCTTATGAAGCCAAATATGTCGAGGTGGAAAAGATTTGTTTAGCAGTAATTTGGGCTTCAAAGAAACTAAGGCACTATTTCCATTCTTACAAGGTGCAGGCGGTCGCACAGCAAAATTCTCTCCGATACCTTCAGGAGGCACCCTCTCTGCTAGGAAAAATGGGAAGATGGTTGTTATTGCTGCAGGAGTTTGATATGGAGTATATCACCAGAAAGACCATTAAGGGCCGGGCAGTTGCGGAGTTCTTAGCCAGCCACCCGATTGAAGGTGACCAATTGGAATATGAATTTCCTGATGAAGATGTATTGGCCATCACAGCACAGAAGTGGCAGATGTACTTCGATGGGGCAGTGAATAGCAAGGGAGCTGGAGTAGGAGTAATTTTGGTGACCCCAGAGGGTGAAAAACTCCCCTTAGCTAAGAAGTTAAGATATGGAGCCACCAATAATGAAGCTGAGTATGAAGCCTGCATCTTCGGGTTAGAAGCACTCTCAGCCGTGGGGGCAAAAGTAGCGGAGGTTTTCGAAGACTCATCCTTAGTGGTCCATCAGGTCAGGGGTGAATGTCCATCAAGGAAGAACGGTTGCTACCGTATGTGGAGTGTTTGACGGGACTAAGTAGTCAATTCGAAGTCTGCACTTTTAGCCATGTGCCTCGAGATGAGAACCAATTAGCTGATGCCCTAGCCACCCTTGTATCTATATGGGATAACCCATAAGGAGTGGTCATGAAGCCGGTGCTGGTCTTTAGTTCGGATAGGCCATGCTTTGAAGCTGAAAGGGTGATGGATGTTGAGGTTGGCGACGAAAAACCTTGGTATTACGATATCCAGAATTATTTAGAGAGGTCGGTTTTCCCGGAAGAGGCCACTGAGAAGGATCAAAGAATGATTAAAAAGTTGTCCTCTCAATTCATTAGTGTGGATGGGGCACTATACAAAAGACAAGTGGATGGTATTCAATTGAGGTGTTTAGCAGAGAAAGAAGCTGAAAGGATTATGGAAGAAATTCATGCCGGTGTTTGCGGAGCCCACGTGAACGGTTTAGCCTTGGCAAAGAAGATCATGCGCCAAGGATTTTATTGGATTACAATAGACACTGATTGTTCAAAGTATGTGAAGCAATGCCAGTTATGCCAGCAATACGCAGACATGAGGCACGTGCCAGTTTCAGAATTACACAATTTGACGTCTCCATGGCCATTTGCAGCTTGGGGAATAGATATAATAGGGGAGATACATCCTACAGCATCTAACGGGCACAGGTTTATTATTGTCGCTATTGATTATTTCACTAAGTGGGTCAAAGCTGAATCCTTCAGAAAGGTGGACGCTGGGGATGTGGCCAAGTTCATCGAGCGAAATTTGATATGCAGATATGGCCTCCCACACCACATCGTGTCGGATAACGGGGTACAATTCTTGGCGGAAACCAAGTGGATGCTCCAAAAGTATGGAATCTAACATCACAAATCCTCTCCATACCGACCGCAGGCTAATGGAGCAGTTGAGGCAGCGAATAAGAATGTCAAAAGAATATTGGCCAAGATGGTACAGACTTATAAGGATTGGGCAGAAAAGTTACCTTTCGCACTCTGGGGCTATAGGACCAGTATCAGGACTTCGACAGGAGCCACCCCCTTCTCCCTAGTCTATGGGACAGAGGCGTTTTACCAGTAGAAATCGAGCTCAAATCGTTGAGAGTAATATCAGAGGCCCAGCTGCCAGAAACAGAATGGACGCAGCAGCGATTGCTACAACTGAACTTGCTAGATGAGGATAGAATGCGGGCCTATTATCACAATCAGGTTTACCAGAAGAGATTGGCTCGATCTTTTGGGAAGAAAGTCAAAAAGCACCCCTTAGGAGAAGGAGATTTGGTCTTCAAGCAAATGAGGCCGGGGGTTCCGCACTTTCGTGCACTACAAGAAAATTAGGAAATAGCAACGGAAAATAGCAACGGAATTTGCTAATTTTCCGTTGCTAATCGAAATCAGCAACGGAAAATAGCAACGGAAAAATCCGTTGCAATTTCGGCCGACGCTAAATTTAGCAACGGAATTTACTTCCGTTGCTAAAAATAGCAACGGAATTTACTTTCCGTTGCTATTTTCAGCAACGGATTTCTCATTCCGTTGCTAAAAATAGCAACGGAATAAGTATTCCGTTGCAATTTTTAGCAACGGAAAATTAATTCCGTTGCTATTTTAGCAACGGAATGAGTTTTCCGTTGCTATTTTCAGCAACGGAAAATCAATTCCGTTGCTATTTTAGCAACGGAACTTCATTTCCGTTGCTATTTTCAACAGTATAAGATTTATTTTTTAAATAAATATAATGCAATTAGCAACGGAATATCAATTCCGTTGCTATTTTTAGCAACGGAATTGATATTCCGTTGCTATTTACAATACTGAAAAAAATTATTTTTTAAATTAATATAATTCAAATCCTGTATATATTAATAATGTATGCTTATCGATAATATAATCTCATATAAAAATTATAATACACAATAATTAAAATCCTGAAAATATATTATAATATTATAAAATAAAAATCCGAAAAAACATCACAAAAGTAAATTTAGTATAACATCACTTAATTTTATGGACAAGTTGGAGTGTCTGTCAGTACGGTTTAATTTCCAATATTAGACAATATTAAAACTAAACCTATTCTCTATTCACAAAGATGTTTTGCAGCTATCTAAAAATGGTTTCACGGTTTTGGCATACGCCGAGAGTCAGGCTTCGAGTTGGAAACACCAGCCCACTTTTTGTGTACACAGAACCAACATCTGGAACTCCAACACGTGAAGAAACCATTGTTGCATTAATAGGCTGAAAGTTCGTATTTCCAACAAACCAATAGAGAGCCCACTTCAGATTGCAGAGTGTGTACTTCAGAGCTTTGGTCCAAATCTCCGGCTTTTTGAAACTCAGGGTGATTGGGTGATCTTCCACCACTTTGTCATTCTCAATCCTGCACAATTTTATTTCAGATTTAAAGAGACAATGGCAACAGCATATACGTGTTCAATGACAAGCAATGGTTTCTCCATAAATATGCAAACAGGCCAAAGTTATTTTCTTTGCAAACTCAATCTCTATGACTTACTTGAATGGTAGTATAAAACGCTTCTCTGGTGGAATGTTTTTAATTAGATAAATTTCTTAATTCTAGAATGAACTATTTATTTTTTATTTATTAGATGAACGAATTTACTATACAATATATGCTAAATAAGTAAATTTGGCTCATATATAAAAAAAAATATTGAGTGAATTAAGTAATATAAGGAACACATATTTAATTAATTGATTTTTTCTTGGCAAGAAGAGGTATGAATACGTTTATAAATCATAATATAAGAACATTTAAATAAGATTGATTATTATTAATTATTGATTCATATATAAATTATTCAATAATTAAGCTTTGCAAAAACTTTATATATGTATTTGTTTGATATGAACTTCCTATCGTTTTCACAACATCAGTTCCTTAGCTTGCAGATACTACTATCATAAACAGCATACAACTAAGAATTCCAATAAACAATTAAAAGTGCTAATATATCTAAGTCCATCTAATTTCTGGACTAATTAATTAATTATAGTTATATCTTTATCTTTAATAAAATAATAATTTTTAAAAATGTTTCCAATTTTAATCCAGTTAATGTCAGATGGGCCATTGTGAGGAATTGAAGATATGGAGATTAATTATACCAAGAATTAGTCAACAGCTAAAAGTGGGCAAATATTGGTGGATGTGGGTTGACCTCTACGGGCACATCAATTCCCAATCAAAAGGAACAAGTGTTTATTACGTGTGCCAATCAAACAATTAATACTACTTAGATTGGAGCTGCCAATAAATGTTTAAACTCAGATTCTTAATATACAGGGCCATATATAAATGGACTGCATCTCAATTAATTAAAAATGACATCTAGTTTGAATTCTAACATGAAATCTCTAATTAAAGAAAAATTAAGCGTTATCATTCCAGTATTTTACAGTATTTTCACTCTGAAGAGCAGATAAACAGTGTGATGTGGAGTAAACTAGAAATGTGATTTGAGCATGCATCAGTAGTAGCATTGCTAAAAAGAACTTTGACAATGAGAATGCTAATTTAGCAAAAACATACTCCTCCTTCTTAATCATATACTATATTTAAAGGCAATTAAATTTAAGTAAATAAATATTATCCTATAGGAAAATAAAGGTGTAGGATAAACACGTAACATACATTCAACCAGTAAAAATAAGAGAATGCTGACCTTTTGGGGGACAGTGTCATCCATATGAACAAAGTACTGCCTGGTAAAACAAATAGTTAAATTTCATGACTTGATGGAAAATAAAAGCTGCGTTAACAGCAAATGAAAAAAAAATACAGAAGTGCTAGTTTTAGGTGAATCAACTTACTTAACAACAGAGTATGCAGGATTGTCTTGTAGAGAATTGGGGTAAGTCTACAATGAAAAACAACAAACAAAAAATGTAAGCCAAACATAGCTAAAACAACATAAGCAAATAGCCCATTCCAATTTAAAATGAAATCAGTAGAGCAACAGCATTATGTTCTTTCAAGCTATTTTTATTGCCAACAGCCAGAATTAACCGTTTGAAAAAATAAAGAAAAAGCTAACATTGTGATTCATCAAAATCTAGTGAGAAGATATCCATCGGGATCCTTGTGCTTTGAACATTATTGTGATTTTTGAATCTACCATTTGGTGAACACAATGGATGGTGAATGTACATCACAATGACAGTAATATCATCATGAAAATGTCGCCTCGCTCCTCTTTCAATTCGTTTCATGTCACCATATCCCATTCCTCTTTTCCTTGCTGCCTCTCGAACAGCAGCTCTCACCAATCGTTTTGCTATTCCCTGTCGAAGAAAAATACAGCATGTTCATTCCATGAATTCTTCAGTTAGAAACTGCACGGAAACAGATCATACTTACAGATCGTGGGCTTGATTTTGTTTACAAACTATTAATTGTAGATTTTGATGTTACCTCAGACATTAGAACCCAAGGAATTGCTCCCATTCCAATGGAAAAAGAGGCTATAAAAAGCTGAAATCAACAAAAGCAAAATAACACTTTTAGTATTGTGGAGATTAAGAGAAGCAATTTGATAGTTTCTGGTGTAAATTAGATTACCATGACACCAGAGATTACAAGGATTGGAACCCAGTCACCAACCAAATTGTGTTCCTGATGAATAGATATGTCAAAAAATGAAGGCTTCAATACAAATCATGATCTTCATAATCATTTTTAAAAAGAAGGAAGTCCCAATTAGCAGATTGCCTAGAAGTAACCCGCAGAAAAGTATACCAATACACATTATTCACACCAATTAACAAATTACAGTGGCGACCATAATGGATAACATCAGAATAGGCTACCTGAAACTACCATCTTCGGAATATTTGCCATAGATAATTAGGTTGTAGCGAAATCAAACAAAAGATATAAAATAATCCAGTAAGAAAACTCCAAAAAAGGACAACCGCCAACAATTGCAGAAATAAACCATGTAATCAAGCATTTCTTTAAGAAATAAGAATCAGAATTCTTAATCAGGAACTAGTAGAATCAAATCACAAATCGCATTGTTCAAAGCGCATATATAAAACGACAAGAGATACCGTATTCTTCCAACGATCCTGCGCGTTGACAGCAGATCGCCGGCGTAGGAGGAGGAAGTACTGGAGCTCATGGCCAAAAAGAAAAAGACAGCAGATCGGATCGACTTTGCGGCGGTAGCTGCGAGACTGGATTTGCGGCGGCAGGGTGGGGGCCAGCGGCGGCGAAGGAGCTGACGGCAACGGGATGGGGGGGCAACGCCGGATCTTGCTCCTGGTGGTTCTCGGGGGGCAGGGGGGCGGGGACGCGTGAGGCAGAGGAGTAGAAAATTGATTATGTGTGGTTTAGGGTAAGAAAAGAAGAAAGGAAAATGATATAAAAATAAAATTAAGCTTGCATTTAGCAACGGAAACTCAATTCCGTTGCTATTTTAGAATTCGATTTTTTTAGAAATTGATAGCAACGGAATTTATAAATAGCAACGGAAAATATATTCCGTTGCTAAATAGCAACGGAATTAATTTTCGTTGCTATTTTAGAATTCGATTTTCATTCTGCATATTTAGAAATTAATAGCAACGGAATTCATATTCCGTTGCTATTTAGCAACGGAAATCATATTCCGTTGCTAAATAGCAACGGAATTAATTTCCGTTGCTATTTTAGAAGCCGATTTCTTCCGTGTATATATCTAAAAATTGATAGCAACGGAATCTCATTTCCGTTGCTATTTAGCAACGGAATTAATTTCCGTTGCTATTTTAGAAGCCGATTTTTTAAGTGTATATATTTAAAAATTGATAGCAACGGAATCTCTTTTCCGTTGCTATTTAGCAACGGAAATTAAATTCCGTTGCTATTTTAGAACCCGATTTTTTCAGCCTGTATATTTAAAAATGGATAGCAACGGAATTAATATTCCGTTGCTATTTAGAAACGGAATTCTTATTCCGTTGCTATTTAGCAACGGAAATCATATTCCGTTGCTAAATAGCAACGGAATTAATTTCCGTTGCTATTTTAGAAGCCGATTTTTTAGTATATATATTTAAAAATTGATAGCAACGGAATCTCAATTCCGTTGCTATTTAGCAACGGAAAAAAAATTCCGTTGCTAAATAGCAATGGAAAATTTATTCCGTTGCTATTTTTGAACCCGATTTTTTCATCCTATATATTTAGAAATTGATAGCAACGGACTCTAATATCCGTTGCTATTTAGCAACGGAATATATATTCCGTTGCTAAATTAGCAACGGGACCATATTTCCGTTGCTAAATTAGCAACGGAAACCTATTTCCGTTGCTATTTTTCGCTCCAAATTTTTCCCGCATTTTGTTCGCGCGATATTTAGCAACGGTATTTATATTCCGTTGCTAATAACCGTTGCTAAATTTACGCGCCAAACTTTCCCTCCTCTTTTAGCGACCGAAAATATCGAAAAACATTTCCGTTGTTATATGTGTGAAACGTAACCGAAAATGGCAACGGAATTAATTTTCCGTTGCTAAATAGCAACGGAAATGGAATTCCGTTGCTATTTAGCAACGGAAAAAATTCCGTTGCTATTTTTCCGTTGCTATTTAATAAAATTCTTGTAGTGGTGGTAAATTCAGACCGACTTGGGAAGGACCTTTTGTTCTGAAGAAGATATTATCCAAAGGGGCTGCAATCTTGACGGACAGTGACGGAAATGAGTTCAAGGAACCAGTCAACGTCGACAGATTAAAGAGGTTCCATGGCTAAAAGACTAAAATAAAAATAAAGAGAATAAATGCCCCACGGGTCGAAAACCGAAAGAAAAGCGGCCTTGTTAAAATCGGCGCCTTGTCAAGGTGAAAACCGAAAAAAGGCATCTTGGGCAAAAGTTAAAGGCTGAGAGAAAATGGTCAATCATGAAAACCCGAGAGGGCTGATTGATAATAGGAGTTTGATGCTTTCAGGATCCATCTCGAGATTAGATGCGGTTTCATATTTTGAGCCTAATGTTAAATAATGGTCATGATAATGAAATCACGTGGAGACATTTACATGTACGCGAATGTACGCTCATTTTGCGTGATGCCATTATCTTCCTTTCTGGAGAAGTAATACATTATTTTTAGATGTGTGCGATGTCCGCCATTATTTTTGCCAGCAAAGGGTTTAGCTAAAAAAAAAAAAAAACCGTTAGAGATAAAAACCGTAACTGGCTCTCTAAGCAAAAGTTAGGCCAAGGGGCAGGGTGAAAACCTGGATATAGGCAGTCTGTCCTAAAAAAAAAAATTAAAAAAAAAATAACCGCTAGGATGGGTTGGGTCCATCCTAGGCAAAAATAAGGCATAGGGTTATGTGAAAATCCTCGAAAGGACGCATGCCCCCACAAAGAAAAGCTAGTGTGAAAACCCACAAGGGGCGCACTACCTTTAAAATAATGACTTTTGTTGCAAGGAGGGATAAGGTAGCATGAACTCTGATGACTCTGCTTGAGACAGGACGAAGCCTAACTCAAGATATAATTCAAAATTCAAGCCATGTGCCCACTGACCGGGGGCAAAAATACGCGCTTTATGAATCAGAACCCCTCAGTCAAGAAGCATTACGACTCAAAGCCTCGATACCCAGGCCACTCGGATGAATTCATCGCGCACATTTTGCATGAGCATGTGCACGTTCACACGCATAATTTGCCTTGGATATTGGTTTTAATTTTGCAGGAGGCATTAGACAGTGGAACTTGTCTGAAAGCACACCTCAACAATTCAGGGGGTATGCAGAAGGATTGTATAGGGATGAATAATTGTGTAAATTTTCCTCTTTTCAGGATGCCTCCACGACGTGCCCCATCTAGAGGACCAGCCAGTGCCCCACCTCCAACGTGGATGGATGCTACACAAAGGCGGAAGTTTAGATCATTAGGTGATTCGCGATTCTTGTCCAGTAAATTTATGTCCCAAACATTCTTAGAGCAGATGGGCATGTGGGAAGAAGTTAGCAGGCTATTAGCAGCTATGGGTTGGACGGATTTCCTCACACCAGCTTTCCTCACTTACCCAGGGGTTACTAGGGAGTTCCTGGCTACGCTTAAGTATGGGGGACTTTCAAGATCAAACACTGACCCTGAGGCTATATATTTTCGGGTCCAAGATACGGAGCATACGATGAGTCGCAAGGATTTTGCACAGATCATGGGTCTTCCGACGGGAAATTAGGTACAAGTACTAGACAGAGTTGTTTTGGCACATCAATGGGAAATGATCGCAGCATCAGGGGCCCATTATGACCGCAACACGGCGAAGAGCACTTTATTGGCCTCGCAGGTATACAGGTATGTTCAGAGGGTTTTAGCCAGCAGCTACTTGGGCAGAACTGGTAGTCCTAGCGCCATCAGCACGGCAGAGATTTGGAGTCTATGGGCTATGGGAACAGGGACCCCACTCAATATTAGTCACGAGATCATAGCCGGCATGGTTAGACATACTTGGAGAGCTACAGCACAGATATGTATTGGCGGGGTAGTCACCAGGTTGCTACTACGACTAGGGCATGACCCCAACACATTTGGCCAGCCTGTGGACAAAGACATTTATGTCGATTGGGCCCTTGCTAAATGTATGGGTATGGTTGAGAAGTTGCCTGGACAAGCAGGAGAATATAGACTTCTTACTATGGCAAAAACTCGACGGATGTACCGTTTGCCTCCACTCACGGTTGCCACACCGTTCGAAGATCATTTTCAGGATGAGGGAGATCTTCCACAACCTCAGAAAGATGAGGAGTACTATTGCCCGCAACCAGTGGAAGAAGAGCCTCCACAACCCCAGATAGGTGAGGAATATTATCATCCGCAACCAGTGGAGGAGGAGCTTCTACAACCTCGGACAGATGAGGAGTGCTACCATCCGCAACCAGTGGAAGGAGAACCTTCACACCCTCAGACAGACGGGGAATATTATCGTCCACATCCAGAAGAAGAAAGGCCTCACTCGTCGCCGGACTATACGGATATGGACATCAATTTGGATGACTTTGACATTAACTTGAGTGGTCTTTTTCATGCTTCATTATCACAGCCAGTTCCTCCAGAAGGTCAGGTATACCCTCCTCCTTCCATGCATGCTTCGGGGGTAGATCCCCAGACATATAGGAGGTATCACCCCTATGATCGTCTAGAATCTCCGGGGGCATTTACTTCAGCAGCTCCTCCACCACCACCTAGACCCGGGATGGAGCAAAGCCAGATAGGTATGGAGGTCCTCATCCAAACCATGCAGAGGGAGATTATAGCAGTAGTGGAGGCCAGATCCCAATGCTTTGACGAAAGGCTGATGGCCATGGAACAACGAATGAGTGAGAGACTGATGGCTATGGAGCATCGTATGGGTGAGAGGCTTATGGCAGTAGAACAGCGAATGAATGAGAGATTAATGGCTGTAGAGCAGTGTATGGATCAGCGCAGGGATGAAAGACTACAAACCATAGACAAGAGATTGCAATGCATAGGGCGGTGCGTGAAGGAGACACGATAACACCAAGACAGACCCGAAGAGCCCACAAGAGCCTCCTACACACCTATGAGCCATAAAGGATCAAGCGACGCACACCAACCATGATCTTTTAATCAATGTTCAGGGAGATTTATGATTTTTGATGTAATTCATGTACGAAAATAACATTTATATAGATGACCTTTGTTGCACTTTGCATGTTTCGATACCCTTTAAATAAGAAATCTTTTTTTTGACAAGCATGGAAATCATATGATAAATCACAAAATTGGTAAAATCATAACAGTTGAACCTTCACAGAAGTTAAAAATGATCACAATGATACATTGATCTAATCGGAGTTCATTTTATTCAGGAGACAACCGAAGTTATGCTGGAAAGCACTTTTCGCGTTTTGTAAGTCTGGAGCAGACTCGGCGCATCATCATCCGCACTTTGTAAGTCTGGAGCAGACTCGGTGCAGCTCAGGAGAGCAACCCTCGCGTTTTGTAAGTCTGGAGCAGACTCGGCGCATCATCATCCGCACTTTGTAAGTCTGGAGCAGACTCGGTGCAGCTCAGGAGAGCAACCCTCGCGTTTTGTAAGTCTGGAGCAGACTCGGCGCATCATCATCCGCACTTTGTAAGTCTGGAGCAGACTCGGTGCAGCTCAGGAGAGCAACCCTCGCGTTTTGTAAGTCTGGAGCAGACTCGGCGCATCATCATCCGCACTTTGTAAGTCTGGAGCAGACTCGGTGCAGCTCAGGAGAGCAACCCTCGCGTTTTGTAAGTCTGGAGCAGACTCGGCGCATCATCATCCGCATCTCGCGAGTCTGAAATAGGTTTGCAGTTCGGGAAAAATGATTTACATTTCATAGCAACAGCAAGGTCGTCGCCTTAGGTACGCACTTCTTTCCTCTTTCCTGAATTTTGGATCAACTAGGCACCTATATGCTAGTTTCCCCAAAATTGGGGGCAACTGTAGACACCAGGTCCCGAGTCGGTCCAAGATTAGGATTACCCGATGATGAAAATAAAGACCAATTCATGAGCAAGAAAATAGGAATCGGTCATTTCTTTGTCAAGTTCTTTTATTTTCCTCAAAATTCTTTTAATGTGTTCATTCTTATTTTTATTTTTATTTTTATTTTTATTTATTTTTATTTTTATTTGTATTTTTATTTTTATTTTTATTCATGTTTTTGTATTTCATTTTATTATATTTTCTGAAAAAAAAAATTAAATTTGAAAAAAAAAAAAATATATCGCGAATGTCGGGCGCGGCAGCGCAGCGCCCGCTGTGCGAGAAAGAGCGACGCGCCGTTGGGCATCGCTAAAGCCCCGCAGCGTGCAGCGAGATGCGCACGCTGCGCGCCAGCTCGCCCAGGATCGGCGAGAAATCTCGCCGATCCTGCCCAGTCCCCGCCACAACCGCCCATTTCCGCCGAAATTAATGTTTTTCACTTTTTAGGCTAAAAAAATAATTTTTCCTTCTGATTTTTTTCAGATTTTATTAAATTTAATAAATAGTGGTCAAATGGGGTGGGAATTAAAATTCAAAAAATGACAAAAATAATTAAAAATAAATAAAAATGTTAATTGTCCAAATTTGACTTTAGGGATTTAATTTTGGATTTTTGAGTGTGTTTTGTTGAAAATTTGTGAAGGGGGAATCTTGGGGAAATCTGAGGGGAGCTGGAGAGGGCAGAGGATGGTAGGTTTTACGTGAGTGAGATTTCATTTGGACAAAAAAAAAAATTGGTTTTGAAAGAGTAAGAAAAATTCTCTCTAAAAAAGATTTTTTCCTAAGTCATTTGGGAGGGAGCTTCTTGAGGGGAGTTAGTGGATTTTGCTGGAAAAAACAAAAGGGTTCAAGGTTCTTGGATTTCATCTTTTATTATTCTCCAAAACAAAAAAATATTTCTTCAATTCTCTTAATTCTTTTCTTTTACTCTACAAGTTTTCATCTTAAATTTCACTCTAGTTTTTTTATCTCTAAAAATTTTGATTGATCTTGAAACCTTTGAGAAAGGAAAATCAATTCCTTAACTAGAATTTTCATATCACATATCAAACAAAAAAATCAAATCATTTTTCTTGTTGGTGTTCTTGAGTTTTTTTAGACATAAACTCAAGATTTACTTGAACACATTTTCGAGTTAATTTTCGGATCTTGACAAGAGATTAGATCGGACTATCTTTCTTCAATATCATTTAACTCTGAGGGTAAAGATTCTTGGACCTATTTTTCATCTTATTTTTACTTCAATTTATTCATGTTAATTTATCTTAAGTTATGTTATGTTGTTATTTTTGTGAATTAATACGTGTATGTGTTTTTTTGATTTGAGATCTATCTTTTTAGCATGAATATTCATCTTCTCATTTTGTCGCTGGCATAAAAATGGATAGATCTATATAATGCTAAAAACGGGATTTGTATGATTTTCTCTTTTATTATCACCCTTTTATAATTTTTGTATGCTTAAATGTTATTACCGCGTGATGCATGTTTTTTTCCTTTTATTTATTCACTTGATTTCATTGGCTTATTATTTTTATTATCGTTTTTATTATCATAAGAATTAATATTTATTTTTATCATCATCATTATATACGTTTTTAATATAACCCTTGCTAATTAATTGTTAACCATGTGGACCTTTGCATTTGTTTGGTTTTTAATTATTTTCTTTGTTTTCTTACATAGATCTAAGGTTTCTAATATTATTTTTTCCATCGTTTCATTTCATCGTCCGTCATTATTATTATTATCATCATTACTATTATTGTTGTTATTTTCATTAATACTACTATTGTCATTATTTATCATTACACATTATCATTATTATCATTATTATTATTATTATTATTATTATTCTTGTCGTCTTTGTCGTCATTATCACTATTTATTTAATATTATTATTATTATTATTGCTATTATTGTTATTTTTTTTACCATTTAACGTAATATTTTAATATGTCAACTTAGCTTCATGTATCATCTAAGTTACTAGTCACTCAATATGCATATTTTACCTAGTTCATCATTTTTGTTTAATTGAATTTTGTTTGGACACTAACATCAATTTTACCTGTGTTTGTTTTTCCTTGTGTCAAATTCTTGTGTTCCCCTGTTTGAGCGTCCGTGCGAATGGAAGAGGAGACCAGAGAATTATTATTATTTTTATTGTACTTGTTATTTTTTTGTTTGTTTTACTGAGTTATTTGGCATGTAATAATTAATTAAACCATTTATTTTATGCACGCTTAATCAAAAATCACACAAAAATATTTCTACAAATGAAATTGGATTTTCTAATAAAATGGGACCAACGTCCTAGTTTTCCATCCAAAATAAATTGTCACTTTAAAATGATTTTCTTTAATTGTGCATGAGAGGACCAACGTCCTCAACATTAATAAATACCCCGTTTTATGCATGATTTATATTTTATTTACAATGGGGGTTGTATTCCGCCCCTAGTTTTGTTGTAATTTAATTTTGTCATTATTTTATTTTTATTTATCATTTCATATATGATTGATGTGCGCTTTAAATTCAATGCATTAATCGTGTGAGAGGAGGGATAAAACTTTTTAATTTAAAAGCTCATTTATAATTAATCAAGACATAAATAAGTGTGAAGTTCCGAACACCATCTCTGGTTTAGACCGATAAGAGGTTAAATTTTCCCAATTTCTCATAAATTGGGTGGCGACTCCAAAATACCTCAAAAGTACCTAAAGGTGTTATGGCGATGGATGGTCCTTTTCAATGTTCTATTGTGAAAGGAGGTGCCGAAAAATATCTCATAACACTTAAGATCGGAAAAGACGCGAACCAATCCCTCGAATCCTAAAGCGGATTCCTGACGAGGGCCTTGCTGGGTTCGGCGCGCGTCACAATAACGGCACTAACATTCTATGGAATGTTAGCACGACCATGGCAGCACCACTTCAGAAGGGTTAGCACGATGACAGCACTACCACTCCACGGAGGGTTAGCACGATTATGGCACTACCACTTCACATCTCAAAAGGGTTAGCACAATGGCGACACTACCATTCTATGGAAGGTTAGCACGACCACGACACTACCACTTCAAAAAGGTTAGCACGATGATAGTACTTCCACTCCACGTAGGGTTATCACAATCACGGCACTACTACTTCAAATCTCACAAGTGTTAGCACGACCGCGACACTACCATTCCTCGGAAGGTTAGCACGACCGCAGCACTACCACTTGAACAAAGATTTACGTGCTGACGGTAAACACCACTTCAACGAGGATTTACACAATCACGATAACGTGCTTTAGCAAAGAATAACATGCCGACAAGCTGGCAATAACCACTCCAACAACATCATCCAGTCCGAAGAGACGGCTGCCTCAGGTACGTGTCTCTTTCCTTTTTTCTCTGAGTTTTGTCTCACCTAGGCATCTATGCACTAGTTTTCCCAAAACTGGGAGAAATTATAGACATCGGGTCTTGAGTCACCTCAGATCAGAGTTACCCAATGATGATAAGATACCTGTTCACAAGCAAAAATGTTGGAAGTGATAGTTTCCTTATCAAAGTTTGATTTTAAAAAAAATAAATAAAAATATTTTAAAAATTATTTTAAAATTAAAAAAATAAAATAAAATAATTTGAAAATTATAGTGTTTTTGTCAAAATTATTAAAAAAAAAATTCGACCGTAGGGGGCGTCGCCCGTGCCCAGCACGTGCGAGAGACGCGCGGGCCGTCACCTGCAGCAAGCAAACGACGCACGGCGTGCAGCCCGCAGTGCGCGAGCGACACGCAGGGCGTCACCTGTGTCGTTCGTGCATGCAGCGTGCTCACCCCTGCCGCGCGCCCATTGCCCCCTAGCAGCCCCCATGTGCATTTTTTTGGCCAAATTTATATTTTTTTCTCCATTTTTTTATGAAATTTAATTTTTAAAACCTTTTTGTCTTCTAACCTTTTAAATTCTTTATTTTTTTGTGTTAATGGAAATTAAAATTGATTTAATTTCTTCATTAAATCTGATTTTTTTTTGTTATAAAATGGGTTTTTTGAGAAGAAAAAAGGGGGGATTTTTCTTAAGAAAATTTTTCTTCTTCTTCTTCTTCAAGAACAAATTCCCTAAATATTCTAATTTTTTTTCTAAGTTAATTCTTGAGACAAAGAGAATAATTCTTTGTTCTTGGGAATTTTCTTCTTTTTTAAAATTTTTTGCTTAAGACAAAGAAATTAATTCTTTGTTCTTGAGATAAAATTTTTTATTTTTTTTATTTTATTTTTGTAAAATTAGGATAAGGAAATTAATCATCTATCTTTATTCATCAAATCCAAATCTGAGGGTAAACATTTTGGGTTTGATTTCATTTTTTTATTATTATTATTATTTTGTTTATAATTAATTAGCAACTATGTAGATTTTTTTAGATATGTTATTTTTTGTATTTTATGTGATGTAGTCATTGATTCAATTTGTTCCCTTCACATATTTCTATTTCTTATTCTTGTGTTCTTATTTAATTATTCATATTATTATTATTATTATTATTATTATTATTATTATTATTATTATTATTATTATTATTATTATTATTATTATTATTATTATTATTATTATTATTTAACATTCTTTAACATGTTTTGTTTATTTTTTTTTTGTTTTTTTACTTGCTTGATTGTTCATCTTTTTTATTGTTATTATTTGTTATTATTATTGTTATTGTAAATGTTATTATTACTTTTGTTTGATTATTATTATTATTGTGATTATTATTATTATCATTACCTTTGTTGTTACTCTTATTATTATTATTATCTATTATTACTACTATCATTATTATTATTATTATTATTATTATTATTATTATTATTATTATTATTATTATTATTATTATTATTATTTGATAGAGTTGGGATACGCCCATGACTCTATAAAGGATTGAGTTCCTATCCAGATTAAATTGAGTTATTTAATCTAAATTAAATTACCAAATATTATCTCAGAAAGAGTCCGAGTTAAACTAGAGTTAGGTCTCTAGCCATTAGGACCTCTATAAATAGAGGTGAGGTCCTCATAATTTGGTAACGAGAAAACGTACATGCCGCAAGGCTGATTGTTCCCACTCACAGTTTTCTGTCTTATTTTCAGGGGCATTTAGATTGTGATCTAGCTGCTCTTACCCCGAGTGGGTAAAAGCCAGACCAGTGACCAAAACAAACGAGATCTTGGTAGACGCTTCCGCAACTAGTTTCGGCACTACAAGAGGTAGGTACATTTACTTAATGTTACCTCCACATGTTAATTATATATGTATAATTTTCCCTTCATTGGTATCAGAGCCGTCATTTTTGCGTCCTGGCATGTGGCTAAACAGATCTAAAATTTTATGTGTAAAATTATTAGATCTGGGATGCATAGAACACAACAAAAATTCAATTTTTGTGTGAAAAATATATATGCGTGTATATTTCGGCTCGATTCCGTGTATGTGTACACTGAAACCCGAGGGGATGAACATGAGTGTTCTAAACAAATAATTAGAAGTCGGGATTTTTTATTTTTGACCTCACCATTGAATTCACAGACCCTGAAAACCCCCCACCGGCCGGAACCGGAGAGTCAGAATCGGTCGGCAAGGCGGCGTGTGGAGAACACGCGCCGCAACTCGTTCGGCGCGTGCGCGTGGGCAGTGGCCCACACGCGCGTGCCACATGTCAGCAGTATTGTGTCACTGCTGACACGTGGCCCAATGGCCGAGCGCCACGTGGATGGCAGAGGCCATGCCACGTGGCACAACGTGGGGCGGACACGTGGGCAAATTAGAGGATGACATGTGGCTGACTGAGGTCGTGCCACGTGTCATGATGACGTGTTATACAGCTGACACGTGGCCCAACCAAGGAGTGATACGTGGACTAATGAGGCGGTGCCACGTGTCATGCCATGTGTATTGATGGTGTGGCATCAATGACACGTGGCCCTATCAGGGGTCGCTACATGTCAGACCGAGGTCTGCCACATGGCAATGCTGATGTGTCATGCGTGACACGTGGACTAATGAGACACCGCCACGTGGCACCAGCTGGACCAATAGCTTTCAGACACGTGGCGTGACTGGATGAAGACACGTGGCACGCTGTGGCTGTGACACGTGTCTGGTCGAGTGGGAGGCCGCGCGTGAAGGCACGTGGGCGCGTCAATCTCCCTCTGGTCGGCGCGTATGGGCGCGTGCGGTGTCTTCCGACCACCATTTCAGCTCCGATTTTTGTCAAATTTATTTTTCAAATTATTTCTGATTTTTTGGTCATGTTTTTAAAATTTTTTGATGACCAGAAAATATATTTTGTAATTTTTGATATTTAAATGTGTTTAATTTCAAAAATAAAATATTAAAAATTTGTAGAAAATGTGTTTTCTGCTTTCGAAAATTTTTAAAAATATTTTGAAAATTTTTTTGAGGTTCTGTCCTTATTTATTGATTGAAATGCGTTTCAATCATGTGTATTTATAATGAGTGTATAATTTTTTCCTGTAATATGTTACAGAAATGTTAAATAAGGGCACCAGTTCTTCCTTTAGAAACACATAAGTTGCTTTGAGAATTGAAAGAGTGCAATCAATAAGCAACATGATAATGCAAAGGAAGATTTGAGCTTATAACATTGATGCAATAGTGCATCATAAAGTAAATATGTGAGAACAAATGCAAGAGTGCATTTGAACTGGTGGTCTGAGTATGAAAATAAAATTTTGGTTCGAGTTACCAAAAGGGCAAGTGTTGAAAAGTAACACTAAAATTCTGTGATGGTGTTGAGAAATGGACAGAGCGTGCATTGTCCATGACTTCATCAATGGACTTATGAGTCACTTGATGAATTGATTAAAACGGTCAAAGATATAATCCTAACAACTAAAAGATTTAATGAAATCTGGACTTCAATAATAGTTGACATAAGTGTCAATTTGAGTTGGCATTTGTTATTATTAAAATAGGATTTATGTTTCCTATTAATATTTGACATGAGTTTCTTATTTTGGAATTATTGGATTTTAAGTATTGGTTAAATAAATGTGTTTATTTACTTATTATGATGGCATTTAACTTTATAATAAATGAGTTTATTTTAATTGTTAATTGCCTTGCGATATTTTATGAGTAAAATTATTGCATGCTTATTAAGTAAAGACTTAATAAAGATCCCCTCATAAGTTTGAGAACCTGATAATCCAATAATTCAGATTTATTATGCATGAAATTTTAACCTATAAGGTTGGAAATTAGGACTTAGAGGGTAATTGGATACTATAAGTAGCCTTTTCGAATTTGAGCCTAATAGAAAATTTTACTAGGTTACTATTTCAGGTGCATAATAAATTGCATGTGTTGCTTTATCTTCTTTAAAAATGTGCAAAATTGATCCATTTGAGATCAGAGGATCCTAATGGATGCTGCTTCCAAGTTATAATTATGAAATCTGGAATACAAAGATCTAGTATGTGCTTGAAGAGCAAGAGGCTCTTAAATCCTCAAGTTCGGTTATGGCTGAACCTGAGGATGACGCTATATCCTAGCATAAGCAGGACCAAGATGCCTATGTCGCATCACATCACTAAGCAATTTCGTAAGTATCAAAATGCAATTGATCTGTGGATCATTTTACAGGAGAAGTTCAGAGATGTGACTCTGAATAAACTCCGATCATTGTAAATCAAATTTGATACATATCAGAAAATTCTGATTATTCGATGCGAAAACATCTAAAAGAGATGAAAAAGAAAAGTGAGCAAAGTGAGCTTAGTAGTCATAAGTGACTGATAAGTAGAAGGTCCAAACTGTTGTCCGTTCTTTACCCAAGAGTTGGTAGCATGTGAGGATGCAACTAACTCACATAGATAAGCATAAAGACATTTGAGGATGTCGCTTGTCATTTGAAGCTTAAAAGGGACTGTCTGACAATGATTAAGGTCAATGTCATAGTGCATATGGCACAGTCCTGTTCTAATAGAATGAGTTCTCATTAGAACAATAAAATAAGCTTCAACAATAGAAGTAAGAAAAAGGCTTGAGAGCCTGAAAAGCAAAATGAATAGAATCACAAAAGGTCCAAAGGCAAATGGGTGGTAAACAATTCAAGACTGAAATGTTTCAATTGCCTAAAAGGATACTATGCAAAGAGATTGCATTGTGTCTTTAAAGATACACTATTCTGACTCAAGAGTGAGTGGAATTTATGTATCTAGTTCTAAATTTCATCCTTTGTGGGTGATAGATTTAGAACCAATGGACTATATAACAAGGGATCGAGATACCTTTGTTATGAAATTTAGGTTCTGTTCTTGATTTATTGAAATTTGTTTTCAATTTATTTTCGAGGATAACAGTGTATACTTATGCTTGAATGATTTTATTGTTATGGATGTGGACCATAACTATTTAAAAAAAACTAATTTTTCCTTTAAATGATTCTTACTCTTCACATAGTTATGAGGACAATGTGAAATTATGGCATGCTAAATTAAACCATATTGGACAAAACCGAATGAGTCGGTTAGTCAAAGAAGGTTTAGTAGGCGATTTAAATAAGGTTGAATTACCTACATGTAAGCATTGCCTAAAAGGAAAAACTAGTTAGAAAATCATTCGAATAAGGAACTAAAGCGAATTTCCATTGCAGTTAGTCCATTCTGACGAATGTGGTCAAATGAATGTGAGGGTAAGGCATGGGGCCTACTATTTTATCACATTAATATATGACTATACTAGGTATAGTCATGTCTATTTGAATTCTCACAATTCAGAAGCATTGAGTTGCTTCACGACTTATATGAGTATAGCTGAGAATCAATTAGATAAAAAGATCAAAGCTTTAAGAACTGACAGAGGTCAGTAATATCTTACAGATAAACTTAAAGTTTCATGTGATGAAAAAGGATTGAATATCAGTTGTTCATTCCTTGAAATCCACAACAAAACGGTGTTGAGGAAAGGAGAAATAAGACTCTCCTATATATATGGTTAGATCTATGATGGCAGTGGCAAATTTGCCGATCTCCTATTGGGGAGATGCTTTATTGACTGCCACATATGTTCTGAACTGTATGCCCTCCAAATCTATCATTACCACAACTTATGAGTTGTGAAATGGTCGACAAGTTGACCTAAGCCATTTATAACTTTTGGGTTATAATGCTTACGTCCATGATACCTCAATTTGGTAAATTTTGAGACCAAGAGGCAGAAGAGTATCTATGTGAGATATTCTTAAGTATCAAGAGGATACATTTTCATGGGTCAGTAAGAAAATGGCATAATGATAGAATTTGGATCACTAGACGTCATATTCTTAAGAGAATGAATTTCCAAAGTTGGGCGAAGTGAATTAAGATTTCACTTTATATTAATTTTAGGAAGAGAACTATCAGGATCACTCCATCCGAGTGGGAGGGAGTTAGAGGAAGAAGGTTAATACCTTCATCCTCCAAACGATCCGGATGTTCGAGACCTGATTCGAGTGGGAGCATTCTTAACTCCAGTGGGAGTCAAAGAATATAGTATTCCTAACTCCAGTGAGAGTATGGAACATGATCCCAGTGGCAGCATTGTGAATCACGATAAATATATGAGACATGTTTATCAAGATTCAGAACTGCAAAAATCTAAAAGGATAAGTGTTTCATGCCAACAATTTAAAATTGAAGGCCTGAACGAAGCCCTTTTGGTTATCCCACAAGACTATAAAGAGCATAAAACCTATTCAAAAGGCTCTTTCATGCCCATTTAAGAGAAAAATAGACTAAAGCAATGGAAAAGGAAATTGGCATCCATGAGATCAAACCATGTTTGAGAACTAGTTGATCTACTAGAAGGACACAAATTGAGAATAAATGTATTCTCAAAGTAAAGTGAAAGGCTGAAAGAGGTATCGAAAGATATAAGACTCGGCTAGTCGCTAAGGGGTTCATACAATAGAAAGAGATTGACTATGAGTAGACTTTCTCATCCGTTGTAAAATTTACGTCCATAAGGTTCATTCTAGCCACAGTGACGAGTTTGAATGTAGAGCTTCATCAAGTGGATGAATAGACTGCTTTTCTCAATGGAGAAATGGATGAAACAATCTACATGTTTCATCGAAAAAGGCAACAAACATAAGGTTTGCTGATTGATGAGTTCAATCTATGGCCTTAAACAGTGTACAACACAATGGTGCTTGAGATTTCATCATACAGTCATGTCGAACGTGTTCAACATGATTGATGAAGATCATTGTGTTTAAAGTAAAAGCTCTGAAAATGAATTCATCATTTTGGCATTGTATGTAGACGACATACTAAAAGCTGAAAATGATAAATGGTACGTAAATAAAATCAAAGATTGGTTATCGTCCAACTTTGAGACAAAGATTATGAGTTGTGCATATTACATTCTTGAAGTTAAGATTTCAAGAGATCATTCAAGAAGATTGATGTCTATTTCTTAAGAGAAATATATCAACAAAGACCTTGAGCGATTTAATATGCAAAACTGCAAACTCATAGATTACCCCATTGCCAAGAATCAGTTTCTTAGCAAAGATGTGTGTCCTATGAGGTCAGGAAAATTGAACGTATGAGGAACGTTCTATATATGACAGTGCCATGGGTAGTCTTATGTATGCAGTGTTGTATACAAGACATGATATATGCTATGCAGTGGGCATGGTAAATAGATATCAATCTAACCCAGGCAAAGCACATTGGAAGCAATTGAAAGGATGCTTATATACCTTAGAGGTACTGCAGCCTATTCTCTCTATTATTTAGAAAATGATCTGCATTGAGAGAATACAGAGATGTTGATTGGGTAGGAGGTAAGGATGAGAGGAAATCCGCCTTAAGTTTATATTCTTGTTTGGCAAGAGTGCCATCTCGAGGAGTAACAAGAATTAAACCCGTGTAGCCCTATCAATAGTGGAAGTTGAATTTGTCACTTCCTCAATTGCAGTACAAGAGATAGTTTGGCTGAAATGGTTTGTGAGCCATTTAAGAGTAACTGTCTTAGAGGTATTAGTGGCAGTCTTTAGTGACAGTCAGTCGTTGATAGCTTATAGTGGACCTAAGCGTATCGGCATTAAGTATCAATACATGAGAGATATTGTTGCACAAGGAGAGATGTGAACTTACAGTACGTTTCTACGCACGCAGATCCGTTGAGTAAACCTATGACGAGAGATGTGTTTTGAGAGACACATTAGATCTCGAGGTTTGCGTAGAATTTAATTGGTATTGTTATCCTTTATATAATCCCTTAACGTTATTATTTGCGAATAATAACTAAAGTTCATTGTTGGCAATACATGAGTGTGAATGTTTATGTGTAAACATTTACTGTTATTGATATGAGATTGAGCATGTCGGACAGAGAAGTAGCCCACTCACAAGGGTGTTTACCTTAGTTTTGTCAATGAGTTGGCAAAGACTAAGATGAGGCAATTTTTGAACATATGAGAATGCTCGAGAGCCTGTTCAAAATAAAAGTGCCGTCTTGCAGAAATTACAAGATGAGTCTTGTTAAGGTGCGAGATAAAGACATACATAAAGTAGTATGCTTTGGATTGAGATCCAAACAAGGATTGTACGAAATCCGATGGTAAGTTAAATGTAACTACCATATTCTGTCTGAAAAGCCAGAAGTAGTCCTTAAGTAAGCGGACTAAAGTTGGGTGCTTCGGTGCATCGCAACCTTACGCTTCTGTATGGTGTTTAATATACACATTATCAAAATGTGAGACATGCGCTCCTTTAAGGGAAGGAAAGAACACCATAACACATGTTTTATACCGTGTGTGCTTATGTGACCACAGGGATGGGAATTTAATAACATTATTGATCTCAACTTTCCCTATTGTGAGACCCTATATATATTTATATTACGACCCTCAGAACCCTTAACTTATCCCTGAAGTATGGTTCAATATGGCTAGCTTAGTTAGTTTCCAAGAGGTCCGGGAAAAATTTAGGCCTGGCGGATCTAACTAGAAAATCGAGTTGAATCATGATGGATGGTATACAGTAAGAGGGGAAGATAGCCTTCTGATCACTTTCATAAGGTTTCGTGGTTCACTGACCGGTCTATTATAGTTTTTATGAGTAGAAATATAATAGTGAATACGAAAATTATTTTATGAGATCATGAGTTAAAACAGTGAATGTGAGAAGGCAATCTAGGGTTAGGCATACGTGAAGAAGAGGATCTTATTTTCCGAGACGCTATATATCCCTAACAGGTGTATAGCACTAGTGCTCTCGAGGTATGCTGGTCACACAATCTATTTGCCAGTATAACTGAAGATTAAGACTGGTATGCATTCCATCATGTGCGAGTGGGACTGTGAGTGGGAACGAGCAGCCTTGCGGCATGTACGTTTCCACTCACAGTTTTCTATCTTATTTTCAGGGGCATTTAGATTGTGATCTAGCTGCTCTTACCCCGAGTGGGTAAAAGCCAGACCAATGACCAAAACAAACGAGATCTTGGTAGACGCTTCCGCAACTAGTTTCGGCGCTACAAGAGGTAGGTACATTTATTTAATGTTACATCCGCATGTTAATTATATATGTATAATTTTCCCTTCATTATTATTATTATTATTATTATTATTATTCTTATTTATTATTATTATTATTTGTTATTATTATTATTATTATTATTATTATTATTATTATTATTATTATTATTATTATTATTATTATTATTATTATTATTATTATTATTATTATTATTATTTATGTTTTCATGCATGTTGAATTGTTAATATGTTAAGTTACTTATTTTTATATGTCATTTAATTGATTTATCATACATGATGCATTTTATTTTATTTACTTTAATTCATATGTTACATGTTTAAATTCATTTTTATTACTAACATCACTTTTATTTGTGTTTTTTTTATTTCAATACTTATTTTTATGTGTGAACCTTTCCAATGGCAAATGGGAGCTGTGACGCGCGCCGAACCTCGTGGACTTCCCGAAGGCCCGCTTTAGGGCTTCCAAGAGAGGTTCATTAGAACTTGTAAGGTATTTACAAGTGCGTCTATTTTGGGCAACAATGAGGTTTCTTGGAGTCGCCACCCAATATAACATTGGGAAGGGTCGTCTAGTCTCAGCGAGCCTAAGACGGCGCATACATATCCATCTTGGGCAAGCCAAAGGGGTATTGGAGGCATTCACCCTCTAACCCTATGGAGCTTAGGATTGTAATTTGAGTCGTTTGGTGGGACTCAAGAGGTGTCTTGGAAGTCCTAGACCTCTCGCCTCATTGAGCCCCCAAAGACCAGAGTGAGTTCGGGACTTCTCATTTATTTGTACCTTGATTAATATTATGATTAAGTTTTGAATTCATTGTTTCACCAACTTTCCACACGATGCATTTAATTAAGGCGCAATCATTCACGTCAAATGCGATAAATTAAGCACTATTAAGATGAACATTCTCAAAATAAATTACAATAAAACTGGGGGCAGAATACAACCCCCATTAAAAAAATAATATATAAATCATACAAAAATTGGGATATTCATTTGGAGTGAGGACATTGGTCCTGCCACGCATATTTATTATAAAATAATTTTTTATGTGATGGTTTTATTTTGGATGGAGAAAATTGAGACATTGGTCCCATTTTTATTTAGGAAAAATTTTCAAATTAATTAATAAAAATGGTTTAGTGACTTTTTCTAGCGGGTCTAAATAAACAATTTTACAAGAAAATTACATGGCAAAAATAAATGAAAAAGCCAAAATAAATAAATATTACAAACAAAGAAAATAAATATGTAACCCGAACGAGCCTCTTGAATCTCCGCGTGTGCTCGCAAAAATGTCCAAGCAAAAAATGAGATGTGAAATAAAATAAAACACAAATAAAATAATGTTAGTAAAATCAATTAAATATAAAATAAATGATGAGATAAAATAAAATGAGATAAAATGAAAAGATATCAAAATCATAAATGAATTAAAATGTTACCAATTTAAAGTGAACTGGAAAAATGTGCTATTAATGACAAATGGATTAAATGAAATGATTGGAATAAAATATAACATGTTAATGAATTAATATGTAAAAATATGAACATGACAACAATAATGATGAAGATAATCAAATCAATGAATATATAAAATAATAAAGGAAAGAATAAAAAAATTAATGAATTAAAGAATGATGAAAACATTTAAATGAACAACATGATTAATTAATGTAATTACAATTAATATAAAACATTTACATGGTGAAAATATCTATTAAAATGAATTTATTAATTACATGTTAGAAATAATGATGAGTTAAAATGAAATAAATTAATTACATGTTAAGAATTAAAAGAAAACAATATTTACATGTTAGAAATGATAAGAAAATCAATATTTATATGAACAAAATAATATATTAACATATTAAATTAAAACAAATATAAAAGCAATGGAATAAATGACTAAATAAATGAAAATAATAATAATAATAATAATAATATACACGAATAAGAATAAAATCATGTATAAACAAGTTAAATAAAATACATCTGAAATAAATAAAATAAATAAATAAATGAAGTTAATAAAAATATACATGAATAAATTAAACATGAACAAAAATAATAAAAAGAAAGAATAAGCGCAAAATATTTACCCTCAGAGTTTCGGATTCGATGAAGGTAAAATGATGATCGATTTCTTTGTTTGATGATTTGCAATATTAGAGTTCAATATGATAAAAATGTTGGAATTTTATTCCAAGGATAAAAAAATGATTAAAAATTCTTTAAGGACAAATAATTAATTTCTTTACCTAAAGAAATGATTTTGATCAAAAAAAAGATTTTTATTGATTAAAATTAAAGAAAAAATGATTTGGTTTATATCAAAATAAAATATTTTTAAAAAATCAAATGGAAAAAATTAGATTTTGATAATAAACACTTACTTTATTTGTATCAAAATTAATTTTCCATCAAAAAGAGATTTAAAAGAAAATCAATGGAAAAAATTTTATTGAACACAAATAAAAGGTTAAAAAAATTTTGAGAACAAACAATTGTTGTGTTTGTCTCCAAAAATTAATCAAACAACAAAATTCCTTCTAAATATATATATAAAAGAAATTATGTTGGAAAAAAGAATGAAAGATGAACTCAATTTTTTTGTTCTTCTTTGGTAGGGAAAAAATCTGGAATTTTTTAGAGTTTGAGAGGAAAAGAAGAGAAAAAGATGAAGAGAAAAAACCCTAGCCAAAATCCTCCTTTTAGGTTTTCATCTCATTCTTTTTATATGAATAAAATAGGAAAAAAAATATTATTTAAAAGGATAAAATTAAATAAAATCAAATATTACCTATTTTAATTTTTAAAAATGGAAAAAATCCCTTAAAACCTTGAAAAAAGGGATAAAAAACTGATTTTTAGGTCCAAAAATCGAAAAAAAAAGGGTATCAGACCCTATAGCGACGGCCAGGAAAGGAGGGAAGCCCGTCGCTATAGAGGGACGGGCTTCACGCAGCGAGGCTGCGCGATTCTGCGCGCAGAGGCGCGGAAATCGCGCGCTCTAGTGCTCGGTGCGGCGCGCAATGCTGCGCGTCGCCCCTTCGCGCCCGCGCGCCGCCGCGCCCGACACTCGCGATCCGAAATCTTTTTTTTTATTTTTTTTTAATTTTAAATTGACTAAAAATACTATAATTTTAAGCCCCCATTTTTCAAAACTAATTTTTAAAATATTATTTTTTATTTTTTATCTTTTCACTCTAAAATGCAAATTTGAAAAAAAAATCATCACTTTTAACCTTTTTGTCTGTGGAAAGGCGTCTTATCATCATTGGGTAATTCTGATCTGGGCTACCTCAAGACCAGGTGTCTACAGGAGCCCATGGAGATTTGAAGACACCATTCTGGTGTCATATTTTAGTATTTTTATTATTTCTCATTATTTTGATTTTATTTGTTTTTATTATGTAATTTGTAATAAATTTATTTATTTTTATGCACGTTAATTAAAAGTGACAAAAAGTTTTATATTAATAAATTGGGATCTTTTTCTAATAAAATGGGACCAATGTCCTAATTTTAACCCATAAAAACTCACTTTTAAAAAGAGGAGTTAATTTTCTCAAAATTGGATCACTCATCCCGATTTTATCGATATGTACTCTTCAACTTTCTAAGTGTAAAAGAAAGAACCAATATTCCTATTCTAAATAATGTCCCGATTTATGAATGATTATTTATTCATTTGATTTATTTATTTATGTTTTGCTTGATTTTATTTTGGGGATTGTACTTTATCCCAAATTTTAATACCTTTTTTATTTTGGGGATTGTATTTTGTCCTAATTTTATCTTTCTTTTTTTGGCTTGCTTTATTTTACCTCTTTCCTTACTACTTTCTTTCGTGCTTAATTTGTGCTTTATTTTTAATGCATGAGAATGTGAGAAGAGAGATGAAATTTTTAGAATTAAAAACCCATTTATAATTAACCAAGGCATTAATAAGAGTAAAGTTTCGAACCTTTTTCTAGTTTTGTCACACCCTGTTTTCCTCCTAGTAGTTTGAGCCATGATTGCATGTGTGTCTGTGAGTGTTTTGTCATGTGTTAATGGTATTTTGGGTTTTATGCATATTTTGTGGGCTTTATTAGAGTGTGGGTGCATGTTTAATATTAGGATGGGTGTGTATAGGTCTTGTTCGTGTGTGCATGCTCATAAGAGAGTAGTGTGTGAATTAGTGAGGGTTAGTCTTGTGTGTAGTGTCTTGCATGGGTGTAGGGTGTGAGTGATCAAGATCCACCAAAGATAGGGTGATATGTGGTTAGGGTTTTAGGAAGTAGGTATAAATAAAAGGAGAGAGAAAAAGGGAGCAGCCATTTTGCTGCCTCTTTCCCATTTTTCTTCCTCTTCTCTTTATCTCTTCTTCCTTTTTTCTCTTCATGTGTGCCCTAGCTTAGATCCAAGTGGTTTTGGTGGAAATTAATCATCTCTTAAGCTTTGATTGGTAAGTTTTAGTGGGTTTTCTCTTCTTCTCCATCTTTTCTCTTGATCTTTATTAGATGTGTTCTTAATCTAGGATTTTTGTGTTTGTATGGTTCCTGGGTTTCTGGGTTTAGAAGTGCCTACTCGTGATCCCAAGGGGAAAGAGAAGGCGAGTGAGAGTGGAGCTTGCAACTAGGAGCATAGGAATTTCTCGATTTGGGAATTTTTTTGAATTTGTTGCATTTTTGTGATTTGGTATGTTTCAATGATTTTCTGGAAATTTGAGGTTTGATGAGGCTCATATTAGTGCCAATGTTATGGGTTTTGGTTTGATTTAAGTTGTGACGCATGAATGATGAATTATTGAAGCAAATTTTTAAGTTTGATGAACTTTACTGAAATTTTCTGGGTTTGTCACTTTTGAGAAGTTTGATTAGGTTAATTCATGATTTGATTGTGTTAATTGCTATAAAAGTTGTGTTTTATGTTATTTATGATGTGGGTAATGATCAATTTGTGTGGGGTTGAGTTTTGAAGTCAATTGGAGGTTTGGGTGATTTTTGGAGTGTGTTTTTTCGGCAGATTTTTGCGGAAGAGATGGAATTCACGACTCTATCACGAGCACGACAGAACTCGATGAATTCAGCCCTTGTGCGTGGTCAAGCATTGGGTTACCGAGCCACCGCAGCAAGAGCTCTTTGTCACGAACGTGACAGAGCGCTCGGCTACCGAGCGGATTTGGGCAGTTCTCTGTCGTGAGCGCGCGCCTGTGCGCAAGTGCGATAGCTTTGGCTGGCCGCTCACTATTGCGAGCGCGACAGTGAGATGTACTTCTGTCTCCGCACGAGCACGAAGACTGCTGCGATCGCGACCTGGGGCCTGTTTTGCCTCTGTCGCGAGCGCGACAGTGAGCCTCCATTTGCCCTGTTTTTTTGATTTTCCCCTTTTCTTCTAAAATGAATTTCATATCTTTTCTACATGGGTTTTTACTACTGTATGGGAACAAATATGCTTATATATGTATAATATTATGCTTTCTTTATGATAAATTATATGTTATGCATTAGAATATGAATTATATTATGCATTACCTGTAAGAGTCAGTTTAGTGGATAGTTAGGCATGCCTAATAGAGTTCTGTAGCTACAGCCCTCAGTTCTGTTTTGGTGTCACACCCCATTTTCCCCCTAGTAGAATGAGCCTGTCAGTCTGTCTGTCTGTCTGACTGTCCGTCTGTATGTGTAAGCATTCGCATGTGTACAGTATTTCATAAGGGTATTTCAGTAAAATGCATGATTTTGGGGTTTTATTATTATGTGGGTGCATACATGGCATTAGTGTGTGAATTAATTAGGAATTACTTGTGTACACTTGAGCATACCATATTAGGGTGTTATTAGTTGGGAATCATTTGCGTGCATTTGCTTATATCATTGTAGAATACATTTACTTGAGGTTGCATTTGGTGTGTGTGATGTGTTGAGTTAGGGTGTGAGTGATTAAATTCCACCACCAAGAAATTGACATGTGTATTAGGTTAGGGAAATGAATAAAGAAAAGAAGTTTGAGTGAGGGGAAGATCAATTCACGTTTTTCCCTTTCTAGCTCTATCTTCTTCTTCTTTTCCCTTTCCTAATTGCTACTTGCTGTAAATCAAATTGTGGTAGTGGAAATTAGTCACTCTTGCTTCTAACTTGGTAAGTCACTGCAATTCTCATCTTAGTTTCCCTTTTATTTCATTTTCATCTTCTTCCTTGAGTTAGGTTTAACTTAGGGTTTGTTTTGTTGAATGTTCTTGTTGAATTTGTGACTAGTTGAAGCTCCTCGTGAACCAAAGGGCAAAGAAGTTGCTGGTCCTAGTGGAGCTAAGTGATAGAGGCTTAGAATCCAGGTTTGGGAATTTATGATTGTGATTTGTGCGATTTTGATGTTTACTGTGAATTCTAGGGTTTATATGTTCTTGAAGAGCTTGAATCAATTAGTCTTGATTTGATTGTTTAAATGCTAAATTGAGTTGCATGTATATTGATTATGTGAATTGAGATGATTTCTGGAAGGTAAAGACAGGTTTGTATGGTTTAAAATCAAATTGGGATTGAGTTTGTTGTTCTGAGAATTCTGGGAATTCTAGAAAAGTCGATGTACTGTTGAATCTGTTTAAACTCTCTCTGTTGCGTGACTCGCTACGAAGGAAGGCAAGTCACGTCACGTGACCCTCGGTCACGGCGTGACCTGCCTGCTGAGAAGCCAGTCGCGTGACCAGCTGAAGAACAAGCAAGTCACGCGACGTGATCTTTGGTCACGTCGTGCGACCTGCGAAGAAGAGGCGTTGCGTGATCTGTAAGATCACGCAACGTGATCTGTGAGGGAGAAGCAGCGTCACGTGGCGTGAACCTCGGTCACGCCGTGACCTGCATAAGCATTGCGTGACCCGCGAGGATCACGCAACGCGATTGGCGAGAAACAAGCAGGTCACGAGACGTGACCCTCGGTCACACCGTGACCTGCCTGTTGAGAAGGCCAGTCACGCCCAGTGACCAGCCGATCTCGCCCGTTTCTCCGCTCAACTCATTTTTCCGAAATTTCCTAGTTTTTAACTGAGAAATGAATTTGGTATTTCTTCTGAATGGACTTTACTGTTATCTGATGCATGCCTTACTGTTTAATGCTTTGATATGCGTGATACCATGATTTTCTGGTGAAATATACTCCGTACTCTGAAATGTGAATTGAATGTCGCATAACCTGCTAGAGTCAAGTAAGTGGATAGTTAGGCATGCCTAATAGAGTCTTTTAGCTGCAGCATCAGTTCTGTTCGGACCCCGATCAGGTCCCCGTTTGGTTCCTCGCGAACCCTTTTCTGTATTGGATCTTGTTTAAGATCCCCTTTTGAAAATATCTGTGAAAGTTAAAGTAAGATGGTTTAATCGGTTCGTACCCTGTAATGTACTGTCTGTAATCGGCTCGTACCCGGAAAGTACTGTCTGTATACTCGTTATCCACTGTCTAGAGTCAGCAGGTGTTCTTTAAATGTTAATGGAATTGTTCTGATCTGATCTGGCTTTGAATGGAATATCTGAATGAATGTAATGGTGAAATACATGCTGGATTTCTATAATGGATATGATTATGAGATACTGAATGTATGACTTTTAAATACGAGCATGTTTATATGGTATATGTTATAACCTTTGCATTCTGCCATGGTGAATGTGTTATGCCTTGACGACCACTGTGAGTGGCCATCCATAAGTTATGTGTGTTTTCCCCACTAAGCGTTTATCGCTTAGCACGGTGTGTTTACCCGTGCAGGTGCGGAAGGAGTTTTGCTTTGTGAGAGTCGCCGTCATCAAGCCAACACAGAAGGGATTAGTGTAGGGCTCAGTTTTGTATCAGTATTGATTCTTTTGTATAGAACTCTCTGTATCAGCTTCCGCTTCTATATCTATATTTTGTATATGTAATATTATTTTGTATCAGCTGGTTGATCAATCATTATTGTAATAGTTTATTATAGTAATGCATGATCAGCTTTTGCTTTCTGCATGTAAAGTTTTTAATGATTCTGTATTTTCTGAATGTATGTTTGAATGAATGTATGGTTTGCTTCGCTATTGTTTGGTGACACCTTTACTCATACGGCATCTCACTCCTTATCGGATGGGATCGCCTAAGTATGGGAAGGGGGTGTTACAGTTAGTGGTATCAGAGCATAGGTTTAGGCGTTTCTGGGTGTTGATGTGATTAATCTGAGTTTCTTAGATGTGTATGTGTCTAGATCTGTGTTGGCTGATACGGTTGTTTCTTGTTTGTTTAGATGGCTTCTAATTCTGCTCATGGTGCGCGTGAGGAATCCGCCGAGAGTGTGAATCCTCCAGTTGTAGATCAGTCTGTTTCTGTTACTGAGTCGGCTCAGCATGCTAGGGTCCAGCCCGAGGCCGCAGCCATGCCCTTAGAGGCTATGTTTAGACTGCATCAGGACATGGCTAGGGTTTTGGAGAGAGTGACTGCTCCTAGAGCACCTATGGAGAATCTGAGGAGAGCAGGAGTTGAGGATTTCTATGGTACTGGGTTGAATGAGTCTGAGATTGCAGAGAGATGGTTAGACAAAGTGAAGCGTGCCTTGAGAGAGATTCGGTGTCCTCCCGACCAGCAGGCAGAGTGTGCATTAACTCTTCTTCAGGGATCTGCTTTTGAGTGGTGGGAGTTGGTTTGCAGGCATCCTCAGCTACCGGATCCGATTACCTGGGAGTTCTTTGAGGGTGAGTTCATAAAGAAGTACATCACGCAGACCTATAGAGATTCGAGATGGGCGCAGTTTTTGAGTTTGAAGCAGAGGGCTTTGTCTGTAGCAGATTATGAGAAAGAGTTCAACAGGTTATCTAGATATGCTCCACGAGGGGTTATGACTGATGATTTCAGATGTAAGCATTTCGAGGCAGGGTTAAATGAGTCTTTGAAGATTGCTTTGATTTCTCTGATGTGCATACCTGGGATTAGCTATTATCAGATTGTGGAGACTGCAGTGAGGGCAGAGTTGTCTGAGACTGTGTTGAGAGAGAGAGCTCAGAGGAGGAGTTCTTCTCGTGGAGGATCTTCTGCGGGTAAGAGATCTAGGAACCCACAGGATAAGTCAGCATCTGGTCCGGCTTCTAGAGGTAGACGTCAGGGTTCAGCAGCTGTGTCAGGTTCTGGTAGGGGAGGTAAATCAGATGCCGTACCTATTTGTGAGAATTGCAGCAAGGCTCACCGGGGTGAGTGTAGGTGGCTTACTGGGGGATGTTTTAGATGTGGGAGTACTGAGCACCGTGTGGCTAATTGTCCCCGGTCGATTGAGGATTCAGGACCTCAGGGAGGAGCTAGTAGGGTTGGTTCGAATGCTTCTCAGGCTACCCGTGGCAGAGGCCGAGGAAGAGGTAGAGGTGGACGGCATAGAGATGGAGCTGCTTCTGAGACTATTGAGCGTCCTCCTCAGGGTGCCGTTAGAGCTTATGCTATGAGAGCCAGAGATGAGCAGGATGCGCCTGATGTTATTGCTGGTAAGTTCCTACTCCATGACACTGAGTTGTATGCTCTAATTGATCCTGGTTCCACACACTCATATTTGTGCACGGATAAAATTGTTGATAAATTGCATTCAGTTGATCAGTTAGATTATGAGATTTGTGTGACCAGTCCATTAGGGCATAGTGTCAGTGTGAGTAGAGTTTTTAGGAGTTGTCCTCTGATTGTTGAGGGAGCTGTGCTTCCAGCGGATCTGATTGAGTTACCCTTCAGAGAGTTTGATCTGATTCTGGGTATGGACTGGTTGGGTAAGTATCGGGCTGTAGTTGATTGCCATAGGAAGACAGTTGTACTTCGGGATAGAAGTCAGTCTCTTGTGTTTTTGAAAGGTTTGGGTGCTAGTTCTGTTAATAATGTTATTTCTGTATTGCAAGCCAAGAGATTCATCAGGAAAGGTTGTGAGGCTTTTCTAGCTGTTGTGTTAGATTCCAGGAGGGATCAGGTTCAGATTGAGGACATTCCTGTGGTGCGGGAGTTTAGTGATGTGTTCCCGAGCGAGTTGCCTGGGTTGCCTCCTGAGAGAGAGGTTGAGTTGTCCATTGAGATTATGCCGGGTACTGCACCTATTTCGAGAGCACCTTATCGGATGGCTCCTGTAGAGTTGAGGGAACTTAAATCTCAGCTACAAGAGTTATTGGATAAGGGGTTTATTAGACCGAGCATATCTCCATGGGGAGCTCCAGTGCTGTTTGTCAAGAAGAAAGATGGATCCCTTCGGATGTGTATTGACTACCGCCAGATTAATAAAGTTATAGTGAAGAACAAGTATCCTTTGCCTAGGATTGAGGATTTATTTGATCAGCTTCGAGGTGCGGGTGTCTTTTCCAAGATAGATCTTCGATCAGGGTACTACCAGCTTCGTGTTCAGGATGCAGATGTGGTTAAGACTGCATTTCGGACTAGGTATGGCCACTATGAGTTTCTTGTGATGCCGTTTGGTTTGACTAATGCTCCAGCGGCTTTTATGGATCTGATGAACCGTGTGTTTAGGCCATATTTAGATCGATTTGTGGTAGTGTTCATTGATGACATCTTAATGTATTCCAAGGATGAGAGTGAGCATGAGGAGCATCTCAGATTGGTTTTGCAGATGTTGAGAGAGCATCATTTGTTTGCTAAGCTTAGCAAGTGTGATTTCTGGCTTCGAGAAGTGTCATTCTTGGGTCACATTATTTCAGCTAGAGGTATCCAGGTGGATCCAGCTAAGATTGAGGCGATAGTTGATTGGAAAGCGCCTCGAAATGTTCAGGAAGTGAGGAGTTTCCTCGGCTTAGCAGGTTACTACCGTCGGTTCGTTAAGGGATTTTTTGTGATTGCTGCTCCTATGACTAGATTGTTGAGGAAAGGAGTTAGATTTGAGTGGTTAGACAGGTGTCAGTCTTGTTTTGATCGATTAAAGCAGTTGCTTGTTGAGGCTCCTATCCTTACTCAACCCATCTCGAGTAAGGAGTTTGTCATTTACAGTGATGCTTCTAGAGTTGGTCTTGGATGTGTGTTGATGCAGGAAGGAAAAGTAGTGGCTTATGCTTCTCGTCAGTTGAAGCCACATGAGAAGAACTATCCGACGCATGATTTAGAGTTGGCAGCTGTGATCTTTGCTTTGAAGATATGGCGTCACTACTTGTATGGGGAAAAGTGTAGGATCTTCTCGGACCATAAGAGTTTGAAGTACTTCCTTTCACAGAAAGAGTTGAACATGAGACAGCGCAGATGGCTTGAGTTGTTTAAGGACTACGACTGCATTGTGGATTACCATCCTGGTAAGGCCAATGTAGTTGCCGATGCTTTGAGTCGGAAATCGGTTTCAGCTTTGTTCTTGAGGCGATTCAGATGGCGTTTTGATTCTGATGGGGCTTTGCTTGCCCAGTTGCGTGTGAAGCCTACTTTGAGACAGAGGATTATGGATGCTCAGAGAGATGATGTGAGGCTTCAGCGGATTGTGCATGAGGTTAGATCGGGTAAGCCATCAGAGTTCTCGGTTCAGGATGAGGTACTTATGTTCAGAGATCGTTTGTGTGTGCCAGAGTCTGATAATTTGAGGAGACAGCTCATGAGTGAGGCGCATAGTTCAGTCTTTACTATGCATCCGGGCAGTGAGAAGATGTACAGAGACATGAAGCAATTCTATTGGTGGTCCGGTATGAAGCGTGATATAGTGGATTTTGTTTCCAAGTGCTTGACTTGTCAGCAGGTAAAGGCAGAGCATCAGGTTCCTTCAGGTTTGCTTATGCCTTTATCCATTCCTGAGTGGAAATGGAATGATATCGCCATGGACTTTGTTTCTGGTTTGCCTTTGACTCAGAGGAAGCATGATTCAGTTTGGGTTATTGTGGATCGGCTTACGAAATCAGCTCACTTTCTGCCGGTTAGAATGGACTACTCCATGGACAGATTAGCCACTATCTATGTGGATGAGATAGTTCGGTTGCATGGTGTGCCTTTGTCCATAGTGTCAGATCGAGATCCGAGGTTTACTTCCAAGTTTTGGAAGGAGTTACAGAGAGCTTTGGGCACTAGGTTGAACTTCAGTACAGCGTTTTATCCTCAGACCGATGGTCAGTCAGAGCGAGTTATTCAGATTCTGGAGGATATGATGAGAGCTTGTGCATTGGATTTTCCGGGTAGCTGGGATAGATATGTATCAGTGATGGAGTTTGCCTACAACAACAGTTTCCAGTCGAGTATTGGTATGGCACCATATAAGGCTTTGTATGGTCGTCAGTGTAGGACTCCGATTTGTTGGACTGAGCTATCCGAGAGATCTATGATTGGACCAGACTTGGTCAGAGATACTGAAGATAAAATCAGAGTAGTGCAACGGAATTTGAAGGCAGCCAAGGATCGACAGAAGTCTTATGCCAATTTGAAAAGAAAAGATGTGCATTTTGAGATCGGGGACAAAGTTTTCCTTAAAGTTTCTCCTTGGAGGAGAGTGCTTTGATTTGGAAAGAAGGGTAAGCTTAGTCCTCGTTTTATTGGACCTTATGAGATTTTGGCTAAGGTAGGACCTGTAGCCTACAGATTGGCGCTACCGATGGAGTTAGCAAAGTTGCATGATGTGTTTCACGTTTCGATGCTTCGTCGGTACCGATCAGATCCTTCGCATGTTCTGTCAGTTCAGGATATCCAGGTTCAGCCAGACTTCTCTTATGATGAGGAACCGCGAGCTATTCTAGCCCGAGAGGTGAGGCAGTTGAGAAATAAGCAGATTCCTTTGGTTAAAGTGTTGTGGATCCATCATGGAGTCGAAGAAGCGACTTGGGAACCAGAGGAGTCAATGAGAGCTCAGTATCCTCAGTTGTTCAGTTTAGGTGAGAATTTCGAGGACGAAATTCTTATTAGTAGGGGAGAGTTGTCACACCCCATTTGCCCCCTAGTAGAATGAGCCTGTCAGTCTGTCTGTCTGTCTGACTGTCCGTCTGTATGTGTAAGCATTCGCATGTGTACAGTATTTCATAAGGGTATTTCAGTAAAATGCATGATTTTGGGGTTTTATTATTATGTTGGTGCATACATGGCATTAGTGTGTGAATTAATTAGGAATTACTTGTGTACACTTGAGCATACCATATTAGGGTGTTATTAGTTGGGAATCATTTGCGTGCATTTGCTTATATCATTGTAGAATACATTTACTTGAGGTTGCATTTGGTGAGTGTGATGTGTTGAGTTAGGGTGTGAGTGATTAAATTCCACCACCAAGAAATTGACATGTGTATTAGGTTAGGGAAATGAATAAAGAAAAGAAGTTTGAGTGAGGGGAAGATCAATTCACGTTTTTCCCTTTCTAGCTCTATCTTCTTCTTCTTTTCCCTTTCCTAATTGCTACTTGCTGTAAATCAAATTGTGGTAGTGGAAATTAGTCACTCTTGCTTCTAACTTGGTAAGTCACTGCAATTCTCATCTTAGTTTCCCTTTTATTTCATTTTCATCTTCTTCCTTGAGTTAGGTTTAACTTAGGGTTTGTTTTGTTGAATGTTCTTGTTGAATTTGTGACTAGTTGAAGCTCCTCGTGAACCAAAGGGCAAAGAAGTTGCTGGTCCTAGTGGAGCTAAGTGATAGAGGCTTAGAATCCAGGTTTGGGAATTTATGATTGTGATTTGTGCGATTTTGATGTTTACTGTGAATTCTAGGGTTTATATGTTCTTGAAGAGCTTGAATCAATTAGTCTTGATTTGATTGTTTAAATGCTAAATTGAGTTGCATGTATATTGATTATGTGAATTGAGATGATTTCTGGAAGGTAAAGACAGGTTTGTATGGTTTAAAATCAAATTGGGATTGAGTTTGTTGTTCTGAGAATTCTGGGAATTCTGGAAAAGTCGATGTACTGTTGAATCTGTTTAAACTCTCTCTGTTGCGTGACTCGCTACGAAGGAAGGCAAGTCACGTCACGTGACCCTCGGTCACGGCGTGACCTGCCTGCTGAGAAGCCAGTCGCGTGACCAGCTGAAGAACAAGCAAGTCACGCGACGTGATCTTTGGTCACGTCGTGCGACCTGCGAAGAAGAGGCGTTGCGTGATCTGTAAGATCACGCAACATGATCTGTGAGGGAGAAGCAGCGTCACGTCGCGTGACCCTCGGTCACGCCGTGACCTGCATAAGCATTGCGTGACCCGCGAGGATCACGCAACGCGATTGGCGAGAAACAAGCAGGTCACGAGACGTGACCCTCGGTCACGCCGTGACCTGCCTGTTGAGAAGGCCAGTCACGCCCAGTGACCAGCCTATCTCGCCCGTTTCTCCGCTCAACTCGTTTTTCCAAAATTTCCTAGTTTTTAACTCAGAAATGAATTTGGTATTTCTTCTGAATGGACTTTACTGTTATCTGATGCATGCCTTACTGTTTAATGCTTTGATATGCGTGATACCATGATTTTCTGGTGAAATATACTCCGTGCTCTGAAATGTGAATTGAATGTCGCATAACCTGCTAGAGTCAAGTAAGTCGATAGTTAGGCATGCCTAATAGAGTCTTTTAGCTGCAGCATCAGTTCTGTTCGGACCCCGATCAGGTCCCCGTTTGGTTCCTCGCGAACCCTTTTCTGTATTGGATCTTGTTTAAGATCCCCTTTTGAAAATATCTGTGAAAGTTAAAGTAAGATGGTTTAATCGGTTCGTACCCGCAATGTACTGTCTGTAATCGGCTCGTACCCGGAAAGTACTGTCTGTATACTCGTTATCCACTGTCTAGAGTCAGCAGGTGTTCTTTAAATGTTAATGGAATTGTTCTGATCTGATCTGGCTTTGAATGGAATATCTGAATGAGTGTAATGGTGAAATACATGCTGGATTTCTATAATGGATATGATTATGAGATACTGAATGTATGACTTTTAAATACGAGCATGTTTATATGGTATATGTTATAACCTTTGCATTCTGCCATGGTGAATGTGTTATGCCTTGACGACCACTGTGAGTGGCCGTCCATAAGTTATGTGTGTTTTCCCTACTAAGCGTTTATCGCTTAGCACGGTGTGTTTACCCGTGCAGGTGCGGAAGGAGTTTTGCTTTGTGAGAGTCGCCGTCATCAAGCCAACACAGAAGGGATTAGTGTAGGGCTCAGTTTTGTATCAGTATTGATTCTTTTGTATAGAACTCTCTGTATCAGCTTCCGCTTCTATATCTATATTTTGTATATGTAATATTATTTTTTATCAGCTGGTTGATCAATCATTATTGTAATAGTTTATTATAGTAATGCATGATCAGCTTTTGCTTTCTGCATGTAAAGTTTTTAATGATTCTGTATTTTCTGAATGTATGTTTGAATGAATGTATGGTTTGCTTCGCTATTGTTTGGTGACACCTTTACTCATACGGCATCTCACTCCTTATCGGATGGGATCGCCTAAGTATGGGAAGGGGGTGTTACATTTGGTCCCTGATTAGGTCCCCCATTTAGCTCCTCGCAAACCTCAATGTGTTTGGATCTTGTTTAAGATCCCCTCTGTATAATGTTTTTTAATGAGAAAATGTGATGTTAGTTTTCGATTCATACCCATAAGGTACTGACATGCGTTCACTCGTTATCCACTACAATGACTCAGCAGGTGTTATATTTCGTTGTGTTATTAGAATGTGAATCCAAATGACTGTGATTATAAATATGTGAATCAGTTAGGATGTGAATGTGATTATGAGCCTTTTAATGCTTATGAATGTGATTCGATTACGATTATATCTTATATGATTATCAGCATATGCCATTATGTATGAGTTTTGCCTCGACGACCATTGTAAATGGCCGTCCATATTATTGTTGTTTGTTTCACCACTAAGCGTTATTGCTTAGCACGGGTGTTTCATCCGTGCAGGTGCAGAAGGTGTATAGCTTTTGGGAGAGTCGCCGCAAGTCAAGCCAACAAAGAGGGAATTGATGTTAGGACTTAGCTTTTTGTTATATGATTCTTTTTGTAATAGTGAACTCTCATTGTATTTATTCTTTTATTCCACTTTCGTATTGTAATTTTTGAAAAATGTAATTATTTTTGTAACATCAGACCAGTTATGTAATGAATATTATTATTCCATCTATGAGTAAATGATCAGTTTGGTTTTGAAGTTTTATTTTCACTGTATTTCTGTATGTATATTATGTAGATGTATGTGTGAAACGCGCCGGACCCCGGGACGCCCCTTTTGACTGCCCGCCTTAGGGCGATCGGGCAAAATGAGGGTCCGTTGACAACTTGCAACGAATTCACAAGTGTGTCTATTTTGGGCAACAAGGAGGTTTCATGGAGTCGCCACCCAATAGAACATTGGGAAAGTTCATCTCGCCTCAGTGAGCCTAAGACGGCGCATATTTCCATTTTGGGCAAGCCAAAGGGGTCTTGGAGGCAATCACCCCAATAGAACATTGGGAATGACCCTCTAAACCTATGGAGCCTAAGATTTACTAAGTCGTTTAACACAAGAGGTGTCTTGGAGGTCTCATTCCAATGAGTGATTGGATAGACCTTTCGCTTCGTTGAGCCCAAAGACCAGAGATGGGTTCGGGACTTCTCATCTATTTCTACCTTGATTAATTTTACAATTAAATTTTGAGCTTATTAGTTCACTCTCTCTCTACAAGATGCAATTTAATTAAAGGCGTAGTTATTCACGTCAAAAGCGTTAATAAATAAATAAAACAAAAATAAAAATAAAAATAAACATTCCAAAATAAATTACAATAATACTAGGAGCGGAATACAACTCCCATTTATAAAAAGTGCGATATATACATAAAACGGGGAATTCATTTATTTTGAGGACTTTGGTCATCGCATGCATTTATTATGAAAACGATTTTTATGTGACATTTTCATTGGCTAAAATAGGACGTTGGTCCTTTATTTGCAAAAATCACCAAATTAATTAATATAAAACATTTGCCCATTTTTATTTAACGCGAAATAAAACAATTTACATAAACATAAAGATAAATAAAAAATAAATGCATAATTAAATAAATAAATGGCAAAGGGATAAAGGATTAAACCAATTGGAGTCTTCCATATTGTGCATGACAACCCCCTCTCAAGCTCAAACCATCCCAAGCACCAAATATTACAATCTCACAAAATAATCAATAATATTAATACTTATAAACAAAGCAAGAATAAATGTAAATGAAGATTAAAATCCAAAAATAAATAAAAACTACTGATATTTTAAAAAACAGAAAAGAAAAGATTTTGAAAATAAAATAAATAATAAAAAGAAAAGAAATAATAAAAGAAATAAAACAGCTTTGAAAACTAGAGACAGAACCCAGGGACAGCCATAAATGATTGACCGACGGGCGTCCCTGGGTTAACCGACGTGTAATAAGTGCACCGTTTACGTGCCGTCGCTCAGCCGAGAGACGAGTGTCGGTGACCTTATTGCCCGTCGGTCACCTTTGTTCTTCAAAAAAATAGTAAAAACAAAAGTTTTCACAACTTCACAACAAAATGATTTTTCCCAACACAAAAACCGAAAATAAATGCAAATATTTAAAATAAATTAAACAGAATGTATGTCAAGAATATTTACCATCGAATTTTACCTTTTAGGATGGATTTTCGGATGATTCGAATCCCGCACGCTTCACGAGAAATGAGCAAAAATCAAGAAAAGAAATTTTGGTTTTTTCTTTCTTGATAATCACAAAAATGTTCAAATGTTGGAATCTATAAATATTGATGGGAAACTAATCGATTTTAGCTCCCTTGAATTAATTAGATTCACCAATTCAAAATAAAATAAAAATGAAGAAATTTTAATGAGATGAAAAGGCTAGAATCAATAATCAAAAAAGGATTTTTAGGGTAAAAAGTAACTAAATTCGTCCAACCCCAAAATGGTTCAAAAAACCCTTTTTATATTATTTTTTCTCAAAACCCTACGACCGACGGGCGTCTGTTGAATCATTTTTCCTATAGGAAATAGGATTCATTCCGATAGGCACCGGAAGTCCACCGACGGGCGTCGACTAAATCCCTTTTCCTGTTGGAAACAAGATTCAACCGACGGGTGCCGGAAACCCACAGACGGGCATCTGTGCGAGGACACGTGTCTGTCGCTCATCTCACCGACGGCCCGTCCCTCATGGCGAGAGACAGAACTCCCCAGCGAGCGACGGGCGGTCTATGACCGACGGGCTGGCCGCCGATGGAGGAAAAATCTTCTTTTCAAGCCCGAAAACTCCCAATTTTCTTTTTCTCATTACTGCAAATAAAAATCCATATTTCTCGTGAATCTAGAGGACCAAAGTCTCCGAATCTCATCCGCTCATTCGGAATCGGACATCGATTTCTTCACGGGTAATCTCTGATCTGGACTTCCTCGGGACACGGTGCTTACAGTATGTTTATTATACTGTTTTGTTTGGTGACACCCCGACTCATATGGCCTCTCACTCCCTTGCAGATGGGTTCGCCTATGTATGGGTCGGGGGTGTTACATTTTTTGCTGCTTTAGGCATTTTCTGGGTGTTGTTGTGCATAGATATATGTTTAGGACTGTGTTGGCTGATGCGGGTGTCTTTGTGTTTGTTTTAGATGGATTCTGATTCGATGCATGGGTCGCTTGAGGGGTCCGCTGAGAGTGTGAATGGCCATAGCTGAAAGAGGACCCTTGATACTCTCTCTTAACCCATCTTCAAACTTAAGACACTTGAATTTCTAGGTTAGCAACAAATCTGGCACATACTTACTTAACCTACTGAATTCCTTCTCATAATCACTTACTGACAAACCTTTCTGCCTCAAGACTTACAAATTCCTTCCACTTTCCCTCTCGGTAAGCTTTGGTCACATATCTCTTCTCAAACTCTTGGACAAAGTAATCCCATATCATCTCTATAGGTCGCTGGGGTCTTCTTAACACCAGCTTCAACCAATCATAAGCTGGACCTTGCAATAGGGACACTACACAATTAACCCTCTGATCTAATAGACAGTTTATCTCTTGCAAAATTCTGCCCATCTTCTCCAACCAATAATCGGCTATATCTGACTGATCCAAAGTCATACCACTAAATTCCTCTTCCCCTCTCCTTCTAATCAAATCAGTTAGGGCCTTAGGGGCAGTTAATCTCTCAATCAAATGCATCATACCTTGCATCAATACTGGATCACCATAAGCTGGACCCATAGCTTTAGCCCGAGGTCTCTCTTGTGCTGGCTGATTAACCCTCGCAGGATTAACTCAATGAGCGATGGGCTCAAGGAACTCATATGAATATATGGATTTGGTGGTCTATTGAATCTTTATAGAACTATTCAAACCAAACTAATGGTAACTTCATTGATATCTCTATTTGACCCAGTGTCATATTCATTTGTTTTTAGGATAAAATTGTTCACATTGAATATTCAAATTTCAAATATATAATTGGACTGCCATAAGGAAGGAAACAAATAGATTTACATAGAAAAAATATCCTTCCTACCTTGCGTAACAAATTTTGCGCGATACCACACATTCCACTTGCCTCTTTGGAGGACAACGGATCTCTTCCAATACTCTTTCAACCTTCTCAATCCATTTCTTTGCCAACTCAGACTCATCCAAACTCGTCTCATAGAAATCCTCTGCTCCAGACTTCCTCATGCTCTCAATCAGGGATCTTGGTGCTGTCACCCTCTCTAAGACCCTAGTCATGTCCTGAGATATCTTTAACATAGCCTCAAAAGGCATGGCTGGAGCCTTAGGTTCCATCGTAGTAGGCTGAGCAGGACCAGACATAGATAGATCTTGCTCTTAGGGATTAGCACTCTCTGATGACCCTTCGAGTGACCCACGCACTGACCTGTATCTACTACAAAACATAAAGACATCGACATTAGGCCAACACAGTTCTAAACACATATATCTATAACCTACGTATTAGGACATAGGCATTGCCTGAGTGTTCTCACTACAGCAGGCGCCATCGGGGTGAGTGTAGGTGGCTCACGGGTGGTTGTTTTCGATGTGGGAGCACTGATCACTATTTAGCTAACTGTCCTAGGTTGAGTGAGACTTCTGGTGATCAACGTGAGGCTAGTAGAGTGGGTTCGAATGCACTACAAGCCAGTTGAGGTAGAGGCCTAGGTAGAGGTCGAGGTGGTCGACCTAGAGAGGGAGGTCTATTAGAGTCGGTTGATCGTCCTCTTATGGTTCCTACTAGGGCATATGCTATGAGAGCTCGGGATGAGCAGGATGCCCCGGATGTGATTGCTGGTAAGTTCCTACTCTTTGACACTTAGATTTATGCTCTAATTGACCCAGTTTCCACACACTCATATTTGTACACAAGTTATTTAATAAGTTGCATGATGTTGATCAGTTATATTATGAGGTTTGTGTGACCAGTCCCTTAGGGCATAGTGTCAATGTGAGTAGAGTGTATAGGAATTGTCCTCTTTTGGTGCAAGGTGTTGAGTTTTCTACGGATTTGATTAAGTTGCCATTTCGGGAGTTCTATTTGATCTTGGGTATGGATTGGTTGAGTAAGCATCGGGCTATGGTTGATTGTCATAGGAAAGTAGTTGTGTTGCGAAATAGAGATCAGTCCTCTGTTCTGGTTAAAGGTTTGGGTTCGAGTTCCTTGAGTAATGTGATTTCTACTATGCAAGCTAAGAGGTTTTTGAGGAAAGTCTATGAAGCATTTCTAATAGTGGTGTTGGATTCTAAGCGTGATCAGGTTGAGATTGAGGAACCGAAACCCATTATAGCTCAGGAAGTGAGGCAGTTGAGAAGCAAGCAAGTTCTTCTGGTCAAGGTTCTTTGGCAACATCATGGAGTTGAGGAAGTGACTTGGGAACCAAAGGCAACGATGAGGATTTAATATCCACAGTTATTCAGTCCATGTGAGAATTTCGAGGACGAAATTCTTGTTAGTAGGGGAGAGTTGTCACACCCCATTTTTCCCCTAGTAGTTTGAGCCATGATTGCATGTCTGTCTATGAGTGCTTTGGCATGTGTTAATGGTATTTTGGGTTTTATGCATGTTTTGTGGGCTTTATTAGAGTGTGGGTGCATGTTTGATATTAGGATGTGTGTGCATGGGTCTTCTTAGTGTGTGCATGCTCATAGGGGAGTAGTGTGTGAATTAGTGAGGGCTAGTCTTCTGTGTAGTGTCTTACATGGGTGTAGGGTGTGAGTGATCAAGATCAACCAAAGATAGGGTGACATATGGCTAGGGTTTTAGCAAGTAGGTATAAATAGAAGGAGAGAGAAAATGGGAGCAGCCATTTTGCTGCCTCTTTCCTATTTTTCTTCCTCTTCTCTTTATCTCTTCTTCCTCTTTTCTCTTCAAGTGTGCCCTAGTTTGGATCCAAGTGGTTTCGGTGGAAATTGATCATCTTTTAAGCTTTGATTGGTAAGTTTTAGTGGGTTTTCTCTTCTTCTCCATCTTTTCTCTTGATCTTTATTAGTTATGTTCTTAATTTAGGATTTTTGTGTTTGTATGGTTCTTGGGTTTCTGGGTTTAGAAGTGCCTACTCGTGATCCCAAGGGGAAAGAGAAGGCAAGTGGGAGTGCAGCTTGCAACTAGGAGCATAGAAATTTACAGGTTTGGGAATTTATTTGAATTTGTTGTATTTTTGTGATTTGGTATGTTTGAATGATTTTCTAGAAATTTGAGGTTTGATGAGGCTCATATTAGTGCAAATGTTATGGGTTTTGGTTTGATTTAAGTTGTGACGCATGAATGATGAATTATTGAAGCAAATTTTTAAGTTTGATGAACTTTACTAAAATTTTTTGGGTTTGTCACTTTTGAGAAGTTTGATTATGTTAATTCATGATTTGATTGTGTTAATTGCTGTAAAAATTGTGTTTTATGTTATTTATGATGTGGGTAATGATCAATTTGTGTGGGGTTGAGTTTTGAAGTCAATTGGAGGTTTGGGTGATTTTGGGAGTGTGTTTTTCTTCAGATTTTCGCGTAAGAGCTGGAATTCATGACTCTGTCACGAGCGCGAAAGAGCTCGGTGAATTTAGCCCTTGCACGTGGCTGAGCATTGGGTTGCCGAGCCGCCGCAGCAAGAGCTCTATATCGCGAGCGCAATAGAGCGCTCGGCTACCAAGCGGATTTGGGTAGTTCTCCATCACGAGCGTGATAGCTTTGGCTGGCCGCTCACTATCGCGAGCGTGACTTACACGATCTCAACCTGAGGCCAGTTTTGCCTCTGTCGCGAGCGCGACAGTGAGCTTCCACCTACCCTATTTTTTCGATTTTGCCCTTTTCTTCTAAAATGAATTTCATATCTTTTCTAAATGGGTTTTTACTACTGTATGGGAACAAATATGCTTGTATATGTATAATATTATGATTTCTTTATGATAAATTATATGTTATGCATTGGAACATGAATTATATTATGCATTACCTGCAAGAGTCAGTTTAGTAGATAGTTAGGCATGCCTAATAGAGTTCAGTAGCTGTAGCCCTCAGTTCTATTTTGGAACCTGATCAGGTCCCCCGTTTGGTTCCTCACGAACCTCAATGTGTTTGGATCTTGTTTAAGATCCCCTCTGTATAATGTTTTTGAATGAGAAAATGTGATGTTGCTTTTCGATTAGTACCCCTAAGGTACCGCCATGCGTTCACTCCTTATCCACTACTGTGAGTCAGCAGGTGTTATATTCGTTGTGTTATTAGAATGTGAATCCGAATGACTATGATTATAAGTATGTGAAGCAGTTAGCATATGAATGTGATTATGAGCCTTTGAATGCTTATGAATGTGATTCGATTACGATTATATCTTATATGATTATCAGAATATGCCATTATGTATGCGTTTTGCCTCGATGACCATTGTGAATGGCTGTCCATATTATTGTTGTTTGTTTCCCCACTAAATGTTATCGCTTAGCACGGGTTTTTCATCCGTGTAGGTGCGAAAGGTGCATAGCTTTTAGGAGAGTCTCCGCAAGTCAAGCCAACACAGAGGGAATTGATGTTAGGACTTAGCTTTTTATTATATGATTCTTTTTATAATAGTGAACTCTCATTGTATTTATTGTTTTGTTCCGCTTCCGCATTGTAATTTTTGAAAGATGTAATTATTTTGGTAACATCAGAACAGTTATATAATGAATATGATTATTCCATCTATGAGTAAATGATCAGTTTGGTTTTAAGGTCTTATTTTCGCTGTATTTCTGTATGTATATTATGTAGATGTATGTTTATTGTACCATTTTGTTTGGTGACACCTCGACTCGCACGGCTTCTCACTCCCTTGCGGATGGGTTCGCCTACGTATGGGTACGGTGTTACAGGTTTAGACCCCGAGGTTAGATGAACTTTCCCAATTTCTTGTAAATTGGGTGGCGATTCCAAAATACCTCAAAGGTGCTAAAAGGCTTCATGGGAGTAGATGATCTTTCCCGTGTTCTATTGGGAGGAGGTGTCCAAAATATCTCATGTTGCCCAAGATCAAAAGACACAAACCCCTCTCGGGCCGGGCATTTTGGGAACTGGTCGGGTCTGGCGCGCGTCATACCTCCGCATTCTTTGTCCCTAATGCTAATAAAGCTTCTAATCCAAAAATGTAGGCTTCATACTCTGCTTTGTTGTTAGTAGCCTTGTACATTAGCTTCTTGGCTAATGGAAGCTTTTCATTGTCTGGGGTCATAAGAATGATTCCTACTCCTGCCCCCTTGTTATTAACTACTCCATCAAAATGCAACGGCCAACCCTATACTGCAACGGCCGTAACATCCTCATCTGGGAAGTTAAACTCAATCAGATCTCCTTCGATGGGGTGCTCTGCCAAGAATTCTGCTACTGCACATCCCTTGATAGTTTTTTTTTGTGACGTATTCAACATCAAATTCTTGTAGGAGCAATAACCATCGTCCCGTCTTTTCCAATAAAGAGGTGGTTCACTACGTACTGGTAAGGGGTGTTACAATATGTGTGTATCTAGTATTATAGGTGATTATAACATAAATGAATGGATTTAAGTCATATAGGAATAAAATGGAAGTAAATAGGTGTGTTTTAGAAGGGAAGAATCTTTATAACTCATAGAATATGAAATTTGCATATTGAAGCTATAGTGACAGTCGGGATATTTATAGTATAACTCCATTTATATAGCTTCAAATGAAATGAAACCCATCAGATTATTTTCTTAAGCTTTAAGTCTATAAGTAATAGGAAGAGAGCATGGTAATTAGAATTCTAAGGTTCTCAAATTTAGAGGTAAAAGGGAGTGAAATGAGTTTGTGGTTTAAGTGAACCTGTTACTATTTTATAGAGTGTAACTCAGTGTATTTTAATATAAATGATGTGATTTTTGTGTCAATAGAAACTTAAGACATAAATGAACAATTATTAAGAAGATATTTTAACTTAAAAATGTGGCTTATAGGTTCAAAAATGTGGGTAAAGCTAGATGATGATTTCTGCCTAGTGTAGTTGAGGAAATTCGTAGGGCCACACGTTGGTAAAACAATTCTAACCACCATGTGATCATGCTTTGGGCAGAAGGAAGAACTGAATTTGTTAATCCACATGGTGGTCAAGCTTTTCTACCCACGGTGGGCAAGATGTCCTCACCACCGTGTAATTCGGATCTCAACCGATTCTGTAAAGCATGTTTTTGGAATCTTTCAAGATTCTCGGGTCACACATTAGTCAAGAAATCCTAACCACCATATAACATGTCTGACTACCGTGTGAAGTTTTCTAACCATCGTGTGAGGCAGTTTTGAATTGGTTAATTTGCCTGCTTTTTGGGTCACACAGTGGTCAAAAAATCTTGACCACCATGTAACCTGTTTGTTCACCATTTAGGATTATACTTTTCACTCTAATTTAAAATGGCTTTTGACATGGCTCTTTTTTAACTTGCCAAATATGTAAACAATGATTTGGAAATAGTAAATATGCATGTGAATTACTAAATGTGACATATTTGTTAATGAAGTAAAATGTATGTTTATAAACTAATGTCATGGTATTATGTTATATCAATGTTAGATATATAGGTTGACATGATATAAAAACAATTATTTGAGGAATAGATTAATACTTAAAGAAATGATTATATGACTTATAGCTATTAAATGTATTTTAACGTGAGTAAAGGTGCTTTTAAGTGAAGTATTGAAAGGAAACATAGTGAGACTGTAAAAGAATAACATACACACACACACACACACACACACACACACGAAAGATTACTGAATTGTAACAGAAATTGGAAAAGCATTCAAGGTTAAGCATAGGTGGCCATGCATGAATTGTGTTTAAGTGTGTAGATGTGCATTATAAATTACATAAGTGTAAATGGTTGAGTATGTAGAATATATATATGTGTGTGTGTGTGCGTAAATATTGTATGTGGATTTGTAATGGCACATAAGATTGGAATACAAATTCTTTTATTTATAAGAAGATTATGTATGTGTATTATAAATGAATTGTACAAATAATAAATATGTCTTTCAATACTAACTTGGATGAAATATGCATCCATATAACCAACTTGGTAATGATATTTGTTTAACATTGTTAAATAATACTTCATGAGTTTATGCAAATTATTGTATGGAACTGGAAAGGTAATTAAAAGAGATGTAATGATAACATGAAAGAGGCTTTCGTTTAATGTGATGTTCTGAAAGAATGTTCTATGTTAAATATGTAATAAAAGTTTTACATGTATATGATCATTATATGATCATAATGTATGACAGTGAATGTGATGTGTATCTCATTGATATAAGTTTAATAAGTTTGAGAATAAATATGATTTAGCGCCTGCTTTTGACCAGGTAGTTGATAGATAGGAATGCCTATAGGGTCCTTTGATGCTGTAGCACTCTGTTCTGTTCTGCTAGCCTATTTTAGTTACCATATTGGACCCCATTTGGGTCCCTGTGATGTGGATTGAACCCTATCAACCTCAGAGGCCCACTTTTAGGGTCCAAGAAAGGTTCATAATGCTTGTGAAGATTGGCCACTTTGTAATGGATAGGGAATCACCGCTAATCAATCGCTGATGATTAACTTACGAGGGCGTCTATTTTAGGGACCAAGAGGAATTTTATTGTCACCACCTAATAAGACATTGGGAAAGTTTTTCTAATCTCGAGAAGCCTAAACTAGAGAAGATTTGGGACATCACTCTTACTTATACCTTGGTTAAGTTTATAAATGAGTTTTTTAAGATTGAATTTCCATCTCTCCTCTCACACGATTCATGCAAGTAAACTAAAAATACAATTCAAGCATATAAAGAAAGCTGTAAATAAACCAATAAATAAATAAAAATTAACTTATAATAGTAAAGGGGTAGAATACAACCCTAACCAATAAATTGAAAGAAGCCATATATAAAACGGGATATTTATTTGGGTGGGAACATTGATTCCTGCATGCATATTTACAAGAAAAGAGAAGAGCCTTTAGGCAAGTTTCTAGAAATAGTGCGATGAGTGATCCCCTTTTTGATAAAATAAAAGCTCCTCATTTGTATGTCATTTTGGGATGAAAAATCAGGACATTGGTCCTATTTTATTAAGGAAGCACCATTTGATAAAAATCCTTTAATGCATTTTACAATGACATGCGAAATCATTTATTACCAACAATCTCCAAAAATAAAGCAATGTAAATAAACTAACAAAGAAATGTAAAAGAAATTTACTTATCTCCATATGCAAATCGCCCTAAATGCTTATCCTTCATTCATCGACAAGGAGCACATAAGTGGATACTCATGCCAAGAATGAGACAAAAGAAATAAATGAATTAGCACACTTAACAAAATAACCAAATGCTCAAATCAAGACAGAAATAACATTAAAATAGCAGAATGTATAAATAAATACAAATCTAAAATATCATGTTAAAATTACTTAATGCATTCTAAAAGACAAAAAGAAAGAAGTAAGATGCAAAAAAAGAATCAAAAGACCAACAACAGGAGGCCATAGAAGGGCTAAAAGCAGGACTGACGGGCAGAAAAAGCACGAGAGAGAGGCATCACTCATGTCATCTTCTCGTTTGTCATGCCTAGAAGCAAGAAACTCCATTAAAACACCTCTTTCAAACCATTTTTCATGCTCTCATAGTTAATCATGCCTAAAATGACTAATAAATAACTCAGGATCATTTCTGACACCGTAGAATATATTTTAAACTAATGAACACAGAAAAACACAAAGAAACACATATTTAAATCAACTAATCCCAAATAATTATGTAACTTTCAAATTATAATAACGTAAGAGGTTGAACCCAAAAATGTTACCCTCAGTGTAAATTAATGTTTTAAGAATATAAGTGCTTCATATCTTCCTTGATTCCACAATCAATTCCAAAAGAGTTTTAATGAAAAAACACTTTCTCTCTCTAAAAATATTTTTCCTTTTCTGTGTTTTCTGACAAGAATCAAAGAAAAAAACCAAAATTTTTCGAGAAGAGAGAATTGATTTCTTTTTCTCAGTCAACTCTATACCTTCTTTTAAAAATCTATATTTTTTCTTCTAAAAATAACCTTTCTCTGTAATGGCCCAAAAATAGCTACTTTCATGAGTAGTAAAAGTGGGCCCCTGAATAGTAAAAGTGTACTCATGAATAGTAAAAGTAGACCCCATGAATAGTGAAAGTGGGGCCCATGAATAATGACATCAGGATGACATCTTGTGGGCCCCATGAATAGCAATAGTGGGCCCATGAATAGCAAAAGTGGGGCCCATAAATAGTAACATCATCGATAACATCAGCATAACATAAGCCATGACATCATGATGACATCAGGGTGAATAGTAACGGTGGGTCCCGTGAATAGTAACTGTAGGTCCCATGAATAGTGACTCCAGCGGTGAATAGTACTCAAAATATTTTATTTCACCATTAGGAAGTGGAAGTTAAATGGAGGCTAATGGTTTAATTCGGTGCAAAAATGAGGTCATATAAGCATCTAAAAGTCAAAGTAAAGTTAATATTTGGTTCGATTCAAATAGTAACCAAGTTTGACTGAACTTTGACTAATTTTTCAAAAATAGTAAATGAAGTTTTATGGGAAATGAAATGGCTTAAAATAATTTTTAGTAATTTTTGACAGTATTAGATTGATATTTTACGGCAGAACCGCAATTATTAAATCGGACCGATTTAACTGAACGGGACCCAAAATGGACACCGATTGTGTTAAAATTTTTTAGGGAGGTTATTTTATATATTTGAAACATGATGGAATTGAGTTAGAGTGGAAATAAGTTGAGAAACATATAGATGCTTTGAAACAGTGGAAAATGACCGAAAAATTAAAATTTTTGTTCAAACCGGTTGGATTGGTTCAGTTCATTTTTGGCCTATAAAAGGAGGCAAGAGGCTATATTTTCTATATTTTTTCCATCCTCCATCGTTCTCCCACTCATTTATCTTAGCCTAATGGTATTTTTTCCATTTTTCACCATTTTTCTTAATTTTTCTTCCAATCTTTCCCGAAATTTAATCCTGGTAAATAAAATTCAGCCTCTCTACAACATAAAAACAGTTATTAGAGTTCATTGGGAGCATTAGAAGTGGGTAAATCTAAGTGATTAAAGTTTAGGTGTGATTTTGAGATAAGTGATTTAGGTAATTTTAATTTGATTTAAAGGTTTGTATGGGTATTTTCAAGGGTGTAGAACATGATTATGAAGTTATTTTGTATAAAGAAAGTATAGATTTGATGATATTCCCTTGTTTATATTCGGCCACCATAGGTTCTCCAAGTGATCGAGGTGGTTCCGAGGCCAAAGGAAAGGAAAAGGAAGCCAAGTGAGTGTAGAACAAGAATTTGAGGTTTGTGGTTACAAAATCCCTTTATTTCCATTGATTTAAGTTGAGTTTTAGGTTATATATAAGTGTGAAATTGAAATTAAGGCACGCTTAATTTAATCTATCTTTAAAAATATGATTAGTGGACTAAAATAAGTGTATATATGTGTTTAAAATAAATTATAGAATTATGGTATAAAATCCATAACCTTGGCCGAATGGAATATTAAAGAAATCAATGAGGAATTTTGATAATTATGGCGTATAAATGTTGTTTATGATTAATATAACATGTAAATTAAATAATGGAATGATTAAATAAATTGTAAGTAGACAAAATGAAAAGATGGTACCTTGGCCGAATTGAATACATGGAGTTATTAAGGTATATTTTGATGATTTATGGTATATAATGATTGAATAATGATAAATGAGTGTGTAAAAATTTTCAAGTGAAAGTAATATTATGGCAGAATACATCATACTGATATATTAAGTGAAATAAGTGAAATTTTGATAATTATTGCCCTTAATAGTGGTCTGGTATGAAAATCTAACCCAGGACATAATTGGCTAGCCATAGGAATTCCACATCTACGGTTCGAGTCATGGCGACTCCCTATCAATAGGCCAATGATGGTCTATCTCAGTGCAGTGTTCAGTGATTTCAGTGTATTTAGAAATGGTCTCATTGGGATCATTCTATAGTGTAGTGGATCGGTGGGGTCCACGTCTTGTATATCCGGTCAATAGATTTCTACCGGGTGTATACTAGGGGCATAATGGTAATTATGTAATGATATTGCTTAAAATAGTTATAAATAAGAAAATAAATGAAAAGGGAACTAAATTGAAAGAAATTGAAAGTTTAGTGGCATAATGGGAATTTTGCAATAATGTTGCTTAAAATAGAGGTAAGTGAGAAAATAAGTGAAAAGGGGATTAATATGAAGAAAATGGAAAGTTTAGGGGTAAAATGGTAATTTTACCCTTAATAGTGAAAACGGTAATTTTACCCTTAATAGTGAAAAATAGAAATAATCGGATAAAAAGAATGATAATAAGGGTAATTGTGTAAATAAGTAAAAATACAGGGACTAAACAGTAATTTTACGTAAAAGTGGTAAAATAAGGACTAAAGTGTAATTTGGCAAATGATAAAGGGTTAAAAGTGAAAAATAAGAAGAAATATGGGCAAAATTATAATTAAAGTGTAACTAAGGGTATTTTGGTAATTAAGTGTAATTAAGGACATAAATGGAAATAGTGAAAAAGATAAGGATATAAATGGAATTAGTGAAAAAGATAAGAAGATAGAAGTAATTATTGAAATATTGAGGACTTAAATGTAATTAGTGAAATTGTAAGGTTAATTAAAGAATTAAAGTTAAATTAATAAGTTAATATTTGATAAGTGTGATTAAAGATAAGTGAAAAAAAAATTCTACAGATTTATATAGTGTACAAGAGTGTATGTGGGTGCAGTGTTGTGACATCCGATATTCGTATCACATACGGGTATAGGGTGTTACAAATTATTTTGGTATCAGAGCGCGGTTTTGGTGATTCTAAGATCGGAGTGGGTTGGTCTAAGTGTATATACATGCCAATTGACAAGTGGATGATATATTAGGTACTGATGTATGCTTGCTCCCTTGTTTATAGTGTATATTGGCATCCGATCAAAGCATTAGTGTAGACACCGGGTCCTGGGGCAGCCCAGATCGGAGTTACCCAATGATGATAAGATGTCTGTTCACAGGCAAAAAGGTTAAAAAGAATTATTTCCTTGTCAAATTTTGCATTTTAGAGTGAAAAAATAAAAATAATAAAAACATTTTGAAAATTAGATTTGAAAAATAAGGTTCAGAAATTATAGTATTTTTTAGTTAAACTTAAAATTAAAACAAAAAAATTTCGCGAATGTCAACGCGCGGCGACCCGTGAGGAGCGCCAGCGAGCGACGCGCAGCGCTGGACGCACGACCGACGCCCGTCGCGCATGCCGACGGGGGTCGGTCGCCCTTGTTCCGCCGCAAATGGCCAAATTCGCCCGAAATTGAATTTTTTCCGATTTTTCACCCAAAAATCTGTTTTTTATCCCATTATTTAGGGTTTTTAAAGGTTTTTTTCCATTTTTAAAATTCAAAATAATTAATGTCTGGTTTAATTTAATTTTTTTTCCTTAATTAAGTACTTTTTCTATTTTTTTTCTTCATATAAAAGAAAAAGATGGAAAGAGAAAGAGGGGGAAATTTTTTAGGGTTTATTCTTTGGTTTTTCTCTTTTTCTTCTTCAACAATTCTCTCTAAAATTTTACTGAAATTTTCCCCAATAAAAAGAAAAAGAAAATAGTTCAATTTTTATTTTTTTATCCAATAGAATTTCTTCTAAACATAGTTTTAGAAGGAGTTTTGTTGATAAACTTAATTTTGAGGCAAATAAAATAGTTATTTACTCTCAAAATTCAGTTTTTTAACTTTTTATTTGTTTTCAATTACACTTTTCCAAGGTTTTTTTTATTTGAATTCTTTTTTTATGAACAATGGATTTTGGGGCAAACAAAATAATTGTTTGTTCTTAAAAATCTAATTTTTCATTTGATTTTCTAAAAAATAAATTTTTTTCATAAATAATTTTTTTTTGTGAGACAAACAAAATAATTGTTTGTTTTTTAGAATATTTTTTTTATCAATAAAAATCATTTTTTAGGTAAGGAAATCAATTCTTTATTTTTGAAGAATTTTTTATTTTCTTTCATCACTTTTTCAAGCAAATTTATTTTTTGAAATGAAATTCCAAAATTTTATTATATTCAAATCTAATCTTGCAAATAAAAAACAAGGAAATCAATCATCATTTTTACCTTTATCGAATCCGAAACTCTGAGGGTAAACATTCTGAACTTGATCTTTTATCTTTTATTATTTTGTTCATATTTAATTGATTAACATGTATATTTTATTATTTTCATTTAATCATTTATTCTATTGTTTTTATATTTGTCTCATTTAATATGTTTATATATTATTTTTGTTCATGTAAATATTGATTTCTTATTATTTTTTAACATGTAATTAATAAATTCATTGTGGTTGATCTTTTTGCCATTTAAATGTTTTATGTTAATTGTGATAATATTAATTAATCATGTCATTTATTTAATTATTTTCATCATTCTTTTATTCATTATTTTTATCATTCTTTTTCATTGCTATTGTTATATATTTATTGTTTATTCATTTATTTGTTTATTTTCATTATTATTATCATGTTCATATTTTTATGTATTAATTCATTAGCATGTTTTATTTATTTCAATCATAGCATTTAATTCATTTATCATTCATAATGCATTTTTCTAATTTATTTTAAATTGTTAACATTTTAAATCATTTGTCATTTTGATGTCATCTTATTTTATTTTATCATTTATTATATATTTAACTGATTTAATTGATTTAATTACTAGCATTATTTCATTTGTGTTTTATTTTTTATTTCACAACTTATTTTCTTCGCTTGGGCATTTTCGCGAGCACACGGGGAGATCCAGGAGGCTCGCCTTATTTGATCGTTTATTTCATTACTTGTATTATTTGCTTTATTTGTTTCTTTATTTATTTTGTCGAATGTAATTCCTAATAAAAAATTTTATTTTAGGCACGCTAAAAAGAAAATCACAAAAATATTTCTACTAATTAACTTGGAACTTTTTCTAATAAAAATGGGACCAATGTCCCAGTTTTTCCATCGAAAATAAATTGCCACATAAAAATCATTTTTGTAAATATGCGTGCGAGGACCAATGTCCTCATCCTTAATGTATATCCCGTTTTATACATGTTTTGTATTTCATTTACAATGGGGGTTGTATTCCGCCCCTAGTTTTGCTGTAATCTATTTTCATGCGCTTTACTTTAATTATGCTTTATTTATCACTTTCTCTTGAATGGATAATCCGCACTTTAGTTTAATTGCACTGAATCGGATGAGAAGTGGGATGAAACACTAAATTCAAAACTCAATTATAAAGCTAACCAAGGTATGTATAAATGGGAAGTCCCGAACCTTTTCTGGTCTTTGGGCTCAATGAGGCGAGAGGGCCATCTCAATGTTCTATTGGGATGGGGCCTCTAAGACACCTCTTGTGTCCCGTAAAAAGGCTCAAACTTGCACAGTCCTTGGCACTACAAGGAGAGAGGGCCATCCTAATGTTCTATTAGGGTGGAGGCCTCCAAGACACCTCTGGTTTGCCCAAGCATGAGGCGAGAGGGCCATCCTATTGTTAGGGTGGAAGCCTCCAAGACACCTCTGGCTTGCCCATGATGGACATAGCAGCACTGTCTTAGGCTCACTGAGGCTAGACGACCTTTCCCAATGTTTAATTGGGTGGCAACTCCATGAAACCTCCTTGTTGCCCAAAATGGACGCACTTGTAATTTCTTACAAGTTTTTATGAACCGCTCTCGAAAGCCCTAAAAGAGGGCATTTCGGGGCGCCCCGGGTTCGGCGCGCGTCACAGTGGCGACTCCACTGGGGACACTTAAAAGAGACTTCGCTTCGAAAGTACCTTGGTTAAAATTTATAATTTAGCTTTAATTTAAAAATTTCATCTTTTTTTAAAACTGCATGTCATCTCATTAGAGCATTAGATTTATGCTAGTTTAGTCCCTTTTTAACCTCGGTGCGTTCTCGAAGTATGACCCTGTGTTCACTCAATGTAGGGAAGTATTAAGGATAATCACCAGCCCAAGCCTTGTACCATCATGGTATATGAAATGGAGCCCCGACCGGTCGTTACGCTCGTGATGAGTTAGACCCATTGGCAGGGACCATGCTTGGGTAGCCCTAAAGTTTCATTACCCTGGCCAAAGCTCATGTAATGGCAATAGATACTTCCCCTAGGTGGTATGAACCATAATACCTTGCCTGCTATATAGATCATTATGTATTGGATAAACCCAGATAATTTGATTGGTCACCTAATCAAAGGCTTTCATGCCTAGATAGGCCCATGTTAATATATTCGGACTACCTAAATACATAATGGTCAAAATCCATGCGTATGCACATTAGTTAAGAGAGGTTATGCTACCGATTTTCCACTGTGCACCATGCGCGTCCATTGGGTTCCTTGTCAATCCATGGATCAAGCCCACCTAGGACAGAGGCTATACGACCTCGTGTGTGGGGGCAATAAGGTTGAAAGGATCTATCTGCTTGCATGTGGTTGTGGTTGATGCATTGCATATTCATGTCATTCATGCACAAATAAAATTTTTTATTTCTTCCTTATGTATACATCCTATTCTTTGCATATATTTATTACATGTACATATTATCCAGCGTATAGTTTTTACATGTTTCATGTGTATCAGTGTAGTCTCTTTCAGCCATCGAGGACCACTTGCATAGCACGATCATGCATTACATATTATTCATGCATCATTCTAACTCCTTACTTTTCAGCCACTGTAGACCATTTGTTTGGGTGGTTTAGGGATTCCAGTAATTATCTAAAGAGCGATCAGAGTTCACGTGGGCTGACAAAGATTTAGCGTCCTTACCAGAGCGTCTGAAGGTATCAAAAATGGCTGGCCCTTCACAACAGAATGAAGAGACTCATGCCCTAATTACCAAGGAGATGGATATAAGGTTTGAAGAGCTGGAAAAAAGGATGCTGGCCATGGTCAAAGAAAGAATGGATGCCATGGCACTTGCTCTCCAAGCTCAGCTTATGGCAACAACTCATAACCAAGTAGATCCGGCCATGGTTAAGAAAGCTCATATAGCAACGGCTGCAGTACGTCCATTTTCTTTCAAAACCAGAGGTAAAGGACCACTTAACTTACCAGGTGAGCAAGGAGGAAACAGTAGGCCTACTCTAGAATATAGTATTGTGCCTGAAGAGGATGGAGACCCCGCAATCACGCATATTCTAAAAGGTGAAAGCTTAGGAAGCCATAACATCAGTGAGGCAAATGTTAAGGTTACAGAAGTCTCAGCCACTAAAGCAGCTCGGTCCCACCTCACTATTTTGGGTAGGCCATTATCTTAGCACTTCACCCGTCTCGTCAAAAAAGGGAAGTTACAACCCTTGTCGGTCTGGCCTGCCCCAAGTCAAGGACACCTTAGACATAGAGCAGATTGGTACTGCGCGTATCACCAGTATTTAGGGCATAGAATAGACTACTGTCATCCTTTGAGAGATTGCATTCAAGAACTGATGCCAGACCCAGAAAAGGAAAAGATTGTAGAAGCGCCAACCACGGAGGTGAAGCAAAGGCATTTTTCTAATTTGGGCAGATCATTGTCTTGGGTCTTTATGAGGCTGATAAAGGAGGGGATGTTACAACCATTGTCGGCTAGGCCTGCTAGAAGCTAGGGGCAGCCCGATCATAAACGGGATCAGTATTGCGCCTTCCACCAGCACACCGGGCATACCACAGACGATTGCAAGACCTTGAGACATGCTATTCAAGATCTAATTGACTCCCAGCAGATCTCCGACCAGAAAAGCGAGAGGGAAAGAGTAAGGTGGATTAAGTGCCTAAGTGGAAAGGCAGAATGGTTCTTAAGGATGATAACGAACCATCGGCTGCAACATCTATGTTGGCAAGAATAGAAAATGATTAGTTATTTAGAATGTTCTTTTTATTTTTGAACTATTTAATAATGACATTCTAGTTTCATTAATAAGACGAACATTTTTTGCTTACTTGTGTTATATCTCTTATGATTTCTCTATGCATAATCATGATCATGACTCATTCATATTTGACATTGATTCAGTTGATAATACTCCATTTAATCTTAGAACTTTGGAAAGTCCAAAGAAAATCTTGATAGCATGTAATGCAACTCCTAAAGAGAGATTAAAACTTGAGAGAAATTCAAGAAAATGTAAAAAAGTCTTTGCCTGGACTTATGGAGACACGCTAAGTGTTGATCGCTGAATCATCGAGCACACCATTCCAACATACCCCTATCATGGACTAATCACGCAGAAACTCGAAACATTGAAGCCAGAAGGGGTAGAAAAGGTTAAAAGGAGGAATCCACAAGCAGAGATGAAGCCAAAATTTCTAGTCAAAGTTCAATGCTAGACTCAGTTGGTCAATGTTGTCCTAATTCGAGAAGATGAGGAGTGATTATATGTATAAACTATTAGGATTTGAATAAATCTTATCCTCGAGAAAAAAGAATAAAAGAAAAAGAACAGAAAAAAAAAGAACAAAAGAACAAAGAACGGAAAAAAAGAGAATGACAAAATATAAAGAGAGGAGAAAAAGGAAGGAAAATAATCAATAAGGAGATCTGGCCGAAACTGTTGATATGAAAGGCAAGGGAAGGTCATCCTGGGGGCAAGCTTTGTTCGAATCCTGTTGACCGACACATACACGCACTTTGCCATTCTTTTTGACTTCCGAGGAGGACCAAAAGGTTTCTATTGACTTACAACGAATACGGGATGCTTGATCTTGGAAAAAGACATCATAGGGGAGGTACACCCTACGGCCACTAATGGATAGGGTCATAAAAAAGAATCCAGTATGTCACTATATTTTCCCACGCCATGTAGGGTTCAATGACAGAAGGACAGTTTATGGTTAAGTTGTTCCAAAAGTATGGCATTGAAGACCATCAGTCCTCTCTGTATTTCCCTCAAACAATGGGGCAGGAGAAGATGCTAACAAAAGTTCTTGGTCAAGATGGTTCAAAATCACAAGGATTGGGAAAAGTTGCTCTTTTGCACTTCGAGGCTAGAGAACCGCCATCCTAACCTCCACAAGAGTCATCTCTTGTTCCTCGATACTGGAGGCAGAAGTAGTATGGCCAGTCAAGGTAGAGCTCAAATATTTAAACACAGTCGTGGAAGCCCAAATTCTAGAGGCCGACAGGGCGCAACAACAGCAGCAGCAGTTAAACCCATTAGACTAAGATAGGTCACGGGATCACTATCATAATTAGGTCTATCAGAAGGGCTTGTCAGGTCATTCGAAAATAAGGTCAAGAAACACCCATTTAAGGAAGGAGATTTAGTCTTTAAACAAATGAGACCGGGTGTGTCCGATATCAGAGGGAAGTTCAGACCGACATAGATAGGTCCTTTCATCCTCAAGAAGTTGTTATCAAAAGGAGCGGCGATTCTGTCAGATAACAATGGCAATGACTTCAATGAACCAATCAACATCAACAAACTCAAGAAGTCCATGGCTAAAGACTAAAAATCAAAAGAAGAGAATAAAAGCCACGTGGGTCGAAAACCGAAAAAAGGCGATCTTGCTAAAAATGGGCACCTTGTCAGGGTGAAAATCGAAAAAAGGCACCCTGGGCAAAAATTAGAGGCTTGAGAGAAAATTTCCAATCAAGAAAACCTGAGAGGACTGATTGGAGACAGGAGTTTGATGCTTGCAAGATTTACTCTGAGATTAGATGTAGTTTTGCATTTTGAATCGATGTTAGATAGTGATCATGTATAGAGAAATCATACCGAAATGTACACAATCTTTACAAATACATATGTTCATTATTTTCTAGTTCGTTTATAAAAAGAGAAACATCGTTTATTCCTGAATGCATGAAATCTAAATGAGTACACTCTGCTCCTGCTCTCACCATCCAGATGTCTAAGTTGATGAGTTCTAATATTGATTCTAGGACTAAGCACCTACCTCTTGAATGCATTAGTGGGAGTAAAGGAACGATCCTTGAAAGATGGTATAATAGTCTTCACCGGTAGCTTGCTTAGAGGCTATGGTATCTGGAGGTAAAAGCCAAAGATAAGGTCCACCTTGGAAAGATAGGAATGCCTCACTATATCATTAATCCCTCTGAACTATCAAGCACAATGGGTAGGTAAGGTAAAAAGCGGCCCCATGAAGCCCTAAGGAACCTGATCCTTATCTGCCACCTCACCCAATCTAGCGACACATTCAAAAGAATTCAACCGATGCCTAGGGAGTAGATGCCTTAGTGAATAACTGTCGATTACTCTAGAAGGGGGGCTCTGATAGTAGCTTTGACTTTTCTTACAGTCATACCCTTTTTAAAAAAAAAAAAGATAAAAGGCCGTTAGAGTTGAAAACCGTAATTGGCTCTCTAAGCAAAAGTTAGGCCAAAGGGCAGGGTGAAAACTTGGAAACAGGCAAAAAGTCCTACAAAAAAAATTAATAAAAGCCGCTGGAGTGGGTTGGGTCCATTCCAGGCAAAAATTAGGCACAGGGTTGTGTGAAAATCCCCAAAGGGACGCATTTCCCGCTAAGCAAAACAAGTGTGAAAATTCACAAGGGACGCACTACCTTTAAAATAATAACTTTTGAAGCTTACAGTGATAAGGCAGTATTACTCCGAATAACTTCCCTTTACGCAGGTAGTGTATAATACAGAACTTGATTCAGGGTCCTGGGGGCAAAATGCTCATTGACCGGGGGGCAAAGATACACATTGGTCAGTTCTATTTGAAAAGAGTGTGGGTCAGAGTGCCTAAAGCCAAGATGACGCTTTTCTAGATCCTTAGGGGCATTAGAGCAGCTGAGCAGTATCCTCAACGAATCCCTTAACCACCTGGGATGTGGTCTATTCATTTTTGCATATCACATACATGTCACGTGCATTCAGTCTTTTACACGTATAGATATGCACACACAATTCATGTACATTAATCCTTTGCTCGTGTTTCGTGTATATAGCTTTATGCATATATTTCCCATACATAGTTCCATACGCACACACAATCTTTTGTATATGTTGTTGTGTACATGACTCAGAGGGAAAGGTCTGTATAGACCTCATGAGCAAGGATGGGTTCAGCTCAACATTATCGACCACTGTATCTAGCATAAAATCAGGTGAATATGTGCAAAGGTGGAATGCGCAGAAGAACAAGCCTATTCGGGCACATCATGCTAAGGGTAATCTGGAATCACACAAATCTACAGAAAAGAAGATCTTTTGAGAAGCCCACACATACTTTAGTTAAAGGCAATCAGATGCAAAAGTGGGCCGAGGTACAGTTTCAACTCTACATTAGCGCTCATCCGTGCCTAACAGTCAGATCAAGATAAAGTCCTCACGAGAATAGAATCTCGCGGACCCGCTCTAAAGAAGACATTTAAAAGAGCAAGCCTGCTCATGCACGCCATGCCGGGAGCCACCAGGTAAGTTTCTCTATCATAAGATATATGCTTGCACACATCACACAATAAGTGTAAAAAATCCAAATTCAAATGTACAAAGAATACAAATTCTCAACAATAAAAACAAAACAACACAAAACAAAAAGAAGAAGATATTCTCAAGGCCTTGAAAATCCAATATACTGTAAAAATTTAAATACATCCAAAATGTAAGAATCCCAAAAACTTACAAGAAAGAAAAAAAAAACAAACAAAAACAAAAATAAAAACAAAATCAAGGATCATTTTAAGAGACGCCAAAGACATTGAAACCTATCTGCCTACAGGCAAGCAATAAAACCTCCAATCTAGTTTTCCTCTTGGGAGGCTAAAATCTATTTTCTTCTCTGGAGAATGAATATCAAATTCTCTCACCCTCCTGAGCAGTACGCAGGTCTTTTCAATAAGGAGGCTACATTAGAGATGATAGAGGAATTGATATTTGGGGAAAAACCAACCGTCCTTCAGGGGGCACTCGTCTTACATCGGCCCCAACAAGCATGTACTGCCATAGGTAAGTATCTCTTTTATATACCCTGCATATTTGCTTTGCCCTTTATTGTATGAAAAAAAAGGTTCATGATAAGCGCTTGTAAAGACAATGATGAGCGAGATGGTCGACAGTCAGATATTGTACTAGCCGGATAGGGGTTAGCGGATCAGATATTGCACTAGCCAGATGGGGGTTAGCAGATCAGATATTGCACTAGCTGGATGGGGGTTAGCAGATCAGATATTGCGCTAGCCGGATGGGGGTTAGCAGAGTAGATATTGCGCTAGCTGAATGGGGGTTAGTAGATCAAATATTGTACTAGCCGGATGGTGGTTAGCAGAGCACATATTGCACCAGCCGAATGTGGGTTACTAGATTAAATATTGTACTAGCCGGATGGTGGTTAACGGAGTAGATATTGCACTAGCCGAATAGGGGTTAGCAGATTAGATATTGCACTATCTGGATGGGGGTTAGCAGATCAAATATTGCACTAGCCGAATGGGGGTTAGCAGAGCAGATATTAAATTAGCCGAATGAGGGTTAGCAGATCAAATGTTGTACTAGTTTGATGGTGGTTGGTGGTTAGCAGATCAGATATTATACTGACCGAAAGGTGGTTAGCAGATATTACACTGACCGGATGATGGTTAGTAGATATGATGTTACACGGATCAGTTAGAGGTTACCGAGGTCACACTGTGCAAGCCGAGATGAGGCCAATGGGACACAGCGATAGAACAAATTGCAACGGGATTGTGATTAGTTAACACTGCATCTCACACCGTGCAAGCCGAGATGAGGCCAGCGGGACACAGCGATGGAACAGGTCACAACGGGACTGTGGTTAGATAATACTACATCTCACACCGTGCAAGCCGAGATAAGGCCAGCGGGACACAGCAATAAAACAAATCGCAATGGGACTGTGGTTAGATAACACTGCATCTCACACCATGCAAGCCGAGATGAGGCCAGCGGGACACAGCGATAGAACAAATCGCAATGGGACTGTGGTTAGATAACACTGCATCTCACACCGTGCAAGCCGAGATGAGGCCAGTTAGATAACACTGCATCTCACGCCGTGCAAACCGAGATGAGGCCAGCGGAACACAATGATAGAACAGGTCGCAATGGGATTGTAATTAGATAACACTGCATCTCACACCGTGCAAGCCGAGATGAGGCCAGCGGGACACCAGCGATAGAATAAATCGCAGCGGGATTGTAGTTAGATAACACTGCATCTCACAGACATCGTGCAAGCCAAGATGAGGTCAGCGGGACATAGCGATAGAACAAATCACAATGGGACTGTGGTTAGATAACACTGCATCTCACACCATGCAAGCCGAGATAAGGCCAGCGGGACATAGTGATAGAACAAATCGCAACGGGACTGTGGTTAGATAACACTGCATCTCACACCGTGCAAGCCGAGATGAGGCCAACGGGACATAGCGATAGAACCGGTCACAACGGGACTGTGATTAGATAACACTGCATCTCACACCATGCAAGCCGAGATGAGGCCAGCGGGGCACCAGCGATAGAATAAATCGTAACGGAATTGTAGTTAGATAACACTGCATCTCGCAAAGACCGTGCAAGCCGATACGAGGCTAGCGGGACACATGCGATAGAACAAATCACAAGCGGGTTGTAGTTAGAGAACACTACCTCTCGCATCACTCAGATGTTGTGCAAGCCGAGACGAGACTAGCGGTGCACATGCAATAGAACAAATTGCGATTGGGTTGCAGTTGGGTAACACTGCCTCTCATGACAATCAGGAATCGTGCGGGCCGAGACGAGGTTAGCAGGATGAAGGTGATTAAATGAATCGTCAAATGGATGCAGTAAAATACACTACAACTCGGCAGCGAGGGGTCACCAGCTAGAACCCCCAGCAGAAGGCAAAGGGCTGCCTCAGGTATGCATCTCTTTCCTTCTTCTCTGAATTTTGGCTCATCTAGGCACTAGTGCACTAGTTTCCCCAAAATTGGGGGCAACTGTAGACAACGGGTTTGAGGCAGCCCAGATCGGAGTTACCCTGATAAGATGCCTGTTCACGGGTAAAAAGGTTAAAAATAATGATTTCCTTGTCAAATTTTGCATTTTAAAGTGAAAAAATAAAAATAATAAAAAATATTTTGAAAATTAGATTTGAAAAATGGGATTTAGGAATTATAGTATTTTTTAGTTAAATTTAAAATTAAAAACAAATTGCGCATATCGACGCGTGGCAGCGGGTGGGCGAGTGGGCGTGCGTCGCTAGGGCATCGACCGACGCCCTATGCGCATCCACATGCTGGGCACGCAACCGACGCCCGTCATGCGTGCCGACGGGCGTCGGTTGCCCATGTTCCGCCGCAAATTGCCAAATTCGCCCGAAATTAATTTTTTCCTGATTTTTCACCCAAAAATCCATTTTTATCCCATTTTTAGTGTTTTTAAAGGTTTTTTTTTCCATTTTTAAAATTCAAAATAATTAATATCTAGTTTAATTGAGTTTTTTTCCTTAATTAAATATTTTTTCTATTCATTTTCTTCATATAAAAGAAAATGATGGAAAGAGAAAGAGGGGGGAATTTTTTAGGGTTTATTCTTTGGTTGTTCTCTTTTTCTTCTTCAACAATTCTCTCTAAAATTTTATTGAAATTTTTAGAAAATATTTGAATTTTTCTTATTTTTCCAATAGAATTTATTCTAAACATAGTTTTAGAAGGAGTTTTGTTGATAAACTTAATTTTGAGACAAATAAAATAATTATTTACTCTCAAAATTCAGCTTTTTAACTTTTTATTTGTTTTCAATTAAACTTTTTCAAGGTTTTTTTTTATTTGAATCCTTTTTTATTATATTCAATTCTAATTTTGCAAATAAAAAACAAGAAAACGAATCATCATTTTTACCTTCATCAAATCCGAAATTTTGAGGGTAAACATTCTGATCTTGATTTTTTATCTTTTATTATTTTGTTCATATTTAATTGATTAACATGTATATTTTATTATTTTCATTTATTCATTTATTCTATTGTTTTTATATTTGTCTCATTTAATATGATTATATATTATTTTTGTTCATGTAAATATTGATTTCTTATTATTTTTTAATATGTAATTAATTAATTCATTTTGGTTGATCTTTTTGCCATGTAAATATTTTATGTTAATTGTAATAATATTAATTAATCATGTCATTTATTTAATTATTTTCATCATTCTTTTATTCATTATTTTTATCATTCTTTGTCATTGCTATTGTTATATATTTATTGTTTATTCATTTATTTGTTTATTTTCATTATTATTATCATGTTCATATCTTTATTTATTAATTCATTAGCATGTTTTATTTATTTCAATCATATCATTTAATTCATTTATCATTCATAATGCATTTTTCTAATTTATTTTAAATTGTTAACATTTTAATTCATTTGTAATTTTGATGTCATCTTATTTTATTTTATTATTTATTATATATTTAACTGATTTAATTGATTTAATTACTAACATTATTTCATTCGTGTTTTATTTTTTATTTCACAACTTATTTTCTTCGCTTGGTCATTTTCGCGAGCACACGAGTAGATCCAGGAGGCTCGCCTGATTTGATCGTTTATTTCATTACTTGTATTATTTGCTTTATTTGTTTTTTATTTATTTTATCGAATGTAATTCCTAATAAAACTGTTTATTTTAGGCATGCTAAAGAGAAAATCACAGAAATATTTTTACTAATTAACTTGGAACTTTTTCTAATAAAAATGGGACCAATGTCCCAGTTTTTCCATCCAAAATAAATTATCACATAAAAATCATTTCGTAAATATGCATGCGAGGACCAATGTCCTCATCCTTAATGTATATCCCGTTTTATGCATGTTTTGTATTTCATTTACAATGGGGGTTGCATTCCGCCCCTAGTTTTGCTTTAATCTATTTTCATGCGCTTTACTTTAATTATGCTTTATTTATCACTTTCCCTTAAATGGATAATTCGCGCTTTAATTTAATTGCACTGAATCGGATGAGAAATGGGATGAAACGCTAAATTCAAAACTCAATTATAAACCTAAACATGGTATGAATAAATGGAAAGTCCCGAACCTTCTCTGGTCTTTAGGCTCAACGAGGCAAGAGGACCATCTCAATGTTCTATTGGGATGGGGCCTCCAAGACACCTCTTGTATCCTGTAAAAAGGCTCAAACTTGCATAGTCCTAGGTGCCATGAGGCGAGAGGGCCATCCTAATGTTCTATTAGGGTGGAGGCCTCCAAGACACCTCTGGTTTGCCCAAGCGTGAGGCGAGAGGGCCATCCTACTGTTAGGGTGGAAGCCTCCAAGACACCTCCGGCTTGCCCATGATGGACATAACAGTACTGTCTTAGGCTCTCTGAGGTTAGACGACCCTTCCCAATATTCTATTGGGTGGCGACTCTATGAAACCTCCTTGTTGCCCAAAATGGACGCACTAGTAATTTTTTACAAGTTTTTATGAACCTCTCTCAAAAGCCCTAAAAGCGGGCATTTTGGGGCACCCCGGGGTTCGGCGCACGTCACAATTAGCATCGGTGATGGTGAGAGTGGGGCTTCGGCCAGTGTTAGTCGAGTCGAGGTGTTACGGCAGCAGGCTACTTCTTCAGTAGCTCCACCTCCTCCTCCTCCGCCGCAGACTAAATTTTTGAACAAAATAGCAGATTTCATTCAGTATCGTATTCATGTTGAACAGGCACAGCAAGCACCACAGCCACCAGTGCCAGTACAACTTCTTATTCCACCTCAGTGGAAGCAAATATTGGAGCAGTTAAAGAAAATGGGAGCTGAGGATTTCATTAGTAGAGATCCGATGGCACCAGAAAAAGTGGAAGAATGGTTGTTTCGCTTAAAGAGATTGTTTGAGACTTTACATAGCCCTCTAGAGGAGATGTTCGAGGGGACTGTAGCTTTGCTCCAGGGTCTAGCTTATTTTTGGTGGGATTCAGTGAGAAAGAATACTCCAGCTGATCAGTTGACTTGGGAGTATTTTGTAGCCAAATTTGAGAAGAAATACATTAGAGTAGAGCATAAAGCTTCAATACAAGATGCTTTCTGGAGATTGAAATAGGGGAATAGAATAGTGGCAGAATATGAGAGAGATTTTGAGCGACTCAGTGCTTATTTGGATGATGTTCTAAGGACAAAGAACAGATTGATGGAGAGGTTTGAATGGGATCTCCACAATCGTATTAAACAGATAGTCAGTGGCCAGAGACATCCAGATCTGAGATCACTAGTGGTAACTGCTATTAAAATTGAGGTGACATAGATAGATGAAGCCAATAGACAATCTCGGTTCCAAAAAAAAAAGGAAACCCGGTCAATCTAGTGGTGCTGGCAGCCAGAGTAAGAGATTTAGAAGGCCACCTTCTTCTCAAAGTCATGGGTTGAGGGCACCAGCCTGTAGTCAGAGAGTGTTGTCCTAGCATCTTCAGTTGCAGTGCACAGAGGGGCAGAGGTAGAGGTATTCCTTAGCAGTGCGATCATTGTGGTAGATGCCTATTTTAAGTGTGGGTCGAAGGAGCATTGATTTAGAGATTGTCCTAAAGCAATGTCATTATCAGTTACTTCACCAGCTCCAGGTGCAGGTTCTTTAGCACCTAGAGGTAGAGGCAGAGGGACTGCCTCGAATACTGTAGCCAGACCTTCTTCACAGCCACCTCAGGTTCAGGGACGTGGTGTAGGCCGTGCATATGCAGTGAGAGCTAGGGATCAGGAGGATGCACCTGGTGTGATTATATGTAAATTCTCCTTATTGTCGGATACAATTTATGCACTTATTGATCCCAAGTCTACACACTCTTATATTAGTACAGACATTGCACGGGGTGAAGGGTTAGATGACTCATCATTAGATCATGATATTCTAGTGAGCAACCCATTGGGCCATAGTGTGTTAGTGAATAAAGTATACAAAAATTGTCCCATTAGTGTGCAAGGGTATGTTTTCTTAGCCAACCTAATTGAACTCCCCTTCAAAGAGTTCGATGTTATTCTAAGAATGGACTGGTTAGCCACTCATTATGTGATGGTTGACTATAAAAGAAAGAGAGCAACTCTGAAGACTGCAGATGATCGAGAAATAACTGTAGTGGGGCAGAGATCAGATTATCTATCTAATGTGATTTTAGCTACTGCAGCAAAGCGATTGATCAGAAAAGGGTGTGTTGCCTACTTATTCTATGTAATGGATGCAAAGAAGGAAGCTCATAAGGTGACTGATGTGCCAACAGTGAATGAGTTTCAAGATGTTTTCCCTGATGAACTTCCAGGTTTTCCACCTGATAGGGAGATTGAGTTTTCTATTGATCTGGCCCCAGGTACTACGCCTATTTCTATTGCCCCATATAGAATGGCACCAGCAGAATTGAAAGAATTGAAGATCCAGTTGCAAGAATTACTTGAAAAAGGTTTCATTAGATCGAGCACTTCGCCATGGGAAGCACCAGTGTTATTCGTGATGAAGAAAGATGGGTCTCTTAGGCTTTGCATTGACTATAGGGAGTTGAACAAATTGACAATCAAGAATAAGTATCCTCTTCCTAGCATTAAAGATTTGTTTGATCAGCTAAAAGGTTGTGTGTTTTCCAAGATTGATCTGAGGTCAGGTTACCATCAATTGAAAATAAAAGACACAAATGTGCCTAAAACTGTTGTACCAGGTATGGGCATTATGAGTTTCTGGTAATGCCATTTGGACTCACAAATGGACCCGCAGCTTTCATGGATCTTATGAATCGGATCTTTCATCCCTATCTGGATCAGTTCGTAGTGGTCATTATCGATGACATTTTGGTGTATTCAAATATTCCTGAAGAACATGATCGACACTTGCAAATTGTTTTACAGACTCTTAGGGATAGAAAGTTGTATGCAAAATTCAGCAAGTGTGAGTTCTAGTTGAATGAAGTATCATTTCTGGGTCATGTAGTATCAACTGAATACATTAAAGTGGATCCTAAGAAGATTGAAGCAGTATTGCAAGGGAGAACACCCAAGAATGTTACAGAAATCAGAAGTTTCTTGGGTTTAGTGGGCTACTACCGGAGATTTGTTAAAGGCTTTTCCATTATTGCAGCGCCTTTAACTCATTTATTGCAGAAAAATATCAGATTCGAGTGGACTGATAAGTGTCAAGCCAGTTTTGACAAGCTTAAGAAGATGTTGACCGAAGCTCTAGTGTTAACACAACCTGAATCAGGCAAAGACTTCACCATCTACAGTGATGTTTCTTTGAATGGATTGGGTTGAGTCAACACTGGAGCTTCGGTGAAAAAGAATATCTTAACAGAAGCTCATTATAGTAGGTATGCTATGCATCCAGGCGGAAACAAGATGTATCAATATTTGAAGATGCATTATAGGTAGCCGGGTATGAAGCGAGATGTGATAGAATTTGTGAGTAAATGTCTGATATGCCAACAAGTTAAAACAGAGCATCAGGTTCCATCCGATTTACCTCAACCTATCTCAATACCGGAATGGAAATGGGATCGAGTGACTATGGATTTTCAGACAGGGCTACTAGTGACCTGAAATAAGCATGATGCAATTTGGATAGTCATTGATAGGCTTACCAAATCGACTCACTTCCTACTAGTGAGGATGGACTATCCATTAACCAAAATGGCTGAGATTTACATAAATGAGATAGTGAGGCTTCATGGGGTGCCATCATCCATCATTTCTAACAGAGATCCATGGTTTATTTCAAAGTTTTGGAAGAAATTACAGGAAGCATTGAGTACAAGATTGCATTATAGTACAGCATTTCACCCCCAGACGGATGGGCAATCAGAGCGAGTTATACAGATACTCGAGGACATGTTGAGATGTTTTGTTCTTGAGTTCAAAAATAGCTGGGAAAGGTACTTGCCATTAGCTGAATTTTCTTATAATAGCAGCTATCAATCCAGTATTAGAATGGCTCCATATGAAGCGTTGCATGGAAGGAAGTGTAGAACTTCCCTGTATTGGACCGTGTTGAGTGAACAGAAGCTTGTGGGATCGAAATTGATTTGGGAAACAGAAGAAAAAGTTCAGGTGATCAAGGACCAACTGAAAGAAGCCAGGGAAAGATAAAAATCGTATGCTGACTTGAAAAGGATATCGAGTTTCAAGTGGGAGAAAAAGTGTTCTTGAAAGTATCTCTATGGAAAAGTGTTCTCGAGTTTGGAAAGAAAGGCAAGCTGAGTCCGAGGTTCATTGAACCTTATGAGATTGTGCAGCGAGTGGGACCAGTAGCTTATTGATTGAAATTACCTCACGCATTGGAGAAGATCCATGATATTTTCCATGTATCGATGCTAAGAACGTACCGATTGGAGCCAAGCCACATGATCAAGCCAGAAGAGATCTAAGTGCGGCCCGACATGACTTATGAAGAATATCCAGTGAAGATCCTAGCAAGGGAAGTCAGGTAACTCTAAAATAAGCAGATCCCCCTTGTGAAAGTATTGTGAAATCATCATAATGTTGAAGAAGAGACATAGGAACCCGAAGTGACAATGCAACAGCAATATCCACAGCTTTTCAATTCACGTAAAATTTCGAGGACAAAATTTTCTTTTAGTGGGGGAGAATTTTAATGGCCTAAATACCGGGTTAGTAGTATTCAATAATGTCGGTAGAGTCTGTAGTGTGATACTGGTATGATATGTCGATATTAGTATCATTAATTTTAGTAGAGCCAAAGAGTTAAGCATGCTCGAGGCACAACAATTATAGGATAGGTGATCTCGGGGTAGCCATATAGCTGAAACTGACAGCAGTTTGCAGAAAAATTTTTATTTGGTAAATTTGATCTATGGACTGTCAGGAGTCTAGTGGTAAAATTTGTAGTAAAAATGAGATCAAATAAGTCTCTGAAAGTTAAGCTGAAATTTGCCTCTAGTTAAGTTTAAATAGTAACTAGGGTTTGACCAAACTTTAACTTAATTTTTAAAAATAGTAAATGAGGTCTAAAGGATGTATTGTGAGTTATAAAATGGTTTAAAATAATTTTCAGGAATTTTTGACAGTAAAATATTAGTGAATTACGGCTAAACCGAACAATGTTTCATCAGACCGATTTAAGTGAGTCGGGCCCCAAACGGATTCCGAATGAGCTAAAATTTTGTAAATAGCATATTTTTCATATTCTAAGAATGATGGAACTAGTTGGGAGTGAAAATAATTTGAGAAACCTATAGTTGCCATTGAATAGTGGAATTTGGCCTAAAAATTGAAATTTTTGCTCAAACCGGTTGGACCACTTTGGTTGGACCGGTTCAGCTCAAATTCAGCCTATATAAGGCTTCACAAAGCCATATTTCTCTAGAGAAATTCAGCAGCCACCGCCTCTTTCTACTCTCTTCTTGGCCAAATTGCATACCTTACCTTTTCCTCCATTTTTCTTCAACTTTCCTCCAATCTTTCCACAAAATCCAACCTCCTAAACAAATTTCAGCTCCTCTCTTACATGGTGATTGTAATTGGAGTCCATTTGGAGTAATAAAAGTGGGATTTTTAAAGACTTTAAAGTTAAAGTGTGATTTAAGGTAAGTGAAATAGGTATTTTTATTTGGGTTTAAGGGTTCCAATAGGTACTTTCAAGTGTGTAGAGTAAATTTATGCAGTTATTTTGAGAAAAGAAAGAATAAAATTGATGAAATCTCCTTGTATGTATTCGGCCACGATAGCTAATAAAAGTGAGGAGGGAGTTTCCAAAGCTAAAGGCAAGGAAAAGGAAGCTTAGGAAGGTTAGTACAAGGATTTGAGGTTTGTGGTTACAAAATCCCTTTATTTCCAATGATTTAGTTTGAGTTTTAGGTTATGTTTTGGTATGAAATGGTGATAACTGCATGTTTAATTGAATCTAAATTGATAATCATTATTAGTGAGACTATATGAGCTTATGTATGTGTTTAAAGTGAACAAAAGAAATATGGAACAAAAACCCTAACCTTGGCCAAATTGAATAATTGTGGAATTCTTAGTGTATTTTGGTAATTAAGGCATGTAAATGATGTTTATGATGAGTATAACATGTAATTTGAATGAATGAGTGATTAAAGGGAAGATAAATGAACATAGTGAATTAATGTTGGTTTGGCCGAATATGGTATTGTAACACCACAGAATGTACCCTAGAAGGATTTGTATATTTCTAGGGATTTCGATGATCGAAATTTTAGGATTTGATGGTCGGAGTGATTAAGTAAGAGGAAAAGATATGATCAGAATTAAGAAAGAAAGAGCCAAGGGTATTTTGGTCATTTTGCAAATACGGATTTGATTGAATCGAATAAATAACTGCGAGGGCTAATTTATGAGAATGGAGTAGTATTAGACAGAATGTATGTGAGATGTGTTGTCAGGTGTGCCGAAAGGATGAATTCGGTATTAATGCAAAAGTTTTGGCAAGTGCGGACAATTCCGAAAATTGGAAGGTATTAATTTGGGACTTAATTGAAGGGGATAAAGATTTAATTGTGGGCCAATGTAAGAAGTATGTTTATGTATTATGCCAATGTAAGATTAAACGAGAGTTGGTGGACCAAATTGAAGAATTGTTATAAAAATCGATTTTGGGCCAATAAGATGGTGCCACTTAGTAAGGTGGATAAGAATGAAAGGTGAGAGGGAGCAAATTTCTGCTCATTCCCCTCTCCTCCCTCACGTTCTCTCTTTCTCTTCTTCTCTTCCTCTTCTTCTTCATCTCACGCCAACCACTCTTCCTTTCCTTGCAAGCCCAAGATGTGATAATGGAAATCGCAGCTTAAGTGCTTTTAATGAGAGATTTGAGATGGAAGGGTAAGTTATGGGTTTTAATCTCTGAAATTTCCTCTTTGTTCAATTAGAAATCTTAAGTAATATTATGTGTTTTTGCTGAGGAATTGGATGATTGTGAGTGTGGAAGAGTATAGGAGCAAGGAATCGGATTATTTAATGTAAATTTTTAGTTATAGATTTGTGTATTGATGAGTTGCTATTTTAAAGTGTATTTTGCTTGAAATTTGATTGGTTGTGCTGATGTGGTTGTGTGGATTTGTTTGGGTTTGGAGAGTCTGAATTTTCTGGGGGAAATCTGCCCAAATTTCACAGGACCTTTAGTGCTTGTTTTAGTTATAAGTCAACTTATAGATGTCCAAATTGTATGAATCTAGTGCCATTAGAAAGATAAGATTCTTATCTAAAATGGTCTTTGAGGGACCGGAAGCCAATTCTAGACCTAAGATCCTTGAAAATGGTAAAAACCGGAGTGTCTTTGCTTAGACAGGTTCACTGGAGCAGTGTAGGTTGTGTAGCTCATATATGGAGTTATAGATGTCTAATTGATCTGAAATTGGTGAAATTTGAAAGCTAATATCCTAAGGAACATTTATGAAGAAGGTATTTTTGGCTAAAAATGAGTTTATTTGGTCGTTTAGGCGGTACAAAGTCGGGGGTGAGAAGCAGTCATGTTAGTCTGTTTTCATAGGGCTAGTGGCGGAGGCTTCTATCGTGAGCGCGACCCTTGTTACGAGTACGACAGAACCTGCTTGCTGAAGGTTTTTCCTTCTATTTTGAGCCCCATATTTTGTGTGAACCCTTTCCCCTCTTCACCCTTCTCTAGGTTATGTATTTTGTGCTGTTTTTCCTTCCGAAATACACCCAAACTTACTTGGAACCTTTTTAGACATATTCATCATATGTTTAGAGCTTGGAAAAGAGTAAATAAATGGCTATAATTTAGGAGTACAAGTATCTAAGGTTATAAATAAGAATATGGACTTGGTTACTTAAAAGCTTAATGAGTTGAATACTTTCGAATATGTACAATATTGACCCATTTTATTTTATGTTAGACAAATTGAAGTGAAATCCTATAAATTGCATTTTGAACTAGTGGAACTACAAGGTTGGGATTCCTAATTCTTCGGGATACATAGGAATTTTAGAACACTCTTCCAAGTCCAAACCAAAGTATAGGAATTTATTCCAACATGAAAGGTAAAGGGCCAGTGAGCTCTAGTAATGCCTTGGTATTCATTAAAAATAAATGTGGCATGTATGCACAGATTGGTAAAAGTTTGTTGAGCTATTAATTAATCAAGTCTCGAGTAGATTTAGTTATAGTTTAAGAATTTGTATGCGAGATTAAGATTGAATTAGAGGATTGGTTTAGGTGTGTCATAACTGAGACAGAAATAGATCCCTTGTATCTCTAAACAGTTTTTATATGACTGTCTAATTACAGAATGATTCTTAATAAATTAAATAGTTTAAGATACTTGTGTTGAAGTTCTTGAGTTTAATGCATGAATTTGGGGAAAATAATGTTTATGAAATTATTTATGGACATTATATAAGTGAGCATATTTTTATGTGAAATTTTATTCAATTGAGGTTTGACAGGAGTGTGAGGCTTGGCTCTGTCAACAGCGCGACAGGGGTCACCTAGCTTTCTATTGCGATCGTGACTAGGGTCGCGAGCGCGACTCCTAAATTGATGTTTGGATTTGTCGCGAGCACAACTAATGTCCTGGGCGCGATAGAGGCCATCTAGTTCCTGTCGGGGTCACGAGCGTGACTCTTTTCTATGTTATTAACGTATGTTCGTTGAGCTATTTGACATGGGTTTTGATTGGTGATTTACATATGACGTAGTGTATAAACTCTGATATACTCTACCATGAAAGTTATGGTTGAAATAAATTGTTAAGCATGTAATAAGATTAAGACGTGATTGAAATGAACAGTGATAGTTGTTATAATTTGTAGGACCCATTGCTTCCATTGTAATTGACTTTTTTTAAGTGATTAATTATACGATTATAATCAAAGCATACATCTTGAAAATAGTATTAGAAAGATCATGTACATCAAGAAAGGAAACAAGAATGCATTTAGCCTGCGTTACTCGAGTAGTGGATAGTTAGGCATGCCTAATAGAGTTAGTGTTGCAGCAGCTAGTGTATGATTTGGACCCTAATCAGGTCTCCCGACTGGATCTTCGTGATCCCTGTGTACTGAAAAGATAGTGTTGATACCTTCGGGTACCTATGAGTTATAAGTATAGTGTTGATACCTTCGGGTATCTACGCGTTACTTGTTATCCACCCCTTTGACTTAGTAGGCAATAAATGATCATAATTATGTGAATTGAACAATAAGTGTGAATTGATAAAGATATGTGAAGATTTGTGTAAGATTATGCACTCAATGAGAATGTGATCACATTGTACGCTGTGACTTCTATATATATGGCATGAGTTTGCACTTCGCGCACCTATGTGTTGTGGATCCTGTAGGATCCTTAAGCGAAAATGTGGTAATGTCTTTGAAAGCTTACATGGTCTAGCTTTGGTTATTTCCTTTTGAAATATTAACATGAGTTAATGTCACGAAGGTAATGCAACAATTTGAAGTAAGTGATTAAACGAAAGTAACTATATGTATAGTATGCATCTATATACTTGAACATGAAGTTAGATTATTAGCGACTATTCATGACTCTTTGATGTGTGAGAATTATTGCAGTTGGAGAACTGTTTATAGGCTGAATCCAATGATATGTGTGACTTAAGACATTTGAATAATAAGACATGAAAGGCATGTGTTGATTAAGATTGTTACCCTATTTTACCTTATGAATGATTATCATTAAAATATTCTGTTTATGATCAATTTTATGTATTTATTAAATGATTTGATTTTGGATATTTATTGTGTGTGGTGACTGACGACCATTGTGAATGGCCGTCCATACTATGTGTTTTCCCCACTAAGCTTTATGCTTAGCATGGGTGAGTATCCATGCAGGTTTGAAGTTAGTCGTGTCGCCAAGGACAATCCGCAGCAGTCTGGCCAACAAGTCCGTAGTAGTATTTATTGTTTAGAGATTTTAGATAATTAATGTAATGTAATTCTTTATCAGTATTGTATTAAGTGATTGGGATGTAATAAAATGTGAAAGAGGAGTGTAATGCCAAGTATATGAATGTCTTTTGTATTATGCGAATGTTTATGTTTGAAAAAAATTATATAGTTCTGCTTGTATTATGGTGTCCTGCGTGTTATCGCGTGTAGCATTCCTCACTTATCGTAGCATACTGCATATGTTACCATAAAGTATGCTATACGTGGGTAAGGGGTGTTACATTTAGTGATATCAGATCCTAGGTTTAGTCGATTCTGGACAACTAGGAGTCTAAAGTGTGTCTGTATCTTTTTGTGTTGGCCAAAGCGGATGTCCTCATTCTGTATTGGTGTTAGAAACTGCAAGTTTTGTACATGTTAGGTGTAAAGTTAGAAAGTGTAGAGCTGATAGACTGCATTTTGACTGTTTTGGATTGTTTATAGTCGAAAGATATGGAAATTGGGCATTAACAGTATCATAAGAAATTTGTTAAGGAGTTTCTTCCGGTATAGTTGGAAGTTTGAAAAGAATTTCTTATTTTAAGGGAATGAAGAGTAAGGACGTAAATGATTTTGATTTGAGGATTTTGGTGGCACTCTGCGCATCTGTCAGCCATTTTAATTAGGATTATTTGAACATAAGCATGTGTCAGCATGGGGATGGGAAAGTATATTGCCATTGCATAAATTGCATCTGCATCATTTGCATACACAAATCATTATACATTCATTTCACTCACATCCCTCATTCATATGTGACAAGCATTTGGATTTAACTCAATTAAAAGTGGCTGACAGGTTGTGCTTTGAGTATAAGATCGTTTAGTGGAGATGTTGAGAAAATATAAAGTGTAGGTTACCATTAGTGTAGAAAGTGAATAAGTAGCTGATATGAAAGGATTATATTGCAAGTTGAGTTAAGGAGTGGTAACTAAGAGAGAGTTAATAGGCAATGTACTGAATAGAGATAATAATTAGTGTAGTTTGACAATTTGAAGTATCAGACATTGTGGCGATAAGATTCTACGTGTATATGTAAGTAGATTAAATAAGGAACCTATGTGTTGGATTCTAACCAATGATATGATTATGATTGTGATATAGGTTAGGAATTGAGTAATGACTTGTGGAGATAAGGTTTACTCGTTTTGGTAAGGTAGTTCTGATAAGTTCAAATTCGAATTTGTTTAAGAATATTTCCCGTTATAAGGATATTGAGATGTGATACATGAATGATTTAGTGAATAAGTAGTGATAAATTCTGACCAAAGCGTATAAGTTATTTAATAGTGGAATGTTAACGCCTAGGTGTGGTAGAGATAAGTAATACGGTATGAAAATAATTCGTTGATTGTGAATTTCGAGGATGAAATTCTTTTAGGAGGGAAGATTTGTAACACCTCGGAATGTACCCTAGAAGGATTTGTATATTTCTAGGGATTTCGATGATCGAAATCGTATTATTTGATGGTCGGAGTGATTAAGTAAGAGGAAAAGATATGATCAGAATTAAAAAAGAAAGAGCTAAGGGTATTTTGGTCATTTTGCAAATATGGATTTGATTGAATCGAATAAATAACTGCGAGGGCTAATTTATGAGAATAGAGTAGTATTAGACAGAATGTATGTGAGATGTGGTGTCAGGTGTGCCGAAAGGATGAATTCGGTATTAATGCAAAAATTTCGGCAAGTGCGGCCAATTCCGAAAATTGGAAGGTATTAATTTGGGACTTAATTGAAGGGGATAAGGATTTAATTGTGGGCCAATGTAAGAAGTATGTTTATGTATTATGCCAAGGTAAGATTAAAGGAGAGTTGGTGGACCAAATTGAAGAATTGTTATAAAGATTAAAGGAGAGTTGGTGGACCAAATTGAAGAATTGTTATAAAAATCTATTTTGGGCCAATAAGATGGTGCCACTTGGCAAGGTGGATAAGAATAAAAGGTGAGAGGGAGCAGATTTCTGCTCATTCCCCTCTACTCCCTCACGTTCTCTCTTTCTCTTCTTCTCTTCCTCTTCTTCTTCATCTCACGCCAACCACTCTTCCTTTCCTTGCAAGCCCAAGATGTGAATAATGGAAATCGCAGCTCAAGTGCTTTTAATGAGATATTTGAGATGGAAGGGTAAGTTATGGGTTTTAATCTCTAAAATTTCCTCTTTGTTCAATTAGAAATCTTAAGTAATATTATGTATTTTAGCTGAGGAATTGGATGATTGTGAGTGTGGAAGAGTATGGGAGCAAGGAAGTGTAACCCTTTTAAGCTAATGGAGCAAAGGAGTTTGAGGTTTGGGAAATTTATATGATTTAATGTAAATTTTTAGTTATATATTTGTGTATTGATGAGTTGCTATTTTAAAGTGTATTTTTCTTGAAATTTGATTGGTTGTGTTGATGTGGTTGTGTGGATTTGTTTGGGTTTGGAGAGTCTGAATTTTCTGGGGGAACTCTGCCAGATTTCACTGGACCTTTAGTGCTTGTTTTATTTATAAGTCAAGTTATAGATGTCCAACTTGTATGAATCTAGTGCCATTAGAAAGATAATATTCTTATCTAAAATTATCTTTGAGGAACTGGAAGCCAATTCTGGACCTAAGATCCTTGAAAATGGTAAAAACTGGGGTGTCTTTGCATAGACAGGTTCACTGGAGCAGTGTAGGTTGTGTAGCTCATATCTGGAGTTATATATGTCCGATTGATCTGAAATTGGTGGCATTTGAAAGCTAACATCCTAAGGAATATTTTTTAAGAGGTATTTTTGGCTGAAAATGAGTTTATTGGGTCGTTTATGCAGTACAAAGTCGAGGGCGAGAAGCAGTCATGTTAGTCTATTTTCGTAGGGCTAGTGACAGAGGCTTCTGTCGCGAGCGCGACCCTTATTGCGAGCATGACAGAACCTGCTTGCTGAAGGTTTTTCCTTCTATTTTGAGCCCCAAGGTTTGTGTGAACCCTTGCCCCTCTTCACCCTTCTCTAGGTTGTGTATTTTTTACTATTTTTCCTTCCGAAATACACCCAAACTTACTTGGAACCTTTTTAGACATATTCATCATATGTTTAGAGCTTGGAAAAGAGTAAATAAATGGCTATAATTTAGGAGTATAAGTGTCTAAGGTTATAAATAAGAATATAGACTTGGTTACTTAAAAGCTTAATGAGTCGAATACTTTCGAATATGTACAATATTGACCCATTTTATTTTATTTTAGACAAATTGAAGTGAAATCCTATAAATTGCATTTTTAACTAGTGGAACTACAAGGTTGGGATTCCTAATTCTTCAGGATACATAGGAATTTTAGAAAACTCTTCCAAGTCAAAACCAAAGTATAGGAATTTATTCGAACATGAAAGGTAAAGGACCAGTGAGCTCTAGTAATGCCTTGGTATTCGTTAAAAATAAATGTGGCATGTATGCACAGATTGGTAAAAGTTTGTTGAGCCATTAATTAATCAAGTCTCGAGTAGACTTAGTTATAGTTTAAGAATTTGTATGCGAGATTAAGATTGAATTAGAGGATTGGGTTAGGTGTGTCATAACTAAGACGAAAATAGATCCCTTGTATCTCTAAACAGTTTTTATATGACTGTCTAATTATAGAATGATTCTTAATAAATTAAATAGTTTTAGATACTTGTGTTGAAGTTTTTGAGTTTAATGCATGAATTTGGGGAAAATAATGTTTATGAAATTATTTAGGGACATTATGAAAGTGAGCATATTTTTATGCGAAATTGCATTCAATTGAGGTTTGACAGGAGTGTGAGGCTTGGCTCTGTCGCGAGTGCGACAGGGGCCACCTAGCTTTCTATTGCGATCGCGACCAGGGTCGCGAGCGCGACTCCTAAAGTGATATTTGGCTCTATCGTGAGCGTGACAGAGGCCATCTAGTTCCTGTCGTAGTCGCGACTAAGGTCGCGATCGCGACTCTTTTCTATATTATAAACGTATGTTCGTTGAGCTATTTGACATGGGTTTTGACTGGTGATTTACATATGACATAGTGTATAAACTATGATGTACTCTACCATGCAAGTTATGGTTGAAATAAATTGTTAAGCATGTAATAAGATTAAGACGTGATTGAAATGAATAGTGATAGTTATTATAATTTGTAGGAGCCATTGCTTCCATTGTAAATGAATTTTTTTTAAGTGATTAATTATACGATTATAATCAAAGTATACATCTTGAAAATTTTATTAGAAAGATCATGTACATCAAGAAAGGAAACAAGAATGTATTTAGCCTGCATTAGTTGAGTAGTGGATAGTTAGGCATGCCTAATAGAGTTAGTGTTGCTGCAGCCAGTGTATGATTTGGACCCTGATCAGGTCCCCCGACTGGATCTTCGTGATCCCTGTGTACTGAAAAGATAGTGTTGATACCTTCGGGTACCTATGAGTTATAAGAATAGTGTTGATACCTTCGGGTACCTATGAGTTATGAGAATAGATACCTTCGGGTATCTATTCGTTACTCGTTATCCACCCCTTTGACTTAGCAGGCATTAAACGAACATAATTATATGAATTGAACAATAAGTGTGAATTGATAAAGATATGTTAAGATTTGTGTAAGATTATGCACTCAATGAGAATGTGATCACATTGTACGCTGTGACTTATATATATATGGCATGAGTTGCGCTTCGCGCACCTATTTGTTTTGGATCCTGTAGGATCCTTATGCGAAAATGTGGTAACGTCTTTGAAAGCTTACATGGTCTAGCTTTGGTTATTTCCTTTTGAAATATTAACATGAGTTAATGTCACGAAGGTAATGCAACAATTTGAAGTAAGTGATTAAACGAAAGTAACTATATGTATAGTATGCATCTATATACTGGAACATGAAGTTAGATTATTAGCGACAATTCATGACTCTTTGATGTGTGAGAATTATTGTAGTTGGAGAACTATTTATAAGCTGAATACAATGATATGTGTGACTTAAGACATATGAATAATAAGACAGAAAATGCATGTATTGATTAAGATTGTTGCCCTGTTTTACCTTATGAATGATTATGATTAAAATATTCTGTATATGATCAATTTTATGTATTTATTAAATGATTTGATTTTGGATATTTATTGTGTGTGGTGATTGACGGCCATTGTGAATGGTCGTCCATACTATGTGTTTTCCCCACTAAGCTTTATGCTTAGCATGGGTGTGTATCCATACAGGTTTGAAGTTAGTCGTGTCGCCGAGGACAATCCGCAGCAGTCTGGCCAACAAGTCCGTAGTAGTATTTATTGTTTAGAGATTTTAGATAATTGTTGTAATGTAATTCTTTATTAATATTGTATTAAGTGATTGGGATGTAATAAAATGTGAATGAGGAGTGTAATGCCTAGTATATGAATGTCTTTTGTATTATGCGAATGCTTATATTTGAAAAAAATTATATAGTTCTGCTTGTATTATGGTGTCCTGCGTGTTATCTCGTGTAGCATTCCTCACTCATCGTAGCATACTGCCTATGTTACCATACGGTATGCTATACGTGGGTAAGGGGTGTTACAGGTATGATGGAATATTAATGTGTATTTTGATGTTTTATCACATTCAATGGCATAAAATGGATGTATGATGACAAATGAGTGTGTAAGCAAATTTGTAAGAAAAAAGAATGACTTGGCCAAAGATGACATGTTGGAATATTAAGTGATTTAAGTGAAATTTTGATGATATTTGCCCTTAGTAATAATCTGGTAGTAAAATCTGGTCCAGGATATAATTGGCTAGCCATAGGGATTCCACATCGCGGTCCGAGTCATGACAACTCGCTATCAATAGGCCAACGGCGGTCTATATCAGTGTACAGTATTTAAAGTGATCAGTGTAGTGTAGTGCTAGTGTTGAATAGTTCCTTTGGGATCATTCTATAGTGTAGTGGATCTGTGGGATCCATGTCCCATATATCCGATTCGAAAATTTCTACCGGGTGCATACTAGGGGTATTATGGTAAATATGCAATTAAATTAAGTAAAATAGTTATAAAGAAGGAAATATAATGGAACTAAATTGAAGGAAATATAAAGATTAGGGATAAAACGGTAATTTTACACATAATAGTTAAAAGTGGAGTAAATTAGGTGAAAAGTGTAATTAAAATGATAATGGTGTAAAGAAATGAAAATGTAGGGACTAAATTGTAATTAGGCATAAAAGTGGTAATTTAGGGACCAAAATGTAATTTTGTAGGTTAGAAAATAATTAAGATAAAAATTAAGTGTAAATAAGGGCATTTTGGTAATTAAGAGAAAATAAAGGACATCATCGTAATTATTGTAAAAGATGAGGACCTAAAGGTAATTTTTGAAATTGTAAGGCTAATTGAAGGACTAAACTGTAAATAGTGAATTATGTGATTAAATAAATGAATAAGTGATTAAATTGATGAATTTAGTGTTTAATTATAGTTAATACATGTAATAGAATAAAATATTGTGTTAAATAAATATACTATTTAGGTAGTGGAAATTTATGGGTTTGTAACCACCATTGGGCGTATTTAATACTCAGCACGTAGTTTTTATTGACTGTGTGTAGGTATGCGTTAGGAGTGGTGCAAGCATACCTCAGTGTTTCGAGAGCGCTAGTGGAGACAAAATATTGAAGTTTATTTTGTATGTTTATTTATTGCTATGTATAAATATGAAGTTGGTATGACTATTTATGTGTATGAATGGTATTGGTATATAACTCTGTGTTGGACGAATAATTTGGACTATTGATGATATGGATTGTGATATTATTATTGTGCCCTTGCGTGGGCTGTGGTTTGGTTGAATTTGTAGGTTTGGGTAGTTAAAAATACAAGGCGTTATACTGCCGAAATTTTTACCAAATGAATAGTAACATTAGATAGTTATAGGTAAATCGGCAAGATAGACAAATAAGTGACAAATGGTTAAGTGAATTCAATTGTAAGTGTGGAAAAAAAAAATTTACCCAAATTTGGCATTAAGGCTTTAAGACTATAATTAAAAAAAAAAACATGGAAATCGTACTGTATCGTTAAGCAGAGCATACGTAGTGTATAAGGGTGTTACACGCCCGGTGGGCAAGAATGTCTGACCGCCGTGTGACCCCTGTTTTTAGCATTTTAAGTGAGTTTTTCTCACCGGTATGGCCCCAAACTTCACTGGAAGTTCCTGAAACTTTTCCAACACATGTCTAACATTATGAAATGAGTATATAAATGTATGCTACTTGAAAATATAAGTGTATACATGGTATTTAACTATCAATAATGACATAAAATGACATGGCATGTGATATTGAGCATGTATAATGAATGTATGACCATATATGATTAAATCATGATGAAACGCTCATAGTGTACTTGAACCACATGAAAATAATAGTGAAATTCATATAGCATGTTTTGATACATGTTTCTAGACACGCATAATTGATATATGAACATAGTTGAATGTGCATTGATTTAATGGGATAAATGAGTGTTTGTTATGTAAAGTGAACTAGTGAATGTATGCAAAGTGAATTAGTGAATATTATGTAAAGTGAATTAATGAATATTGTATAAAGTCAATTAGTGTGTACAGTCTATACTATACACTTGAATCGTGCAAAGTCGTGGATAGATAGGCATGCCTATAAGAGACATTGATTGCAGTTGCTAGTGAGTGATGATACCGCATTGGTGTTTAGTGTTCAGATACCTATTTGGTATCTAGTGTAAGTGTCTTTAGTGATTGATACTGCTTAATCGGTATCCAGTGTTTAATACCATATTTGATATCCGTGTTCCTATTATCCGCCCTTAATGAGGATTCAGGCTACATAAGAATTTCATTGTTATGAAAGTTATAAGTACATGCTAGTTAATTGATTAGAAATTAGTTGAGTGACAATATATGAATGCATGTCAATGTTAACTATAATATCCATGTTTAGTGAATGCATATTTAATAAGGAAATGAAGTGAACATGATTAATTACTTAATTGTTATGAGATATATTTGTTATATTTATACTTAGTTTATCCTTTACATTTGTGACTTCATTAAGAAGTCAGTTTGCTTTATTTGTTTCTCACTGAGCTATTGCAAAAACCTGTGCAGGTTCATGTATTGAGACGACCCTTAAGGACATGCTACAAAGGTTAAGGCCAACACATAGTTAGTAAAGAAGTGTGAACATAGGGTTTTATTGTATAACCAGTGTATGTAATATAATACTCATTTTGTAAAAGAGACAATATGTAATTATGATAAGTAGTGCTATATTGTAAGAGTAAATGTCAGCATTGTGAATGTGAACAAGTGCTATAGTGTAAAGAATATCATATGAGAAGTTCTATATTATTTATAAGTAATTAAAGAAAAAAGTTTTAGTATATCATTTAATGAAAATAAATTGTTATAATGGAAATGTGAATACATGCTAGAACACATGAGTTAGAGTTGTAAGTCCCGTTGTGTGACACCCTATCGGACAGTTCTAGGTCATAAGTGAAATGAGTTAGATTGACTGTAGAGGGTGTTATAACTTTAGAGGCATTTTAGTACATTTTTCCTTTTTCATTGTGGGTCCTACAGTTACATGGTGCTTATGTGGGCTCTTTCGATTGCCTGTCTGCCACGTCAATTGCCACGTTATATCTATTAAACCTGAAATTAATGGAAGCTTAACGAATGGGCATTTTAGTACCGATTTGACAAATGCAAAGACATTTCAGTACCTTTTTCCAAATAGCTTATGTTGGATGAAAGCTTGTAAGTTGCTGCAGGGAGAAGAAGGCAAAATCCTCTAAAACAAATGCAAATGTCAATTGTGCATAAAGCAACCTTTACATGAGAGAATAATGGAAGAAATTTAAATATTCAAAGAAAATTGATAATATATCATTTGTGATCCGGTAAATAGGTCAGATCGGGTCTAAATGAATCGGATTGAAACTGATGGAGTCATAAGTAGACAGAGTTGTCAATGAGTCTGGTCGGATCACATGCATATCGAATGGGCCACGAATTGACCCTTTTGACCAGCACGTTTTTCTTAACATTATAGTAACCCTTAAGCAAGGAAAACTCAAAGCACAAAGTTGTTATTAAATTAATTACAATTTAATTAATTTTATAGTTTATATGGCAATTTATGATTGATTAGTGAATAAATATATTCAATAACCCATATATAAGTAATTTTAGATATTTGATGATTTAGAAACTACGCATCTATACTTTCTGCGAAATTGCCAAAAATCTATATCTTATCATCGTAATCAAGGAGCAGCAACTAATATCCCTAGCTTATGGATTTGGTTGGTTAATTTTATTTCATAACTCGTCAAATAGAGTTAATATCAGATACACAATTTAGATTAGTACAAATTGAATGAAATTAAATTTAAGTTAAAAAATAAAAATAATAAAACGTAGAATATCGATAAATATAGAATTCACAATATATAGACAACCGTGTGAGTTAAAGAAAGGGTAAAGGTAGGTAAATTTAGTAATATATTAAAATTATAATAAAACACTATCTTATAATCATAACAATTTAATTGACCTTGTAGATAATGCAAGGGTTTCGGCTGTGTATGAGAGCCAAGAAAAATAATCCAATAGTCCCAATCACGAGATAATTTGTTCTTTGCATTTGAACCAACACCCATTTCTCAGTATTTGGACATTGGCTCACAAACAGACAATTCTCTTTTTTTTTTTCATACGTCACACAAATTAACTCATGATCCATTCCATATCGGTTAAAATGGAATGATCCATGGATTATTTCTAATTTGACCCAAATTGTTGGATCAAGTAAGGATCGGATCATATTTAAATTGTTCACGAATCGAATCAAATTTTAATAAGTTTAGCATTTGATAACTATATTTTGGGATGAGGAAAAATGAAATTAGTATTTTGGTCAATTGAGAAAATAATTAAATTTTCAATAGTTTGAATTACAGGTGATTTTCTATTATGACATCAAAGCATTTGACAATTCATATTCATATAATCAGCACTGTAATTCTATTTTTATTAAAAAAAACATAATCTTGACAATATTAATGGGACTCCATCTTGGATATTATTTGTAAATTGTAATTGTTACGGCAGTAAAGAGACTATCGGCAACTCAAAGAGGACAATTATGCATAAAGCAAATGCAAATGTCAATTGTGCATAAAGCAACCTTTACATGTGAGAATAATGGAAGAAATTTAAATATTCAAAGAAAATTGATAATATATCATTTGGGATCTGGTAAATAGGTCGGATCGGGTCAAAATGAATCGGATTGAAACTGATGGTATTATAAGTAGACAGAGTTATCAATGAGTCTTGTCGGATCACATGCATATCAAATGGGCCACGAATAAACCCTTGTGACCCGCATGTTTTTTTTAACATTATGGTAACCCTTAAGCAAGGAAAACTCAAAGCACATAGTTTTTATTAAATTAATTACAATTTAATTAATTTTATAGTTTATATGGAAATTTTTGATTGATTCGTGAATAAATATATTCAATAACCCATATATAAGTAATTTTAGATGTTTGATGATTTAGAAACTACTCATCTATACTTTCTGTGAATTGCTAAAAATCTATATCGTATCATGGCAATCAAGGAGCAGCAACTAATATCCCTAGCTCATGGATTTGTTTGGTTAATTTTATTTCATAACTCAATAAATCGAGTTAATATTATCCTAATCTGATACACAATTTAGATTACTACAAATTGAATGAAATTAAATTTAAGTTTTAAAATTAAACTAATAAAATGTAGCATATCAGTAAATATAGAATTCACAGTATATAGACAACCATGTGAGTTAAAGAAAGGGTAAAGGTAGGTAAATTTAGTAATATATTAACATTATAGTAAAACACTATCTTATAATCATAACAATTTAATTGACCTTGTAAATAATGCAAGGGTTTCGGCTGTGTATGAGAGCCAAGAAAAATAATCCAATAGTCCCAATAACTAAATAATTTGTTCTCTGCATTTGAAGCAACTCCCATTTCTCAATATTTGGACATTGGCTCAACAAAAGAAAATATAAGACAAACAGACAATTCTCTTTTTTTTTTCATAGGTCACTTAAATTAATTCATGTTCCATTCCATATCTGTTAAAATGGAATGATCCATGGATTATTTCTAATATGACCCAAATTTTTGGATCAAGTACGGATCGGATCATATTTAAATTGTTCACGAATCGAATCAAATATTAATAAGTTTTGCATTTGATAAGTATATTTTTGGGTTCAGGAAAAATGAAATTCGTATTTTTGTCAATTGAGAAAATAATTAAATTTTCAATAGTTTGAATTACAGGTGATTTTCTATTATGACATCAAAGCATTTGATAATTCATATTCATATAATCAGCACTATAAATCTATTTTTATTAAAAAAGCATAATCTTGACAATATTAATGGGACTTCATCTTTGATATTATTTGTAAATTTTAATCGTTACGGCAGTAAGAAGGCTATCGTCAACTCAATGAGGACAATTGTGCATAAACCAAATGCAAATGTTAATTGTGCATAAAGCAACCTTTACATGAGAGAATAATGGAAGAAATTTAAATATTCAAAGAAAATTGATAATATATCAATTGTGATCCGGTAAATAGGTCGAATCGGGTCAAAATGGATCGGATTGAACTGATGGAGTCCTAAGTAGACAGACTTGTCAATGAGTCTTGTCGGATCACATGCATATCAAATGGGCCACGAATTGACCATTTTGACCCGCATGTTTTTTTTAACATTATAGTAACCCTTAAGCAAGGAAAACTCAACTAACAAAGTTGTTATTAAATTAATTACAATTTAATTAATTTTATAGTATATATGGCAATTTATGATTGATTAGTGAATAAATATATTAAATAACCCATATATAAGTAATTTTAGATATTTGATGATTTAGAAACTACTCATCTATACTTTCTGTGAATTGCCAAAAATCTATATCTTATCACGGTAATCATGGATCAGCAACTAATATCCCTAGCTCGTGGATTTGGTTGGTTAATTTTATTTCATAACTTGTAAAATCGAGTTAATATTATCATAATCTGATACACAATTTATATGAGTACAAATTGAATGAAATTAAATTTAAGTTTGAAAATTAAAATAATAAAATGTAGCATATAAGTAAATATAGAATTCACAGTATATAGACAACCGTGTGAGTTAAAGAAAGCGTAAAGGTAGGTAAATTCAGTAATTTATTAACATTATAGTAAAACACTATCTTATAATCATAACAATTTAATTGACCATGTAGATAATGCATGGGTTTCGGCTGTGTATGAGAGCCGAGATAAATAATCCAATAGTCCCAATCACTAGATAATTTGTTCTCTGCATTTGGACCAACTCCCATTTCTCAGTATTTGGACATTAGCCCAACAAAAGCAAATATAAGAAAAACAGACAATTCTCTTTTTTTTTTCATAGGTCACACAAATTAACTCATGATCCATTCCATATCGATTAAAATGGAATTATCCATGGATTATTTATAATTTGACCCAAATTTTTGGATTAAGTACGGATCGAATCATACTTAAATTATTCACGGTTCAGATCAAATTTTAATAGGTTTAGCATTTGATAACTATATTTTTGGGATGAGGAAAAATGAAATTCGCATTTTGGTCAATTGAGAAAATAATTAAATTTTCAATAGTTTGAATTACAGGTAATTTTCTATTATGACATCAAAGCATTTGACAATTCATATTCATATAATCAGCACTGTAATTCTATTTTTATTGAAAAAAGCATAATCTTGACAATATTAATGAGACTTCATCTTGGATATTATTTGTAAATTGTAAACGTTACGGCAGTAAAGAGACTATTGGCAACACAAAGAGGACAATTGTGCATAAAGCAAATGCAAATGTCAATTGTGCATAAAACAACCTTTACATGAGAGAATAATGGAAGAAGTTTAAATATTCAAAGAAAATTGATAATATATCACTTGTGATCCGGTAAATAGGTCGGATCGGGTTCAAATGAATCGGATTGAAATTGATGGAGTCATACGTAGACAGAGTTGTCAATGAGTCTTATCGGATCACATGCATATCAAATGGGCCACGAATTGACCCTTTGGACCCGTATGTTTTTTTTAACATTATAGTAACCCTTAAGCAAGGAAAACTCAAAGCACAAAGTTGTTATTAAATTAATGACAATTTAATTAATTTTTAGTTTATATGGCAATTTATGATTAATTAGTGAATAAATATATTCAATAACCCATATTTAAGTAATTTTAGATATTTATTGATTTAGAAACTACTCATATATACTTTCTGTGAATTGCCAAAAATCTATATCTTATCACGGTAATCATGGATCAGTAACTAATATCCCTAGCTCGTGGATTTGGTTGGTTAATTTTATTTCATAACTCGTTAAAACGAGTTAATATTATCCTAATCAGATACACAATTTAGATTAGTACAAATTGAATGAAATTAAATTTAAGTTTGAAAATAAAAAAAAAATGTAGCATATTAGTAAATATAGAATTCAAAGTATATAGACAACCGTGTGAGTTAAAGTAAGGGTAAAGGTAGGTAAATTTAGTAATATACTAACATTATAGTAAAACACTATCTTATAATCATAACAATTTAATTGACCTTGTAGATAATGCAAGGGTTTTGACTGTGTATGAGAGCCAAGAAAAATAATCCAATAGTCCCAATCACTAGATAATTTGTTCTCTGCATTTGAACCAACTCCCATTTCTCAGTATTTGGACATTGGCTCAACAAAACCAAATATAAGACAAACAGACAATTCTCTTTTTTTTTTCATAGGTCACACAAATTAACTCATAATCGATTCCATATCGCTTAAAATGGAATGATCCATGGATTATTTCTAAATTGACCCAAATTTTTGGATCAAGTACGGATCGGATCATATTTAAATTTTTCACGAATCGAATCAAATTTTAATAAGTTTAGCATTTGATAACTATATTTTTTGGATGAGGAAAAATGAAATTCGTATTTTTGTCAATTGAGAAAATAATTAAATTTTCAATAGTTTGAATTACAGGTGATTTTCTATTATGACAACAAAGCATTTGACAATTCATATTCATATAATCAGCACTGTAATTCTATTTTTATTAAAAAAAGCATAATCTTGACAATATTAATGGGACTTCATCTTTGATATTATTTGTAAATTGTAATCGTTGCGGCAGTAAAGAGACTATCGGCAACTCAATGAGGACAATTGTGCATAAACCAAATGCAAATGTCAATTGTGCATAAAGCAACCTTTACATGAGAGAATAATGGAAGAAAGTTAAATATTCAAAGAAAATTGATAATATATCATTTGTGATCCGGTACATAGGTCGGATCGGGTCAAAATGGATCGGATTGAAACTGATGGAGTCCTAAGTAGACAGACTTGTCAATGAGTCTTGTTGAATCACATGCATATCAAATGGGCCACGAATTGACCATTTTGACCCGCATGTTTTTTTTAACATTATAGTAACCCTTAAGCAAGGAAAACTCAAAGCACAAAGTTGTTATTAAATTAATTACAATTTAATTAATTTTGTAGTTTATATGGCAATTTATGATTGATTAGTGAATAAATATATTCAATAACCCATTTATAAGTAATTTTAGATATTTGATGATTTAGAAACTACTCATCTATACTTTCTGTGAATAGCCAAAAATCTATATCTTATCATGGTAATCAAGGAGCAGCAACTAATATCCCTAGCTCGTGGATTTGGTTAGTTAATTTTATTTCATAGCTTTTAAAATCGAGTTAATATTATCATAATCTGATACGCAATTTAGATTTGTACAAATTGAATGAAATTAAATTTAAGTTTGAAAATTCAAATAATAAAATGTAGCATATCAGAAAATATAGAATTCACAGTATATAGACAACCGTATGAGTTAAAGATAGGGTAAAGGTAGGTAAATTTAGTAATATATTAACATTATAATAAAACACTATCTTATAATCTTAAAAATTTAATTGACCTTGTAGATAATGCAAGGGTTTCGGCTGTGTATGAGAGCCAAGAAAAATAATCCAATAGTCCCAATAACTAGATAATTTGTTCTCTGCATTTGAAGCAACTCCCATTTCTAAATATTTGGACATTGGCTCAACAAAAGAAAATATAAGACAAACAGACAATTCTCTTTTTTTTTCATAGGTCACACAAATTAACTCATGATCTATTCCATATTGGTTAAAATGGAATGATCCATGGATTATTTCTAATATGACCCAAATTTTTGGATCAAGTACGGATCAGATCATATTTAAATTGTTCACGAATCGAATCAAATTTTAATAAGTTTAGCATTCGATAAGTATATTTTTGGGATGAGGAAAAATGAAATTCATATTTTGGTCAATTGAGAAAAAAAATAAATTTTTAATAGTTTGAATTACAAGTGATTTTCTATTATGACATCAAAGCATTTGACAATTCATATTCATATAATCAGCACTGTATTTCTATTTTTATTAAAAAAAGCATAATCTTGGCCATATTAATGGGACTTCATCTTGGATATTATTTGTAAACTGTAATCGTTACTGCAGTAAAGAGACTATCGGCAACTCAATGAGGACAATTGTGCATAAAGCAAATGCAAATGTCAATTGTGCATAAAGCAACCTTTACATGAGAGAATAATGGAAGAAAATTAAATATTCAAAGAAAATTGATAATATATCATTTGTGATCCGGTAAATAGGTCGGATCGGGTCAAAATGGATCGGATTGAAACTGATGGAGTCCTAAGTAGACAGACTTGTCAATGAGTCTTGTCGGATCACATGCATATCAAATGGGCCACGAATTGACCATTTTGACCCGCATGTTTTTTTTAACATTATAGTAACCCTTAAGCAAGGAAAACTCAAAGCACAAAGTTGTTATTAAATTAATTACAATTTAATTAATTTTATAATTTATATGGCAATTTATGATTGATTAGTGAATAAATATATTAAATAACCCATATATAAGTAATTTTAGATATTTGATGATTTAGAAACTACTCATCTATACTTTCTGTGAATTGCCAAAAATCTATATCTTATCACGGTAATCATGGATCAGCAACTAATATCCCTAGCTCGTGGATTTGGTTGGTTAATTTTATTTCATAACTTGTAAAATCGAGTTAATATTATCATAATCTGATACACAATTTATATGAGTACAAATTGAATGAAATTAAATTTAAGTTTGAAAATTAAAATAATAAAATGTAGCATATAAGTAAATATAGAATTCACAGTATATAGACAACCGTGTGAGTTAAAGAAAGCGTAAAGGTAGGTAAATTCAGTAATTTATTAACATTATAGTAAAACACTATCTTATAATCATAACAATTTAATTGACCATGTAGATAATGCATGGGTTTCGGCTGTGTATGAGAGCCGAGATAAATAATCCAATAATCCCAATCACTAGATAATTTGTTCTCTGCATTTGAACCAACTCCCATTTCTCAGTATTTGGACATTAGCCCAACAAAAGCAAATATAAGAAAAAGAGACAATTCTCTTTTTTTTTTCATAGGTCACACAAATTAACTCATGATCCTTTCCATATCGATTAAAATGGAATTATCCATGGATTATTTATAATTTGACCCAAATTTTTGGATTAAGTACGGATCGAATCATACTTAAATTATTCACGGATCAGATCAAATTTTAATAGGTTTAGCATTTGATAACTATATTTTTGGGATGAGGAAAAAAGAAATTCGCATTTTGGTCAATTGAGAAAATAATTAAATTTTCAATAGTTTGAATTACAGGTAATTTTCTATTATGACATCAAAGCATTTGACAATTCATATTCATATAATCAGCACTGTAATTCTATTTTTATTGAAAAAAACATAATCTTGACAATATTAATGAGACTTCATCTTGGATATTTTTTGTAAATTGTAAACGTTACGGCAGTAAAGAGACTATTGGCAACACAAAGAGGACAATTGTGCATAAAGCAAATGCAAATGTCAATTGTGCATAAAACAACCTTTACATGAGAGAATAATGGAAGAAGTTTAAATATTCAAAGAAAATTGATAATATATCACTTGTGATCCGGTAAATAGGTCGGATCGGGTTCAAATGAATCGGATTGAAATTGATGGAGTCATACGTAGACAGAGTTGTCAATGAGTCTTATCGGATCACATGCATATCAAATGGGCCACGAATTGACCCTTTGGACCCGTATGTTTTTTTTAACATTATAGTAACCCTTAAGCAAGGAAAACTCAAAGCACAAACTTGTTATTAAATTAATGACAATTTAATTAATTTTTAGTTTATATGGCAATTTATGATTAATTAGTGAATAAATATATTCAATAACCCATATTTAAGTAATTTTAGATATTTATTGATTTAGAAACTACTCATATATACTTTCTGTGAATTGCCAAAAATCTATATCTTATCACGGTAATCATGGATCAGTAACTAATATCCCTAGCTCGTGGATTTGGTTGGTTAATTTTATTTCATAACTCGTTAAAACGAGTTAATATTATCCTAATCAGATACACAATTTAGATTAGTACAAATTGAATGAAATTAAATTTAAGTTTGAAAATAAAAAAAAAATGTAGCATATTAGTAAATATAGAATTCAAAGTATATAGACAACCGTGTGAGTTAAAGTAAGGGTAAAGGTAGGTAAATTTAGTAATATACTAACATTATAGTAAAACACTATCTTATAATCATAACAATTTAATTGACCTTGTAGATAATGCAAGGGTTTTGACTGTGTATGAGAGCCAAGAAAAATAATCCAATAGTCCCAATCACTAGATAATTTGTTCTCTGCATTTGAACCAACTCCCATTTCTCAGTATTTGGACATTGGCTCAACAAAAGCAAATATAAGACAAATAGACAATTCTCTTTTTTTTTTCATAGGTCACACAAATTAACTCATAATCGATTCCATATCGCTTAAAATGGAATGATCCATGGATTATTTCTAAATTGACCCAAATTTTTGGATCAAGTACGGATCGGATCATATTTAAATTTTTCACGAATCGAATCAAATTTTAATAAGTTTAGCATTTGATAACTATATTTTTTGGATGAGGAAAAATGAAATTCGTATTTTTGTCAATTGAGAAAATAATTAAATTTTCAATAGTTTGAATTACAGGTGATTTTCTATTATGACAACAAAGCATTTGACAATTCATATTCATATAATCAGCACTGTAATTCTATTTTTATTAAAAAAAGCATAATCTTGACAATATTAATGGGACTTCATCTTTGATATTATTTGTAAATTGTAATCGTTGCGGTAGTAAAGAGACTATCGGCAACTCAATGAGGACAATTGTGCATAAACCAAATGCAAATGTCAATTGTGCATAAAGCAACCTTTACATGAGAGAATAATGGAAGAAAGTTAAATATTCAAAGAAAATTGATAATATATCATTTGTGATCCGGTAAATAGGTCGGATCGGGTCAAAATGGATCGGATTGAAACTGATGGAGTCCTAAGTAGACAGACTTGTCAATGAGTCTTGTTGAATCACATGCATATCAAATGGGCCACGAATTGAGCATTTTGACCCGCATGTTTTTTTTAACATTATAGTAACCCTTAAGCAAGGAAAACTCAAAGCACAAAGTTGTTATTAAATTAATTACAATTTAATTAATTTTGTAGTTTATATGGCAATTTATGATTGATTAGTGAATAAATATATTCAATAACCCATTTATAAGTAATTTTAGATATTTGATGATTTAGAAACTACTCATCTATACTTTCTGTGAATAGCCAAAAATCTATATCTTATCATGGTAATCAAGGAGCAGCAACTAATATCCCTAGCTCGTGGATTTGGTTGGTTAATTTTATTTCATAGCTTGTAAAATCGAGTTAATATTATCATAATCTGATACGCAATTTAGATTAGTACAAATTGAATGAAATTAAATTTAAGTTTGAAAATTAAAATAATAAAATGTAGCATATCAGAAAATATAGAATTCACAGTATATAGACAACCGTATGAGTTAAAGATAGGGTAAAGGTAGGTAAATTTAGTAATATATTAACATTATAATAAAACACTATCTTATAATCTTAAAAATTTAATTGACCTTGTAGATAATGCAAGGGTTTCGGCTATGTATGAGAGCCAAGAAAAATAATCCAATAGTCCCAATAACTAGATAATTTGTTCTCTGCATTTGAAGCAACTCCCATTTCTAAATATTTGGACATTGGCTCAACAAAAGAAAATATAAGACAAACAGACAATTCTCTTTTTTTTTTCATAGGTCACACAAATTAACTCATGATCTATTCCATATTGGTTAAAATGGAATGATCCATGGATTATTTCTAATATGACCCAAATTTTTGGATCAAGTACGGATCGGATCATATTTAAATTGTTCACGAATCGAATCAAATTTTAATAAGTTTAGCATTCGATAAGTATATTTTTGGGATGAGGAAAAATGAAATTCATATTTTGGTCAATTGAGAAAAAAAATAAATTTTCAATAGTTTGAATTACAAGTGATTTTCTATTATGACATCAAAGCATTTGACAATTCATATTCATATAATCAGCATTGTATTTCTATTTTTATTAAAAAAAGCATAATCTTGGCAATATTAATGGGACTTCATCTTGGATATTATTTGTAAATTGTAATCGTTACTGCAGTAAAGAGACTATCGGCAACTCAATGAAGACAATTGTGCATAAAGCAAATGCAAATGTCAATTGTGCATAAAGCAACCTTTACATGAGAGAATAATGGAAGAAAATTAAATATTCAAAGAAAATTGATAATATATCATTTGTGATCCGGTAAATAGGTCGGATCGGGTCAAAATGGATCGGATTGAAACTGATGGAGTCCTAAGTAGACAGACTTGTCAATGAGTCTTGTCGGATCACATGCATATCAAATGGGCCACGAATTGACCATTTTGACCCGCATGTTTTTTTTAACATTATAGTAACCCTTAAGCAAGGAAAACTCAAAGCACAAAGTTGTTATTAAATTAATTACAATTTAATTAATTTTATAATTTATATGGCAATTTATGATTGATTAGTGAATAAATATATTCAATAACCCATATATAAGTAATTTTAGATATTTGATGATTTAGAAACTACTCATCTATACTTTCTGTGAATTGCCAAAAATCTATATCTTATAACGGTAATCATGGATCAGCAACTAATATCCCTAGCTCGTGGATTTGGTTGGTTAAGTTTATTTCATAACTCGTTAAAACGAGTTCATATTATCATAATCTGATACACAATTTAGATTAGTACAAATTGAATGAAATTAAATTTAAGTTTGAAAATTAAAATAATAAAATGTAGCATATCAGTAAATATAGAATTCAAAGTATATAGACAACCGTGTGAGTTAAAGAAAGGGTAAAGGTAGGTAAATTCAGTAATTTATTAACATTATAGTAAAACACTATCTTATAATCATAACAATTTAATTGACCTTGTAGATAATGCAAGGGTTTCGGCTGTGTATGAGAGCCAAGAAAAATAATCCAATAGTCCCAATCACTAGATAATTTGTTCTCTGCATTTGAACCAACTCCCATTTCTCAGTATTTGGACATTGACTCAACAAAAGCAAATACAAGACAAACAGACAATTCTCTTTTTTTTCATAGGTCACACAAATTAACTCATGATCCATTCCATATCGATTAAAATGGAATGATCTATGGATTATTTATAATTTGACCCAAATTTTTGGATTAAGTACGGATCGAATCATATTTAAATTGTTCACGGATCGGATCAAATTTTAATAGGTTTAGCATTTGATAACTATATTTTTGGGATGAGGAAAAATGAAATTCGTATTTTGGTCAATTGAGAAAATAATTAAATTTTCAATAGTTTGAATTACAGGTGATTTTCTATTATGACATCAAAGAATTTGACAATTCATATTCATATAATCAGCAATGTAATTCTATTTTTATTGAAAAAAGCATAATCTTGACAATATTAATGGGACTTCATCTTGGATATTATTTGTAAATTGTAAACGTTACGGCAGTAAAGAGACTATGGGCAACTCAAAGAGGACAATTGTGCATAAAGCAAATGCAAATGTCAATTGTGCATAAAGCAACCTTTACATGAGAGAATAATGGAAGAAATTTAAATATTCAAAGAAAATTGATAATATATCACTTGTGATCCGGTAAATAGGTCGGATCGGGTCAAAATGAATCGGATTGAAATTGATGGAGTCATAAGTAGACAGAGTTGTCAATGAATCTTGTCGGATCACATGCATATCAAATGGGCCACGAATTGACCCTTTGGACCCGTGTGTTTTTTTTTAACATTATAGTAACCCTTTAGCAAGGAAAATTCAAAGCACAAAGTTGTTATTAAGTTAATTACAATATAATTAATTTTATAGTCTATATGGCAATTTATGATTAATTAGTGAATAAATATATTCAATAACCCATATTTAAGTAATTTTAGATATTTGATGATTTAGAAACTACTCATCTATACTTTATGTGAATTGCCAAAAATCTATATCTTATCATGGTAATCAAGGATCAGCAACTAATATCCCTAGCTCGTGGATTTGGTTGGTTAATTTTATTTCATAACTCGTTAAATCGAGTTAATATTATCCTAATCTGATACACAATTTAGATTAGTACAAATTGAATGAAATTAAATTTAAGTTTGAAAATTAAAATAAAAAAATGTAGCATATCAGTAAATATTGAATTCACAGTATATAGACAACCGTGTGAGTTAAAGAAAGGGTAAAGGTAGGTAAATTTAGTAATATATTAACATTATAGTAAAACACTATCTTATAATCATAGCAATTTAATTGACCTTGTAGATAATGCAAGGGTTTCGGCTGTGTATAAGAGCCAAGAAAAATAATCCAATAGTCCCAATCACTAGATAATTTGTTCTCTGCATTTGAACCAACTCCCATTTCTCAGTATTTGGACTTTGGCTCAACAAAAAAAATATAAGACAAACAGACAATTCTCTTTTTTTTTTCATAGGTCACACAAATTAACTCATGATCCATTCCATATCGGTTAAAATGGAATGATCCATGGATTATTTATAATTTGACCCAAATTTTTGGATCAAGTACGGATCGAATCATATTTAAATTATTCACAGATCGGATCAAATTTTAATAAGATTAGCATTTGAGAACTATATTTTTGGGATGAGGAAAATTGAAATTCGTATTTTGGTCAATTGAGAAAATAATTAAATTTTTAATAATTTGAATTACAAGTGATTTTCTATTATGACATCAAAGCATTTGACAATTCATATTCATATAATCAGCACTGTAATTCTATTTTTATTGGAAAAAGCATAATCTTGACAATATTAATGGGACTTCATCTTGTATATTATTTGTAAATTGTAATCGTTAAAGCAGTAAAGAGACTATCGGCAACTGAAGAGGATAATCTAGCTATAAAAATGAAATAGAAAAAAGGATGTGCTTCAAGGATTATATATATATATATATATATATATATATATATATATATATGTGTGTGTGTGTGTGTGTGGCGGGGGGGGGGGGGGGGTGTAATTTTGTTTTAGGGATAAGGGGTGTTTTTGCTCTCGAACTATCGAAAATAGGATGAAAATGTCCTCAAATTTTTTTTTTTCGGTTTTTACCCCTGAAATCACTTAAATGAATGAAAAATGCCCTCATTTTGGATGATAAGTCCAGCTTACAAACGAAGTTAATGGCAGCCAATCACGCGTCAACACGTGTCAACTTAATTCGGGGTAAAAACCGACAAAAACAAAGTTTGAGGGCATTTTCACACCCTTTCCCATAATTTGAGGGCAAAAAACCCCTTATAGAGTTGATACGTATTGACACGGGATTGGCTACCATTGCCTCTATTTGGCAACTATACTTTTTGTCTATCACAAATGTATTTTCCAACCATAAAACTGAGTTCAGGGGTAAAAACCAACCAAAAAAAAGTTTGAGGTCATTTTCACTTCATTTCCAATAGTTTGAGAGCCAGAAATTTTATCCCTTTCTTTTATGATCTTTGTATTTACACCTCTACACAGCTTGGGTGTAACACCCCTTACCTACACGTACGGAAGCTCACCTGCATAGAGAAGTGAGTACCCTAATAGGCAAGGGTTGCCACCAACAGAACCCTAAAACATGCAGAACATAATCAATATAACAGATGCATATCTGTACATCTTTCATATACAAATAACAGAATCAAGTTAAAAAAAATTTCTTCCGCATACATCTCATTCAAAGAAATACCAAACTTAAATCAAACTGAGATTAACAAACTCATTCATTCACATACAAAAATATATACATATTCGAGTCTTTTCAAATACATAACTGATTACATTACAAACTGGTTACAATACAAAAACTTTACATAAGTACAACTTCCACTATTACATATTACAAATTGGACACATTACAAAAATTACAAATTATAGAAGCTTAAACATCTAACAAAACCCATCCTATTGTGTTGGCCTTGTGTGATGTGCGCATCCGGGTCGCTCTCGGGAGTCCGCTTTTAGGACCCGAGACCGGATGGAGGTTCATTAAAACTCGTGAAAGCTGATCGCTTCGCAATGGACAGGGATTCACCCCCATTCCATTGTTGGCAATCAACCTACGAGGGCGTCTATTGGGTATCACAAGGTAGGTATCATGGAGTCGCCACCTAATAAAACATTGGGAAATAAATTCTAACCTTATGAGGCCAAAACCAGAGAGAGTTCAGGACATCACTCTTATTTATACCTTCGGTTAATGTTATATGGCTGAATTTTTAGAGTCAATTATTTTATCTCTCTTCTCACACGATTTATGCAAGTAAATTAAATAGCATTACAAGCACATAGAAAAGCAATAAAGCGATAAATAAAATATAATTACAATTGTTAAAAAAGTGAATGTGAAATCCATAATAGTGATAGAATGAAATACATACATAAATCGGGACATTCATTTAGATGAGAACATTGGTTCCCAACTGCTTATTTTACGAAAAAAGTAAAGAGTTCTCAAACCAATTTTAGGAAAAATGTAAAAGTGATCTCGTTTTGATGAAAACAAGAACCTTTCTTTTAATGTGTCATTTTTGGGATGAAAACCAAGACATTGGTCCAGTTTTATTAACAAATATCCAATTTTACTAGAAACATTTTGTGTGGTGGTTCTTTCTAAGTGCGGTCGAAAAGCCTTTATTATTACAGACCTCAAGAAAATAAAAGAAAATAAAATAATAATTAATACATGCCTCGAATAATAAATAAATCCTAAACCATTCACCTCGACCATGCTTTGCCTAGCCCCATAGACGAGCCACATGCTCCTCGTGGTTGCGGTTATGACAGAAAATTATATTGGTCAATAATAGACTAAATTAAACTAAATGATTAAATAAATAAATAAATAATTGAATGAAATAAATTGAGAAAAATAATTAATCTAATACAATAGAAATAGAATAAATTGACAGAATTAACAAATTAATAAATATAAAACTCGAATGACATAATTATAATAATCACTAACAATAAAAAAGAGAATTAAAGTAATAAAAAAGGATAAAAGACAATAACTGTAACAACCCAGAAAGGGCCTAGACAGAATTTGTGTCTTTGACCAAAAACTTTGAAGTATTTTCGATATTTGAGTTTTTGGAATTGGAATTTCAAGGGACTTAATTGAAGAGTTAATTAAGGTTCTAATTGAAAGAATTTTTATTAGTGATTTATTGGTATTTGGGTAAGGATTTATTAGAGTTTTGCCAAGGATCTAAAGGAAGTTAGTGAGGAGGTCCAAAGGGAGAGAGACAAGTGGCTTGGTAGGTGAGTGCATTAATGTGAATTTGAAAGAAAGAGATGAGTGGTAAGGCAGAAAAGGGAGTTTGCTTCGCATTGAAACATTCTTCATCTTCCTGTTCTTTCCCATTTTTCCTCTTCTTTCGTAAGTTTTTGCTCTCCATTTTCTTGGTTTAGTTCTTCCAGTTTGAGTGAGATTTGTTAAGTTGAGCTGGTTCTGAGGTAAGTGGTCAGTTCGGCATCATCTTTTTCCTCTCTGTCTTTTGTTTTCGCGAAGAATTTTTTTATGGTTTTAATGGTATGGGTTATTTGAGCTCTTATTATTTTTAATCTGTGCAAGAACTGGAAGATAGAAGAAAGAGTAAAGGTAAAGAGAAGGTTGGATATTGAAGAGATTAGATTGAAGCTTCTGTTTCCAGGTTTGGAAGCGTGTGTTGCTTGAGTTGTCTGAGTTGTCTGATCAACTTCCTTACTTGGATCTGTGTGTAATGTGTACATGTTGTTCTGATTTGTTAGTGTCGTGAATTTGAGCTCTGATTGTTTAAAGTCTGTTTGTGTATGTTTCGGGAATGAGTTTCTTTTCTCTCGTGTTTGTGGTGCTCGGTAGGAGACTCTTCACGACACGTGAAGCTCTTCACGAGTCGTGAAGATTAACCTGTTTGGCAGGTTGTTGTCTGAGTTCATAGTGCATTTTGGTATTTATGCCTGTTTTGAATGTCTTTGAGCAGTAAGGTAAGAATTTTACATGTTCGAGTGTGGGTGTGTATTGGCTTGAAATCAGAGCAGGGAAGCACTGTTTCTGAGAGAAATACAACTCTATCATGAGAGAGACGTTCGTCCCGATCGTGACCGAGCTGGATTTTCCTCAGTGCCCTCTCGGACGCATTGCACTTTGCTCTAAGACGTGATTGTTAGCCGCTCAAAATGCAGAGCTCGGCTCAATATGAAGAGCCATTCGGTATGTAGAGTTTCGCTCGGCATGCAATGTGCTCTTCATGTAGAGCTCCGTTCGGCGTGAAGAGTTCAGTCGAATTGTAAGTGTTTCTTCAGTAAATTATTCTGCTTTGATTTCTCACTAATGCATAACTCACGTTCTTATGATTGTCTAGATATGATAGTGTTTTGACCTGTGATTTTGAGTTAGTGAGTGTATTAAATTTCTTGAGAATGTGGTGAGCCTGAAGTGTCATAGTAGTGGATTGATAAGCATGCTTATAAAGGGATAGTGAGTGCAGCTGCCCATGTCAGCCCACTCGAGTCTAGTGATATGGTTGACCTTCGTTAAGGGTCTAGTGAAAATGTTTTGAGACTTCGGTCTCCCGTGTTGCCTCCAGGCTAGTGAAAATATTTTTGAGGCTTCGGTCTCCAGTGTAGTGATCTCCCGTATCCACCACCAATGAAGTTCAAGCTGTTGTGTGTTCTGTTCGGTTTTATGTTTCTGGCTATAGCTTTCCGTTTGGATTGATGTCCTAATTTAGTGAATGTGTTTTTGTATATTCTGACCCTCTAGTGTATGTATGTGATATTTCCATATAGTGTTTCTTTGTTTTGTTTTCTTCCCACTAAGCGTTATCGCTTAGCATAGGATGTTGTTTGTTTTCCTGTGTAGGTGGCAAGTTTTGTTCCGATTGGAGTCGCACATCTGTAGGGTCGACCACATAGGAGTTAGATTTTTATTTTTGTAATCTGCTCCTATATCTTTTTGTATATGTTATATTGATATTTTGTATTTTGTTCGGATATTGTAAACTTTTGGGGTTTTGTATGTATATTGATAATTGTATTATTTTAAGATTTTAATGCTGCTTCCGCGCATGTTTTGTTTATTAGTTTGTGCGTTTTGTTTGTCCGATCGGTTGTGGCGCTCCGGTCGGGGTGTTTCCGTAACGCTCCGGTCGAGGTGTTACAATAATAGTAAAAATAATATTCACGACACAATAATAACAATGAAAAAAATAATAAAAATAACAATAACAACAACAACAACAACAATAATAATAATAATAATAATAATAATAATAATAATAATAATAATAATAATAATAATAATAATAATAATAATAATAATAATAATAATAATAATAAAAACAACAACAAAAATAATATCAATAATAATAACCACCATAATAATATTAATTACAACAATAAAAATGACAACATTAATAATAATAACAATTATAATAATAATAATAATAATAATAATAATAATAATAATAATAATAACACTAAAACAAATACTAATAATAATAATAAAACAACTAGTAATATTAATAACAATAATTAACAATAATAATAATAATAATAATAATTATTATTATTATTATTATACAATAATAATAATAATATTAATAATAATAATAATATAAAATAATACTAATAATATTAATAATTATAATATAAAAAAATACTAATAATATTAATAATTATAATATAAAATAATATTAATAATTATAATATAAAATAATATTAATAATTATAATATAAAATAATAATAATTAATAATAATATAAATAATATTAATATTAATACACTTACCTGCTGCCTCGCCGGTGGTCGACACCGCCCTGACCGAATGGTAGATGAGGCGCCAGGAGTTTGTCGCCGCCGGTCAAGCGCCGGAAGGAGGCGGCGTTTGGTCAAAAATTGCGCCAGAAGCTCGCGGCTCAACCTCCTCAGATCTCCTTCTTGCCGGCGAGTGCAGACGATCGATGGCCACCATCCAGTTCGTCTTGACCTCCTCGGTCATCCGGCGTGGCGCGTGCGACGGTCCGTCGCCATGGGTGGCCGGCGCCGCCTCCTTCTTCTCCCTCTCTTTTTCCTTTTTTTGGTTTCCTGTGTTTTTTCGTCCCTGTTCTCTTCTTTGTTTGGCTCTTCCTTTCTCTTTGGTCCAATTTCCTCCTCTCTCTTCTTGCTTTCTATTTTCTTTTATTCCTTCTTATTTTGCACTCCTCTCTCTATTTCTCTTCTTTTTCTTTTCTTTGGCCTCCTTCCCTTTGATCTGCTGCCCCCTTCCTCTTAGGTTTATGTTATTTTCTTTTTATACCATAAATTAGGTTTTTTACTTTCCTTGATTTCCTCCTAAATTTTGCCTTTTAATTTATTTTGACTTATTTTAATTATCACACATTTTAATTAATTAATTTACTTATCTTCTAATTTATTTTCTCTTTAATTTTATGTAGCTAATTAATTTGACCTAATCTTAATTAATTACTTTTTTTATTTATTTTTATATTTTTATTTATTTTTTATATTTTTTCGAAAAAATTATCAAGTTTTCCTAAAAGAAACCTCCAGTCCATAAACAGCCAAAGTGCTTTCATTCTCTATATATTTTTGAGTAAATATTACCATAATTGCCTCAGGACCCGGTGCCTACAATTGCCCCCAACTTTGGGGAAGCTAGTACACTAGTGTCTAGGTGAGCCAAAGTTCAGAGAAAAGGAGAGAGATGCGTACCTGAGGTAAAGGGACACTATTGAATTGATGCCTCTTGCGAGGGCTTTGGATGCCTGTTAAAAGGACTTTGTTGAATCGTGATTGATTAATGCTAGCTTGTTGGCATGTTAAATCACGGTTGATGAGGCGTGATTGGTTAACGCCAGCTTATCGGCATGTTAAATCACGGTTGATGAGGCGTGATTGGTTAATGCCAGCTTGTCGGCATGTTAAATCACATTGATAAGATATTTTGCCGCATAAGAGGACTTTGGAGCCCCTGGACAAAAGGACAGTTGCCCCTTGAAGGACGAGATTAATGCCACCAGAGAGACGATTTGATGAAATTCGATGTACTAGTGCCAGTTTGTCGGCATGCATAATCACATGGAGATGATGAACATGATTAATTAACGTCAGTTTGTCGACGTGTTAAACCACAATTGAGTCGCGTGATTAATAAATGTCAGCTTATTGAGGTGTGAAACCACGGTTGAGATTGATGTGATTGATAAACGTCAGCTTGTCGATATGTGAAATCATAGTTGAGTCGCGTGATTGATAAACGTCAGTTTGTCGACGTGTGAAACCACAGTTGAGATCGATGTGATTGATAAACATCAGCTTGTCAACGTGTGAAACCACAGTTGAGTCACATGATTAATAAACGTCAGCTTGTCGACATGTGAAACCGCGATTGAGATTGATGTGATTAATAAACGTCAGCTTGTCGATGCGTGAAACCATGGTTGAGATGCGTGATTGATGAACGTCAGCTTGTCGACGTGTGAAACCACGGTTGAGATGCGTGATTGATGAACGTCAGCTTGTCGACGTGTGAAACCATGGTTGAGTTGCGTGATTGATAAACATCAGCTTGTTGACGTGTGAAACCACGGTTGAGTTACGCGATTGATAAACATCAGCTTGTCGACATGTGAAACCACAGTTGAGTTACGTGATTAATAAAAGTCAACTTGTCAATGTGTGAAACCACGGTTGAGTTGTGTGATTGATGAATGTCATCTTGTTGATGTGTGAAACCACGGTTGAGTTACAGGATTGATAAATGTCAGCTTGTCGACGTGTGAAACCACGGTTGAGTTGCGTGATTGATGAATGCCAACTTGTCGATGTGTGAAACCATGGTTGAGTTGAGTGATTGATAAACATCAGCTTGTCGACATGTGAAACCATGGTTGAGTTGCGTGATTGATGAACGTCAGCTTATCGACGTACGAAACCATGGTTGAGATGTGTGATTGATGAACTCAGCTTGTCGACGTGTGGAGCCACGGTTGAGTTTGATAAACACCATCTAGTAGGCATAGGGCACCATGTATGCATGGAATGCATGTGAAAAGTTATGCATGCATGAAACAAGATGCAAAGTTATGCACGTGTGAAATTTAAGCACAGAAATATGCATATGAAGTATTAGACATATGAAAAAGTTTATACATGTGGGATGCCTAGAATGCAACATGAGACAACTATAAGGAGTTGTGTATGTGAAGTTCATACTATGCATGTGATGTGCATGAAATGCATGAAAGGAATTATGTATATGACATGTATGCCACAGTCACGTGCACGAGATGGCTTGTATTCATGTAAAGGATTATGGAATGTGTACAAAGAATCGTATTCTGTAAAATGTTTACGAATGATCATGCACGAGAAACATATGCAAAGGATCAGGCATAAGAAATATAGGAAGGGAATTATACATGCAAAATATATGCAAATGATCATGCCTGTGATGAAGGTAAAGAATTGTGCACCGTCATAGACATAAAGAATCATATGCAGAAATAGGTGGAAAGTCATTACATACATGATGGCTATGTAAAGAATTGGGTGCATGTGATGTGTTCAAAATTACGTGTATGAAAACACACAAAGAATCATACCTGTGTGATGTGTACAGGGAAAACTATGCACATAGAACACATGCAAAAAAAATCATACATAAAGGGGTGCAGAATGCATGTGAGATACATGCAATGGATGTACCCACAAAATGAGTGATTATAAAAGAATGAAGTTTAGAGAGCCATGTACGCAAAAGTATCTACAGACACTTATATGGTGAAAGATGCTCACTAAAGATTTTATGCAAAAAGATGTACATCAAAAGTTATACGTGTAAAACTATTTGTAAGAATGTTTGCTACAATTATATGTAAAATACTTGCAGAAGGCATTTGTGCAAAGAATATTGCTGAGTGTGTATGCAAAGTCTCACTTTCATGAGTAGCAATAAGAAATACCCCAAGATTGTATAATGATTGCAACCTATTAGGTACCCCAAACTCAAGTTCCTATCTGTCCTTGAACGTACTGAATGAACCACATTCTCAACTGATCCAATCTCAGCAAAAGAATTCAGGAGTCATTCCTAATGAAGGGTAAGAAGATAAATATGTAAATTTCAAGGTTTATTGAACCAATACGTAAATACAAGGCATACCATGCAATCTCTCTCTGTGTGTGTAAAAGGCCAAAACAGAATTTTCACCATTTGAAAGCAAATTCTAGATGAAATGTTGGGGACAAGGCTCAACTCGAATGCATGAATGCACTCGTGGCTTCCCGCTTGAAGCTCAAGAAACACCATATGCCTCTTTCTACGTACCAAACCTTATTAGAAGGTCATCTCTGCTAATTAGATAAGACCGAACCAAGAATCAAGAGGTTTTACTTCGGTTGTAACATTAGGCTTAGGTAGATGGTTGCCAAAGAAGGATCAAGTTGCTAGAGAAAATGGCCGCAACATTCACTCGATGGATAAGAGGACCATTCTCTGTCCAATTGCTTACTGTCAGGGTATTCTTGAATTTGGACTTGGTAATACTTTAGCTCATCATACTCAAAATAACAATTAAGTTAAAAAGATAACCATTGAAACTCATCAAGGGATATTATCTTGAGCACTACTTCTCTTTTTTTTTTTTGTCTTTTCTTTTTTTTTCGCTTTTCTTTTTTTTTCGCAAGCTTATGTCTCTAATTACGCAAAGAGTTTATCAATGATTAAACCCTCTTCCCAAAGTGTAAACGCATCCTTATCAGCGTGATTTTTGATAGCCCAAAGAATTATCAATGATTGAAACTCTTTTCCCGAAGTGTAAACCCATCCTTATCAGGGTGATTTTTGATAGCCTAAAGAATTATCAATAATTGAAACTCTTTTCCCGAATTGTAAACTCAACCTTATCAGGGCAATTTTTGATTGCCCAAAGAATTGTCATAATGTACATCCATCCTTACTAGAGCGACCATTCTTCTAAGTGGAGGCCAAAATCATTTTAGGCGAAGTGTAGTTTTAACATGTGTAACAATAAAATTGGTACGCATTTAGCATACCAAAATAAAGGCTCAACGGGCTAGCAAGCCATTACAAAATAAGGGTAGGAAATAGTCATTTAGAGAGCTATACAAAAAAGGGTTGCCTAAATAATTTTCTTAGTTCTGTCTTATCCAGGGATCGCTTTGATGGGTAATCAAAAAGGTTTTAGTGCTCTTAGTGAGTTTTCATCCAATCCCCTAATTGCAACTAGTTTCTTTTTCCTTTATTTTATTTTCAAAACGGGCCAAAAGTGGTCTAAACTTAGAAATTACATGGTATCGCCAAAGTTTTCATGTGATGCAGCAATCAGAGACCGGACATATTTACCCTTTAATTAATTCAAAATGGAATGAAATGCAAATTTCTAGAGTTAAGATCAAAGCCATTCATAGTTGATAACTACTTAGCCAGAGTTAAACTTTGAATTAAGGGTACCTTAATAAGGTGCAATCATGTCAACGTTTTAGGTACAACTTGACACAAGAATTTTTGTGCTATCAAAATTTACATACACAAGAATTGTGTAGGCATACAAAAAATTGTTTGTAAAATATGTGCAAAATATGTGCTAAGAATCATGTACAGAGAAAGATGCATGTAATAGTGTTACGTATATTAGTAAGGCGCGTAAGGAATTATTTATGTGAAACATGTGTGAAAACATATTGCATGTAACACCCCCATCGCCGTCCCCGTTGGAAGGACGCCGACGGATGCGCTACACGACGCTCACATATACAGATATACACATGCACAATGCGGAAGCATACATTCATACATAACATGCATACGGAAATACGGATTAATTAAAAACTTACCTTGACTTACCTTAAGGTACAGACTGAACATGCAATAGTTCACACACATGCAGGCACTAAGCAAAAGCATACACAGAAGCATGCATATAACCATTCAACGGAAGTATAATCGAAATAATAAAACAAAGGAATAATTAAACATAAAGACATACTAACTATTACATCTCCAAAGGAAAACTCAAGATGAAAACATAATTAATTACATATACAATATTACAGAAATCAAAAGCTGAAATACAGAAGCTGAACAAAATACAGAACTTCTAACTCCTACGTGGCCGACCTTGCAGAAGCGCGACTCGAACAGAACCAAACCTGCCACCTGCACGGAAAGGAAATCCGTGCTAAGCGATATACGCTTAGTGGGGAGAACACACCAGAATATGGGCGGCCATTCACAATGATCGCCAAGATAAAACACATTCAAATGACAGATGCGGATATTCATAACATATAAGTAATCAGACTTGCATATTAAAGGCATTCATTTCAATACTCACAATCGAACCATAACTTCATGTTCAGGATAGACTAAAACAGACACAATACAATACACGTTACAAGCCTCATCATACTGAACTACATACTATATCACATGCATAAACCTATATGAGTAGCAAATATCAACATCTTACTGTGCGGAGTCACAAGAGCTTTACTCATGCAATTGACATAACTAAATACCCATGCATGAACTGACAACCAAACCATCATGTTAAGAATGCTAGCCATTTAACATACTTAGACATGCCAAACACATACACTAGTCAAATATCCAACGGATAACATTGAGAGCTTCACACTACCGCTGCGCAACTCTAATATATATAAAGCATCATGTAAAAACACTCTGATAGCGGAGACTGAAGCATAACCACTTAGTATTACATTCATATCATCGTCATCCAAAAAGTACAGTTAAACATCACATACTTACCGTCACCACTGCTTCGGCTCACATGCTAATACATATAACAGAACTATGCTGAAATCATATACTTAAATACATCAATCGAATCATTTCAAAGCAATCAGAAACTTATAACAAATCACATGACAAGTACGGATAATCATGTTAAATGTAAAGTCATGCTTACTTAAAACAGACATACATTCTGAAGCCCATAGTCACATTCATATGCATATAAACTGATTCCTGAAATCCTTATCAAGCTCAAACGAATATCTCATTCAAAGGTTAAAACATAATTCATATAAACATGCTCATATAATAAAGTCATACAATCAGTCTTTCATAATCATATTCATTCAGAGGTAATCCGATATACATTACATCGATATACTCATTCAGATAATCCTTTTATAGCCAAATCAGATCAGAGCAGTTCAAATAACATTCAAAGAACACCTGCTGACTCTAGGTAGTGGATAACGAGTGTACAGACAGTACTTTCCGGGTACGAGCCGATTACAGACAGTACGTTACGGGTACGAACCGATTAAACCATTATACTTTAACTTTCACAGATATTTTCACAAGGGATCTTAAACAAGATCCAATACAGAAAAGGGTTCGCGAGGAACCAAACGGGGACCTGATCAGGGTCCAAATCATTCAAAGGGCGCTGCAGCTACAGAAGACTCTATTAGGCATGCCTAACTATCCACTTACTTGACTCTAGCAGGTTATGCGTAACCCAATTTACATTTCGAATCGCACAATGCATATATAATCAGCATGCATAAACAGAGAACGGAAGACATTTAAATATTCTCATAAAGTTGGTCACAAATCATACAATTCGCATTGCAAAACATATTACAGTCCATACATTTTAACATTAAACAATGTTCTAAAGCATGCCAAGAATCAGATTAAGAAGCACTACCATGCCAATGATTATCAATACAAAATCTTAATCATGCATTAGGTGAAGATACTAAGCATAAACCATGCATAGTCCAAATTGCATTTAACACAATACAATGAGTTCAAAAGCTAAAGTATACTATCAATCAAAGCTTATACCAGTCATATTCAGAGGTATGCAATAATTCCCTTAATCACATTTTAGCACTACTCATCGAATCAAAGCATGTCAGGAACACATGTGGAGTCATATTATGTTAATGATCAAGAACGTATAATCTGAATCATGGAATGATACAACATTCTTAAACATGGCATGTTATTATAGATAAGAATCCGATCCAGGACAGGCATAACATAATGCTGAACACAACTAAGATAGGCTAACCAATCAAATAAGATAACATACAGTAGAGAAAAGAGTCATAAAAGCATTTGAAAGTCATTTCATAATAAACCAGTCGCGGGGGAACAAATCAGAACAGAAAAGCCATACAGGAGCATATAACAGTATGACATAATTTATACAGCAGTGAAGACCCATACAGAAGAAATAGGAAATTCATTTGGTTAAAACTGGGCAAAATCGGAAAAAGGAGCTGAAGAGGGGTCGGTCACTGACTGACCTCAAAGGGGTCACGTCGTGACCTAGTGTCACGTCTCGTGACTCTCCTAGAGAATCACGGGACGTGACTCTATGTCACGCCTGGCCTCACAGGAGTCACGCCGTGACTCTAAGTCACGAGACGTGACTTCCCTCTCACAGAGAGAGGAGTCACGCTTCGTGTCTTGGAGTCACGCCTGCCTTACGCAGGAATCACGTCATGACTCTAAGTCACGAGACGTGACTTCCCTCTCACAGAGAGAGGAGTCACGCTTCGCAACTGGGAATCACGCTTTGCCTTCACCAGAGTCACGTCGTGACTCTAAGTCACGAGACGTGACTTCCCTCTCACAGAGAGAGGAGTCACGCTTCGCAACTGGGAGTCACGCTGCCCTTCCCATGAGTCACGTCGTGACTCTAAGTCACGAGACGTGACTCGCTTCTCACAGAACAAACTGGAACTGGAAATTCTACAGAGATGCGATTTTCCATTCCCAGTTACCCAGAACTCCAAGAACTCGATAAATTCATTTTCAATCTCATTCAAAACACCACCAAACTCATCTTACCTTTCAATCGATGTCCCAAACAGCATAAGCAAGATAATTGTAACTTAATTCAACTATCAAATCAACCAAAATCATGCATAAACACATTTAATCCATTCAAGAACATGAACCCTAAAAATACAGTAAGTTCAAAACCTAAAGCTCAGTAACTTCAATTCAATTCCTATCATGCATTACTAACACATCTATTCACTTAATCATGCATGTACACATTCTAAACCACATCAATTTCCAGAAATGCAAACACATAAACATCCTAAGTGAGATTTAGGGCAAAAACATTAAGAAATCCAAATGCAGTACACAGAGCTCCCAAACCTCAAAATCACGTTCCAAAATCAGGCTTCCAACTTCAAGATCAAACCTCTCTCTTTTCCTTGCCTTTAACCTTCTTCTTATCACCCAAAGCTCTTCAAACAAAGTACAATCCAAGCCAAACACAACCCAAACCAAACGTGAGAGAAAGGAGAAGCAAAGAAGGGAGAAGAGAAGAAGAAGGGCAGGCGTGAGAGGGAAGATCGGGTTGCAATCTGTGTTTCCTCTCTCACTCACTTTCCTTTCTTCTTTTCTTCATTCAATGCCCACCTAACATGCCCATATGGCAGATCCTAATTGAACCACAAATTCCACTAAAATCTTACAAACTATGGCACTATACACACTTAGTATTCTCCACTTACTTAATTACATAAATGCCATTAAATCCTTAATATCCAAATTTCACATGCACAATATTACTGAAATACCCTTCCGATCCCGACTTCGCATGCACAATCCGACTAGGGCTATTTTGGGGTGTGACAACCCTAAACCCATTTATATTAGATTAGCCAAAGGTACTTTCGAAGCAAAATCTCATGATGTCCCTAGTAGAGCTGCTACTGTGATACGCACGAACCCCACTCGGCATACGGGTGCCTCTCGGGAGTTGTCTTTTAGGACTCGAGATCGGATGGAGGATCATTAAAACTCGTAAAAGCTTATCGCTTCGCAATGGGTAGGAATTCACCCCCATTCTATTGCTGGTAATCAACCTACGAGGGCATCTGTTGGGTATCACAAGGTAGGTATCAATGAGTCACCACCCAATAAAACATTGAGAAATAAAATCTAACCTTATGAGGCTAAAACCAGAGAGAATTCAGGACCTCACTCTTATCTATACCTTTGGTTAATGTTATATGGCTGAATTTTTAGAGTCAATTATTTTATCTTTCTTCTCACACAATTTATGCAAGTAAATTAAAGCGTATTACAAGCACATAGAAAAGCAATAAAGCGATAAATAAAATATAATTACAATTGTCAAAAAAATAAATGTGAAATCCATAATAATGATAGAATGAAAAACATACATAAATCGGGACATTCATTTAGATGAGAACATTGGTTCCCAACTGCTTATTTTACGAAAAAAGTAAAGAGTTCTCAAAGCAATTTTAGGAAAAAGGAAGAAGTGATCCCGTTTTGATGAAAACAAGAACCTTTCTTTTAATGTGTCATTTTTGGGATGAAAACCAAGACATTGGTCCAGTTTTATTAACAAATATCCAATTTTAGTAAAAACATTTTGTGTGGTGGTTCTTTTTAAGTGCGGTCGACAAGCCTTTATTATTACAAACCTCAAGAAAATAAAAGAAAATAAAATAATAATTAATACATGCCTCGAATAATATATAAATCCTAAACTATTCACCTCGACCGTGCTTTGCCTAGCCCCATAGACGAGCCACATGCTCCTCGCGGTTGCGGTCATGACAGAAAATGATATTGGTCAATAATAGACTAAATTAAACTAAGTGATTAAATAAATAAATGAATGAAATAAATTGAGAAGAACAATTAATCCAATACAGTAGAAATAGAATAAACTGACAGAATTAACAAATTAATAAATATAAAACACGAATGACATAATTATAATAATCACTAACATTAAAAAAGATAATTATAGTAATAAAAAAGGATAAAAGACAATAACAGTAAAAATAATATTCACGACACAATAATAAAAATGAAAACAATAATAAAAACAACAACAACAACAACAACAACAACAACAACAACAACAACAACAATAATAATAATAATAATAATAATAATAATAATAATAATAACAAAAATAATATTAATAATAATAACCACCATAATAATATTAATTACAACAATAAAAATGACAACATTAATAATAATTATAATAATAATAATAATAATAATAATAATAATAATAATAATAATAATAATAATGATGATGATGATGATGATGATAATGATAACACTAAAACAAATACTAATAATAATAGCAAATAATAATAATAATAAAACAACTAGTAATAATAAAAATAATAATAATAATAATAATAATAATAATAATAATATAAAATAATACTAATAATATTAATAATTATAATATAAAATAATACTAATAATACTAATAATTATAATATAAAATAATATTAATTAATAATAATAATAATAATATAAATAATATTAATATTAATACATAAAATAAAAATAAAAAAATAACCCACTTACCTGCTGCCTCGCCGAAGCCCGCCAGAGGTTCGCCTGTGGTCGACACCGCCCCGACCGGAAGGCAGATCGGGGTGCCAGGAATCCGTCGCCGCCGGTCATTTGCCGGAAGGAGACGGCGTTTGGTCAAAAATTGTAACAACCCGAAATGTACCCTAGAAGGATTTGTGCAGATTGAGGATTAATGGTGACTAAAGTTATGCAAGTTGAAGTGTTTGGTTTGCCAACTGGATAATTTAAGAATTAATGTAAAAGTTTCGGAAAGTGTAGCCAATTGTAAATTGTGAATGATGGAATTAGGACTCGATTGAAAGAATAAAATTAAGTAAGAGGGCCAATGTGAAGGATTAGTAAGTTATAAGTGTCAATGTTTAAGGATATGAGATTTAAGGGATTGAAAAGAGAATTTGGCATAAATATCTAGATTGGACTATTGGCAAGGTGACATGTGGCAAGGGGTTTAGAAGGGGTATAAAAGAAGAAAGAGAAAGAGAGGAGAGCAGCGTTCTCCCATTCTTCCTCTCCTCTTCTTCTTCTTCTTCTTCTTCTTCTTCTTCTGCTTTTCCTTCTTGTTTTAATGCTATGTGCTCTCCCTAAGATCTAAGCCCAAGATTAGACGATGAAGATGATTAGATCAAGTGATGTAAGTAAAGATTTGTTAGAAAGGTAAGTTTAATATTTGATTTCCTTAATTTCTTTTTATTAGCTTTTAAACTCTAGATTTATGTTTTGTATATTTGTATGTGTGATTGATGGGGATTTTGGATGAGCAAGACCATGGATGAGTTTGGGAACAAGAAAGATCATCTAAGAAGCTAATGGAAGCAAAGGAGTTGAGGTATGGGAATTTAGGGTTTTGGTATATTAATTGATTGTGTGAATTTGGTTTGATTTTCTGAAAAATTTTGGGATTAAAGTTGTTTAGGTATGTTTAAATGTCTTGAACTATGATTTAAATTGAGTTGAAATGTCTTGATGGTGAGTTTTGAGCCAAGGTAATAGATTGAATGAATTTTTGCAGCAAAAAAATTACTGGTTTTGTTGATTGGGGATTTTGATGATGTTAATAGCAAGACTTAATTGTGTTTATGGGTATAAAAGCTGGGTTTTGTGTTAATTATGAGGTTGGGAATGAATGATTTGTGTTGTGTTGAAGTTTGAATTGAATGGGAGTTTTGGGTATTTTTGTTTGGAAGAAAAGGGTTTTTGCAATTTTTGCTAGAGATCTAGAAAACACGACTCTATTACGAGTGTGACAGAGCCGGGTGATTCCAGCATCCCGCTGTCGGCTGAGCTTTCAGTAAAGGAATGCACAAGTCGTGACAACCAGCACGAATCGGCGGGATGTGCACGACTTGGCATGATTTTGGCTGTCATGAGTGAAGCTTGAGCACGAGTCGTGCGCTTGAGCACGAGTCGTGACAGCCCTCCCTTATTCACCCGCCTTCCTTTGTTCTTCTGATACGCTTGTCCATTTTGCCTTCACGAGTCGTGACATTGAGCACGACTCGTGATCGCTTTCTGGGCCTCATCTGTCGCGAGCGCGATAGACCTCCTTGCCCAAAGATGTTTTTGAAATATCTCTTCTTTGCATGGTTTATCACTTGTATTATGCATCGATGATTTAAAATATAAATTGTTCTAATGTTTCTATGTACGTGCCTATGCACGGGAAAAATTGAAATGTGAGTATTTTATTTACCATTATTATTTGATGAACGTATATGTGCAAGAAAATGTGGACTGATTTGTTAAGTATAAATGAGTATGCAATAACTATTAACATGAATAGATTTAATATGTTTATATGAATTATCCCACCTATGAAAGAATTACATGATTTGTTGGATTATGATAAGTGTGATTTGTGCTAATAATATACAAGTGTATGAATGCATATGCCTATGTAATTAAAAAAAAAGGAACGTTACAAGTATTTAATGAAACATATGTGTATTTGAGCCTACGTAGTCGGTCGTGGATAGATAGGCATGCCTATAAAGTTCTGATGTTGCAGGCCCTTTGTCCTGTTCTGGACCTTGATCAGGTCCCCGTTTGAGTCCTTACGATCCTCAATGTGTTCTGTTCGGATCTTATTTAAGATCCCTCAATGTGAAAACATTTTTTTATGAGAAAATAAAGATGTTGCTTTTCGATTGTACCCTCGGGTACCCCCAATATGTTCTGTTTACTCGCTTATCCACCCCTTTAACTTAGCAGGCAATTAAAAGAATAAAAGAATATGAATAAATCGATAAGTTCTATGATGATGTGCAAAAAGTTATGCGAATAAGCTTTTGAAAGTGTTTGTTAAGATATTGAGCTTGTGCTCTACGCACTTAATTGTTATGGATCCTTTATGGACACCTATGCGAAAATGTGTGGTATCTTCGGTACCGATGTGTTTTATATAATAAGCCAATGTCCATAAATGAAAAGAGATAGAACAAATAATGTTGTTCTGATAAGTGTGTATGAATGAATACTGATTGCATAAGAATTCGTACGTGAGAAAATGCCTGTTATTAATCTGTTCAAAAGGTATGAGTATGATTGTCTATGTAAAGTCTGTGTAAAGAATTTTTGAAATGATTGATATACGTATTTGCTATAGTTAAATACTTAATAAATGAATTCTATGAATGTATCCGTTTATATATTTAAATTGAGAATACAGGTATGTTATGTGTTATCTACCTTCTGGACCTTAGCCTGGATAATTACTGCAAGTATTTTGGTAAGGAATTCATATGCTTTGTTGTTGATTTTAATGAATACGGTAAATTATATATTGATTGGTAAGTAAGGAATAATAAAGTGTTAAGCATGATATAGATAATTGAATTTAGGAAATGAGTTAAGATTAAATTTGGAATATGAGTGTATAAAGGTTTTCTGTAAAACTACGTGGTTCTGATTCCCTATAATAGGGATACGTAGGAAGCTTGGAATAATTATTTCAAGCCCGAATCAAATCTGAGAATCGAAATGTTTTGTTTAGTTTTGAATACGTAATGGTTTGACCAAATGTAATGTTTTAACCTAAGTAGTAATACTATTATCTGCATGATTTTGGAACTATTAGTAAGTATGGGAATTGGTAAGGCTTAATATTTCTGACTAGCAAAATGTATTTTTGGTAACCTATGAGGTATAACTATTAATATGGTATATAAACGAGTGTGTATACGAATATGTTTAGGTTTTTGTATGAGAATAAGAATATGAAATTATGATAGCTTTAACCAGTGTACTTTATGCTTATATATATGTGTATACGCATGTACTCGTTTCGTCAATCACTGTGAGTGGTTGGTTGTTATTTTGTGGATCTGTACTAAGTATTATCGCTTAGCACAGGTGTTTCTCCGTGCAGGTTAGGAGATTGAAGTTTAGTTCGTGTGGTCCGCTGTGAATTTGGCCAACAAATTGGTAGAAGTTTGTTAGGATTTGTTATTGATTTCCAGAATGTAATTAAGTTTACTTATTAGCATTTGTAATGAGTTGTAATTTTTCTCTAGAGAATATGATGGTGTGTTGGTGATATAAGCTTAGGATATGTGTGTCTTCAGGTTCCGATTTTAGGAATTTTATTATTCTGTTTTGCTATGAGTACTTTTGTCTGGTAGCACCTCCGCTCACTGTAGCTCTTTGCCCATGTTTCCTTTCGGCATACTACGTGTGGGATTAGGGTGTTACAAAAATTATGCCAAAAGCTCCCGGCTCCAGCTCCTCCGATCTCCTTCTCGCCAGTGAGTGGGGACGATCGGTGGCCACCGTCCGGTTCATCTGGATCTTCTCGATCGTCCGGCGTGGCGCGTGTGGCAGTCCGTTGGCCTGGGTAGCCGGTAGTGCCTCCTTCTTCTCCCTCTCTTTTTCCTTTTTTTGTTTTCCAGTGTTTTTCCAACCATGTTCTCTTCTTTGTTTGGCTCTTCCTTTCTCTTTGGTCTAATTTCCTCCTCTCTCTTCTTGCTTTCTATTTTCTTTTATTCCTTCTTATTTTGCCCTCCTCTCTCTATTTCTCTTCTTTTTCTTTTCTTTGGCCTCCTTCCTTTTGATCTGCCGCCCCCCTCCTCTTAGGACTAGGTTATTTTCTTTCTATACCATAAATTAAATTTTTTTCTTTCCTTGATTTCCTCCTAAATTTTTGCCTTTTAATTTATTTTGACTTATTTTAATTAGCACACATTTTAATTAATTAATTTACTTATCTTCTAATTTATTTTCTCTTTAATTTTATGTAGCTAATTAATTTGATCTAATCTTAATTAATTACTTTTTTATTTATTTTTATATTTTTTTCAGAGAAATTATCAAGTTTTCCTAAAAGAAACCCCAAGTCCATAAAGAGCCAAAGTGCTTTTATTCTCTGTCTATTTTTGAGTAAATATTACCAAAACTGCCTCAGGACTCGGTGTCTACACCTTGGCTACTATGGATGTGTCCTCCCAAAATCTCCTACCGCTTCCACACCTGTACAGATGAAAAACCTATGTTAAGCCCAATGGCTTAGTGGGGAAAGCAAGAGATGAACGACCACTCACAGTGGACGTTGATGTAATTCACATACCCATGGCACATTGTGACGCGGGCCGGAACCAGCAAGGCCCTCTTTGAACCCGCTTTTAGAGCTCAAGGGATTGGTTCGCATCTTTTTGATCTTGGGCATCATGAGTCATCTTGGATGCCTCCTTTTCAATATAACATTAGAAAGGAGAATCTAGACCCACAACGCCTTTAGGCACCTTTGAGGTATTTTGGAGTCGCCACCCAGTTTACAAGAAACTGAGAAAGGTCTCTAACCTCTATTAGTCTAAACCAGAGATGGTGTCCGGAACTTTACTCTTATTAGAACAATCCCCCAAATAAATAAATAAACAAATAAATAAACACATAAAGGGAATTAAAATGCAACATACATAAAACGGGTTATTCATTAAATTTTAGGAACATTGGTTCCTTTTTTATTTATTAGAAAAATTGGAGAACTATTTTTAAGATATTGATTGAGAAAACCGGGATGAGTGATCCCATTTTATGAAAACTAGTTCTCCATTTGAAAGTGTAATTTTATTGGTTAAAATAAGACATTGGTCCATAAAAAATCTCAAATTATTAATTATCTAAAAAACGTGATTTTCTATGATGCGGATAATTAAAATATATTTTACATACCAAATAAATAAAAAATAAGACAATATACAAAAAATATAATGAAAATGCAAACCCAAATTTGGATGATCTTCGATTTCCTAATCCGAGCACTCGCCCAATCATGCAAGCATTTAAACCATAAAACAAATAAACAAAGAAAAATATTAGTAAAGTAAATTAAATAATTGATATAATATAAATAAATTAATTAATTAACTAAAATTAGCTTAATAAAATAACTAATTAAAGTGATTAATAAATTAATCAATATAAAAATAAGAAAGATGTCAACAATACTAAGAGATTAATAAAATAATAATAATAATAATAATAATAACCTTTAAAACCTATTAATATGAAATGTTAATAACAAATAGGCTAGATAAATAATAATAGTAAATTGAAATAAAACAATAAAACAAAAGAGGACAAAATAACAATAAAGAATGAAAATTAAAGTAACATAAATTAAGGCATCACGTGAATAAAGAGTGAAAGCATAAAATGACTAAACTAAACGGCTAAGCATAAAAGACAAAAAGTGGCCAAAGTAAGGAAAATAGAATGCAAAAAAAAGTAAAAGTAAATGATGGGAACAGGGGCATCAACGACATTCACGACTCGTGAAGGCCATTCACGACTAGTGAATGCCATTCACGATTCTTGCATGAGTTGAGTTTCTCCGGTCGGATTTTGTGTTTCCCGATCGGATTTGAGCCGTTGAATCCCTTCTCTCGATCGGACACGTCAGAACCTCCGTTTTTCCCGTTCGGACTGCACGAGCCGTGAATGCCTTTCACGACTCGTGAATGGCATTCACGAGTCGTGAAAGGCATTCACGGCTCGTGCAGTCCGAACGGGAAAAACGGAGGTTCTGACGTGTCCGATCGAGAGAAGGGATTCAACGGCTCAAATCCGATCGGGAAACACAAAATCCGACCGGAGAAACTCAACTCAAGCAAGAATGAAGGCAAAATCCGATCGGTGACCAAAAACAAGGCAAAACCAAACTTACGGCTCAAACATACAGAAAAATAGGGGTAAATAGAGGAGATGATAACAGACCAATAAATGCAATATCATGCGATCAAAACGTGCAAAACATCATGCAAACATGTTTAATGAATCATAACAACAATGTACATGCAATAAACATATTAAATAAATAAAACAACAAATATATACAATATATACCAAGCACAAAATCTACTGATGAAATCAAACGAGAAAAAGAAAGCAAAGAAAAAATAAGAGAAAGAAAGAATAAGCAAAGATCCGAGTATTTACCCTCAGAATTTGATGTTCGATGTGCAAATGATGAAATGCTGGCTTCCTGGATTCAAGAACAAATTTTCAACGTTTTTCTGGAAAATCAAAATCCTTCTTGCTCTCAAAACCTTCTCTCTCTTTTCTCTTTTCTCTTTTCTCTGCTCTCTCTCTCTTTTTTCTGTGTTTTTTCGTTCTCTCCTTTTTCAATAATGCTCCCTCTCCTTCTTTTTATTTCTCAGACATGCCCTGGGTGATTTCTCACCAAACCACACATCAACCCATGCTTTCAAAACCAACTCCCGCTGAAAAATCGGAAGAGGGACCTACTGGAGGGAAAAGGCAGGTGAGACTTTCATCTCACCTGTGAGACGGGCCTCCCTAACGTGAGGCCTCATCTCACGTTAGTGATATGGGCTTCACATTAGTGAGGCTGCCATCTCACTTAGTGAGATGGGCCTCACTACCCAGGCCCCAGGAAACGGCCTACTAAAACTACTTTTTTTTGTTTTTTTTAAAAGCGAAAAGCATTTTTTTTCGAGGAAGCCATCACCATTTTTGCCCGCGAACAGGCATGATTTTTATCATTAGGTAACTTCGGTCTGGGCTAACTCAGGATCCGGTGTCTACACACATGCATATGAATATAGCATCATAAGCTTGAACAATAACTTGCATTAATCAAATAGCAAACTTCAATTTATACATTTCATATAGTATCATTTATGTAATTCGCATTATTCCATGTCATACTCATACACAAAGTTATGCCTGCAAACTCAGAGTAGTGGATAATGGGTAAACACAAAGGTACCCGAAGGTACAAACAAATATTCTCTTTTTCAATCAATAACGCATAGGTATCTTAAGTAAGATTGAATTCATAAGAATCCCTAAGGATTTGAACGCATAGGGACCTGATCAAGGTCCAAACAAACACATAAGCTGCAGCAAACAAAACCCTATAAGCATGCCTATCTATCTACATCCCGACTATTGCAGGCTAAAATATCAACTCAATTAAGGCTCACATGATATAACATATAATAATTCATACATTGAATCATATATCAATCATAAGTGAGAAACCATGCAAAGGTATTGAATAATGAACATTCATAGCACAAGGAAAAAGGGTCGCGCTCATGACCATAGTCGCGCCCATGACAGAGACAAATTGCACTAATGGTCACGCTCGCAACAGAGAACTGGACAGCCTCTATCGTGCCGAACACAAGGTCGCGCTCGCGACAGACGGCAAAAAGGCTTCGATCGCGCTCACGCTCGAAGACACATTCACGACGGAGAGCACCCCGACAGAAGTTCGGCTTACCGAACTCTTTGTCACACTCGCGACATAGGGCACCTCCGCAGAAGCTCGAATGCCTGAACTCTCTGTCATGCTCGCGACAGAGGTCGCACTCACAACAGAGTCGAGCTTCATGCTATGATACTGACTTGCACAGATCTCCACACCCAAAACCTCTTCAAAAACATGCAATTGACCTTAGATTTACTACACAAACATCACAAAGCAATCAAAACATGTTACAAATCATATTATCCAAATTTTACATTTAAAGGAAGTGACTAAAAAAAACAAAAAGGAACAATTTGAAACAACGAAGTTTCAAACCCAAAAAATTCCCATTTTTACATAAAATCACTCCTAAATTCTATACTCCACCTCCAATTCCAAATTCTACTTCAAATCATCAAAACACAATTCAAATATGCATATAAACACATTCTCCATCTCAATTTCTTAAAATCACATCAATAGTTCAAAAGTAAAACTCATATAAAATCACATAAATTCCCAAACCTTAGCTCCTAAGCTCCTCAAAGCCCAATTACCCGCACTTTCGCCTACTTTCTCCTTCCCTTTCACTTCTCTAGCTCGAATTCCTGAACAAATGAACCAAACCATACCATTCACGTAAACACAACCAAATAGCCACCAAACAAAACAGGGAGAAGAAGAGAAGAAGAAGAGGAAGAGGAAGAAAAGAACTATTCCCCTACCTGATCAACTATTGATTTGCCAAAACCCACCAAAAATTTCAGCAGCTAAGGGATGAATTTAGGGCAAGGAGGAAGAAAAAGAAGAAGAAGAAGAACGTGGGGGAAAATGGGAGAGATGAGGATAGATCTGCTCCCTCACGTTTGCTCTCTCTTGGCTTTTAAACTCAATTATTATCTACCTTTCTCTCTCCTCATCCCACCATCCACTTGTCACTCCTTTATGGTGGATTTGGTAAAACTCTCTTCTAGTCCTTCTTTTCTTCTCACAGCTCACTCAAACCACATAATTAAAATTGTCATGCACAAATACCCTTAAACTTCTTAAAACATGCAATTAAGTCCCCAAAGTCAATAATAATTTTAACCCAGACTTCTACAAAATACCGAACATCTCCTAAACATACATATATATACTAAACACGCCTAGGCCACTCTCATACCTTAAAATGCTCAAAATTACTAGGGTACAAGTTGGGACCTCACAACTCTCCCTTCCTTAAAGGAATTGCGTCCTCGAAATTCTTACCTGAGCTGAACAACTGAGGGTACTGAGCTCCCATAACTGATTTAGGTTTCCAAGTCTCTTCTTCTATGTTGTGATGCCGCCATAACACTTTTACCAAAGGAATCTATTTTTTTCTAAACTGTCATACTTCCCGAGCTAAAATAGTCTTAGGCTCCTCATCATACGAAAAATCCAGTTGAACTTGCACTTTTTAAATAGATAACACATGAGACTCGTTTGATCGGTATCTGCGAAGCATTAATACTTGAAACACATCATGTAGTTTGGCCAACTCTAATGGCAAAGCCAACCGATAAGCAACTGGTATGACCCATTCTAATACCTCATACGGTCCAATGAACCTTGGACTCAGTTTTCCCTTTTTACCAAAATGAAGAACCTTTCTCCAAGGCGACACCTTTAAGAAAACCTTATCGCCAACCTCATACTCGATATCCTTTCGCTTCAAATTTGCATAAGATCTTTGTCGGTCTCTCGCGAACCAACTTGATTTTATCTTCTGTATCTCTAATCAAATCCGAACCCCACTATAGAGCGTTCACTCAATTTTGTCTAACACACTAGGGTCCAACACTTCCTGCTATAGAGAGCCTCATATGGTGACATACTAATACTCATCTGATGACTATTATTATACGCAAATTCCATTAAGGAAACATACTTGTCCCAACTTCCAGAAAAATCCAATGCACAACCCTGAAGCATATCTTCCAAAATCTGAATAACCCTTTTTGATAAACCATCGGTCAGAGGATAAAAAGCCGTGCTGAAGTTCGATCGAGTACCTAACGCAGATTGTAATTCCTTCCAAAACTTTGATGTAAACCTGGGATCCCGATCAGAAATAATCGACAAAGGAACTCCATGAAGCTGAACTACTTCATTCATATATATATTCGCTAACCGATCCATAGGGTAATCAAGTCGAACCAGTAGGAAATGAGCCGACTTGGTAAGCCGATCGACTATTACCCATATGGAATGGTGCTTTCTTTGTGTCAAAGGCAGACCTGTTACAAAATCATTGTAATATTGTCTCATTTCCACTGAGGAATAGGCAAAGGACTGAGCAACCCTGACGAACCTTGGTGCTCAGCCTTCACCTACTGACAGGTTAAGCACTTGGAAACAATGTCCACCACATCTCTCTTCAAACCTGGCCACCAATAGAACTGTTTCAGATTCTAGTACATCTTATTACTTCCCGGATGTATAGTAAAACCCATAGTGTGCGCCTCATGTAAAGCTTTTTCTTCACTTCCCCATCATTTGGCACATACAAACGATTCCTATAATAAAGCACCCCATCACTGCTCACCGAATAAACAGTCTGACCTCCACTCTTGACTACTTCCAGTGCTTGCTGCAACTTAGGGTCATCCTTCTAAGCATCAACAATCAACTGCTTTAGACTAGGTCTTGCTTTCAGCTGGCCAATCAGAGCCCTATCAGAAGCAATTCTCCATCAACTATGCTGCAACACTAGAGCTAAAATTGACTTCCGATTTCACGCATCTGCAACCACATTTTCCTTGCCCGGATGGTAGTCCACTATACAGACATAATCCTTAAATAATTTCAACCACCGTTGTTGTCTAAGATTCAGCTCTTTTTGAGTGAGCAGATACTTTAAACTCTTATGATCGGTGAAAATCCTGTACGTCTCACCATACAAATAATGACGCTATATCTTAAGGGTAAACACAACCGCAAGCAATTCCAAATCATGCGTAGGGTAGTTCTGCTCATGAGGCTTCAACTGCCTGGATGCATACGCTATTACCTTCCCATCCTGCATCAGAACACATCCAATACTAATACCTGAAGCATCACTGTACATAGTATACTCCTTACCCGAAATGGGTTAAGTGTTGGACCTTCAACAAGCCTTCTCTTCAACTGGTCAAAACTGGCTTGACACCTATCAGTCCATTCAAACTTGACTCCTTTCCGAAGCAACTTGGTCAAAGGCGAAGCAATCACAGAAAACCCTTTAACAAATGGTCTGTAGTAACCTACTAACCCCAAAAAACTTCTCACTTCTGGAACATTCTGTGGCGGTTTCCAATTTACTATCGCCTCAATCTTAGATGGGTCAACCCTAATACCCTCGAAAGAAACAATATGACCTAAGAAGGACACCTCTTTTAGCCAAAAATCACACTTACTCAGCTTTACAAATAATCGGTGATCCCTTAAAACCCGAAGCACAACCCGTGGATGCTCTTCATGCTCATGCTCATCCTTTGAATATACCAGTATGTCGTCGATAAACACAATAACAAATCGGTCAAAATATGGCCGAAATACCCTGTTCATCAAATCCATAAAAGCCGTCGGTGCATTCTTCAATCCAAACAGCATCACTAAAAACTCATAGTTGCCATACCTCGTCCTAAAGGCAGTCTTAGGAACATCTATACCCTTCACCTGAAGCTGATAGTAACCAGACCGTAAATCAATCTTAGAAAAGACTCTAACTCAACGGATCAAATAAATCTTCTATTCTTGGCAATGGATACTTATTCTTCATGGTAACCTTGTTAATCTGTCGATAATCGATGCACATCCTCAAAGGACCATCCTTCTTCTTAATAAACAACACCGGGGCACCCTACGGAGAAATATGTGGTCTAATAAAGCCCTTGTCCAATAGCTCTTGCAATTGAATCTTTAATTATTTTAATTCTACAGGAGCCATTCGATAAGGAGCTTTAGAAATGGGAACAGTACCCGGTAGAATCTCTATAGATAGCTCCACTTCTCTTTCCGGTGGTAACCTAAGCAACTCTTCTGGAAACACATCCACAAACTCACTTACTACTGGAATATCCTAAATCTTTACCTGGTCATGCCTGGAATCCAAAACCAAAGCTAGAAAAGCCTCACACCCTTTCCTCAAAAACCTCCTAGCTCACATAGTCGAAATCACACTATTTAAAGGACTAGAACCTAAACCCCGCATAACCACTAGAGATTGATCATAACCTTTAAGCATTACCATCTTCCTATGACAATCAACCACCACTCGATGCTTACACAACTAGTCCATACCCAGATTCAGATCAAATTCATGGAAAGGTAAGCCAATCAAATCAATTAGAAACTCTTTTTCTTGCACCACTAAAGGATAGTTCTTAAACACCCTACTCACATTGACACTATGCCCTAAAGGACTGGTCATATAGATCTCATAATCTAACTAATCAGTAGTAGGCAAATTAGCACAAAATGTTTTAGAACATAAATATGAGTGTGTGGAGCCAGGGTCTATTACAGCCTGCATTTCAGTGTCAAAGAGTAAAAAGATACCAGCTATCACTTTTGGAGAATCTTGCTCATCCCGAACCTTCATCGCATATGCCCTAGCTGGCACTACTGGAGGATGATCCACTGACTCAGAGGAAGCTCCATCTTTAGGCCGTCCACCACAACCTCACCCTCTTCCTCTACCATGACTAGCCTGAGGAGTATTAGACCCCTCTCGGCTGGCCTCCTGTTGTTCCTGAGTGTTCTCAAATGACTTTGGGCAATTGGTCAGGAAATGCTTTATGCTACCACATCTAAAATAACCTCCTGTCAACCAACGGCATTCACCCAGATGGCAGTTATTATAGTGCGAACAATCCAGCACAATATCACCTCTGCCACCCGAAATACCTTTACCAGCACCAGACACTTGAGAAGATCCCTGTATCCTTCCTCTTGTAGCAGGACTGTTGGTAGACTCATCCTAAGAAGTCACTTGAGAATTCCTAGACCTCTTCCTCGAAGATGAGCCTCCACGAGAGGGATTCCTCCTTTGAGCTCTTTCTCCTAAAATGGTTTCAAAATGTTCCGCTCGCATCACTGCCTACACAATCTGATAATAACTGATAGTTTGAGAGCTCATCAGAGAAATCAACATTGCTTTGATGGACTCATTCAGCCCCTCCTCAAAATGCTAACAGCAAAAATCTTCAGTGAGAACACCCTGTGGTGCATACTTGCTAAGCCTGCTAAATTCCTTCTCAAAATTCGCTATAGACAAAGCCCTTTGCTTAAGATTCAAAAACTGTTTCCATCTAGCCTCCTTATAAGCCTTGGTTACATACTTATTGTGAAACTCTCACACGAAAAACTCCCATGTAATCAAGTCAGGCAACTACAGGTGCCTTAGAACCAATTTCTACCAATCATAGGTGGAACCTTACAAGAGAGACACAACATAATCAACTTCTCTCTCTGGGGGACATCGAATCTCCTCTAATACCCTTCTTACTTTTTCAATCCAAAAATTCACTTTGTCGGACTCGTCTAAACTAGTCCCATAAAAATCCTTAGCTCCAAACTTCCTCATCATCTCGATTGGAGCTCTCAGTGTGGTCACCTTTTCCAAAAATCTAGCCATATCCTGGGATATCTTAAGCATGGCCTCAAAAGGCAGGGTTGGAGCCTCAGGTTGCACCCTCATTGACTGAGCTAGACCAAAAACTGACGGATCTTAATCCCGGGGATTTGCACTCTCAGCCGAACTCTCATTCGATCCTTATGCGAAATCCATTCTAACTACAAAACACAAGGACATCCGCATCAAACCAACATAACTCTAAAGGCATTTCTATTCTACAGTCGCCCAGAAATGTCTAAACATATGCTCTGATAGCAATAAAATTGTAACTCCCCGACCTACACATAGGGAAGCTCACCAGCATAGAGAAGTGAGTGCCCTGATAGGCAAGGGTTGCCACCAACAGAACCCTAAAGCATGCAGAACACAATCAATATAACATATGCATATCTGTACATCTTTCATATGCAAATAACATAATCAAGTTAACAAAATTTTCTTCTGCATACATCTCATTTAGAGGAATACAAAACTTAAATCAAACTAAGATTACCAAACTCATTCATTCACGTACAAAAATATATACATATTTGAGTCTTTTCAAATACATAACTGATTACATTACAAACTGGTTACAATACAAAAACTTTACATAAGTACAACTTCTAGTATTACATATTACAAAACTGGAAATATTACAAAAATTTCAAATTACAGAAGCTTAAACATCTAACAAAACCCATCTTATTGTGTTGGCCTTGGCTGTTATGGATGTGTCCTCCAAAAATCTCCTATTGCTTCCACACCTGCACGGATGAAACACCCGTGCTAAGCCCAATGGCTTAGTGGGGAAAACAAGAGATGAATGACCACTCACAGTGGATGTTGATGCAATTCACATACCCATTACACAAGCATACGAATATAGCATCATAAGCTTGAACAATAACTTACATTCATCAAATAGCAAACTTCACTTTATACATTTCACATAGTATCATTTATGTAATTCGCATTATTCTTTGTCATACTCATACACAAAGTTATGCCTGCAAACTCAAAGTGGTGGATAATGGGTAAACGCATAAGTACCCGAAGGTACAAGTAAATATTCTCTTTTTCAATCAATAACACATAGGGATCTTAAGCAAGATCCAATTCATAGGAATCCCTGAGGATTCGAATGCATAGGGACCTGATCAGGGTTCAAAGAAATGCATAGGTTATAACAAACAGAACCCTATAGGCATGCCTATCTATCCACATCTCGACTATTGCATGCTAACATATCAACTCAATTAAGGCTCACATGATATAATATAAAATAATTGATACATTGAATCATATAAAAATCATAAGTGAGAAACCATGCAAAGGTATTAAATAATGAACACTCATAGCACAAAGAAAAAGGGTTGCGCTCGCGATCATAGTCGTGCCCGTGATGGAGATAAATTGCACTAAAGGTCGCGCTCGCTACAACCCGTTGCGCCTGCGCACAAGGTCACGCTTAGGATTGAGGGCGAAAAGGCCTCGATCGCGCTCATGCTCGAATATACGCTCGCGATGGAGAACACCCCGGCAGAAGTTCGGATGACCGAACTCTCTATCGCGCTCATGACAGAGTCGAGCTTCACGCTCTGATAACGACCTGCACAGCTCTCCACACCCAAAACGTCTTCAAAAAAATGCAATTAACCTTAGATCTACTACACAAACATGACAAGGCAATCAACCATGTTACCCATCATAATATCCAAATTTTATATTTAAAGGAAATGACTAAAAAAACAAAAAGGAACAATTTAAAACAACGAAGTTTCAAACCCAGAAAATTCTCATTTTCACATAAAATCACTCCTAAATTCTATACTCCACCTCTAACTTCAAATTCTACTTCAAAACATCAAAACACAATTCAAAGATGCATATAAACACATTCTCCATCTCAACTTCTCAAAAAAAACTTCAATGGTTCAAAAGTAAAACTCATACAAAATCGCATAAATTCCCAAACCTTAGTTCCTAAGCTCCTCAAAGCTCAATTACCCGCACTTCCACCCACTTTCTCCTTCCCTTTCGCTTCTCTAGCTAGAATTCTTGAACAAACGACCCAAACCACGCCATTCACGTAAACACAACCAAATAGCCACCAAACAAAACAGGGAGAAGAAGAGAAGAAAAAGAAGAGGAGGAAGAAAAGAACTATTCCCCTACTTGATCAACTCTTGAATTTTCAAAACCCACCAAAAATTTCACCAGCTAAGGGATGAATTTAGGGCAAGGAGGAAGAAGAAGAAGAAGAAGAAGAAGAAGAACATGGGGGAAAACGGGAGAGAGGAGGGCAGATCTTCTCCCTCACGTTTTCTCTCTCTTGGCTTTTAAAGTCAATTCTTATCTTCCTTTCTCTCTCCTCATCCCACCATCCACTTGTCACTCCTTTATGGTGGATTTGGCAAAACTGTCTTCTAGTCCTTCTTTTCTTCTCACAACTCAATCAAACCCCACAATTAAAATTGTCATGCACAAATACCCTTAAACTTCTTAAAACATGCAATTAAGTCCCTAAAGTCAATAATAATTTTAACCCAGACTTCTACAAAATACCGAACACATCCTAAATACACATACATATACCAAACACACCTAAGCCACTCTCATACCTTAAAATGCTCAAAATTACTAGGGTATAAGTTGGGACCTCACATTGGGTATATCATACCTTATTTTTTAACTGACAAATGTTATATGCATGGCCGGATAAGAAGTCTATTTGCTCTTTTCTTCAATTTACATTAAACCCATATTAAGTTACGGTTAGGGTATTTTCATTTAATAGTATATTAAATATTGATTGTTAAATTAGTACTTGATTAATGTACTCGATCTAATTTTAGAAGATATATAAACTGGTCATCTCTCCACCCTAATTAAGAATGCAGACAAAACAAAAAAATACAAAAAGAATGTATTTTCGCTTTCAATCAAGCATCTACTACAGAAAAAGGGTTAAGGGAGAGAAACTAGTTTATAAGGTTCGTGATTATTGAAGTTGTCTTTCCATTATGTCGAATTCCGCTCAACGTAAGTAATCTAATCGCTTCATCTATGTAATTATTATTATATTCAAGATTTGATTGGACATGAATGATTTATGATGATGATGTTTGATGAAATTAATGTCAAAACTTACATGTGGTATCAGAGTCATGAATTTTGAATAGATAATAATCCTTAGATTATTAATTTTATGATTGTTTCAGTTATGATGTTTATGAAAAATTATGATGTTTGTTTTAATCATGAAATTTTTCGATGCGTATGAAGTTATAAAAAATTAGAATAAAAAAAAAAGAGAAGGAAGGAATGAAGCGCTGCTATAGTGACCATAATGAAACAAAGAATGTTATTTTAGGTTTGTACTTAGGGCAACATAAGAGAAACAAAATAATAATAACAATAATATTAATTAATTAAGTTGCTGCTGTTGTATTGTATGCACAAAGTATATAATAGCTAATGATTATGTATAAAGCATGATTTTAGGGCAACAATTAAAAAAAAAAAGTTGTTGCCTCCACATGCTACTGTGGGAAGTCATATCAAATTAGGATTGTTTTTTATGATAAATTAACATTTTGATCCATGAAGTTTTAATAATGGATGAATTGATTTTTAAAGTTTTAATTTTTTACGTTTTAGTTATATTAATGATATTTTGAATTAAATAAATAAATAAATTTAATCTAATTTCATCCTTAGGATATTATGATGTGTTGCTATATATAAATATATTAGTATTATAATTGTATAGTTATTTGACATTATGATTAGAATTAATTTGTTAGTCACCAAAGTGGCCAAATTAATTTTGCATGTGTAGTCATATAATTTATATATTTTATCAAAAGCTATTATAAATAATTTATTGGTTGATAGAAATTAAGGAATTTACCCAAAGGTAAATTAATGTTTTATAACTAATAAATATGAAGGAGAAAATCGATATACTATTATCACATATATATAGTTATTCAAAGATGTTATATGTATTTGGTAAAGTTTATTTCATTTTCTCATAAAGTTTAAATGGCATTCTAATGATAGAAATGATATGTATTATTGTGTTTATCCAAAGGAAACCTACAATATATATTTAATGTATGTGCTTCCTGCATGAATATGTGAATAAGTGAGCGTTTATATATTTACAGCTATTAGCCTTCACTCTCAAGCTTCTTCTTTTACCTTATTTACTGGTGTGAATTTCTCTAAAGGGAACGAGCAAGTCACTTTCCAATTAGGTGTTTTGGATCTTGAGTTGGCGCTATTAGAGTATAAGCCTGCTAATCTTAATCACACTAGTACAGAGGCTGAAAAGGTACACCATAAGGCATGGACAAGATCTAACAGATTATGTTTGAATTTTATTCGAATGACAATTACCAACAACATTAAGTCTATTCTTTCTAGCACTGAAAATCAGAATGCTAAAGATTTTCTTAAGCTTATGGAAGATATGTTCCATTCTGCTGATAAGACATTTGTAAGGACACTTATGGCTGAACCCATGACCATGAAGTTTGATGGGCCGAAGAGCGTACAGCAAAATGTCCTTAAAATGACCAATATTGCGGCAAGACATAAGACACTAGGCATGACTTTGGAAGACTCCATCTTAGTGCAGTTTATCATGAACTCACTTCCTGCTGAATATGGATTGTTCCACATCAATTATAATGCATTAAAGGATAAGTGGAACATTGATGAACTATTCAGTAAGCTCATTCAGGATGAAGTGAGATTAAAGAAATAAAGAGTTCATTCTATTAACCTAGTGGGTCAAGAAGCTGGAAAGAAACTCAAACCAAAGGCCAAGAATTTCAAGAAAAAGGAACCTGCTAAAGTTTCACATGTTGCTAATGATGAAAGAAATGAACAAAAATTCGATAAATGTCACTTCTGCAAGAAGTAAGGATATTATCAAAAAAATTGCCTAAAATGTAAGACTTAGCTCGAAAAGAAAGGTATACATTATGTTTCTTTATGCTTTAAATTAAACTTATCTGAAGTTCCTTCTAATACTTGGTTGTTTGATTATGGTTCCACTACTCATGTTTCCAATATTATACAAGGATTCCTTACAATTCAAACCATAAACCCAACTAGCAACTTTATGTTTATGAAAAACCAAATGAAGGCCCAAATTGAAGGTGTAGGGACTTCCAGGCTAACCTTGGATCTAATGAACACTCTCTATGTACCTTTAATTTCTAGAAACTTAATTTATGTTTCTAAACTTGATGTTAGTGGTTATACTTTTGAGGTTGGACATGGTTGTTTCAATTTATATAAAAATAATTCTTTTCTTAGTCATGGAATGCTTGTGGATGGTTTATATAAATTGAAACTTGATGGTGTTTTTCTGAATCCCTATTTAATGTTAATTATCATGTTGGAATGAAGCGTAGTTTGGCAAATGAACATTTTGCTTACTTGTCGTTTAAACGTTTGGGTCATATATACAAAAAATGTTAGAAAGATTAGTAAAGAATGAGATTCTACTAAATCTAGATTTTATTGATCTTAGCTTATTTGTGGAATACATTAAGGGCAAGCAAACCAAACATAGGAAGAAAGAAGCCACAAGAAGCAGTCAGCTTTTTCAAATAATACACATCAATGTTTGTGGGCCTTTTGGCACTCCATCCTTAAATGGAGAAAAATACTTCATCACCTTTATAGATGATTTTTTATGGTATAGATATATCTATTTGCTGCAAGAAAAATCTCAAGCTGTAATGTCCTTGAGGTGTTTGTAAAGGAGGTTGAGAGGCAATTAGATAGAAAAGTGAAAATTATAAGATCATATAGAGGTGGTGAGTATTATGGAAAGAATAATGAATCTGGATAGTGTCCTGGTCCATTTACTAAGTTCCTCGAAAGTCATGGCATATGTGCACAATATACTATGCCAAGCACACAATAACAAAATAGTGTGGCAGAAATGCAAAATAGAACATTAATGGATATTCTTAGGAGTATGATGAGTAATTCCTCATTACCGAAAAGTTTATGAATGTATACACTTAGAACTATTGTGTATTTATTAAATAGGGTTCCTAGTGTTAGTGGTTATGCCCTAGGCCAAGCATTTGGACCTTGATGTAATCATTACTTTTTCATTTATATAATGGTTTTCTTCGTATTGATATTATTGGCATGTTACATTATTGTAATGTTTATGAATAACAACGTTATTCATGTTGTCCCTAGTCATTTATCAATAAAGGGCATAAAGATAAATTAAGACTAGTATAGATTTGCATTGATAATCATGGGATGATTATATATGTTGATATAAATCAAATCTATATGTACTTGCTAGAGAACAAAGTACTGGATAGACCCACTATAAGATCACTTCATGGGTTAATGTCATAAGTGATCTTATAATAGATATATTATTGAATCCTTTGACCTGAGATTATCATAGTTTCCTACATAAGGATCATTATGTTTTGACATAATCAAACGTTATCTTTAATCGGATAATTATAAAGTTTATGATCGGACATAGTGAGAATTATGCGGAGGAAAGTGAATAATCAAGATGGAATTTGTCCCTCTCTAATGAGAGAGATATCTATTGGGCCCCTCGATAAGTAGGACTGTAAAATGCATGGCCGTGCTCAAATGAATTGATAGTGTGATCAATGTCATTTGAATTTATCAGTCTACTTGGTGATCGAGAAATTATATGTTTGAACAATTTAAGTTTGACATGGACCATGACTTATGTTCAAACAAGATATCGTGTGACAAAAGGATAATAACATGTTCTATTGCAAGGTTAAAATCGGACTAACGATACTTATATTATTTGGGTAGTCATAATGTCTTGCTAGAGTCCAATTATGACTCGTGGGCTTTTATGGGATTAGGCCCACTGCCAACATAATATAAACCTATTGGGTCACACAACAAGAGCAAAATGAACAGAATGGATTTTATTGGGTTATTTCGGAATAAAATATAAATATAGGTATTTATATTTAATTTCGAAATTACATATTTATATATATATATTTATGCATATAAATTTCTCTTATTTTGAATATGAGATAATAATATGTATTAATATATTATTTCTTATTATTTAGAATAATAAATAAATAAATAAATAAATAAATATATATATATATATATATATATATATATATATATATATATAAATATATGTATATATATATATTATATCTTAATTTTGAATTAAGAGATAATATCATCATTTATCTTTTCCTAAGAGGAAAATGATTTGAAATATATGTACAGTTATATATGGGATATATGTTAATAAAAAGAGTTTAACCCTAAAAAAAAACACTAATCACGTTATTCTAAATAACAAGGATTAGAGTGGCTGTATAGAGATATATCTTTGAGAAAGAAAGAAAAGAAAAGAAAACAGAACCAGCCACCATTACTCTTTGAGAAAGAAAGTAAAGAAAATCCATTCGCATTCAAGGGAGCTAGCACCCCTGCGACTTCTGTACATTTGTTCGTGCGTGTGGATACCGATAGAGGACGTTCGTGTAAAGGCAGCGTCTTCAGTCCGATCTAAAGAGTTATTTCGTTCAAAAGGTCAGTTAATCTTTATCTCTTCCTTTTTTGAATCAATCGAAAATACTTGGATCTGTTTCGGGTTTCGAATTTTTCCGCTGCGTTTAATGTTAATTATTCCGAGGAAACCCAACAGCTAGTAGGCAGTTCCTAAAACTCCTTTTGAGTTATGGACTGGAAGGAAACCTAGTTTAAGACACATACATGTTTGGGGTTATCTAGCAGAAGTAAGAATTTATAATCCGTATGAAAAAAAACTAAATTCTTGAATAGTTATTGGTTACTTTATTAATTACCTAGAGAAATCCAAAGGGTACGGGATTTACTGTCTGAGCCACAGTTCTAGAATTGTTGAAACAGCCAATGCCAAATTTTTAGAGAATGGTAAGCTTAGTGGGAGTGCTAAAAATCGAGTTGTCAATATTAATGAATAAGGGTTGATGTTCTATTGCCCATAAATGTTCTTAAACCCACAACCACAACAAATGTTGTTCATGTTTTGGAAGCTCGAAATAATCAACAACAACATTTGGATAATGAAGAAGCACCCCATGAAGAACCTAACTTACCACCAGCTCATACAAATGAACCAATTGGTATAGCCTTAAATAAACCTGTAAAGTTTAGAAGGTTGGCTATTCTAAACGCGACTCGAATGGCATTGTTGAAAAATATAAAGCTAGACTTGTAGCCAAATGTTACACTCAAAAAGATCGTATTGATTATAAGGAGACTTTTTTCACCTATCTCAAAGAATGATTCTTTGAGAATAATTTTAGCATATTAGTGGTTCATTTTGATTTAGATCTACATCAAATAGATGTGAAAACAGCTTTTCTAAATGGGGATCTTAACGAGGAAGTTTATATGAATCAATCTGAAGGTTTTTCCATTAAAGGTAAAGAAAGTATGGTGCGTAAATTAAAAAAGTCAATATATAGACTTAATTAAGCTTCCAGGAAATGGTATATTAAGTTCAATAATAGCATTACTTCTTTTAGTTTTGAGAAAATCACTGTTGATCGGTGTTTTTACTTGAGTAAGTTTATATTTCTAGCTCTGTATGTTGATGACATTTTGCCTACTGCTAATGACTTTAGGTATATTGCATAAGACTAAATAATTTCTTTTTAAGAGTTTTGAAATGAAAGTTATGGAAGATGCATCCTATGTGATTGGAATTTCAATATTCCATAAGAGATTAGAAGGTTTATTAGGATTGTCTCAGAAAGCTTATATTGACAAAATTCTTAAGAAATTTAACATGAGAAAGTGCTCAACAGGTGTAGTTCCTATCCAAAAAGGAGATAGATTTAGTCTTATGCAATGTCCAAAGAATGATGTAGAACATAAGGAAATGGAAGCAATTCCATATGCTTTTGTTATGGGCAGTTTGATGTACTTAAAAACGTATACTAGACCCGACATCAGTTTTGAAATAGGGATGCTAGGTAGATATCAAAGTAATCTTGACATTTATCATTGGAAAGCTTGAGAGAAAGTGTTAAGAGACCTTCAAGGAACAAAGGATTATAGGCTCACTTATAAGAGGTCTGATTATTTAGATGTGATTGGATATTTAGATTCAGATTTTGCTGGGTGTTTTGATAGCAAAAAGTCAACATTTTGTTATTTGTTCCTATTAACTAAAGGAGAAATCTCATGAAAAAGTGCCAAAAAATCTATCATTGCTTCATCCACTATGGAAGCAGAATTTGTAGCTTGTTATGAGACTACAATTCATTCATTATGGCTGCAGAACTTTATTTCAAGGCTCAGGATTGTCAACACCATAAGCAAGTCGCTAAAAATTTATTGTGATAATTCTGCAGCAGTTTTCTTCTCTAAGAATGACAAATACTACAAAGGTGCAAAACGCATGGAATTAAAGTATTTTGCTGTTAAAGAGAAGATTCAGAAGCAAAGAGTCTATATAGAATATATCAGGACGGATCTCATGATTGCAGATCCTCTAACTAAAGATTTACAACTAAAGACATTTAAAAAACGTATGCTTAGAATGGGTCTTGGTTGTATTGATGGTTGATAATGATGTGTTAACACTCTTAAGCTTAATAATGACATGTTTCTAAATTCTATATTTCTTATTCATTATGTTTATGTATACATAATTATTTGAATAAGAAATTTGTATGTATTTTCATAATAAGTATGTAGATTGTATGTTGTTTATATGTAACTTATAAACCTAACATAATAAGTTCTTAATGTAATGGCATACGGAAGGAAATATACGACTTTACTGTGTTTGACAACCATAATCCACATTATGTAATTTATTGTGTTGAGGTGCCTATGATGTTAACGGTTTATATTATTTAATTTTTGCTTGCCTTATGTTATACTATTAAATATGATGATGAAACATTCGGCCAAGTGGGAAAATGTTAGATTTATGGCCCGATAAAAAGTGTATTTGGTCCATACTTCAATTTACATTAAACTCATATTAAGTTAGGATTAGGGTTTTTTCATTTAATAGTATATTAAATTTTAACCGTAAAATTAGTACTTGATAAACGTACTAGATCTAATTTTAAATGGTATATAAACTAGCCATTTTTTCACCCTAATTATAAACGCAGACAAAACAAAAAATACAGAAAAAATGCATTTTTGCTTTCCATCAGGCATCTACTACAGAAAGAGAGTTAAGGGAGAGAAAGTAGTTTACAAGATTTGTGATTATTGAAGTTGTCTCTCCATTATATCGAATTCCGCTCAAAGTAAGTGATCTAATCATTTCATCTATGCGATTATTATAATATTCAAGATTTGATTGGGCATGAATGGTTTATGATGATGATGTTTGATAAAATTAATGTAAAAACTGACAACAAAATCCTATGTTTTGAGATATTTGCAACATTAAATTTCAAAGTCTCAATTTTCTCCTCTTCTGGTGATCCACGGTAAATTATTCTTAAAAAAGGAGAAGAGAAAGGTGAAAGAAATAAAAGGAAAAAAAAGAACGTAAAAGAGAAACTTTTTGAAACTAATTCACAATGAGTAAATAAAGTATATTACGAGAGAAGATAGAGAATAAAAATGCCACATAAAATTTTTATACTACTTTTATTACTTTTTAAGTGTTTCTTTTAATTTCTAGCACACAAATTAAGAAAATAATTAATACATTTTAATATTATAAAAAATATTAGTAAATGACTATATTATCTTTTTATTAGTTAACATTATAAAAATGTCAATAAAAATATAAATGCATTTAAAATATTAAAACAATGATAAAATAGAAATAGTGCATTAAATTCTTTTTTGAATTCTGAAAAATCGATTAAATTTCTTTTCAAATTTTGAAAAATAACGCTTGAAGTGAAATAAAAAAGATTTTCAAATTGAAAATATCAGTGTTAGGGATTCATAAGTTATGATTAATTCAATTCAAGTTCTTAGCATTGATTTTTTTATTTATAAACTTAAATTCAACATCTAACTTTAAAGAAATGCCAAATCACTAATTTTGGTGTTATAAGTAACTGGATTTTAAATTTTTAAAGTTAGTATATCAAACAGTTGCATAATTTTCACAGCATTGAAGAAAATTCCCTGGAATTTGCAAGTACAGCACTTTAAAAAAAAATTTTGTTTAGAGCCAGTTTTGGCAATACTTTCTCATTTATTCTTTCAACCTTACTTGCAGGATATTTTTTAAAAGATTGTGGTGAATTAGCAGATTTTAAATCAAATATCAAGTTGTAATGGATGAGCAAGACAAACTAAATATAGATATATATATTGAAGCCAACTTAGAATTTGTCGCATTGTCTTGAATGAAAGAAGAATCTTTGTACCCTCTCAATCTCCCATCCATGTGGAAAGTAAACCCCTTGGTTTCTTCTCAACGTTTCATTGATGATAAAAGGAAAGGCCTTTCTTCTTTATTGAGTGGCACATAGTCCCCTCTACCAAATCCAAGAAAAATAATATAACATAAATTTCATTTCTTTTTATTAGGCAGTTCAAAGTTTTGGCTTAAATAGCAAGACATATCAAATACGCATAGCCCATCCATCACCTTTGCTTATACCCCAAAACACTTAATTTTAATCACTCGTTGCCCTTTGATACTAAAACTGCTTTTTGTTTTAATGCTTCTTAAACAAGAATAATATAATTTCATTCTACTAACCCAAATCATTCTACTCATTATTTGCCTCTTCTTTCTCCCTTCTATATATCCTTCTATTATTACCATAACTTGAAACCCAAAAAATAAAAAGACAAAATGATCCCTTCATCTCCTCCTGCAAAAATACTCATAGGAATAATATCTTTAGACCCAAATCAAAGTAGAGAGCTTCTTTCATGGGCAATCACAGTTCTAGCTCATCCTAATCACCACATTGTTGCCATTCATTTTCTTGGTAATTCATAAACTCTTATAATCATTGTATAATTTTACTAATTCATCTGATAATTATTAGGATTCTTAATTTTTTTTAAAACAAAAATACAGGTGATGGAGATACAATTAAGAGAAAACATTCACAGATTCGCCAAGCAAAAGCACATGTTATTTCTGTTCTTGGAGAATATGCCAGCATTTGCCAGCATAAGCAGGTCTACTTAATTTTCTTTTATATTTTTATTTCTGAGTATCATTACTACACATTAATTCTGAATTTTATGTTTTAGGCTAATCCAGTTACTAAATGATAAATTGCAGATAAATTTGGAAGCTAGAGTTGGTTTTAGCTCTAGTGAAGCTAAAGGTTTAATTGAGGAAGCAAAGTCCATTTCAGCTGATTATCTTATTCTCCCTGGGTTCAGAACCAAATCAAATAGGTAGCAAAATAAACTTGTTTAATTTTCTGAATTTATTTATTTTTAGATTTCACAATTAATAAATAACACTTTTTTTTTAATTTTTTTTTTTTTTTTGGGACTGGATTAGAACTCTGCATGAAGTTATAAAGTATTGTTTTAAACATGCCCCTGAATCCTGTACAGTGGTTTCACTTGGGAGATATGAACAATCTTGGCAATACTCGGATTCAGCAAGTGTTAAAGGTAAGTATTAATTTAAGTTTTCTTGTAATGAACATCTTAAAAAAAACTAGCAAATGCGTTGGATTGGATCATTTTCGAGTAATGTAGGTTGGTCCATGATTCAAGCCAGGTTACTTCAATTCTATTCCCAAGTCAATCCAAACACAAACCGAAAAAGCTATTGGCAACTTGAATAAAAATAATATCCCCTTTGTCAAAGTCAAGTATCATGTTTTTTTTAAAAAAAAAAAAAATGCTATTTAAAATGTCAAATTAAGATAAATTTATTATATTTATTTTAATTTTGTTTATATCTGGCAAATGGATTAAGTTGAACAGATTTGGGTTGCATTACAAATGAGTGGATCATAAATAAACCATTATTTATAAATTATAAACGGATCAATACTCAAATGGATTGGACTGATTTGGATCAATTTATGGATTTACTGTATGTTATCCTAGATGGGCATGTTGGCCTACATGGATTTAATGATGGACTGGATGGGTCGAATGGTATCCCTAATGGGCAAAACTGTGTGTTAATCCATTTAACCCTTTTTTTTAATGAAAATTCAGACTTGATATACCAGGATGGGGGTTTGGGTCAGGCCTAACATGAATTTGTATTTGTATTTTTTTTGCACAAGTCTAAATAAATAAAATACTAGCCTACTTCGAGCTGGACTGGATTAGGTTTGGTTCAGGTTAGATCAGAATGGGTCGGGCCTAACTGTAATTTAAAGAGTCTTTTTCTATACAAACCTGCATAAATAACATCTAAGCCTACTTTGGGCTGGGCCGAACTCGATTGAGTTCGGGTCGAGTCAAGATGGGTCGAGCCGAGCCTAACTTGAATTTGAAGAGTTTTTTTGCACAAGTCTACATAAATAAAATATATGCCTACTTTAGGCTGGGCTTGGCTAGGTTTCGTTAGGGCTTGGCCGGGAAGGATTGGGTTCGGGTCAGATCGAGATGGATCAGGTTTGTGCGAAGCTAGAATGGGTCAGATTTGGGTCAGATTGAGATGGATCAGGTTTGGGCTAGGCCGGGTTGGGTTGGGTCGAGTCAACGCCGAGCTTAATCGAAATTTGAAGATTTTTTTTTCACAAGTCTGCATAAATAAAATTCAGGCTTACTTCAGACTGGGTCGGATTCAGGTCAGGATAGGCCGAGACCAGGGCGGACCAAAATAGATTGAAATAAGCTAGATCGGGTTCAGGTCAAGTCGATTTCAGGTCTGAATGGATTGAGATTGGACTGTGCATGCTTGGTATGAAAAAAATTGTAATTAGTATAAATTTGGTATATCGACCAATTTGGTACAGTTGATACCTATTGGATCACATAAACATGCTCATATGAGTCAAAATTTTATAGGTAATTTTTGAGTTGGCAAAAATGGGCATTCTTTTGGATTGGATTGGGTTTTGGCAATTTTTTTGGATGGAATTTTTGGATTGAGCCAAATTTACCACCTCTAATTTTACGTTCTTATTGCTATCTATACTACATTGATATCTTAATTAATTTTTTTTAACACATTTTTCTTTATGATATTTATTTTCATTAAATATAAAAGATGGCATTATAATATTTTTAAAATTTTTTTTGTAAATTTGAGAAAAATCAATGACTATTTTAATATATACTTCTTCTGTATTAAAAAAAATATATTTTTTTTTCATAGTTTAGGTTAAATTAATTAATGTGGTTGAATTAATTAATGTGGTTGAATTAATACATTTCTCCTAAAAAGAGAATTTAAAAAAAAATTAATAAAAAAAAAATGGTCGGTAAAATTTGAGCTAAATGAAGAGGCTGTTTTGTCATAATAATTTTTATTGTTTAAGTCTGTGGAATTATTTACAAATTTCAACAGGAATTTGCTTCTAGTTATATTTAATTCCAAAAATTAAAATCATGGAATTAAAAGTTCTTGTTTTTTCATTCCGAACACAATAATTTTGAATTATAAATGAATCTCACAAAATTTTATGGAATTTGTTCCAAACATCATTTAAGTGACAATTTTCAAATTTCAACTAATATTAATTACGTATTGTTCGATTTTATCTTTATATATACACTAAAAAAGAAATAATTAATAAAATAAGAATATATAATTGCAGAAAATTAATAAAATGATAGTTTAATAAATTATAATGAATACCTACAGTACTTAATATTAATTAATAATTTTTTATTTATGTAAATATTTGAAAATTGTCTTGTTAATTACTTCATCCATTCCTTAATATCTGTCACTTTTGTTGTTTTTAACTAAAATTAAAAAGTATTAATTAGGCTTAAATTTAAGATAAAATTGAGTATTTTAATATACAAAATTAAATTTAATTGATCAACTTGCATTTAAAAAGAAAATTAAATTGAAAAAAGTAAATTAAATTGCATTAAAAATTTAAAAATGACAGATAAATAAAATTTGAATTTTACTCAGAAATGACAGATAAAAAAGAATGGAGAAAGTATAGCCGAACATTTTTGTATTAATTATTAAGGGCATATTAATAAAGTTAGAAATATTAATATATATTCATTGATTACCATGCACATTATATAGAGATTTAACAAGTTAGCTATAATTTTTTTTTTAACAAAAATAAGCATACTACATTTTAAACATATAAAAAAGAAAAGATGGTTTTTTTTGTTTTTTTTTTAGGGAGGGAGTGGTCCATATAAAAAAGAAAAGATAGAATTTTTTTTTTTAATGGAGGGAGTGGTCCACTTTTTTATAGTTATTGATAATAATTTATTACAATTACAAGTAGGTAGTTTAACTATGTTTCGGTCAAATTAATTAAAACCAAACATTTAATTTCAAACTGGTTATTCTTTCACTCATTGCAGAATCTAATGTATCAAGTTCTAAGTGGTTGGCGAAAAACAATAATGGTAATGATGAAATTAATGGAATTGAATCAAGAAACAAAGTTGAAAGAAATAGTTCATCAAGAACAGTATTATATGAAGTTGAAGATGAAGAAGAAGAATGTGATAGCATAAGCTTTCAAGGCTCAACCACCTCAGATTACTCCCCTACTCTGCCTCCAATTTCCAAAACCAAATCCAAAAATCCAAAACAAATCTCTGCATGTAAATTAATCTCTTCGATCTTTGCTTCGCCTTTACGAAAAAGAAAACCCAATTTTACTAAAAATGGAACCCAGCAGCCTCTCCTACACTGCTTCACCTACGAAGACATCGCCAATGCAACTAATCACTTTCACTCGGGTAATTATGCAAGTTTAATGAATTTTTGATATTCTTAAAAATTAGAAATAATTATAAATACTTTTCAATCTATCACTTAAATTTTAGTTAGACCCTCAATATATAAAACTGAATAAATTTACCTTTGAACTTTTATCACAATTTTTATATACCCGTCAAAAAATAAGTAATGTTGAATTGACAATATTTTGTAGAATCCGCTATTTCAAATGAATATTGATCATATATATAGTGGGTCTCATAAAATATTGTCTAGTTTTTTACCGATAAATTAAAAGAGGGTTCAAATTAAAACTGTCATTAAAGTTGGTGATCGATTTATTCAGTTTTATAGTTAGGACTAATTAAAATATAGATAATTGATTGGATGGTTATTTATAAAAATTAAGAATTTGTAGTAATATAACTTTTTTTTTTTTTTGCTTAATTAGATAACTTGGTGGGTCGGGGTGGATATTCGGAGGTGTATAGAGGAGATCTAGATGATGGGAGAAGAATTGCAGTGAAAAGGTTAGCTAAGGACAATAAGGATGCTACAAAGGAGAAAGAATTTTTAACAGAATTGGGAATCATTGGCCATGTTTCGCATCCAAATACTGCTAGCTTAGTAGGTTGCTGCATTGAAAATGGACTTTATCTCATTTTCGATCTCTCCCAAAATGGGAATTTGGCTTCTGCATTGCACGGTATTTTTTTTTATTATTATTATTATTTTAATAAGTGTAGCATTAAATATTGGGGTTGTAAATCCAGGTGACATGCACCTATTGTTGCATATATACTGTCCTATTGGCATATTTTATGCAGATCGAACGGTGCACAACACGCGATGCATGAGTGCACCATACATGGAATCGTTGCTCTAAATATTTGTGAATATGATTAGTTGCACAGATATATTTGATGTACAAATTTGAACCGTCATATTAAAAGAATTTTAATATAATGGTGGAAAATTTCATGTATTGGGGTACATGTGTGGACCATATGAGTACTTAATATTATTGTATAGTAAGGGGGTTGATTTTTTATAGTATAATTGAAATTGATGACAGGTAAAACAATCATGTGCCTAAAGTGGGAAATAAGATACAACATTGCAATTGGAGTAGCAAGAGGCCTACATTATCTTCATAAATGCTGCAAACACCGTATAATACATCGTGACATAAAAGCCTCTAATGTTCTTCTTGGGCCTGATTATGAGCCACAGGTAAATCAGCATTTTAGATATATACATATAAAAGAAAGTACAAGCTCTCCAACATAATATTCATTTTGTATGTCTGTGTACCCGTATGCTGCAAATTGGATCGTTAAATTACAGTAATATATATTTGAGAGGTAGGTGTTCCAAATCATCTCCTCCAAACTTTTTTAGATGAGGTCTACTATACATATAATAGGACTATAGTAGAGATCCAAATTAGAATTCAACTAGTAATAGTTTAGTACACGTACACATGTAGTGCATGCTCATTTATATTGTTCGATTATATGCACGTGCAATTGAATGGTGCAAATATGTATGTGTACACTGTATTGCATATAGTGTATTGCACTACAAATTCAATTGTGAATTTTTGTTGGAAAGAAAAGAAAAAAAAAGTAAAGTGAAAGTGTCTTACAAATAATTTGCACCCAAATCAGTAAAACGTTATTATTGGATCCTAATTTGGCCAAAATTTTGATATTAGACCAAATAACTTTGAGGACTTATTTTTGTTTTGTTATGAAAAGTAATGGCGAGATTTTGAAATGTCGGTGTGCAGATAACAGATTTTGGGCTAGCAAAATGGCTGCCAAATAAGTGGACACATCATGCAGTGATACCAATAGAGGGCACATTTGGATACTTGGCACCAGAGTACTTCATGCATGGCATTGTGGATGAGAAAACTGATGTTTTTGCTTTTGGAATTCTTCTTTTGGAGATTGTTTCTGGCAGAAGGCCTGTTGATTCTTCTAAACAAAATCTCCTTCTATGGGTACGTATTCTTCACTTTTATCAGCACAATTCAAGGTCTTGTAACTTTATATTTCTCGTAACCATAAAATTACATAACTTAAATTTATAACACTAAAATTATCTAATTTTAATTGCTATTACTAAAAAATCCAACTAATCAGTTTCTATTGATTCATTCCAATTAACTAATGACAATAATAATTTTTTTAAATGTCATTACCATAATAACAATGATGTTAAGCTTCAATCAATTTTTTTTTTACAGTTTTGAATAGGAATTGGAAAAGTTTGAATGGACTAATAAAAACTAGTTAATTAATTAGATTTTTTTAATTATACTAAATTAAAGTTGGACAATTTTAGTAATATAAACCATAAAATTGAATGATTTATTGTGCAAATTAAGCCTATGTCCTTGTTCCTTCTTAATTTTGGTATATGGTGCTAAACTAAAAATGGGTAATTAATAATATTTGCAGGCAAAGCCTCTGATGGAGTCAGGTAATATAAAAGAGTTAGCTGATCCAAAACTACAAGGACGGTTTGATGAAGACCAAATGTACAATGTAGTCCTAACTGCCTCTTTTTGTGTCAGACAATCCTCAATATGGCGACCATCAATGAGCGAGGTAATTATCTGACATGGTGACCCAATTTTGATCCAAATAATGTTTTGATTACAATTTTTAAATTGTTAACAATAAAATAATTTAAATATAATTTTATAACAATAAAGTTTAAAGTAAAAAAAATTATTATTTAGGTCAATTTGACGCATATAATTCTTATTTTTGCTCGAACTTATTCTGTTATATCTTGAATGTGCAATTTTTCCATTTTTTAGAGTCTTAAAATTGGTTGAATTCTATTTTCTCACACGCTAGGTAATCAGAATGATGTTTTTTCAACATTTTTATTTTATTGTTACAAAATTGTAATTGAGTTATTTTATTATTTTAAATAAAAAAAAATAGTAATCACAAAATTATTTGAGTGAAAGTTGGGTGACAAACGAATGAAATTAAATCTAATTAACTACTTAGTTAATCTCATTCTATAAATAGTAAATTAAATAATAATAATAACAATTTCAGGTGTTAGAGCTTTTGACAAGCGGCCAAGACTCTGAGGTTGCAAGAAGTTGGAGGATACCAAAATTTACATCTGATGAGTTGGATGATTACTCCATGGTTTTTGGATACAATGTTCCTATAGATATTGCTTTGGAGGATTTCTTGTAATTATTTCTTTTGGGCCTTTACTAATTAATTACCTTCTTTGAATTTTGCCCCATTTTCAATGGAGAAAAAATTCTTTGTTTTTATTGTTTTTCACAAAGGGTAGGAGCAAATCTAGTTTAAATATATACTATATAAACTAGAAAAAGACTTATTTTATTTTTCCTTTTGGTTAACTTGTTAAACTAATAAATTTTGTGTTAATTTTTCCTTACGAGGATTTTAGCCTTTAATAAATTTTGTGTTAATTCATCGTTATGAGGATTTTAGCCTTTAGTGAAAATGGTAATTCGCGATGCTTGCATTTATTGGATCTTCACGAATATTTATAAGTTTTGGTGCAGGTAGTGAGAAATTCAAATTATCTTAAGAAAGATTTTAAATTCAATTTTTGTTTGGTACATGACGCGTAGCTTTCAATTATGAATAAACAATTTCCGACTCTAAATTAGTTGATCCCGTTTACTTAAAAAAACTGGACCGCATAACAAGGGATTATACAACAACTAAACCTTAATACATGCTACATAAGTCGGCTCTATGAATTCTCTATTTTCATTTGCTTATGTCCAAAACTACATCCTCCTTAATATTAAACAAGTGTAAATCCTTGGAACTGTTGCTCTCCATCTAGTCTTTGGTCTGTCTCTGTCCCTTTTCTTTCTACCCAAACCATTTTAAGTGACCTATTATTTTATCACCAACTTGTACTATATGTAGCTTTTATCTAATATGTCCATTCCTAATTTTGTCCAATCTTGTATATCTATTCATCCATCTTAACATTCTCATATTCGTTGCATTTATTTTGTATACATTTAAAATAAATTGTTGAATTGTCAAGATTCAACAACAACATCAATTTTAAACATGGGAAAAATCATCTTTGGTCCTTGAATGTTAATATTCTTTTGTATTTAATTAGTTCCTCAACTTTAAGTGTACTATATTAATTTTAACATCAAGTTAAACATTATTTCAACAAAGGTTGAGTCAAATAGAAACTAATCCAATATGTAATTAAAATAATAATATAATTTTATTTAATTTGTACTAATTGGATACAATGTGTGCTAAAATAAATATTGAAGAATGTAAAAATTGAGAAATTAAATGAAAAAAAAAATAGATTCTACGATTTCAAAAATTCATTTGACCTTTAAACATCAATGTATATGTATCTAATCTTAGAGAAGCTACATATTTCTCAAATATTTCAAAGGGGACAAATGTTGTGGAAACTCGGGTTAATTTCCACCAAATTCACCGCGAATACTATTGAGCAGGTGAATAAAGCGTAAACGATTGTACTGAAAAATCACACAAGGTAAAATTCCCAGAAAAGACTGGAGGGTCACAAATGGTCCCACTTAAAACCCAATCTCCTTAAACAGAATTTTCCTAAGTAATTTAATAGCACAATAATTTATTAACAATATACCCGACAATAGCTATTATATAGACAAATAAAGAACACCAGAATTTAACGAGATTCGGCTAATTATGCTTACGTCCTCAAATACTACTAATATTATATTTCACTATTTCAAAGAAATAATACAAGTGAAATATTTACTAAAAATAGAGAAACAATTATTACCTTAGGAAAGATTGGCAATTTTGGGATGATTTGGATTAGGAAAGGGGGGCTATATTTATAGCTTAACAACCCCCCCCCCCCCCCCCCCCCCCCCTGCAATTTCCCGATGTGGGATTGTAAAAAACTAAATTAGTCAATAAGTGGGTGAGCCACAAATGTTGACAATCTCCATCTTGGTGAACTCCACAATTTCAATTCTCTCACAAAACACAGTTTTAGTAGTGTCACCAGCTTTAAAGCGCCCAACTTCAACTTTTAACAATATTGATCAAGCCCAAACAATGTTGCAACTTGACCGCAGTCACCACTTTTGTAAACATATCAGCAGGATTCTCAGTGGTCCTAATCTTCTGGATTGTTACTCCACCTTCTTCCAGAACCTCTCGTACAAAGTGATAACGAACATCGATATGCTTCGTCTTTGCATGGTAAACTTGGTTCTTTGCCAAATGAATAGCACTCTGACTATCACAATGCACTTTGATGCGCTTCTGTTGAACCCCTAATTCACCAAGCAATCCTTGAAGCCAAATTGCCTCCTTCACAGCCTCTGTAACTGCCATATACTCTGCCTCTGTAGTGGACAAAGCAACTGTTGACTGTAAAGTAGACTTCCAACTAACCGGTGCCTTCGTAAGAGTAAACACATAACCAGTAGTTGATCGTCGTTTGTCCAAATCACTAGCATAGTCGGAATCACAATATCCAACTACACATGGACCATCTTGATCATTCCGCTGAAATACCAAACCAACATCTACGGTGTTCAGAATGTACCATAGAATCCATTTCACAGCTTGCCAATGTTCCTTTCTAGGATCATGCATATACCTGCTCACAACCCCAACTGCTTGTAAAATATCGAGCCTTATACACACCATAGCATACATCAAGCTACCAACAGTATTTGCATATGGTACTTTTGCCATGTATTCTCGTTCTGCTTCATTATTTGGAGACAAAGATGTACTAAGCTTGAAATGAGGAGCAAGAGGAGTACTAACAGGTTTTGACTTTTCATTCATGCCAAAATGTTTTAGCACTTTTCTTAGATACTATTTATGAGTCAAACAAAGTCTCTCCAATTCCCTATCTCTGCTTATCTCCATACCGAGAATCTTCTTGGCTTCACCTAGATCCTTCATTTCGAACTCCCTGTTCAGCTGAGTCTTCAACTTCTCAATCTCTATCAGACTCTTAGAAGCTATCAACATATCATCAACATAAAGAAGAAGATATATGTAGGATCCGTCTTGTACCTTGTGCAAATACACACAATGATCATATTTGCTTCTTGTGTACTTTTTCCCCATCATAAACTTGTCAAATCGTTTGTACCGCTGCCTTGGAGATTGCTTTAATCCGTACAATGATTTTTCAAGCTTGCACACCATATTTTTTTTTCAGCAACTTTAAATCCTTCGGGCTAAACCATATAGATTTCCTCCTCCAAGTCTCTATGTAAAAAAGCAGTTTTTACATCCAATTGAACTAGTTCCATATCCAATTGTGCTACCAAAGCCAACAAAATTCGAATGGAGGAATGTTTTACAACTGGAGAAAAAACTTCATTATAGTCAATTCCCTCCATTTGAGCGTAACCTTTAGCCACCAGCCTTGCTTTGTAGCAGACATCATCCTTGTCAAGAAATCATTCTTTCTTTGCATATACCCATTTGCACCCAATTGCCTTCTTTCCCTTCGGGAGACTAGCTAGCTTCCACGTATGATTCTTATGAAGGGACTACATTTCATCATTAATGGCTTTCCTCCACTTCTCTACTTCTGAACATTTGACTGCTTCATTATAAGTGGTAGGAATGTCATCATTTGCAATTTGGAATGCGTAAGCCACCATATCAACATAGCGAGCAGGCTTTTTGATGATCCTCTTTGGCTTACTTAATGCAATTGATTCAGGTTGCTGTGGAGGTTCTTGGGTTAAAACCTCTTCTTCATCTGACTTCTCATCTACCATAGGAGTTTCTGCATCTGCTTCATCATTTGCTGGGCTAACAATTTTCCTTTCAAACTCCACCTGTTTTGGAGTACCATCTATCTTCTCAACACTTTCATTTGTCACCTTTCTCAACATGGTAGGTTCATCAAAGGTAACATCCCTGTTGAAAATTATTTTCTTTGACTCTGGGCACCAAAGTCGATATCCTTTCAGACCAGAGGTGATCCCCATAAAAATTGCTATCTTTGCACGTGGATCCAACTTCGATTCCTTAATGTGATAGTATGCAGTGGAACCAAACACATGTAAGGAATTATAATCTGTAGCAGGTTTTCCAAACCATTTTCCAATGGCGTTTTACCACCAATAGCATTAGATAGTAGGTGATTAATGAGATGACAAGTATATGTAACAGCTTTAGCCCAAAATTCTCTACCGAGCATTGGACAACATACAACGAACTTCTCCAGCAATGTTCGGTTCATACGTTCTGCCACCCCATTCTGTTGTGGTGTATTTCTGACTGTGACGTGTCTGATAATGCCTTCATCTTCACACACCTTCATAAATGGATCACTCCTGTATTCTCCGCCATTATCTGTACGAAGATGCACGATCCTTCGGCCTGTTTGAGTTTCTATCATCTTTTTCCATTTGAGGAAAACTCCTAGCACTTCATCCTTAGTCTTCATAGTATACACCCAAACGCTCCGGGAAAAATCATCAACAAAGGTCACATAGTAGTGTTTTCCTCCCAAAGAAGTCGTCTTGGAAGGTCCCCACACATCAGAATGAACATAGTCCAAAATACCCTTGGTATCGTGGATTGCTGTTCCAAATTTGACCCTTGTCTTTTTTCCTTTGACACAATGCTCGCAAAAATCCAATTTGCAAGTCTGAACTCCTTTCAATAATCCTTGTTTCACCAAGAGATTCAAGAATTTTTCACCTGCATGCCCCAAGCGCATATGCCATAACCTGGTTGCTTCTAACTCCTTTTCACCAATAGAAGCCACTGCTGTTGTGCCAATAACAATAGTACCTTGGTAGTGGTACAATCTGTTTTTTTTTTGAATTCCATTTAACACCACAAGTGCACCAGAGATTATCTTCATTATTCTGCCTTTTGCTCTTACCTCGAAACCCTTTTCTTCTAGAGCCCCCACGGAAATGAGATTTTTTGACAAACTGGGCACATAACGAACATCCTTTAGGATTCTGATTGTTCCATCATGGTTTTTCAAACGAATGGAACCAATCCCATGTGTGGTGAGAGAGACATCATTTGCTGTATAAACAACTGCATCTTCTAGTTCTCTAAATTCATAGAACCAATCCCGATTGGGACACATATGATGACTGCAGCCTGAATCAAGCAGCCATATACTAGAAGAGCTAGTTGACGATGTAACAACAAGTGAAAATTCTGAGTCTTCATCATTACACTCAGCTACATTTGAATCTGCAACAGCCTTTCCCTTATACTTTAGCTTAGGACAATCTTTCTTCCAGTGCCCTTTTTCTCGACAAAAGGCACATTCGTCTTTGCCCAATTTGGGCCTCGACTTCAATATCCCTTTCTTTCCTTTAGTCTGGCTCTGCAATCGACCTCTCACAACTAGAGCTTCTGTAGCTCTACTTGTCCTTTCTTTTTTGTCCTTCTTTCTCAGTTCATAACTGTACAAGGCAGCACAAACTTCACTGAGAGTCACAGCAGCCTTCCCATGAAGTAGAGTCATTTCAAGAGACTCAAACTCCTCAGGAAGGGATCCCAACAACATCAAAGCCAGATCTTCATCTTCAAATGTCATATCCATATTCAATAAATCAGTGACTAACTGATTAAAACTGGTGATGTGATCATTTATTGTGGTCCCCGCAATATAATTGAAACGAAACTGTCTTTTCTTCATGTGGAGCTTATTCTTACTGCTTTTTTTCAAGAATTTTTCCTCCAGTGCCTTCATCAATTTACTTGCAGAAGTTTCTTTCGAGAAAGCTTACTTTTGCTCTCTAGAAAGGCACGATCGAATTGTACCACATGCCAAACGATTGAGTCTCTTCCATTCTTTCTCACCAATATCATCTGGTTTCTTTTCTTCAAGGGCAATGTCTAGACCTTGCTAAAAGAGAGCATCTAGAACCTCACTTTGCCACATACCAAAATGACCAGTACCATCAAAAATTTCCACCCCAACTCTTGCAATTTCCATCAAATTGGACGAGGAAGAAGAAGTGGATGGAATTATCATTTTAGCTACAATTACTATTCAATAGCTGTCGATACGGAATGCCAATAGCCCAAGAAAAAATCTTTCCTGATGTGGAAGATCAGACTACGCTGCAACCACAGAGCATACTAAAGAACCTAGGCTATGATACTAATTGTTGTGGAAACTCGGGTTAATTTCAACCGAATTCACCTCAAACACTATTGAGCAGGTGAATAAAACGTAAACGATTGTACTGAAAAATCACACATGGTAAAATTCCCAGGAAAGACTGGAGGGGTCACAAATGGTCCCACTTAAAACCCAATCTCCTTAGACAGAATTTTCCTAAGTAATTTAATAGCACAATAATTTACTAACAATATACCCGACAATAACTATTAAATAGACAAATAAAGAACACCAGAATTTAACGAGGTTCGGCCAATTATGCCTACGTCCTCGGACACTACTAATATTATATTTCACTATTTCAAAGAAATAATACAAGTGAAATATTTACTAAAGAAAGAGAAATAATTATTGCCTTAGGAACAATGCAATCTAGAACAATGCAATCTATTATCATAAGTAACCTAAGGTATCCTAATATAGAAACGAGACAAATTTTTAATGATAAGCAAACCCTTATAAAGGCATTAAGCGTTTTTCCATTAAAAAACAAATTCTAATACAAAGTTCACAAATTATCTGTTAAGAGAAATTTTTTGACTTGCTTGGATGAGAATTGTAGTTGGCAATTAAGAGCATCAAGGAAGGGTAACAAAATCATAAAGTTCATCAATACTCATACATGTCTTTTGCAGATGAGATTAGGCAATCAACGACAGGTAACATCGAATGTGATTGGAGAAATATTAAAGACAAAGTACTTGAATGTGAAAACGGTATATACACCACTTGATATCATTTGTGATACGAAAATCTATTTTGGAGCTACAATAAACTATGGAAAAACTTGGAGATAAAAAAAAAACAAAAGCTCTTGAAATGCTAGCAACCTTGAAGAGTCTTATGGTCTACTACCCAACTATTTATATATGTTAAAGGCTACGAGTCCTGGATCTATTGTTGAAATTCAAACATGAGAAAATTGGTCATTCCTATTCTTATTTATTGGTTTAGGAGCATCGATTAAGGGATGGAAGCACTGTATACCAATCTTTGTTGTTGATGGCATATTATTGAAATCAAAATATAGAGGGACACTAATCACAACATGCACCCAGGATGCAACTGGTAAAAATTTCCCTTCTAGCCTTTGCTGTTGTTGATTCTAGAAATTATTGGTCTTGGCAATGGTTGTTTATGATGTTTAGGGAAACATATGGTGTAAGAGAAAGGATGTGCATAATATGGAATAAACATGATAGTATTGATAAAGAAAACGAAAAGTTTTACCAGAAATCAACCATTGTGTATGCATATACCACTAATGGAACAATTTGAATACAAAATTCAATAAAAATTTCAAGTAAAATTAATGATTTATTTTGTGGAGTAGCTAGGGCATACACATTGAAGAATTTGAGTACAAGATAGATGAGGTTGATAAGATAGATTCCCGTATTAGAAAACATTTGACTAATATTTGATATGAAAAATGGTCAAAACTACATTCATTGAACAATAGGTTCTCAACCATGACCTCAAACATAATAAACTTAATGAATGCAACAAATAAAGAGCAAGAGAACTCCCAATAACAACTTTAATTGAATATTTGAGAGAATTGACACAAGAATTGAGTTACAAAAATAGTCAACTAGCATTATCAACCTTCACAGTACTTGCAACTAAACTTGAAGATAATTTGAGAAAAAACTACATTTGTCTCTGAAAATGACGGTTTGATCTCAAAACTCGAATATATTTGTCATATACATTAAAATTTGTAATGCTGTATTGCTGGTATAGCTTGGTATACCAAAATCCAGATAAGGAGTAACAAATCTAAAATGTGGTATACCAGTGGGTTTACTTTTGTATACCAAATTCTAGATGAGGAATTTCAAATCTAGAATTTGGTATACCTTGGTATATCGAGGTATACCAAAATACAAAGAAGGATATATAATATTATAACAAAATGGAAAACAAAAATGTTCTCTTTTTCATAACATTCAAATAATTTATTTTTCTTATTTTTCAGGTGAAAGCATCAAGCAATGATGCCCTTACTATCAAAGAATGGGACAAGAATTACATAGTGAATGTGAAAGAAAGAACTTACAATTATATCGTTTCCAAATGGATGAATTGCAATGCCCACATCCTTTAGCAGTGGTGAATGAGCATCACTTGACTATACGCCCCGCTTCCACTCTCAATCTTACGCACCCTCTCCCTTCGTCCCTTGCCAGATCTGCCGCTCTCCCTTCATCGCATCGACCTCCTACCTCAATCACTTGCCAGATCTGCTACCATCATCTGCCTAGGTCAGTCTTCTCTTTCTATCTTCAATTTTTTTTTTCATTTTTAGGCTAAATTTCTATCATAATTTTTTTCTCATTTAATTTGTTGAATTTGCAGTGAATTAGCTGTTTTTTTTTTAATTTTAATTTGTGATTGTTGATTCCAAGTTAAATTCAACCCTAATTATTATTTGAATTTTTGTAGGCCATGAATGTTGCTTTGTTTGCAGAAATTTAAATATGCAGTGTCAAATTTGAATATTAAAGTTTATAATTTCCAGTATTTGGAACCAAAATTTGTCAATTTAAAAATGTTCATTTCTTTCTCCTATATTATCTTTATGTGTTTGGTTTAATTAGAACCGGTAAGGAAATGGAAGGAATTTATTCTTGAATTCATGTACATTTTTGATTTGGTATTCTGATGGTTTTATGGCAATATGTTTTACTGTTTTCTTCTTTATAGGTCCCAGTGGAGCAAAAACTTCCTTCACTATATTTATTGGATAGCATTGTCAAGAACATAGACCACGACTATGTTAGGTACTTCTCTTCCCATTTACCTGAGGTAAGCGAGTTATTGAGTTCCAATTGTGCATTGTTAATTTGTATTTAAAGTGGCATTATTTTAATTAACTTGCGATGTTATTGCTTGACAAGGTTTTTTGTATGGCTTACAATTAAGTTCACTTTGTAGGTTAACAACTTATCTTTGAGGTGCTAGTGGCTTCTCAAACTCAGCTTGTAGCGCCCCAATACCCCTTGGGAGGATATCGGATTCGCTACGCACTCATACACATACAAACAGTCATGCGGAAGCGAAAATAATAATCATGCAAGACACATTCACAGCGGAATACTTTTTAAATACAAGCCATAAACATTTCTTAAATAAAACTTTATAATCATGTACATCTCAACATATACTATTCTTTATACATTACAAAACATTATTTTTACACTTACATTTCGATTACATATCATATACAAAATTGCTTTACATTTACATATGCCAAGCTATACAAAACTTCTATATCATGTATACAAAAAGCTATGCCATTTACAAAAAGACTTTAACTTATACTCCTAGTGGCCATGACCTTGCAAATGCGCAACCCTCCGAACCTGTAAACCTACACGGGACAAACACCCGTGCTAAACGATAACGCTTAGTGGGGATATCACATATAAAAGAGTTCTAACGAAGTCACAAACATAGTCATCAAAGCATATCAATAGTCGATATGCCAATCAATTAAGATCATATAAAGTAATAAGCATTTACCATACTTGTAACATACCAAACATTTTATCAACATGCTTTATAACATATCTACTAATCTCATATAACCTATATCATGCTCATATTGTAACAACCCGATTTGGCCCTAGTAGAATTTTGGAATTTCTGTTCGGAAATTCAAGAGTTTGTGTGTATAAGAGAGTGTATTTGAGTAAGTGGCTGTGTGTGGGTTCTGTCGCGAGCGCGACAGTGTCGCGGGCGCGACAGAATACTTCATGTGAAGTCTAATTGAGTTGGATTATTTTAGATTACTTGATGTGTAATGGACACATGACAGCGTAGGGGTGAGACAAGTGGCAAGAGATATACATGTATTTGACCAAGGGATATACATGTATTGATGAGGTAAGTGGCATTTAATAGGAATATTTAATGTGGGATAAGGGATTAGAAAGCACAGCTGTGCTTTTGGATTTACACAGCTGTGTTTTTGGCACATTATTGGATTTGGATGAGGATGAACCAGCTGAATTCTTTGTCCCTTCTTTTTCCCACGTTGGTCATACTTTTGGCCTATTGTTCTTCATTTCTTTCTTTTTTCCTTGGCCTTCAGCCGCTCTTCCTCTCTTGTTCTTTCTTTTTGGTTCTTTTAGTTTGCTTTTCAAGTGAATCACTTGGATTAGTTTGAAAAGGGTATTGAGAGGGTAAGTTTGCTTTGTTTCCCGATCTGACCTCCTTTTTCTTTATGTTTTTAATTTAAAGTGAAAAACAAGGTTTGATTCTTGGATTGTCTTTGTATGATCCCGTTGTAGTTGAGGTCAAGAAAGTGGATAAAGGCAAAGAGAAGATCGGAACGAGTAGAGAGTTGTGATCAAGCTCCTAGAGGTCGGGATCGTGTGTGATTTTAATTTCTATGCATTTTGATTACTTGCGGTGTTTGGTGATATAGGTGTACATATGTTTATGATATATGTGTGTATATGTGTTTATGAGTATGTGACTTGATCATTTGAGTGTGTATTGATGATAAAGTTTGGTTTTGGCAATTTCTGTTCAGTTGTCATCTGACCTCCGTGTAATATTTTTGTCATAAGTATAGTTACGGACCTCAAAATTGAGTGATTCTTGAGCCATTATAACTCGGACTTCCATGCTTATAAATTGTTTAGAAATTATCTTGAGCAAATTCTTGCTCTAAGACCCTGGAAGTTGGCCAAAACAGAGGTGTCTCTACCTTGGCTGGTTCATTTGACCAGTTCAGATTATTTAGAGTATATCTGATGTTATAGATGTCCAATTGACCTGAAAATTGTTCCATTTGAAAGTAACATCCTAGTGAACAATTGTTAAGAAGATAGTTTTTCCTAAAAATGATGTTTAGATGTTGGTTTAAGCTATACAGCATAGAGTAGTGAAGCAGTCCTGAGTTTTCGTTTCTGTTTTGCTATTTAGGGTATGTCACGGTGACAACCAATTGGTTACCACCGTGACCAATGCCCAGACAAGGCAGAATAGAATGTTTTTGGACCTCACGGTCACAACCAAGTGGTTGCCACCTTGACCATCCCCTGATTTGCATATTTTGAGTGTTTTTCTTCCCGAAATGCACCCGAACTTCATGGTAAGCTCCTATAGCTTGTCCAACTCATTTCTAACCTTATGAAATGAGTATATGAGTGGTTGTCAATGGAAATTATAGGTGATTAAAGCGATGGCATAAGAGTTTAATAATGAAATTAAATGTATATATGCTTTTTAATTATTGAACATGATATGCATGTGATATTGATCATGTATGATTGAATCATAATGTGTGAAGTCTATGAACATGTAAAATGCATTGTTCATTTGATTAGTTAGTAATGTAGAGTGCAAAGATGCATTGATATTATATGGCTACATGCGAGTATATGCATAGGGTATATGTATGCACATGGTTTGCTCCATTAATATGTAAATAGTGTATAGTGTTCTTGAATGAACAGTAGAGTACATGCAATGTATATGATATAGAGTATAGAGTCTTTATGTTTAGCCTGACTGGCCATAGCAGTGGATAGATAAGCATGCTTATAAAGGGATTATCGAGTGCAGCTGCCCATGTTCCGCCCTGTTTAGGCGAAGCGGGTCGACCTTCGAGAATGGTCATTAATAGAGATAGATGAAAATGTTTTGTGACTTCGGTCTATCGAAAATATTTTTATAGTGTCCCGTATCCGCAACTAAAGGAAGTCAGGCCTGTTTTGTTAAAGGTTGTGTAGTGAACTTGAGATGATTAAAAGCATTGCTTTGAATAAATGCTATAGCACATGAGAAATGTTACATGAATGTGGATACATGATATTGTATATTTGAATAGTTGATCTGTACAAGTGTGTGAAAGTTATATGCTTGAGTTATAGTGCACATGAATAAGAAAAAGAGTAGATGTTATTTACATGTAAGCTCATAGTTGAGCATGTAACCTGTACACGTATAAGAGCTATATGCATGAATTTATTTGATTTTGTTATATGAAATATGTGATTTATGTGTGACTTTGGAAGGAAGTCCTTTGCATTATTTTCATCCCCACTAAGCGTTATCGCTTAGCCCGGATGTTTACTTCCGTGTAGGTACAGGTTCGGATCATTGAGCGGGCATCTGTGGGTCAAGGCCACTAGGAGCTTTTGCTATATCTTTTGCATAAGTTAGAGGTAGAGTTGGTGATATTTTGAGTAACATCATTATGTAATACAAGTAAAGGAATCACATGTAAATGTATATGTAATGTTAAATGACAACAGGTTGTCATATGAACATGTAAAAAGATAAATATGTATATATGTAGTTAAAATGGCTTACATGTTGGGCCCTTGTGTAGTATTCTTTTATTTTATTACTCTTAACGGATATGTTTTAATGCTATCGTTTCCGCTAGTGTATGTATATGTATATGTACATGTATGTGCCCACGTGGCGCCCCAATATTCCTTACCAGGAGTATGGGGGTGTTACACATATTCTTCTGACTCTAACTATCAGCTCATATAACATATAATATCATGTCCATTTATATACATATAAGCATAAAAGCATACTTATAGCATATTCATGTACAACTATCAGCTTTTCATGTGCTCTTGTAAACTCATATAGGCATCTCTGGTACAATAGTCATGTACTTCTATTAGCATTTCTTGTAATTCATTTACATATAACATCTCTTATACATATAGCAAGTACTTTATAGCTTGATTTCATATTATAAGTGGATACGGGTAAACATATGGATACCGATAGACAGTATCAAACATCTAGAGACAGGAGTCTCAAATCATCTGGAGACCGAAATCTCGATTCATCTAGATACTAATAGGTACCAAACATCTAGACATCCGTCGATGCCAAACATATAGACATCCATCGATGCCAAACATCTAGCAGCTGCAAAACATCTAACCCTTTATAGGCATGCCCATCTATCCACTTCTATGAACAACTCAGGCTTTGAATAAATACTCTATACATTTATCCATATACATTACTTATATTCAACTATCATGCTATATTGTTGCTCATACAATTCAATAAATACATATACTAACTTTACAAAAACTATAAACATGTTCATACAGTTCAACATACAAATACATGATCCATTATTTATTTCCACATTCCATATATATACATATTCATATGTTTAACACATTAGAATTCTCAAATAATGTATTTAAACTAGTTTAGATTCCATTTGGCATACATATGTAACATTAGATGATATTTAACAAAGAAATATGCAAGTTGAAGGTACCTCATGGTGGTAACCTTTTGGTTGTGACCGTGAGGTCCAAAAATAGGCAATTCTGCCTTCCTCAGGCACTGGTCACAGTGGCAACCATTTTGGTTGTGACCGTGACATACCAAAATAAGCAAAACAGAAGCTGAACAACGAGACTGCTTCACTCCACAATTTTGTATAGCCCAAACTGATATATTAAACTAAATTTTAGGCAAAGATTCCTTCTTAACATTTGTTCCTTGGGATCTTAAATTTCAAATGGGACAAGTTTCAGGTCAATTGGATATAAAATTAAGGAGTTATGGCCAAAGGAACACAACTGGTTCCAGAAGCCCTCCTATAGAATTTTAACTACGGTTATGGTCAATTTTGAAGACCTTAGAGTCCTCAAACAAATAGAGCTATTTCTACAACATTTAAAGCCACAGATTGTGTAGTTCTAATCCAATTAGTCTCACCCCTTTTGGAGTTATAAAACTCATTTTACACAATAATCATTTCATGGGGGTCAATATAGGCTTCAAAGACAATCTGACACAATCAAGCTTATCAAGCTTAAAAATAGCCAACTTGGCCAAAACAAATCACCAAATTCAAATTATAATTCCTATACACATATATGAACATTTAGACATAGTCAAATGCTCAGTATATGCCATTATCTATGAATTACACATCCAATATCCACATCTCTGAAATTGTGGTTCTGCTTGTTCTTTGTTATGCACATGCTAGATTTCCATTCTCATCACATAGCATTGATAACACATCAATTATATTTCATCATATGGCACATAATCATGCTCAATATCTCAAATCTCATATTCATGCATCAATTACACATTAAGATCAAACTAATCAACATGCTTACTCAAGTAAAATCAACATATAAACACATATATATCCCAAACCTCAAAAGTAGGTTGCTGGACACTCTCTCACTATCTAGAGCTTATCCTTGCCTTTAGCTCTTCTCTTGTCAAAATCTTACACAATCAATCAAGCACAAACTCTCTTAGTCCGTTACTCAATCAATCCAAATCCAACTCAAAGAAAGGGTAGAAGTTGAAATAAACACATAACCATCAACGCTTACTTACCTTCTTCACTTAGCTCTTCAACCAATTCAATTACCAAATTCCGGGTTCCAATGAGAAGAAAATAAAACTCAAACTTGAAAGATGAAGAAATACAGAATTAAAGGAAAAACAAAGTGTCACACCCCGTTTGCCCCCTAGTAGAATGAGCCATTTATGTGAGTATGTATTTGTATGTGTTTGGCATATCATAAGTGCATTTTGAGAATATTACATGTTTTGAGGTTTTATTCCGGTGTGGGAGTGCATATAGAGATAAGGTGTGCATAAGTGGAGTTGTGATTATATGCATGTGAGCATATCATTGTGTGTGTGTTAGATGAGAGAGCATTGTGTGTGTTGCTCATACATGTGTAGTGTGTTGCTCATACATGTGTAGGGTGCATTATTAGAGTTTTTTATTGTCTGTGTGTGACATGTGCATTTAGTGTGTGAGTGATTAATGCCCTCCACTAAGATGTTGACAAGTGTAAAAGGGGGGAAAAGAAAGCAAAGAGAAAGAGAAAAGGGGAAAACTCAGATTTCTAAACCCATTTCCCGTTCTCCCTTCTCCTTCCCTCTTCTTCTTCCTCTTTGCTCTTCTCTAAGTGTTTTGCTTGGATTCAAGTTGGTGTGGTGGGGATTAATTACTCCTTGTGTTTGATTGGTAAGCTTTATGCTTTTGGTTTTACTTTTGTTCAAGTTCTTCTTCTCCCTTATTTTTTTCTGGTTTTGGGTTGAAGTTAGGGTTTTGAGTTTTTGTATTTTTGTGTTTTTTTGCTTAGATGAGCCTCCAAGAGATCCTAAGGGCAAGGAAGTTGCTGGATCTAGTGGAACCAAGTGATAGAGCTTCTAACTTTGAGGTTTGGGAATTTGTGTTTTATGTATTGTTGGCATGATATTTTGATGAAATTTCAAGAAATTGTTGACGTTGTTCTTTGAATTCTTGAGTAGGATTCGTTTATGGCATGATTTAATGATGTTTATTTGGCTTAATGTTGTTATTGGGGTGTGGGTATGTGGTTTGAAATGAAATTGAGGGTTTTTGGCTTGGAAATCTGGAGTTTTGGCTCGATAGTGTGGAATCTGGGCATTGGTCACGGTGACAACCAATTTGGTTGTGACCGTGAGGTGCCCAGATTTTGCTTCTATTCTGGGTTTTGGGTACGTCACGGTGACAACGATTTTGGTTGTGACCGTGAGGTACCCAAACTTTTGCTTCTGTTTGGCTTCTTTGGTACGTCACGGTGACAACCATTTTGGTTGTGACCGTGAGGTACCCAGAACTTCAATTCTGTTTTGGGTTGGGGACATGTCACGGTGACAACCATTTTGGTTGTGACCGTGAGATGTCCAGCTTTTGGGTTCTGTTGATTTTCTTGGTACGTCAAGGTGACAACCATTTTGGTTGTGACCGTTAGGTACCCCTTATCAGCATTCTACCGAGAGCTTTGGTATGTCACGGTGACAACCAATTTGGTTGTGACCGTGACCTACCCTGTTTTTGCAATAAAATCTTGTTTTCTTTCCACGTTTTAGAAATGTTATACTATTGATTTTAGCATTCAATATCACTTATTATGAGCCATATTGTGCATGTAATGTTCTATTTAAAGTATATGAATTCTTTAAATTGTTATAATTAAAATGTGGACTTTAATTGTATGATTTTAGCCTGCAAGAGTCAGTCTAGTGGATAGTTAGGCATGCCTAATAGAGTCTCTTAGCTGTAGCCCTTTGTTCAGTTTGGACCCCGATCAGGTCCCCGCTTGGTTCCTCGCAAACCCCTTTGTGTTCGGATCTTGTTTAAGGTCCCTATTGAAATGTTTTGTGGAAATTAAAAGTAAAAATTGGTTTCTCGATTCGTACCCGTAAGGTACTATTTGTAATCGGTTCGTACCCGTAAAGTACTGTTTGTTCACTCGTTATCCACTACTTTGAGTCAGCAGGCACTCTGTCTTTTTGAATTGCTTTGTTAAGTATGAAATTGTATTATCCGAATATGCTTATTTATGAGATGTTATGAAGGCAGTGGTATTTTATCAAAGATATGACTTTATATGTTTACATGTTCATATGTTCACACTCTTGTTTAATGCGTATTTCTGAGTATGCCATCTGTATGTGTTTGCCTTGACGACCGTTATGAATGGTTGTCCTTATGCTATATGTGTGTTTCTCTACTAAGCGTTTATCGCTTAGCATGGTGTGTTTACTTGTGTAGGTGCGGAAGGAGTTTGCTAGGGAGAGTCGCAGTCATCGGAGTCAACACAGCTGGGTCTTTAGTGTAGGGCCTAATTTTTGTATCTCGATGATTATTTTTGTAATAGAACTCTCTTACTTCAGTTTTGTAATAGCTTTGGCATATGTATATGTATAATTTTGGTTATGTAATTATCCTTTGTATCTTTGGGTTGATCAAACAGTAATGTAATGATTTCCGTTATATTAATACATGATCAGCTTATTTCATGATTGGTTCCGCAAAGTTTTAATTTACCCTGTATTCGGTATGTATGTTTATGTATGGACGTATGTATATTCTGTATCTGTGTGGTGGCACCTCTACTCATACGGTATCTCACTCCTTATCGGATGGGATCGCCTAAGTACGGGTAAGGGGTGTTACAATTACATGGGAATTCTTTGGGGAGGAGTTCACAAAGAAGTATGTGACTCAGGCATATAGGGACGCAAGATGGGCGCAGTTTATGAGTTTGAGGCAAAGGGCTTTGTCAGTTTCAGATTATGAGAAAGAGTTTAATCGGCTGTCTCGCTATGCTCCGCGTGGGGTTATGACAGATGATTTCAGAGGCAAGCATTTCGAAGCGGGGTTGAATGAGTCTTTAAAGATTACTTTGATAACTTTGATGTGTATACCTGGGGTAAGTTATTATCAAATTGCAGAGGCTGCCATGAGGGCGGAGAAGACGGAATCATTGCTTAGGGAGAGAGCTCAATGAAGGAATTCTGCTCGGGGTGGTTCTTCCTCATCTTCAGGTAAGAGATCTAGGAACCTGCAAGATGATCCATCAGCTGGTTTGGCTACTAGAGGTAGAAGGCAAGGTTCAACGGTGGTATCTGGTTATGGCAGAGGGGGTAGATCGGATGCTACACCTGTTTGTGCACATTGCAACAAGGCTCACCAGGATGAGTGTAGGTGGCTCACGGGTGGGTGCTTTAAGTGTGGAAGCACCGAGCACCATTTGGCAAATTGTCCACAGATGAGCGAGGATTCGGATCCTCAGAGAGGAGCTAGTAGAGTTGGATCTAATGCTACTCAGGCTGCCTGTGGTAGGGGCCGAGGTAGGGGTCGAGGCGGTCGACCAAGAGTGGGAGCTATTTCTGAGACGGTTGAGCGTCCTCCACCAGTTGCAGCCAAAGCCTATGTAGTGAGAGCCAGAGAGGAGCAGGATACCCCTGATGTGCTTGCTGGTAAGTTCCTACTCCATGACACTGAATTGTATGCTCTAATAGATCCTGGTTCCACACACTCATATCTGTGCACGCATAAGATTGTTGATAAGTTGTATGTGGTAGATCAGTTAGACTATGAGATATGTGTGACCAATCCATTAGGGCATAGTGTCAATGTGAGTAGAGTCTTTAGGAATTGTCCTCTATTTTTGGAAGGTGTAGAGTTCCCAGTGGATTTGATAGAGCTGCCGTTCCGAGAGTTTGACCTGATTTTTGGTATGGATTGGTTAGGCAAGCATCGGGCTGTAGTTGATTGTCATACGAAGACCTTTGTGCTTCTGGATAGGAACCAAGCTCCAGTGTTTGTAAGAGGTTTGGGTGCAAGTTCTGTGAACAATGTGATTTCAGCGATTCAAGCCAAGAGGTTTTTGAGGAAAGGTTGTGAGGCTTTCCTAGCTGTGGTTTTGGATTCCAAGAGAGATCAAGTTAGAATTGAGGACATCCCTGTTGTGCTGGAGTTTAGTGATGTTTTTCCAAGTGATTTGCCGGGTTTACCTCCAGAGAGGGAAGTTGAGCTGGCCATAGAGATCATGCTAGGTACCACACCTATATCGAAGGCACCTTATCGGATGGCTCCTGTAGAGTTGAGAGAATTAAAAACTCAACTGCAAGAGCTATTGGATAAGGGGTTTATTCGACCCAGCATATCTCCATGGGGAGCTCCGGTTCTGTTTGTCAAGAAGAAGGATGGGTCTTTAAGGATGTGCATCGACTACAGGCAGATTAATAAGATCACAGTGAAGAACAAGTATCCGTTGCCTAGAGTTGAAGATTTGTTTGATCAGCTTCAGGGTGCAGGTGTGTTTTCTAAGATAGATCTTCGGTCTGGGTACTATCAGCTTCGGGTTAAGGATGAGGATGTGGTTAAGACTGCATTTTAGACGCGGTATGGCCACTATGAGTTCCTTGTGATGCCGTTTGGTTTGACTAATGCTCCAGCGGCATTCATGGATTTGATGAACAGACTGTTTAGGCCATACTTGGACCGATTTGTGGTAGTGTTTATTGATGATATCCTGGTGTATTCCAAGGATGAGACCGAGCATGAGGAGCATCTCCAATTGGTTTTGCAAGTGTTGAGGGAACATCGGTTATTTACTAAGTTGAGAAAGTGTGATTTTTGGCTTCGGGAAGTGTCATTTTTGGGCCATATAGTTTCAGCCAAGGGTATTCAAGTAGATCTAGCTAAGATTGAGGCGATAGTCGATTGGAAAACGCCGAGGAATGTTTAGGAAGTGCAGAGTTTCCTTGGTTTAGCGGGGTACTACCGTCGGTTTGTTAAGAGTTTCTCTGTGATTGCCGCTCCGATGACTAGGTTGCTGAGGAAAGGAGTTAAGTTCGAGTGGTCGGATAAGTGTCAGGCTTGCTTTGAGAGGTTGAAGCAGTTGTTAGTCGAAGCTCCTATACTTACTCAACCCATTTCGGGTAAGGAGTTTGTTATGTATAGTAATGCTTCAGGTGTTGGTCTGGGATGTGTTCTGATGCAGGAAGGTAAGGTGGTGGCTTATGCTTCTCGACAGTTAAAGCCACACGAGAGGAACTATTCGACGCATGATCTTGAGTTAGCAGCGGTTGTCTTTGCTTTGAAGATTTGGCGCCATTACCTCTACGGGGAGAAGTACAGGATCTTTACGGACCACAAGAGTTTGAAGTATTTCCTGACTCAGAAGGAACTGAATATGAGACAGCGTCGATGGCTTGAGTTGTTTAAAGACTACGATTGCATTGTGGATTACCATCCGGGTAAAGCCAATGTGGTCGCAGATGCTTTGAGTCGGAAGTCAGTTTCTGCCTTATTTCTGAGGCGGTTTAGATGGAGGTTTGGTTCGGATGGGGTTTTGATAGCTCAGTTGAGAGTCAAGCCTACCTTGAGATAGTGGATAGTTGTTGCTCAGAAGATTGATGAGAGGCTTCAGCGGATTGTGCAAGAGGTTAGTTTGGGCAAGCAGTCAGAGTTCTCAGTTCTTGATGGAGTTCTTTTGTATGGGAACCGTTTGTGTGTTCCCGATGATAAGGATTTGAGAAAGCAGCTTTTAAGCGAGGCACACAGTACAGTTTTCACCATGCATCCCGGGAGTAACAAGATGTATCGGGATATGAGGCAATTTTACTGGTGGTCTGGTATGAAGAGGGACATAGTAGACTTTGTATGCAAGTGCTTGACATGTTAGCAGGTAAAGGCTGAGCACCAAGTTCCTTCAGGATTGCTCACGCCTTTATCCGTTCCCGAGTGGAAGTGGGATGACATCGCTATCGATTTTGTTTCCGGGTTGTCGGGTTGCCCTTGACTCAGAAAAAGCATGATTTTGTTTGGATTATTGTGGATCGACTCACAAAGTCCGCTCACTTCTTGCCGGTTAGGATGGATTACCAAATGGATAGATTGGCTAGTATCTATGTGGATGAAATAGTTCGGTTGCATGGAGTGCCTTTGTCCATAGTTTCAGACCGGGACCTAAGGTTCACATCTAAGTCTTGGAAAGAGTTGCAGCGAGCTTTGGGTACCAAGTTGAACTTCAGTACGGCATTTCATCCTCAGACAGACGGTCAGTCCGAGCGAGTGATTCAAATCTTGGAGGATATGTTAAGGGCTTGTGCTTTGGACTTTTTGGGTAGTTGGGACAAGTATGTATCGCTTATGGAGTTTGCTTACAATAATAGCTATTAGTCCAGTATCGGTATGGCTCCTTATGAGGCTTTGTATGGACGTCAGTGTAGGACTCCAGTTTGTTGGACAGAGTTATCCGAGAAGTCAGTGATTGGGCCAGAATTGGTAAGGGATACAGAAGAGAAGATCAGAGTTGTACAGCAAAATTTGAAAGTGGCCAAGGATCGATAGAGATCTTATGCCAACTTGAAGAGAAAGGATATGCAGTTTGAAGTCGGAGATAAGGTTTTCCTGAAAGTTTCTCCTTGGAGAAAGGTGCTTAGGTTTGGAAAGAAGGGAAAGCTTAGTCCTCGTTTTATTGGTCCATCTGAGGTGTTGGCAAGAGTTGGTCCGGTGGCCTATAGACTGGCTTTACCGATAGAGTTGTCTAAGTTGCATGATGTGTTCCACGTTTCTATGCTTCGTCGGTAGAGGTCAGATCCTTCTCATGTTTTGTCGGTTCAAGAGATTCAAGTGCAGTCTGATTTCTCCTACGATGAGGAACCTAAAGCTATCCTAGCTCGGAAAGTGAGGCAGTTAAGAAGTAAGCAGATCCCTTTGGTCAAGGATTTATGGAATCACCACGGAGGCGAAGAAGCGACACGGGAACCAGAGGAGTCGATGAGAGCTTAGTACCCACAGTTGTTCAGTTCAGGTGAGAATTTCGAGGTCGAAATTCTTGTTAGTAGGGGAGAGCTGTCACAACCCGTTTGCCCCCTAGTAGAATGAGCCATTTATGTGAGTATGTATTTGTATGTGTTTGGCATATCATAAGTGCATTTTGAGAATATTGCATGTTTTGAGGTTTTATTCCGGTGTGGGAGTGCATATAGAGATAAGGTGTGCATAAGTGGAGTTGTGATTATATGCATGTGAGCATATCATTGTGTGTGTGTTAGATGAGAGAGCATTGTGTGTGTTGCTCATACATGTGTAGGGTCCATTATTAGAGTGTTTTATTGTGTGTGTGTGACATGTGCATTTAGTGTGTGAGTGATTAGTGCCCTCCACTAAGAGGTTGACAAGTGTAAAAGGGGGGAAAAGAAAGGAAAGAGAAAGAGAAAAGGGGAAAACTCAGATTTCTAAACCCATTTCCCGTTCTCCATTCTCCTTCCCTCTTCTTCTTCCTCTTTGCTCTTCTCTAAGTGTTTTGCTTGGATTCAAGTTGGTGTGGTGTGGATTAATTACTCCTTGTGTTTGATTGGTAAGCTTTATGCTTTTGGTTTTGCTTTTGTTCAAGTTCTTCTTCTCCCTTGTTTTTTTCTAGTTTTGGGTTGAAGTTAGGGTTTTGAGTTTGTGTATTTTTGTGGTTTGTTGCTTAGCTGAGCCTCTAAGAGATCCTAAGGGCAAGGAAGTTGCTGGATCTGGTGGAGCCAAGTGATAGAGCTTCTAACTTTGAGGTTTGGGAATTTGTGTTTTATGTATTGTTGGCATGATATTTTGATGAAATTCTAGAAATTATTGATGTTGTTCTTTGAATTCTTGAGTAGGATTCGTTTATGGCATGATTTAATGATATTTGTTTGGCTTAATGTTGTTATTGGGGTGTGGGTATGTGGTTTGAAATGAAATTGAGGGTTTTTGGCTTGGAAATCTGGAGTTTTGACTCGACAGTGTGGAATCTGGGCATGGGTCACGGTGACAACCAATTTGGTTGTGACCGTGAGGTGCCCAGATTTTGCTTCTGTTCTGGGTTTTGGGTACGTCATGGTGACAACCATTTTGGTTGTGACCGTGAGGTACCCAAACTTTTACTTTTGTTTAGCTTCTTTGGTATGTCACGGTGACAACCATTTTGGTTGTGACCGTGAGGTACCCAGAACTTCAATTCTGTTTTGGGTTGGGGACATGGCACGGTGACAACCATTTTGGTTGTGACCGTGAGATGTCTAGCTTTTGGGTTCTGTTGATTTTCTTGGTACGTCACGGTGACAACCATTTTGGTTGTGACCGTGAGGTACCCCTTATCAGCATTCTGCCGAGAGCTTTGGTATGTCACGGTGACAACCAATTTGGTTGTGACCGTGACCTACCCTGTTTTTGCAATAAAATCCTGTTTTCTTTCCACGTTTTAGAAATGTTATACTATTGATTTTAGCATTCAATATCACTTATTATGAGCCATATTGTGCATGTACTGTTCTATTTAAAGTATATGAATTCTTTAAATTGTTATAATTAAAATGTGGACGTTAGTTGTATGATTTTAGCCTGCAAGAGTCAGTCTAGTGGATAGTTAGGCATGCCTAATAGAGTCTCTTAGCTGCAGCCCTTTGTTCATTTTGGACCCCGATCAGGTCCCCGCTTGGTTCCTCGCGAACCCCTTTGTGTTCGGATCTTGTTTAAGGTCCCTATTGAAAATGTTTTGTGGAAATTAAAAGTAAAAATTGGTTTCTCGATTCGTACCCATAAGGTACTATTTGTAATCGGCTCGTACTCGTAAAGTGCTGTTTGTTCACTCATTATCCACTACTTTTAGTCAGCAGGCACTATGTCTTTTTGAATTGCTTTGTTAAGTATGAAATTGTATTATCTGAATATGCTTATTTATGAGATGTTATGAAGGCAGTGGTATTTTATCAAAGATATGACTTTATATGTTTACATGTTCATATGTTCATACTCTTGTTTAATGCGTATTTCTGAGTATGCCATCTGTATGTGTTTTCCTTGACGACCGTTGTGAATGGTTGTCCTTATGCTATATGTGTGTTTCCCCACTAAGCGTTTATCGCTTAGCACGATGTGTTTACCCGTGCAGGTGCGGAAGGAGTTTGCTAGGGAGAGTCGCAGTCATCGGAGTCAACACAGCTGGGTCTTTAGTGTAGGGCATAATTTTTGTATCTCGATGATTATTTTTGTAATAGAACTCTCTTACTTCGGTTTTGTAATAGCTTCCGCATATGTATATGTATAATTTTGGTTATGTAATTATCCTTTGTATCTTTGGGTTGATCAAACAGTAATGTAATGATTTCCGTTATATTAATACATGATCAGCTTATTTCATGATTGGTTCCGCAAAGTTTTAATTTACCCTGTATTCGGTATGTATGTTTATGTATGGATGTATGTATATTTTGTATTTGTGTGGTTGCGCCTCTACTCATACGGCATCTCACTCCTTATCGGATGGGATCGCTTAAGTACGGGTAAGGGGTGTTACACAAAGAATGGCTGAATTGCAGTAAACTTCCACTACTAATTCTGCTCCCAAATCACTTTACCTTTGCATGTAGGAAGTTGGCTGGCAAAAGGTGAGATCCACACGTGGATTCCACTTCCTAACCTCACCAAAATCTCACATGCAGTCTTTGACAAATAACCATTCAATCCCTGACTATAATTCTTCTCTTTAACTACAACTTTCTTTCTTTCACTTATACCCTTGCGCACTTAATTACTCACTTATTCCAATCACATTTACACGCTATTTTGCAATTGACACTCCAATCTAACTAGGGTACACTTTGGGGTATTATAATTCTCCTATCCTTAAGAAAGTCCGTCTTCGAAATTTCCACGATAAGAAACAGAAAATCATGCCAGTCAATACACAAATGTAAAACTTACCAGATGGACCAGCAGGATCATCAACTTCTTCTCCGATCATGGCGAAGACTTGATTTGGTCCGGTAGAAGCAACGGGCCGCTCTACTGTCTCTGACCTTACTTGTGCCGGTCTTCCTCTTCCTCTACCAGTTCTGGCTGATCCAACCACATTATCATTTCCTCTATTCACTTGAGAACCATAATTCTCTCTAATTTCTGGGCAATTAGCAAACATATGATCCATACCACCTCATTTGAAAAATGCTCCTATGAGCTTCCTGCATGTTCCCCAATCATTCCTTTGGCAATGTTCACACTTAGGTTCTGTGCTGCCCCTACTAGAAGGTGGCACAATACTCCCCATCGATGCTGGCTCCTGAAATGAATTTCTACTAACTTGTCCACTTGCAGCTCGTCTAGCACTCTTACTAGCATCCCTATCACTTCCGGATACTTGCTTTTTCTGCTCCTTCTTCTGTTTTACCACTTTTGCTTCTTCCAATTTCATGGCAGCCAATACTAACTGATAATAATTCGCTGATTGCATAACAGCCATCGCCGATAGAGGTCCTCTAATAGACTCTCTGAATCCGTCCTCAAATTATCGACATCTGAAGTCTTCTATTAGCAATTCATTTGGCACATACTTACTCAGTCGACTAAATTCCTTTTCATACTCTCCTACGGCCATACCTCTTTGTTTCAGACTTATAAACTCCCTCCATTTTGCTTCTCTATACGCTTTAGTGATGTACTTCTTTTCAAATTCTTGAGCAAAGAAATTCCAAGTCAACTCATCTGGTCGCTGAGGATTTCGAAGCACCAGTTCCCACCAGTCATAAGCTGGACCTTGCAGTAATGATACTGCATAGGTCACTCGCTGATCTTGTGGACAATTGATTTCCTGTAATATCCTTTTCGTCCTTTGCAACCAAAACTCAGCCACTTCTGACTGATCCAAGGTAGTCCCACTAAACTCCTCCGCTCCTCTCTTTCTAATCAAATCTGTTGGATCCTTAGGGGCATTTAACCTTTCAATCAATTGCATAATCCCCTGTAACAACACTGGCTCACCATAATTTGGACCTACACCTTCAGCTCGGGGTCTCTCTTGTGCTGACTGATTAACCCTCATAGGATTAACACTGCCCGTCGTCTCCCCTATATCCTCACTCGGATCTGACTCCATCTACTCCCTACACAGGGTAACATCTGCATTAGGCCACAACTCTAGACAACTCACACACATCTAATCAATACTCTAACATCTTGTTGTCCAGAAACATCTAACCTATACTATGATACCACAACTTGTAATGCCCCAATACCCCTTGTGAGGATATCGGATTCACTACGCACTCATACACATACAAATAGTCATGCGGAAGTGAAAATAATAATCATGCAAGACACATTTGCAGCGGAATACCTTTTAAATACAAGTTATAGACATTTCTTAAATAAAACATTATAATCATGTACATCTCAACATATACTATTCTTTATACATTACAAAACATTCTTTTTACACTTACATTTCGATTGCATATCATTTAATAAATTGCTTTACATTTACATATGCCAAGCTACACAAAACTTCTATATCATATATACAAAAAGCTATGCCATTTACAAAAAGACTTTAACTTATACTCCCAGTGGCCATGACCTTGCAGATGCGCAACCCTCCAAACCTGTAAACCTACACGGGACAAACACCCGTGCTAAGCGATAACGCTTAGTGGGGATATCACATATAAAAGAGTTCTAACGAAGTCACAAATTTAATCATCAAAGCATATCAATAGTCGATATGCCAATCAATTAAGAGCATATACAGTAATAAGCATTTACCATACTTGTAACATACCAAACATTTTATTTACATGCTTTATAACATATCTACTAATCTCATATAACCTATATCATGCTCATATTCTTCTAACTTTAACTATCAGCTCATATAACATATAATATCATGTCATTGCATATCATGTCCATTTATATACATACAAGCGTAAAAACATACTTATAGCATATTCATGTACAACTACCAGCTTTTCATGTGCTTTTGTAAACTCATATAAGCATCTCTGGTACAATAGTCATGTACTTCTATTAGCATTTCCTGTAATTCATTTACATATAACATCTCTTATACATATAGCAAGTACTTTATAGCCTGATTTCATATTATAAGTGGATACGGGTAAACATATGGATACCGATAGATAGTATCAAACATCTAGAGATAGGAGTCTCAAATCATCTGGAGACCGAAGTCTCAATTCATTTAGATACCAATAGGTACCAAACATCTAGACATTCGTCAATGCCAAACATATAGACATCCGTCGATGCCAAACATCTAGCAGCTGCAAAACATCTAACCATTTATAGGCATGCCCATCTATCCACTTCTATGAACAACTCAGGCTTTGAATAAATACTCTATACATTTATCCATATACATTACTTATATTAAACTATCATGCTATTCTATTGCTCATACAACTCAATAAATACATATAGTAACTTTACAAAACTATAAACATGTTCATACAGTTCAACATACAAATACACGATCCATTATTCATTTCCACATTGCATATATATACATATTCATATGTTTAACACATTAGAATTCTCAAATAATGTATTTAAACTAGTTTAGATTCCATTTGGTATACATATGTAACATTTGATGATGTTTAACAAAGAAATATGCAAGTTGAAGGTACCTCACGGTGGTGACCTTTTGGTTGTGATCATGAGGTCCAAAAATAGGCAATTCTGCCTTCCTCAGGCATTGGTCATGGTGGCAACCATTTTGGTTGTGACCGTGACATACCAAAATAAGCAAAACAGAAGCTGAACAACGAGACTCCTTCACTCCACAATTTTGTACAGCCCAAACCGATATATTAAACTCAATTTTTGGAAAAGTTTCCTTCTTAACATTTGTTCCTTGGGATCTTAAATTTCAAATGGGACAAGTTTCAGGTCAATTGGATATAAAATGCAGGAGTTATGGCCAAAGGAACATAACTTGTTCTAGAAGCCCTCCTACAGAATTTTAAATATGGTTATGGTAAATTTTGAAGACCTTAGAGTCCTAAAAAAAATAGAGCTATTTCTAAAACATTTAAATCCACGGATTGTATAGTTCTAATCCAATTTGTCTCACCCCTTTTGGAGTTATAAAACTCATTTTACACAATAATCATTTCACGGGGGTCAATATAGGCTTCAAAGACAATCTGACACAATCAAGCTTGTCAAGATTGAAAATAGCCAACTTGACCAAACCAAATCACCAAATTCAAATTATAATTCCTTTACACATATATGAACATTTAGACATAGTCAAATGCTCAGTATATGCCATTATCTATGAATTACACATCCAATATCCACATCTCTGAAATTGGGGTTCTGCTTGTTCTTTGTTATGCACATGCTAGATTTCCATTCTCATCACATAGCATTTATAACACTTCAATTATATTTCATCACATGGCACATATCATTCTCAATATCTCAAATCTCATATTCATGCATCAATTACACATCAAGATCAAACTAATCAACATCCATACTCAAGTAAAATTAACATATAAACACATATATATCCCAAACCTCAAAAGTAGGTTGCTGGACACTCTCTCACTATCTAGAGCTTCTCCTTGCCTTTAGCTCTTCTCTTGTCCAAATATTACACAATCAATCAAATACAAACTCTCTTAGTCCCTTACTCAATCAATCTAAATCCAACTCAAAGAAAGGGTAAAAGTAGAAATAAACACATAACCATCAACTCTTACTTACCTTCTTCACTTAACTCTTCAACCAATTCAATTACCAAATTCCAGGTTCAAATGAGAAGAAAATGAAACTCAAACTTGAAAGATGAAAAAATACAAAATTAGAGGAAAAAAAAAGAATGGCTGAATTGCAGTAAACTTCCACTACTAATTCTGCTCCCAAATCACTTTACCTTTCCATGTAGGAAGTTGGCTGACAAAAGGTGAGATCCACACGTGGATTGCACTTCCTAGCCTCACCAAAATCTCACATGCAGTCCTTGACAAATAACCATTCAATCCCTTTCTATAATTATTCTCTTTAACTACAACTTTCTTTCTTTCACTTATACCCTTGCACACTTAAATACTTACTTATTCCAATCACATTTATACCCTATTATGCAATTGACACTCCAATCCGACTAGGGTACACTTTGGGGTATTACACAGCTCACCCATATTCTTACTCTAATTATCCAACCAACCAGGTCCCAGCTGTAAAAATTCCTAAACTTTGACCTTATACAATATTTGAAGATTTTGTTTAGCCATCTCAGGTAAGGAGTACAGATACCATTACTGTAAAACTAAAATTTGTAACTTAGATCATAGTGGTCACTGTGATTTGTAATTAGTTAGAGATTCTTAAACAATTTAGTCTTTGTAATTATTTTATATGATTATGCATTATTATTACATTTTTACCAATATTATTTGCTATAATTAATACATTTTCAATTATACTATTTTTGTCAATTATAATTTTTATACTATTGATGATTTTATCAATTAACAATAAATAAATAAATTCCATAAATTTAGCGATGAAAATATTTCGCAGCTAAATTTAGCAACGACCTTGATAGTGATGAAATTTTCTGTTGCTAAATTCCGTCAGCAATCTAGATTAGCGATGGAATTTTGTTCGTAATTTTCATCGCTAATTCGTGTTTTTGTTGTAGTGACCAAATAGACAACGCTAGCAACTTATGACGGAATAGTGTATCCAATTCCCAAAAATAAAACATGGAACATACCTACTAAGGTTTAAGAATAACTTATGCTACCACTTATTGGAAGAATTAAAGCAGGATGACCTAAGAAGAGAAGAATCAAATCATTATGGAAAAGTAAAGTGAAAGTAAGGTGTAGAAAATGTTGTGTTTTGAGCAAAATTAAAAACATATTAACGCAGCGAAAAAATAAAACTCAAACAGGATCCATGCGATCCAATTGATTCCAAAAGGGATTATAGAACACTAACCTTTCCTGATGCGCAGAAACATGAACTAACACCTTAGTTCTATCAGATTGTAGGCGCTGCTCTAATCACGAACGCCCTCTACTAGTATCCACACGCACGAGACGATGAACAGATAATCGCAGGGGTGCTAGCTCCCTCTCTTGCAACTGAATTTTAATTGTTTTTCTCTACGTTTTTTTTTTCTTTCACAAAGAAAAGTGGCGGCTAGGTATTTTGTAGCCTCTCTTAAAATATAAATTAGGGTTAGATCATCTTAAACATATATATCCATATATATATTGTTAGTGGTTATGCCCTAAGCCAAATATTTGGACCTTAATATAATCATTATATTTTCATTTATATAATGGTTTTCTTCACTTTAATATTATTGGCATGTTACATTATTGTAATGTTTATGAATAACCATGTTATTCATGTCATCCCTAGTCATTTATCCCTAAAGCGTATAAAGATAAATTAAGACTAGTATAGATTTGCATTGATAATCATGGGATGATTATATATGATGATATAAATCAAATCTATAGGTACTTGTTAGAGAATAAGGTACTGGATAGACCCACTGTGAGATCACTACGTGGGATAGTGTCATAATTGATCTTATAATAGATATGTTATTGAATCCTTTGACCTGAGCTTAGCATGGTTTCCTACATAAGGAACATTATATTTTGACATAATCAAACATTATCTTTAATCGGATAATTATAAAGTTTATGATCGAATATAATGAGAATTATGCAGAGGAAAGTGAATAATCAAGATGGAATTTGTCCCTCTCTTATGAGAGAGATATCTATTGGGCCCCTCGATGAGTGGGACTGTAAAATGCATGACCGTGCTCAAAATTGATAGTGTGATCAATGTCATTTGAATTTATCAATCTAGTTACTAATCGGGAAATTATATGATTGAACAATATAAGTTTGACATGGACCATGACTTATGTTCAAATGAGATATCGTGTGATAAAAGGATAATAACATGTTTTGTTGTCAGGTTAAAATCGGATTAATGATATTTATATTATTTGGGTAGTTATAATATCTTGCTGGAGAACAATTATGACTTGTGGGCCTATTATGAAATTGGGCCCACTGTCAACTTAATATAAACCTATTGTTTCACACACCAAGACCATAATAAACAGTCTGGATTTCATTAGGGTATTTCAAAATTATAAAAATATTGATATTTATATTTAATTTTGAAATTATATATATATATATATATATATATATATATATATATATATATATATATATACGATTTATTTCATATTAATTTGAATAAGAAATAAGTATATATATATGTATAAATATCTCTTATTTTGAATAAGAGATAATATCCTAATTTTTTTCTCTAGGGGTTTAAATGGACACACACACACACACACATATATATATATATATATGGATATATATATGTTTAATGAGAGCTAACCCTAATTACGTTTTTTTTAAAAGGGTGGCTACTGTTTTCATAAAACTAAGAGAAACGCTAGCCGCACTTTTTCTTTGTGAAAGAAAAGACAGAAAAATTGTAGAGAAAATCTCATAATATTCAGTCACAAGAGAGGGAGCTAGCACCCCTGCGATCATCTATTTTTTGTTCTTGCACGTGGATAATGATAGAGGGCGTTCGTGATTGGCGCATCGTTTATAATCCGATCAAACAAAGGTGTTAGTTCATTTTTCAAGCACACCAAAAGGTCGGTATTCTTTTCCCTCTTTTAGAATCGATTGGATTGCATGGATGCTATTTGGGCTTTTTTATTAGTTTCCATTGTGCGATGATTTGCATTATTTCGCTTAAAACCCAACATATATGTATAAACTTAAATGCTAGAGAGATAAATTAGGGATATTATCTTTTATTCAAAATAAGATATATATATATTTATTTATTTATTTATTTCTTATTCAAAATAATAAGAAATATTACAATTATATATATATATATATTTTTGAAATTAAATATAAATATCTATATTTGTATAATTTCGAAATATCCTAATTAATGTCCAGTCTGTTCATCATGGTCTTAGTGTGTGACCCAATAGGTTTATATTAAGTTGCGAGTGGGTCCAATTCTATAATAGGCCCACAAGTCATAATTGGTCTCTAGCAATATATTATGACTACACAAATAATAATATAAATATCGTTAGTCCGATTTTAACTTGATAACTGAACATGTTATTATCCTTTTGTCACACGATATCTTGTTTGAACATAAGTCATGGTCCATGTCAAACTTATATTGTTCAAACATATAATTTCTCGATCACTAAGTAGACTGATAAATTCAAATGATATTGATCATGCTATCAATTCATTTGAGCACAGCCATGCATTTCACAGTCCTACTTATCAACAGGTCCAATAGATATCTTTCTCATAAGAGAGGGACAAATTCCATCTTAATTATTCACTATCCTCTGTATAATTCTCATCATGTTCAAGCATAACTTTTATGATTATCTGATGAAAGACAACGTTTGATTATGTTAAAACACGATGTTCCTTATGTAGGAAACTGTGATAATCTCAGGTCTAAGGATTCAATAACATAACTATTATGATATCACTTATGACACTATCCCATGTAGTGATCTCATAGTGGGTCTATCCAGTACCTTATTATCTAACAAATACCTATAGATTTGATTTATATCACCATATATAATCATCTCATGATTATCGATCAAATCTATACTAGTATTAATTTATTTTTATGCCCTTTAGTGATAAATGACTAGGGATGACAAGAAGAACATGGTTATTCATAAATATTACAATAATGTGACATGCCAATAATATTAATATGAAGAAAACTATTATATAAATGAAATTGTAATGATTACATCAAGGTCCAAATATTTGGCCTAGGGCATAACCACTGACAGAAAATGCAAAGAATTTGGACATAATTGGAAGACTTGCATAAATGCTACAAATAGCAAAGAATTTTTAGCATTGATTGAGAAAGCTTAGATATTTAACCTTAATTAAATATATCCCTATGCCTTTCAATACAAAAACTAGAATTTGGTATTTCAGTTGGTATATCGTGGTATACCTCAGTATACTAAAATCTAGATAAAGAATTTCAAATCTAGAATTTGATATAATAAGGTATATCTCTGTATACCAAGGTATACCAAAATCCAAATAGGAGTTTCAAATCTAAAATTTGGTATATCAGTTGGTATACCTTGATATGCCAAAATCCATAAAAAATTGACATAATTAAAACAAAAAAAAATTGATTTTGATTTATATATAGTATATCAAATTACAAAATTTAGATATATCATCTGAATACAAATTAAAATCATGTTTACAACTATTTTTTTTAATTAAATGTAACAAATAGTATTTACAAATATTTGAACATACATTTCCAAACTAAAATAACTTTTCCTTTATAATCTTTAAAAACAATCCTTCAAATTAGGTCTTCTTGGAGGTGCTTCAAAATCACTCTCAACATTCTGCAGTTGCATTGTCAATCCATGAAAAAATGAAGAGATTCTTAGTCTAGCTCGATGAATTTTCACATCGAAGTTTGGGGTTGGAATGTCCTTTTCATCTATGAAGTACTCAGAAAATGACAAAACAAAAGCACCACAATCAATGCAACCATAAAACCATAAAAACACAATAAATTAAGATAAATTTAACAAATAATTTGTTTCTTTTGAAAAAAGCATATCAAAATATGCCTCTTTTCCAGTATTGGTGCTCCCTTAATCTCCACAATATCAAAAGGATCAATTCATCCCTTTGCTACATAGGCCCCTCGATCAAATCGAATATCCTTATGCCTATCTTAAAACTCAGTAACATCTAAAAAATAAGTAAGTCAAACACTATACGTACTTAATGCATTATCCATCGACTCCTTACCTAATTTGGACTTTAAAGAATAATATGCATATAAACGGCTATCAATAAAAGATAACATACCCAAAATCCAATGCCATTCTTTTGAAACATTGATAGGAAACAAAACATGATCTACATCATCCCATGGGCAATAACAAAATAAATTATAACCAAGAAAGCAACTAGAAATACAATTGCCTAAATTAACAATAGACGATACATTTTCTTTCTTCAAAAATCTTGCATATAACTTCTACAATGGTTAATAGAAAGAGTTGTCTGTTGTTGTAAAATTGACAACTACATGTTTTGAATACTTCCTTTTTTTCTCAAGTAATAAAAAATGGCATTTATGTGTTGTACAAAAAAAATATATAAATTTAAGAAAATATGCATAAATCAAACAAACACAAACATATAACATACCGAATCTAAGAGAGGATGACCACAATAGCACAACATATGAAACCATGTCTTCTGACTAATAGTGTCAACTTTGAAATTAAATGGTGGAGAAATCTCATCATCTCCCATATCATATATCTTTCTCCTACAAAAGATAAATTAAAAATCTTTATTACAGAAAAACCAACACACAAAAATCATAAAAATTTAAAATTAGTAAAAAAATTACTTTCTATTCTTTTTCATTCCTCTTTATAACCAAAGATCAAAGTTTACTTGTAATGAATTGTATGGCTTTTGATCAATTTTGTCATCTAGTGGCACCTTAACCACACTTTCATGAGAATTGAAATCATACAAATATGGAGATTTCATAACTATAGTTGGTTTAATAACCCTTTTTTTGCCAATGAGGAGTGAAAGTGTCATGAGAAATGCCTTAAAATAGAACAATTTCCTTGCTAGTAACATTATATGATTCAAAAATCTATACTAAAAAATAAATACAAATAATACATGATTAACATTAAAACAAACAATAAATACTTGGCAAAACTGCCACCTTACCAAGGTATAGTAATATATGCAAAATCCAGACTAAATTTAGAATTTGATACACCACATATACCCACTAGTATACCAAACTCTAGGGAGGGAATTCCAAATTTGGAATTTTATACACCTTAGTATACATGTATACCCACTATTATACCAAAATCTAGAGAAGGAATTCCAAATCTGAAATTTGGTATACCAAGGTATGCCAAGTATACTAAGGTATGCCAAGTATACCAAGGTATGCCAGGTATACCCATTAGTATACCAAAATCTAGAAAAGGAATTCCAAATCTGGAATTTGGTATACCGACAGGTATACCAAAATCCAGTGAAGGAATTCCAAATTTGGAATTTGGTATACTAAGGTATACAAGGTATACCCATTAGTATACCAAAATCCAAGGAAGGAATTCCAAATTTGGAATTTGGTATACCAAGTATACCTACTAGTATACGAAAATTCAAAGAAGGAATTCCAAATCTGGAATTTGATATACCAAGAGTTATCGGGTATACCAAAATCTAGAGAAGAAATTTTGATATTGGAATTTGTTATACGAGTGGGTATACCTTGTTATACCAAAATCCACATAAGGAATTTCAATTTTGGAATTCGGTATAACCTTGAAAACAAAATACACAAATAATTGAAATAACTAAGAAATAAACTATATGCACCTTAGGATCCACTTCATTTCTTCTTTCCAAGGCTTTATCTTCCATTTTATTTACAAAATTTGAATCAACATCTCTAGAAAATGAAGCGGAACTTACTTCTCTAATAGGATTCTTACTACCCTAGAAAATAGAAAAAATAATAACTCATATTATGAATATAACATAAAACTACAAAAACTGCAAAAACATGAAAAATTAAAATAATTCACATAGAATACGTAACTTATCAGTCTCCTTGTCTCAATCCTCCTTGCTTTCTTCTCCATTAACACCACCCCTTTTAATAATATCAACATTTTCAATAGTACACTTTTCATTAGCAAAATATGCATCCAAATCATCTTCTCCCAAGTTCTCATCTTCTTCAACAACATCCCCTCCAAATGAATGTACCATTATGGCATCCTTATTAGTATCATCACCCATTTTATCCTTATCCTCATCTTTGACTTCATTAATCTTTGAGTTTGCATTTTCAGTGAACTAAACATTGCAAAAATAAATACAAAAAAGAATAAATGAATAAAATCATTAAAAATCATCATCAGATAGTTGTCATATATACAACTAGTATATCATTACTATAAGAAATGTTAATAAAATTAAAAAAAAAACTTAAATTAGTACTATCAACACTTATAGAACACTACTCAATTTTAAAAAGTGCTTCAAATATTCATTTAAGATTATAGTCCACATAATCCTTTATGTTAGCAACTTTTTTAACGATCTGTTATTGTTATAAAGAAAGACCATGCATCTCTTCTTTAATGCCATCATCTCTCAAATCATAACCAACATTAGAGATGCCTCCTTGATTTGGGTTAAAAGTAGTAGAACACTGGGAAGAATTGGCAAATCTTGGCCATGCCCATTGCCATCTTGATTTTCAACTACCTGAACTTTTCCTTTATCAAAAGGATCACCAAAATCAAGGGCTTTCTCCTCAACACTAGTTGGAAATATGTTTTTAAACCTCTAAAAATACAAACAAATAACATAACAAAAAAATGAATGTTAGATAAGAAACAATAAAAATTGAAACATTTCTAACATGTAATATGATAAAATACAACTTTAATTAAGTTATAATTATTCTATACATGCTTATTTATTAGAAGGTAAAAAATATAAATAACAAAACGATTAAAAAACATATTCCTAATCACTAGAGTTGAAAAATATAGTTATTTGCAAATCTTGTAAACTAGGGAATACAATTACTATCCAATTTAAAACTCTTGGCACCTTCTCTATGTTAGCCTGAATAACGAATAATGGACAATAAGGGTGATTGTGACACTCATAAAACTAAATCTATAAAGCAATAGGAAATCCTACAAGCCTATATGAATTCATTGCTTTATTGGTTATGAACATTTCTTTCAGACAAGAAATGGTGAGCTTAAATACATATTAACCCTAAGAATATCCATTAAAATCCCCATTTTCAATGAATGCAATTTTAGACTCTCTAATGGTATTTTCTATTTTATTAACATGAGAAAGCAATAAAAGAAATACAATATTGCTATCTTAAAACCATCCTTTTTTATGTTAGTACTTAGGAACCGTTGGATCCAATATTTACAAATTCAATAAAATAATATTACTATTACACTATACATTTTTTTTTATTCCATTTACTCCTTATTTGTAATTTAATATACAATAAAAATGTTATGAATTAAAACCTTTACTGTGGAGGTCCATAACTCCAAACCTTATAACTCCCACACCAAACTTTATGACTCCCTCCATAACATCAAAAGTTTCAACTTCCTCCATTACTCCATTCAATTTGTAACTTATAATGTTTGTTTCTCTTATAATAACGTTTGTAAATTATAAAGTGAGAGTCTATATATATGGGCTTCATGTACATCAAATTATACAAGTGAATAACATACTTTTTGATATTTGCTTATCTCTAAATTCTCTCCACTTATTTATTCTTCTTGTAATTTATTTTACAACACGTTATCAGTATGAGTTTGCTACATGGTTTGTAATTAAACATTTTTTTGATTTCCTTTAACTTGCATCATGACAAATATCACCAAACTTAAATTTGCTACCCTTGATATAACTAGCAAAAACTATTTGTTGTAGTTCTTGATGCTAAAATTCTTCTTGAGCCAAAGGGTCTTAGAAATACAATTATAGTTGGAAATGAGGCATCCAACCAAAACAAGGCAAATGCAATGATTTTTCTACATCATCATCTACAAGAAGGATTAAAGGTCGAGTATTTAATAGTGAAAGATCCACTTGAATTGTGGAAAGATTTAAAAGAGCGGTATGACCACCAATGAATAATAATATTACCTAAGGCTTGCTGTGACGTGCACCAAACTGGGAAGGCCCTCAATAAGAGCCCGCTTTTATGGCTAGAGGGATTGGTTCGCGTCATTTGATCTTGGGTAACATGAGACATTTTGGAATCCTCATCCAATAGGACATTGGGGAAGGTCATCTAGTCCTATGAAACCTTTAGGTACTTTTGAGGTATTTTGGAATCACTACCCAATTTACGAGAAATTGGGAAAGGTCATCTAACCTCGGGGTCTTAAACCAGAGAAAATGTTCGGAACTTCACTCTTATTTATGCCTTGGTTAATTATAAATGAGTTTTTAGATTAGAAAATCCCATCTCTCTTCTCACACAATTAATGCAATTTATTTAAAGGCACAATTCAATCATTGAGAAAAGCGGTAAATGAAAGCTATAAAGAAAAGCGATAAATAAAGTGATAAACACACAAAGCCACACCATTTACAAAATAGAAATTGGTACAAATACAATCCCCTAAATGTAAGGAGAAACTAAATAAAATTGTCCAAAAAATAATTAATTACGAGGGCCCATAATATGTATATAAACATAAAGTTAAACAATCAAGCAAAATTAATCAAAAGAGGAGACATACATAAATCGGGATATTTATTTGGTTTGGAAACATTGGTTCTTTCACGCTCACTTAAAGAGGGATTGAAGAGTTATTTCAGCTATTGGCTTGAAAATCGGGATAAGTGATCTCATTTTTAAGAAAACTTAACTCTTCATTTTAATTCGTGATATTTTGCATTCTTTGACTAAAATCGAGGACATTAGTCCCACTTTATTAGTAAAAATTCCAATTTAGTTGTAAAAATATTTTTGTGATTTTTTAACTGACACGCACATATAAGACTATTTGATTTACAAAATAAACACAGTCACGATATTGCTCAAACAAGTAAACGTTACATTTTACCCAAAACAAGAAAAACGGCAATGAAAAAGGTTAGTAATAATTCCAAAATAAAGCACATAAACATAAGAGCAAGAGAAATATAAAGCATAGTCAACATGCATGTAGGAAGTGAAATGGGTTAAATAGAATATATTAATTTAATACACAAAATAGTTCACATGCAAAAGGGATTAGAAATTAGTCATGCAAAAATTATTTAATAATAACAATAACGATGATAAAAATAATAATAACAATAATAATAAAAATAAAATAATGACAACAACAACAACAACAATAACAACAACAACAACAACAACAACAACAACAACAATAATAATAATAATAATAATAATAATAATAATAATAATAATAATAATAATAATAATGCAATAATAATAATAGCATTAATAATAATAATAAAAATAACAACAACAACAACAACAACAACAATGCAATAATAACAACATTAATAATAATAATAATAATAATAATAATAATAATAATAATAATAATAATAATAATAATAATAATAATAATAATAAAACATTAATAGTAATGACGACAACAATAATAACAATATTGATAGCAATAATAATAATAATGTTAACAGTAGTGATGATGATGATGATGATGATGATGATAATGATGATGATGATGATGATGATGATGATGATGATGATGATGATAATCATAATAATAATAATAATAATAATAATAATAATAATAATAATAATAATAATAATAATAATAATAACGATTAGGATACTAAGAATAATAAAAATAGTAATAACAAGAACAATGATATTAACAGTAAGAACCAAGACATTAACAATGATGAGAAAAATAACAAATGAAAATAATAATGTTAATAATAACAACAATGGAGATAATATTAACAGTAGTGATAAGGGTAGTAAGAATAAATGCTAAACATAATGATAATAATAACAACAACAACAAAGATGATATTAACAGTGATGATTAAAATATTAACAATGATAATAACAAATAAAATAAAATGAGGTGATGAAGGTGGATCGAAGAATCTTTACCCTCAGATTTGATGATATTGGAAGCAAGATGTTTCGATCCGACTCCCTTGCCGAGTTTCAAAATAGATTCGAAATAACTCAAAAACTTAAAAAAAAACTCAAATGAAAACAAATGATTTTTTTGATTTTTGTTTGATAATAAACCCAAGGTAAGGGAATGGATTTCCCTATCTCAAGCTAAGCTCAAACTCAAAAACATGTTTTTGGGTTCTAGGAAATCAAAGGAAAAAAGAAACTTTTAGAAAGATTTTGATTATTTTCTTGTTAAGAACACTTCCCTGTTTTCTTCTTCCTTAGCACTCTTTTTTCTTTCTCTTCTCTCCGAAAAGTCCCCCTAATTCTTCTTTTTTCTTTCTCTTTTATTTCCCTATTCTTCTCAAAAACGGAAAGGACAAAAGCCCCTTTCTATGCCTCTCCCCTAAAAACCCCTGAAACTTGAAAAAAATGGTCTTCAAAACCTATCAAAAAACCAGATTTTGCAGGTGGAAAAGGGACAAGAGGGAGAATGACCGCGAGTGGGTGGCTGCACGTCGCATGCCCAGGTGTGGCCTCATACTGGAGGCTGCATGCGGCCTTACGTGCTGCACCTTGCGTGAGCAGGCTACCGAAAGCCCCAAAATAAAATCTTAAAAATCTTTTATTTAAAAAGAAGGATTTTCGACAAGGGAATCATTAGTTCTAACCTCTTTGCATGTGAACAAGCATCGTTTTCATCATTGGGTAATCCTGATTTTGGACCACCTCGGGACCTGGTGTCTACACTCGCTATGATTGGATGCATTTATGGTTTCAAGATTTTAAAACTGTGAGTACAATTCTACTATTTTTAAAATAATTTCTAAATTAAAATTATGTGGAGAAAATATTCTTGATGAAGAGTTATTGGAAAAAAGTTTTTCAACTTTTCAGTTTTAAATGTGCTATTACAATAACAATATCGAGAATATGGTTTTAAAAAGTTTTCCAAATTGATCTCATGATTACTTATAGCTGAGAAAAATAATGAGCCATTAATGAAAAATCATGAGATTCATCCTACTGGATCTACTCCATTCCTTGAAATGAATGTAGTAATTAATAATTATGACTGAGGCCATAATCAAGGTCATGGTTGAGGATGAAACAATTACTGCTATAATAGTGGCAATAATAACAATAATTTTCCTCACCACTTAAAGTGCAACAATAATAAAGAAAAAAAAAAGAATAAGGTTAACTATAGTAGCTCTTCAAAAACTATAGAAAATTCATGTTTTCAATGTAGCATGAAAGGACATTGATCACATACCTATCGTACGGTTAATCATCATGTCAAACTTTATCAAGCCTCCATCAAAAGAAAAGGGGAAAATGCGAAAACAAATTCAGTTGATCAAAATGATGATGTTGAGGCAAATATCACTATAAGAAAAAGGGGCATTAGTGACCAAAATTAATGAAGGTCAAAATTTCCGGTCCCTAAACATATAATAATAGGGACCGGAATTTTTTCCCTTCATCCATTTTCATTTTTGGGTTAATAAACAACGAAAGTAAAAATTTACGGTCATTAAAAATGAAAAATCCGATCCCTGATTGTTAAGCTACACGCGGGAACATATCCCGCTTTTTCTTTTGCCCTTTAAAGCTAACTCATAAAAACACTTAAAAAGTAATTTGTTGAAATTTATTTACTTAAAAGAAACCCTAAATCCTTCTCTCCAAGAGCAGAAAATGAGATTTTAGGTCGTGATAGAGCTTTGCATCCTCCTCCTGCCTCATTTTCTTTTCTTTTGGCTTATTCTATCTTTTTCTTTACTTCACCATTAAATAGTCCTCAAACCTTCTGATTCTCTTCTAGCGTCATTACCCAATTGAAGAAACTTACTTCAGTGCTCAAACAAGGTACGAATTCATCACTGATCTTATTTTTGTTTTGATTAATTTATTCGGATTACAATCCTCATGAATGTGAAAATGCGATGTAGTTTAAGTATCCTCCTCCTCTCTTGGACCCTATTCTATACTGCACTAAGAAACAAATTTTAGTCTTCTTTTTTAATTTTTTTTTACTCTTTGCCTCTATTCGATACTCTTTGCCTCTGTTCTATACTCTTACCCAATTTTTTGTTTGTCCATATTTACTGCATAGTTCATATAGGGTATCAAGCTGTGCAATTCTGTCCAATTCTATCCAATTTCACAGAGATACAGGTTTGCGTTCTCTTTTTCTGCTTGCTTTGTATTTTTTTTCAGTTAATCATCTTCTTGATTTAAATATCTCTACTGAATTTTTTTTATCGCATGCTTTAGAAATCTTTCATAATTTGCATTCATTTTTTTAATCTCATCACATGAGAGATTCATTTTTTTTTCTTTGTAACAGAAATGACAAGTGTAAATTTCAGCTGAATAATTTGCATCATTAGAGAAATAATCGATTTTAGGCAATTATATTGCAGATTAATCGACTGTCATGTAAATTTCATGTTAAATATCTATTCTCAGTTTATTAATATTTTTAGACCGATTCCAGTAATGTAATTAGTTGTTGCCATCCTCCTCATATAATAAATATCTGCTTATAAACATACAAGTTTCTTTGTAGTTGTCTTTGCCTTTATTTGATAGACACAGAATGGAATCTGTGTTTATGGACTCTGTGTTTGTGCTTAAATTTTGTGGTTTCCTTTAGAATTTATTTCTATTCTATAATTAGATTTAGCTATTTCATTAGGAGAATAAGGTAGTTTAAGAAATTATATATCTAATCTTAATTAGTTTGGTGAACAATCTGTGGGCTGTGTAACTCTAAAACCATGTGCAAATTCACTGCTTTTGCTGTGTACTTGCCATTTTAAATCTTTTCCCACAGCTCTTAATTTGTACCTTAATTATGCTTCCATTTCAGACATTTGCCTTTGTAGTTAGGTATTTTTCCATATATATATATATATATATATATATATATATATATATATATATATATATATATATATATATATATATATATATATATATATATATATATATATATATATATAATGATTTAAAGTGATTAGAATTGGAGAAATGTGTGTTCGTTTGATGCTTCCTGAAGAGATAGCTCTTGTTGTCACACCCCGTTTGCCCCCTAGTAGAATGAGCCTGTCTGTGTGAGCATACATGTGCATGTGTTCGGTATATCATAAGGGTATTTTAGTAAAATGCATGTTTTTGGGGTTTATTAGCATATGGTTATATGTATGACATTAATGTGTGAATTAATTGGGAAATGATTGTGTGCATGTGTTCATACCATTGTAGGGTGTTTTTAGTTGGGAATGCATTGGGTGTGTGTAATGCATGGTTGTTTGGTGTGAGTGGCTAGCTTCACCAATAGGAAATTGACACATGCTTAGGGCAAAGAAATGAAAAAGAAAAAGGGAAGAAAGAAAGGGAAAGGGCAGATTCACGTTCCTTCTTCCCGTCGACTTCTTCTTCTTCATTTTCTTTACTCTAAGAACTCTTGTGTGGATTCAAGTGTTCATTGGTGGAATTAATCATCTCTTTGCATCTCTTTGGTAAGTAATTGTATTCTTCTCATCTTGTTTTCCATTTGTTTCATCTTCTTTTTCCTCTTTGGGTTTAGATTTAACTTAGGGTTTGCATTGTTGGATGTTCTTTGTTGTGTTGTGTTTAGCTGAGGCTCCTTGCGATCCTAAGGGCAAGGATATTGCTGGGACGAGTGGAGCTAAGTAATTGAAGCTTTGAATTTCAGGTCTGGGACTTTTGCTTAAGTTAATTGTTTGAATATGAATTTACTGTAATTTTTAGGGTTTATGTTCTTGAGAAGCTTAAATGCATTTATGCTTGATTTGGCAGTTTGAATTTCTGAATTGAATTGTATTTATGTTGTTTATATTGTATGGGATGTCTTCTGGAAGGTAAGAATAGATTTGTATGGTTTTGAATCAAATTTGGGATTGATTTCTGAGTTCTGGGAATTATGGAAATGGGAAAAATCGCATTACTGTTGAATTTCCCCGTTTCCAGAATGTTTGTCGCGTGACTAGCCAAGAAGAGAGGCCAGTCACGAGACGTGACTCCCAGTCAGGACTCGTGACCAGCCAGATAGGCCAGTCACGAGTGGTGACTGCAAGTCACAACTCGTGACCAGCCAAGAGGAAGCCAGTCACGAGGCGTGACTCCCAGTCACGACTCGTGACCGGCCAGAGTAGGCAGTCACGGTTAGTGACTCCCAGTCATGACCCGTGACTAGCCCAAAGAATGTAGCCAGTCACGATACGTGACTCCCCGTCACGACTCGTGACCAGCAAGAGGAAAGGGGCAAGTCATGACCCGTGACCAGAAGAAGCCAGTCACGAGGCGTGACTCTCAGTCACGACTTGTGACCAGCCTTGTGAGGAGGCCAGTTACGAGTTGTGATGCCAGTCACGACTCGTGACCAGCCAACCTCGTTGGTCACCCCGTTCGGCCTATTTTCTGAAATTTCCCGGTTTTAACTCAACAATGAATTTCGTAATTCTTCCGAATGGACTTATACTACTGTATGATGCATGTCATACTTTTATATGCTTTGATATGAGTGATACCATGATTCTTCAGATGAATTATATGTTATATTCTGAAATATGATTTGAATGACGCATAACCTGCTAGGGTCAAGTAAGTGGATAGTTAGGCATGCCTAATAGAGTCTTTTAGCTGCAGCCTTCAGTTTCGTTTGGACCTCGATCAGGTCCCTGTTTGGTTCCTCGCGAACCCTATTATGTGTAAGGATCTTGTTAAGGTCCCTTTTTAAAATGATTTGTGAAAGTTAAAAGTAAAATGGTTTTCTCGATTCGTACCCGTAAGGTACTATCTGTAATCGGCTCGTACCCGTAAAGTACTGTCTGTACACTCGTTATCCACTACCCAGAGTCAGCAGGTGTTCTTTTGGTGTTCGATTGGTTTGCTCTGCTCTTATGACTATATATATGTGATATCTACAGGAGTATATTGATGAAATGTATGTTCAACTAATATGGAAATGGATATGAATTTGAGATGCAGAATGTATGGCTTTAAATTGTGAGCATGTTCTTATGAATTATGTTAAGAGCTATTGCATTTTGCCATTGTAAATGTGTTATGCCTTGACGACCATTGTGAATGGCCGTTTATATTTTATGTGTGTTTTCCCCACTAAGCGTTTATCACTTAGCACGGTGTTTTTACCCTTGCAGGTGCGGAAGGAGTTTTGCTTTGAGAGAGAGTCGCTGCCGTCAAGCCAACACAGAAGGAGTTAGTGTAGGGCTTAGTTTTGTAATCATTGATGATTCTTTTTGTATAGAACTCTCTTGTATCAGTTTTGTTCCAGCTTCCGCTTTTGTATTTATATTTTGGTTATGTAATATCTTTTGTTTTAGCTAGTTGATCAGAACATTATTGTAATGATTTGTTATATTAATGTATGATCAGCTATTGCTTTCTTTTCCTTAAAGTTTTTAATTATCTCATGTTTCTATATGTATGATATGAATGAATATATGATTTGCTTTGTATCTGTTTGGTGACACGTTTACTCATACGGCGTCTCACTCCTTATCGGATGGGATTGCCTACGTATGGGTAGGGGGTGTTACACTTGTCACTTGCCCTCCTGATTATGCCTATGACAAGTTCCAAAGATTGCTTTTCAGAATATTTTTACCTACTGCAATCATTCTTACTTTATTACATTTTTTAAATAAATTCCCCAATTCTTTGTGTCATTCCATTTTATTAGGCCAGCTAATGTTCCTGAGGGTGCTCACCTTTAATGGGAAACTAAGGTACTTGGTTTTGAGATGCCAAAGGTAACTGACAGTTATTTCTTAGTAATTTAACTAATTGTTAGGTCTTTTATTTTAGAATCTTAATTAACTTTCCCTTTATCAGTTATGAGTAGCACTCCCATAAATGGCTTGTCAGCAAAATTTGCTTTTGACTCATTGGTTTTTCTATCTTGTATTAATTTATTGATCATTCTTTAGAAATTGGTAATATAAATTGCTGTTACAAGTAGTTTTTTTCTGACAAAGTTAAAGTATATAATTTTATGCTTGCTATTTTGTTTTATTTTGTTTTTCCAAGTTTTTTATTTTCCAAAGTATGATTTTTAGTTTTATGTTTGCTGGTAGAGAACTATTTTGGCACTTCTAAAAACTCATTTCTATGATTTTTGGGTTAAATTTGCTTTCCAACTTTTACTGGTTCGATTAGAAATGCAAGGATATGTTCATGACAAAACTAGTAACTAGCTGGCATTTGTTGTGGATCCCAAGCTGATTGGGGTAATATTGTGGTATGCAGATCCCAAGCTGAATGTACTAGTTCAAAGGTTATAGCTAAAGATGTTTTTGCATCATGGTGTTGTCTATTTTACTGCACTAACTTCTGTGGTCTTCTGTACCTTTGGACAATTAAGACAAAGATAACAGCTCTATGAATTCTATGCTTGCTGTTGAAAAAAGTTCTATTTTAAAAACTGATTGTTGTGACTTTAATTACAGATATCATTAAGTAATGATGGTTAATGTTCAGTCTTCCTTTTGTTTGGAGACATGAGAATCATTTTTCTGAGAATTATAGACTCTATATCATATCTCCATAACCTGTACATATGAAATATATGCATTTACATGCATTCTTTTTGGTTGAAGTTGTTTCTTTGGTCCATTCCTAAAGCTTGTATGTCTATCATGCTTTTTTTTTCCTTACCTCATTTCTTTTCCAATTGATCAGATTGGAAGAATTTTTGGACCTGACTATCTGTTGAAGTTGTATCTAGCTGGTGCAATTGGTGGTTCATTGTTCTACTTGGCATACCATGCCTTTTTGGCTTTTTCAACAAAGGTACTACTTGCCTGCAACAGCTATTTTGCTATGCTTTTATGAAGAAGCAAGTCATAAGAATGATTAATTAGCATGCAAAAAAATGTCTTATATTGTGGTATCCATATGCTTTTCCTTGATAGATTTTTTTTGAGGTCTGTCCTTAAATCACTTGTAGTTTCAAAAAATTAATTATAGCATATCTATATATTTTTCTGACATAACCATTTTTATTTATTTATATTTTTTGCAGTTTTTAATATGAACAAAATACTGAAGTACAAACATTGACTGTGAAGACTTGAAGAAACATTGAAATGTTGGCTAGATAGAGATTTTTTGTTTTTTCCTGGAAAGGGATTGTATAAACAATACATATCTTTTTTGAATGCTAATTCTATATTTGTAATGAATTACAAATTATCTATAAAAGTATGATATTATTTATTTTGTATTCATTTATTGTATGTTTAAAAATACAGGGTAAAACTATGGTCTAATTGTTCTTAGGGACCATATGAATTTTTGCTTTGTACTATATTTCAGGAATTGATTTTATGGTTCTTACTATAATATATATTGAAATGATTATTATTTTTAAGGATGAGATTTTTTTCACTATTATTATGATTTTAAAATTATTAAGGATGGGAATTCTGGTCTTTAATACTTTTTAGGAACAAGTTTTTTTTTTGTCATTAAAAGTTTTCAAGGACCAAATTTTCGGTCCCTAATAACTTGGTTAACCAATTGGGATGAAAAAACTGGTCCTTAATACTTTTTAGGGACCGATTTTTGGTCGGTCCTTAAAAGCTTTTTAATGACCGTATGACATCTTTTAAGGACCAAATTTTTGGTCATTAGCATATATTATCAAGGATGGGAAATATGGTCCTTAATTATTTTTGGGGACCGTATTTACTACCGGTCGCTAAAAACTTTTAACGACCGGCTGTTATCCAGTCCTCTTTGGTCATTAGCGGCGGAGCCTGTAGCGACCGTATGGCGACCGGATTTTCCGATCTCTATTGACTTTTAGGGACCGGATTGATACTTTTAGAGACCGGATTTCCCCTCCTTATATGCCCTTTTTCTTGTAGTGTTATAATGATTTTAGTGGCCTTGTGGATATCACTCATTTGGATACTTTAGATTTTTCCAAGAATCGTGAAGGAATAATAAAGAAAATAAAATATAAGAATATTAAAATTATTTTCTTATTTCTATATCTCAATGTTGTATTTTTCTTATTTTATTTTTAAGGATGTTTTCCAAGTTTTTTTTTTCTTATGCGAGTATTTATATATATTTGAATATTTGTCATATTTATAATTATGTACTTTGCTTTTCATTTATTTTTAATGAAGAAATGGATGTTTCTCATTCTTTGATTGGGTCCATACTCAATAATGAAGATATATGCCTTATTGATAGTGTTAAAACACACACCGTACTAAAAAAATAAAAAGTTGTATATCATTTAGTAATGAAAGATGCTAATGTTAATACTATATCAGGTAATACAAAATTAACGGAAGGCTCTAGAAGAGCTACTATATTATTACCTGAAGGAACAAAACTAATCATAAATTATGCATTATTTTCTTCCAAGTCTCGAAAAATCTATTAAGTTTCAAAGATATTCGTTCCAATGGATATCATATTGAGACTGGACATAAGAATATTAATATTTGTATATTACAAGTAATGCATCAAGTAATAAATGTATTTTAAAAAAATTTCCAACATTCTCTTCTGGCTTGTATTATACAAAAATTAGTACAATTGAGACATATGCTACAGTAAACTAGAAGTTTGCTTATCAAAAAATATTCATAGTTTGGCATGACTAGTTAGGCCATCCTAGTTCAATAATGATGCATAAAATTATTGAGAATTCATATGGTCATCCATTGAAGAACTAAAAGATTCTTCAATTTAAGAAATTCTCATGTGTTGCCTATTTTCAAGGTAAATTTATTATTAGACCATCACCAACTAAAATTGGAAATGAATGCCCTGTATTCTTAAAATGTATTCAGGGTGATATATGTGGGTCTATTCATCCACTGTGGACCATTTAAGCACTTTATGGTATTAATTGCTGCATCTACAAGATAGTCATATATGTGTTTATTATCAACTCACTTGGCATTCGTAAGATTGCTTCTTTGTTCAAATAATTCAATTAAGAGCATAGATTCTAAATTTTACAATCAAATCAATTCGTCTTAATAATGCTGGTGAATTTATGTCTTAGGCTTTTAATAATTATTTACGTTAATTGGAATAACAATTCAAAGGCCTATTGTACATGTTCCTGAACCTCATTTGGAGTTTATGATTAGTTACATTTAGGTTCTTCCCAAGAGTACTTACCTCCATAATATGACCATTTTTGTTATTTGCTCCTTTCCTTTTTCGAGAATTTTTTTCTTTAGAACCACTGTTTGCACTATCAAACCGTCCTTTAGGGATATAAATTCGAATGGGAACATTTTTAGCTAGTATGTAAGATTTAGTAACTCCTTTTAAATCAGTGAATGCATCTAGCACTTGATTTGCAATATTTTGAAAATGTGCACTTGATTTGCAATATTTTGCAAATGTATTATCTTTTGAACATGCATTTCACATTTTTTATGTGAAGATCTAAATGTGATAATGATAATAAAGAGATCTTGATAAGTTATGTCAATGATTGAAAAAAGATGGAACTGAAAAGATATAGTTGTGAACAACATTTTTTCATATAATGTTGCTATTGATATTTTGAAAGAGAATGAGGATATTGAACACACATCCGTTGATGAATGCAAAGTGGAAAGATGCATTTCAAGCAGAATTGAATTCACTTTCAAAACATGAAGTACTTGGACCTGTAATTTTAATACCTAAAGGTGTAATGCCATTAGGGCAGAAATGGGTATTTGTGCGAAAAAATGAGAAAAATGAAATTATAAGATATAAGGCACGAATAATTGCATAAAGATTTTTACAAAGCCATGGCATTCGATTATGAAGAGATATATTCTCTAATGGTGGATGCAATTACTTTTAGATATATGATTAATTTGGCAGTAGATGAAAAGCTTGATATGTGTTTAATAGATGTTGTTACAACCTATTTATATAGCTCACTTGATAGTGAACATCATATAAAAATCCCTAAAGGATTTAGAATGCCCAAAGCATTTAAAGATTACCAGAAAATATGTTCAATAAAAATACAGAAATCACTATATGAATTAAAACAATTTGGACGATTGTGGTATAATCGTCTTCATGAATAGGAAGGATATAATAATGATTAAATCTATCCATATGTGTTTATAAAATGATCTGGATTAGAATTTGTCATAATCGTTGTATATGTTGATGATATATATCATTAGAACTTCTTAATTACTTCAAAGAGTAGTAGATTATTTAAAAAAGAATTTGAAATGAAATATCTTAGAAAAGAAAATTTTGTCTTTGCATGTAAGTCGAGCATTTAAAAAATGAAAATTTTGTTCACCAATCAGCGATTTTATATGGAGAAAGCACATCCGTTGAGTACCCAATGGTTGTGAGATTATTAGAAGTGAATAAAGATATTTCATCCCTAAAAGAACTAAGAAGAACTTATTGGTCCTGAAGTGCCATATTTAAGTGTTATAGGTGCATTGATGTATCTTCCTAATAATATAAGACCAAATATAGCATTTGTTGCAAGTCCATTAGCTAGATTAAGTCCTTATCTAACAAGAAGACATTGGAATGGAATTAAGCATATTTTTTGATATCTCTAAGGAACAACTGATATGGGGTTGTTTTATTCTAATCAATTTAAATTGCATTTAGTTGGTTATGTAGATGTAGGATATTTATCTAATCCATATAAAACTTGATCACAAACTAGCTATTTGTTCACTTATGGAGGCACCGCTCTATCATGGCAGTTTATAAAGCAAACTTTAGTTGCTACTTCTTCAAATCATGCAAAAATAATTATTATGCATAAAGTAAGTAAAGAATGTGTTTGGTTGTGATCATTGGTTCATCATATCCATAAGATGTATGGCTTTCATTTTGAAGGAAATATTTCAACAATTGTGTATGAAGATAGTGTAGCATTTGTAGCTCAACTAAAAGGAGGGTACGTCAAAGGTGATAGAATGAAACATATTTCACCAAAGTTTTTATTCACTTATGATTTTCAAAAGAAAGGTGTAACAGATGTTCAACAAATTCGTTCAAGTGAGAATCTGGTAGATTTATTCACCAAGTCAATACGCACTAGAACATTTGAAAAGTTCAGATATAGTATTGGAATGCGTGGGCTAAAATATGTGAAGTGATGCCTTTATGGGAGGGAGTAAAATGCACGATGTACTATTTTTTTTCCTAAGCCAAGGTTTTATCCAACTAGGTAATTTCTTGAAAGGTTTTTAATGAGATAGCTTATTATATTTATTATAAATATTATGTACTATTTTTCCTTCACTAAACTTTTATCCCATTGGTTTTCTTTTTAAGTAAGGTTTCAATGAGGCACATTATTTGTTAATGGACATATAAGGGAGAGTGTTATGAATTAATACTTTTAATGTGGATGTCCATAACTCCCTCCATTACTCCATTCATTTTGTAACTTATAGTTTTTATTTCTCTTATAAGGATGTTTGTAACTTATAAAGTGAGAGCACATCTATATATAGGTTTCATGTACATCAAATGGTACAAATTAATAGCATACTATTTGATATTTCTTATCTTTAAATTCTATCTACTTCTTTGATCTTATTATATCTTATTTTACAACAAAAGAAAAAATATTGGTTGTTTCAAGTGGTTGGCACTTATTTTCCTTAAGTAAGGTCTTGAGTTCGAATCTTATTAATGGCAAAAATCAATATTGAAAGAGTTTTACGACTATAGTAGGCCAACCAGACTTGAACGGGATAATACCAGTAACTATACCAAAAAAAAAAAAATTAAAAGGCTCAATAGAGTAAAAGAAAATTAAGTTAAATATGCATTTGTTTTTTCTTTTTTGGCTAAATATATGGCTAAGTAATTACAAAAAGTTAAACATATATTTAAAATGAAAAGAAACAAACCATTTTTATGTTGATAATTTGAAGTTGAATTGGCAATTGGATCGAGGCATATGGATTCAAGTTCGGGTTAGTTCTTTTTCAAATTTTTCAGTCATTTTTTGGATAGTCACTTATTTTTTGAGTTAAGTCTTGGGTCATAATTATGACAAAAAAATTAGACCGAAATTAAAATCAAACTGTAAATGATTCAGTATATTTGGTTCGATTTTTTATTTAATAGTTTCTGGTTTTGAATAGAAATTATGTTATATCAATTTGGTTTGGATTTTAGTATTAAAGAACTGCTAAAACCAAACTATTAGTAAAATTTTGTCATTTGCACATTTTTGTATATTTATTTATATAAAAACCATTAAGCCTATTCTTTTTTTTCTTTCTATTTCTTCATGTGTGCCTTCTCTCCTTCTTAATTGGTTAAAGAAAAAATAAATTAAATCAAATTTTGATATGGTAATTAGAATAGAATGCTTTACAAGAAAAGGGATGGAGATGCCTCTCTATAGCACTTCTTATCCGGATAGTTGAGACTAAACTAATGGCCATGATTAGATGTGATACTATTTGATCTAAGGGTCATCAAAATTCCTCATTTTCCTTTTTTATAATTTAAATTTCTTTTTAAATAAATTATGACATAATTAATAAATTTTCTCACTATTTAAAATACATAAGTGACATTATATTGGTTAATTTGACTTTTTGGGTATTCCGGATCAACTTTGACAACAAGTCAAACATGTCATCATTCATTGTGAAATCATGACTAGGAGTTTAATTTCAGTTTTTAACAAATTAAATTGACTTGTTTTTACCTCAATTTCAATTCTCAAGTTTTTCTCAAATGACATTATTCATAATATAATGGCCCCAATACCGGATTAGCCGCGAATAATATTTCTCGATAATGAATAGTTCTTCGGGGGCGAAAAATATACCCAGAGGTGAAAAATATTTTATTGTACTTTCGGAAAATATTAGTCATAACAAGTTTGGGGTTTAAAGGTAGAGTGGATTTGAGGTCAAATGTGTCCTCAAAAGTCGAAAATAAGAAAAAGTCACGGTTCCGGCTCAAATAGTGACTAGGCTGATTAAGAGTTTGGCCGGACCGTGAAAAATGTTACGGACCTTAGAAAAATAATCTGAAAATATGGACGTACTCATATTGATGAGTAGAATTATATGGTAATGAAAGATTTAGCTTATGGTGACACTGAAAAATTAGATTATCGGACCGAGAAATGGTTTCGGATTGACCCAAAAATATTCTTGGAGTCTAATGAATATATGTTAAGAATTATAAAGTTATTTTTATGAGGAATTAAACTTAGAATGTAAGGAAAAAGTTATGATTTTGGTTTGAATAGTACTCGAGTTGACCAGAGATTTGACCGAGGCTTTAAAAATAGCAAATGATTTCCAAAATTGATTGAAAATTCCAAATGCACTCTAAATAATATTTAGGATCTTTTAGTAGTGAAAAGGAATTTTTTTGAGAACACTGAAAATTTGCTACCGGTTTGATTGAACCAGACCGGAATCGGATTCCGATTGAATTGAAATTTTCTGTATAACCTAGTTTTCACATGATATGAATTATGAAATCAAATTCGAGATGGATTGGATTTGGAAAGTGCGAAAATCATAGAAAATTTCATAATGGACTTAAAATGGCTAATTGGGCTTTTAAGGTTGGATCATTGGTTCGACCAAGATTGAACCATTTTGGTTCACTATAAAAGCAATTAGATGGAAGAATTATTGGTGAGTAGTCCTTATCTCCTCAACTTCTTCTCTCCTCTTGCTTGGCCGAAATCTTCTCTTCCTCCCCTCTCTCAAATTTCTTCAATTTTTGTTCTAATTCTTCTTAAATTAAAGTTTCCTAAATGTAAGTGTAGACACCAAGTCCTGAGGCAGCTCAGATCAGAGTTACCCAATGATGATAAGATGTTTTTTCACAGGCAAAAAGGTTGAAAGTGATGATTTCCTGGTCAAATTTGAATTTAAAAGTGAAAAAATAAAATAAATAATAAAAATATTTTGAAAATTAGATTTGAAAAATGGGGCTTAAAAATTACAATATTTTTAGTTCAATTGAAAAATTAAAAAAAAAAAAAAAAAAAAAAAATTTCGGAGCGTCAGTCGCGGGGCAGCGTGCGCTACGGACGCCCGCTGCTCTCCAGCGATGGACGCCCGTCGCCCCTGTCTGCCCATCTGCTGCCGATTTTGCCCCAAATTGCCTTTTTATCTATTTTTTTACCTAAAAATCAGTTTTATCCCCTTTTTTAAGGTTTTAAACGATTTTTTCCATATTTAAAAATTCAAATAGATAATATCTGATTTTATTGGATTTTATCCCTTTAATTATTTTTATTTTCTTGAGATAAAAAAAAAAGGATGAAAAAATCAAAGGGGAATTTTTCTAGGGTTTTGTCTTCATCTTTTTTTTCTTCTTCCTTTAAAACTCTCTCAAAAAAAAAAAAATTCAAATTTTCCACAAGCAAAAATCAAGAAAGAAAAGTTCATATTTCATTCTTTTTTCAACATAATTTCTTCTAAACATATATTTGGAAGGACTTTTGTTATTTGATTTAATTTTGAGACAAATACAACAATTATTTGCTCTCAAATTTTTTTTTCTTTTTTATTTGTATTCAATTAAATTTTTTCATTGATTTTCTTTTGAATCTCTTTTTTATGGAAAATTAATTTTGATACAAACAAAATAAGTGTTTGTTATCAAAATCTAATTTTTTTTCATTTGATTTTCTAAAAATATTTTATTTTGAGATAAACAAAATCATTGTTTGTTCTTAAAATCAATTTTTTTAATCAATAAATTTTTTTTATCAATAGTATTTCTTTGGGCAAAGAAATTAATTCTTTGTTTTTAAAGAATTTTTGATCATTTTTCAATCTTTTTTTTCCGGAATAAAATTCCAACATTATCATGTTTTAACTCTAATCTTGCAAACCACAAACAAGAAAATCAATATCATTTTTACTTTCATCGAATTCGAAACTCTGAGGGTAAACATTCTGAGCTTGATATTTATTTTATTTTCTTTTATTTATTTTATTTATATTTAATTTATTAATATGCATATTTTTGTTATTCTCATTTATTTATTTATTCTATGTCTTGTAAGTTTATTCCATTTAATGTTTATATTATTATGTTTATATAATATTATTGCTATTATTAGTTTATTATCATTCTCTTTCATTATTATTTTCATTACTGTTGTTAATATTATCATATTATTTTATTATTATTCATGTAAATATTGATTGTTTATTATTTTTAACATGTAATTAATATATTTTACTTTAATTCATCATTATTTTTAACATGTAATTAATAAATTCATTTTAATTGATATTTTTACCATGTAAATGTTTTAAATTAATTGTGATTATATTAATTAACCATGTCATTCATTTAATTGCTATCATTATTTTGTTATTCATTTTTTATCATTCTTTTATCATTGTCATTGCTATTTATTCATTTATTTACTTTCATTATTCATCATTATTATTATCATGTTCATATTTTTACATATTAACTCATTAATATATTTTATTTATTCTAGATAAATCATTTAATTCTTTTATCATTTAATGTATATTTTCATTTATTTTGATTTGTTAACATTTTAATTCAATTATCATTCTTTCACACCACCTGGTTTTATTTTAATTTGTCATTCATTTATTATTATTTAATTGATTTAATTACTAACATCATTCATTTGTGTTTTATTTTTATTTCACATCTCATTTTCCCTCTTGGGCATTTTTGTGAGCACGTGAGGAGATCCAGAAGGCTCATTTTGGTGTTAAATATTCATTTGCTTCATTTGTAATATTTTATTCACTTGGCTTTTTCATTTATTTTGCGATGTAATTTTCTTATAAAATTATTTATTTTAGGCCCGCTGGAAAGAAAATCACTAAACCATTTTTTATTAATTAATTTAGAATCTTTCCTAATAAAAATGGGACCAATGTCTCAGTTTTCTCGATCCAAAATCATCACATCAAAAATTGATTTATAATAAAAATGCATGCGAGGACCAATGTCCTCATCCATCAATGAACATCCCGTTTTATGTATGGTTTGTACTTTATTTACAATGGGAGTTGTATTCCGCCCCTAGTTTTGTTGTAATTTATTTTCATATGCTTCATTTTTAATTCTGCTTTATTTACCGCTTTTTCTTGAGTGGATGACATGCGCTTTAATTAACTGCATTAAAATGAATGAGAAATAAGATGAAACTCTAAATTCAAAACTCGACTATAAAATTAACCAAGGTATGAATAAATGGGAAGTCCCGAACCCACTCTGGTCTTAGGCTCAACCAGGTTAGAGGACCATCTCAATGTTTCATTGGGATCCAAAATATCTCTTGTTGCCCACCAAAAGGCCCAACTCGAATAATCGTAGGCTCTACGGGGTTAGAGGATCATTACAATGTTCTATTGGGATGAGGTCTCCAAGATCCCTTTGGCTTGCCCTAAATGGATATACATGCGCCGTCTTAGGCTCGTTGAGGCTAGAGGACCTTTCCCAATGTTCTATTGGGTGGCGACTCCAAGAAACCTCCTTGTTGCCCAACATAGATGCACTTGTAATTCATTATAAGTTTTAATGAACCTCTCTCGAAAGCCCTAAAGGCGGGTCTTCGGGGCACTCCAAGGTTCGGCACACGTCATAGTAGTGACTCCGCTAGGGACAATACTTGAGACTTCGCTTCGAAAGTGCCTTGGTTAAAGTTTACAATTGAGTTTTAATTTAAAAATTTCATATTTTTTCGAAATTATATTGCATCTCATTAAAGCCTTAGATCTATGCTAGTTTGGTCCCTCTTTCAACCCTGATGCATTCCCGAAGCACAACCCTACGTTCACTTAATATAGGGAAGTGTTAAGGATAATCAGCAGGCCAAGCCTCGTACCATCATGGTATATTAATTGGAGACCCGATCGGTCATTATGCTTGTGATGAGCTAGACTCGTTGGCAGGGACCATGCTTGTGTAGCCCTAAAGTAACATCACCCTAGCCAAAGCTCATGTAATGGAAATAGATACTTCCCCTAGGTGGTATGAACCATAATACCTTGCTTGCTATATGGATCATTTTGTATTGGACAGACCCAGATAATTTGACTGGTCATCTAATCGAAGGCTTTCATGCCTCGATAGGCCCATGTCGATTTATTCGGACTGCCTAAACACACAATGGTCAAAACTCATGCGTATGCACATTAGTTAAGAGAGGTTATGCTGCCGATTTCCCATCGTACACCATGCGCGTCCATCGAGTTCCCTGTTAACCCATGGGCCAAGCCCACCTAGGACGAGACCGCACGACCTCTTATGTGGGGGCAATAAGGTTGGAAGGATCTATCTGCTTGCATGTGGTTGTGGATGATGCATTGCATATTCATGTCATTAATGCATAAATAAATTTTTTTTTATTTTCTCCCTATGTATACATCCTATTCTTTGCATATAATTATTACATGTACATATCATCCTGTGTATAGTTTTTCACATGTTTCACATGTATCATTGTAATCTCTTTTAGCCATTGTATACCACTTGCATAGCACGATCATGCATTACATATCCTTCATGCATCATTCTAACTCCTTGCTTTTCATCCATTGTAGACCATTTGCTTGGGTGGTTTAGGGTTCCCAACAGTTGTCTAAAGAGTGATCAGAGTTTGGGTTGGTTGACAAAGATTTAACATCCTTGCCAGAGCACCTAAAGGTAGTAGAAATGACTGGCCCTTCGCAACAGATCGAAGAGACTCGTACCTTGATTGCCCATTAGATGGATAAAAGTTTTGAAGAGCTTGAAAAAAGGCTATTGGCTGTGATCAAAGAAAGAATGGATGCCATGGCGCTTGTTCTACAAGCTCAACTTCTGGCAACAACTACGCTTAACCAGGTTGAGTCGGCCATTATCAAGAAGGCCTATACCGAGGAGGTTGCAGCGTCTCCTTTTGCTTGCAAACCCAGAGCCAAAGGGCTATTTATTTTGCCAGTTGAACGAGGAAGAGGCAAGAAGCTTGCTCTAGAATACAACTATATTCCTGAAGAAAAAGATATCCCAGCAGTGATGCAAGTTCTAAATAGTAAACCGTCAAGGGCAGGATATGATTTAAGGTCAGGCTCAGGTCCGCACTTAAGTGAAATATTGGAGGGGTCTTTGATGCGGTTACAAGAACAAGTAAAAAGGCAAAAAGGAATAGAGCCTTCACAGTCAATAGACATCCCTAGGTCCTCATGCACAAAAAAAGACACAGCTGATCTTGGAAAAGAAATTATAAAGTCAAAGCTTACAACTACCAGAGTGCCTCTCAATAAAACTGTTACTGGTCCTTCAAGTCTAAGAGTGGGTTGTTATGATAATAGCAGTAGTGCCCAAAGGATAGGAAAAGCGCCAACCACAGAAGTGAATCGAAGGCATTTTTCTAATTTAGGCAGATCCTTATCCTGGGTCCTCAAGAGACTGATGAAGGAGGGGATATTACAGCCCTTGCCGGCTAGGCCCGCTAGAAGCCAGGGACAGCTCGATCATAAAGAGGATCAGTATTGCCCCTTCCACCAGCACACCGGGCATACCACAGACGATTGCAAGACCTTGAGACATGCTATTCAAGATCTGATTGACTCCCAGCAGATCTCTGACCCAGAAAAGTGAGAGGGAAAGAATAAGATGGACTAGGTGCCTAAGTGGAAAGGTAGGACGGTTCTTAGGGATGATAATGGACCATCGACTGCAACAGCTGTGTTGGCAAGAACATAAGTTGATTAGCAATTTAGAATGTTCTTTTTATTTTTTGAACTGTTTAATAATGACATTTTAGTTTCATTAATAAGATGAACGTTTTTGCTTACTTGTGTTATGTCTCTTATGATTTCACTATGCATAATCATGAGCATGACTCATTCATATTTGAAATTGATTCAATTGATGCTACTCCATTTGATCTCAGAAACTTTGGAAAGTCCAAAGAAAATCTTGATAGCATCTAATGTAACTCTTGAAGAGAGATCAAAACTTGAGAGAAATTCAACAAAGTATAGAAAAGGTCTTTGCCTGGACATATGAAGACACGCTAAGAGTTGATCGTGGAATCACTAGGCACATCGTTCAAACCCACCACAATCATGAACCGGCTATGCAGAAGCTCAGAAGATTAAAGCTGGAAGGGGCAGAAAAGGTCAGAAAGAGGAATCCACAAGCAGAACTGAAGCAAAAATTTCTAGTCGAAGTTCAATGCCAGTCTTGGTTGGTCAATGTTGTACCAAATCGAGAAGAGGAGAAGTGCATATATGTGTAAACTATTAGGATTTAAACAAAGCTTATCCTCAAAAGAACAAAAAGAAAAAAGAACAGGAAGTAAAGAACAAATAAAAAAAAAAAGAGAAAAATAAAATACAAAAAAGAGAGAAGGAAAAGAATTAATATGTAGATTGGAAAACAATCATGAGGGGCAAGCTTTGTTCAAATCCGGCTGATCTACAGGTGCCCGTACTTTGCCATTTTTCTTGACTTTCAAAAAGGACCATAAGAATTATATCGAATTGCAATGGATATAGGTTGCTCGAGCTTGGGAATAAGCATCATAGGGGAGATGCGTCCTTTGGCCTCCAATAGACAGGGTCATCAAAAAGAATCCAGATATGTCACTACATTTTCCCGCACCACGCAGGGTTTAAGGACAGAAGGACACCCTATGGTTAAGGCTATAAAGTTGCTCTAGGAGTATGATGTTAAAAGCCACAAGTCCACTCTGTATTGCCCCCAAACCAATAGGGCAGGAGAGACTGCTAACAAGAAGATCTTGATCAAGATGGTTCAAAACTACAAGGATTGGGCAGAGCAATGGCCTTTTGCACTTTAAGCCTGGAGAACAACCATCGGAACATCTACAAGAGTCACCTCCTTATTCTCAATACATAGGGCAGAAGCAGTATGGCCAATAGATTTAAAGCTCAAATCTTTAAGGACAGTCATGGAAGCCCAAATTTTAGAAGCCGACAGGGCACAACAACGGCAGCAGCAATTAAACAAGTCAGACAAGGACAGGTCATGGGATTATTGCCACGGTTAGGTATATCAGAAAACATTCTGCTTGATCATTAGGAAAGACGGCCAGAAAGCATCTGATGAAAGAGAGAGATTCAATTGTCCAGCAAATGAGACCAGGTGTTCCAGGCATACGGGATAGGTTTAGGCTAACATGAGAGGACCCCTTGTCCTTCAAAGATTATTATCTAGGACAGCGGCAATAGGCAGCGATAAAGATGACTTCAAAGAACCAGTCAACGTAGACGAACTCAAGAGGGTCCATGGCTAAAGACTTAAAAATTAAAAGAAGAGAATAAAAGTTCCGCGGGTTGAAAACCAAAAAAGGGTGGCCTTGCTAAAAATAGGCGCCCCGTCAGGGTGAAAAAAAAATAAGGCATCCTGGGCAAAAATTAGAGGCTCGAGAGAAAATGTCCAATCAAGAAAACCCGAGAGGGCTGATTGGAGACTGGAGTTTAATGCTTACAAGATATACTCTGGGATTAGATGTAGTTTTTCATTTTGAATCAATGTTAGATAATGATCATGTATAGAGAAATCATACCGAAATGTACACAATCTTTGCGATTACATGTGTTCGTTGTTTTCTAGTTCATTTATAAAAAGAGAAATGTTGTTCATTGCTAAATGCTTGAAATCTAAATGGCCACACTCTGCTACTGCTCTCACCATTCGGATATCTAAGTCGATGAATTCTGCTATCGATTGCGGGACTGAGCACCTACCTCTTGAATGCATTAGTGGGAGCGAAAGAACAACCCCCGATAGATGGCATAATAGTCTTCATCGACAGCTTTCCCAAAGGCTATGGTATGGAGGTAAGAGCCGAAGATAAAGGTCCACCTTGGAAAGATAAGGGATGCCTCACTACATCATTAATCCCTCTAAACTATCGAGCATAATGAGCGGTAATGTAAAACGCAGCCTCATGAAGCCCTAGAGAACCCGATCCTCATTCGCTACCTCACCTCATCTGGCATCACATTCATCTAGAAAGTCAACGGAATGCAACTGATGCCTAGAGGGAAATACCATAGAGAATAACTGCTGATTACCCTAGGAAGGGACTTTGATAGTATCTTCAACTTTTCTTGCAGCCGTACCGGAAAGGTAGGAGAGTCTCAAAAAAAAAAAGAGGCCGTTAGAGATGAAAACCGTGACTGGCGCTCTAAGCAAAAGTTAGGCCAAAGGGCAGGGTGAAAACCTGGGAACAGGCAGTCTGTCCTACAAAAAAATGAAATAAATAAAAGCCGCTGGATTGGGTTGGGTCCATTCCAGGCAAAAATTAGGCACGGGGTTATGTGAAAATCCCTAAAGGGACGCATTTCCCGCTAAGAAAAGCTAGTGTGAAAATCCACAAGGGATGCACTACCTTTAAAATAATGACTTTTGAAGCCTGGAGCGATAAGGCAGCATTACTTCATATAAATTTCCTTTAGGCAGGTAGTGCATAATGCAGAACTTAATACAGAGTCATGGGGGCAAAATGCTCATTGACCGGGGGGCAAAGATACACGCGGGTCAGTTCTATTTGAAAAGAGTGTGGGTCAGAGTGCCTAAAGCCAAGATGATGCTTTTCTAGATCCTCGGGGGCATCAGACAACGTGAGCAGCCGAGCAGTACCCTCGATGAATCCCTTAACCACCTAGGATGTGGTCTATCCATTTTTGCATATCACATTCATCCCATATGCATAGATCTTTTGCATATCCCCCTGAGTATCACGTGCATTCAGTCCTTTACACTTATGGTTGTACACATAATTCTTGTACATTAATCCTTTGCTCATGTTTTCTGTATATAGTTTTGTATGTATATTTCACACACATAATTCCATACGCACACACAATCTTTTGTATATATTGCTGTGTATATGACTCTGACGGAAAGGTCCGAATAGACCTCATGAGCAAGGATGGTACAAGGGACGGATTCAGCTCAACATTATCGGCCACTGTATCCAGCATAAAATCAGGTGAATGCGTACAGAGGTGGAATGCCCAGAAGAACAAGCCTATTCGGGCACATCATGCTAAGGGCAATCTAGAATCGCACAAATCTACAGAAGTTGAGATCTTTTGAGAAGCCCACACATACTTGAGTTGAAGACAATCAGATGCAAAAGTGGGCCAAGGTACAGTTTTGACTCTACATCGGTGCTCATCCATGCCAAACAATCGGATCAAGATAAAGCCCTCATGAGAATGGAATCTCAAGGACCTGCTCCCAAGAGGGAAAAGAATAAGCCTTTCCATGCACACCATGCCAGGGGGCAATCAGGTAAGTTTCTCTATCATAAGATGTACGCTCACACACCTCACACAAAGCGTACAAAATCCGGATTCAAATGTATGTATATTGCACACACATGATTCCACACACGTGCATAATGTTTTGTATATATACATGGCTCAAATGAAGCGTCTGAATAGACCTCATGCTTAAAGATGATCCAAGAGATGAGTTTAGCTTAACATTGTTAGATTCATGCCATGCCGGGAACCACTAAGTAAGTTTCTCTGTCATAAGAGGCACGCTCACGCACATCGCACAATAAGTGTACAAAAAGCCAAATTCAAATGTACAAATTCTCAAACAAAATAAATGTATAAGGATACAAACTCTCAAACCAAAAACAACACAAAGAAAAATGACAAAATGACGGAACAAAACAAAAAAGAAGAATACATTTTCAAGGCCTTGAAAATCCAATATACTGTAAAAGTTCAAATGCATTCAAAAATGTGAAAACACAAAAGAAACAAAATAAGAAAAAGACAGAAACAAAAGACGAAAACAAACTAGAAAAATTATCCGCCTGCAGGCAAGCAACAAAACCTCTAATCTTTTTTCTTTTCTCTGATCTATTTTCCTCTCTGGAGGCTCAACGTCAAATTCTCTCACCTTCTTGAGAAGTACGCAGGTCTTTTCAACAAGGAAGCTACGTCGGAGATGATAGAGGAATCAATGTCTAGCATGTCACAGTCGGTACAATCAAGAGAATGGCATATGTGCTTTGAAAGTTTAGAAAAGACTCAGGAAAAACCCAAGAGGATGATATTCCCCGAATTATCTTCCACGGGAACAACCAACCGTCCTTCAGGGGGGCACCCGTCTGACATCGACCCAAACATGTATGCACTGCCACAGGTAAGCATCTCATTTATATACCTTGCACATTTGCTTTTCCTTTTTTTTTTTTGTAGAAAAAAGAAGAAGAGGCTCAGGATAAGCGCCAGCAAAGAAAATGATGAATAAGTCACCATACCGACCTAAGGATGGTCGACAGATCAGACATTGAACTAGCCGGATGGGGGTTAGCAGATCAGACATTGTACTAGCCAGATGGGGGATAGCAGATCAGACATTGAACTAGCCGGATGGGGGTTAGCAGATCCGACATTGTACTAGCCGGATGGGGGTTAGCAGATCAGATATTGTACTAGCCGGATGGGGGTTAGCAGATCAGATATTATACTGACCGGATGGTGGTTAGCAGATCAGATATTATACTGACCGGATGGTGGTTAGCAGATCAAATATTGTACTGGCCGGATGGTAGTTAGCAGATCAGATATTATACTGACAGGATGGTAGTTAGCAGATAAGATATTATACTGACCGGATGGGGGTTAGCAGATAAGATATTGTATTGACCGGATGGTGGTTAGCAGATTAGATATTATACTGACCGGATGGTGGTTAGCAGATCAGATATTGTATTAATCGGATGGTGGTTAGCAGATATTACACTGACCGAATAATGGTTAGCAGATAGGATGTTACACGGGTCGGTTGGAGGTTACCAAGGTTATGCTGTGCAAGCCCAGAAGCGGCTACCAAGACAGAACGTTGAATCACATGCGGTAGAACAGATCACAACTGAGTTGCAGTTAGAGAACACTGCATCTCACAGATACTGCGCGAGCCGAGATGAGGCAAGTAGAACACATGCGGTAGAATAGATAGTAACTGAGTTACAGTTAGAGAACACTGCATCTCACAGATACTGCGTGAGCCGAGATGGGGCCAGCAGAATACCAGCTATAAAATAGATCGCACACCGAGGTTGTAGTCAGAGAGTATTACATCTCACAGATACCGCGCAGGCCGGGACGAGGCTAGCGGATAACCAGCAGTAGAACAGATCGCAAACAGAGGTTGTAGTCAGAGAGTACTGCATCTCACAGACGCCGTTCAGGTCGTGATAAGGCTAGCGAATCACTAGCAGTAGAACAAATCGCAAACAGACGTTGTAGTCAGAAAGTACTGCATCTCACAGACACCGTGCAGGCCGGGACAAGGCTAGCAGATCACCAGCGGTAGAACAAATTGCAAACAGAGGTTTTAATCAGAGAGTACTGCATCTCACAGACACCGTGCAGGTCGAGATGAGGCTAGCGGATCACCAGCGGTAGAACAGATCGCAAATAGAGGTTGTAGTTAGAGAGTACTGCATCTCACAGACACCGTGCAGGCCGAGATGAGGCTAGCAAGACACTAGCGACAGAAGAGATCGCACACCGAGGTTTTAGTCAGAGAGTACTATATCTCACAAGCACCATGCAGGTCGAGAAGAGGCTAGCAAGACATCAGCGATAAAAGAGATCGCACATCGAGATTGTAGTCAGAGAGTACTACATCTCACAGACTCCGTGCAGGCCAGGACGAGGCTAGCGAGACACCAGCGATAGAAAAGATCTCACACTGAGGTTGTAGTCAGAGAGTACTACATCTCACAGGCACCGTGCAGGCCGAAAAGAGGCTAGTGGGACATCAGCGATAGAAGAGATCGCAATAAAGGTTGGAGTTAGAGACACTGCACCTCACACCGTGCATGCCAAAACGAGGCCAGTGGGACAGACTAGCCACCGTGCAGACCAAGATGAGGTTAGCGGGGCACCAGTGATAGAACAGATCGTAACATAGGTTGGAGTTAGAGACACTACACCTCACACCATGCAGGCCGAGACGAGGCCAGCGGGACAGACCAGCCATCGTGCATGCCGAAACGAGGATAGCAGGGCACACGCGATAGAACAGATCGCAACGGGATTGTAGTCAGAGAGTACTATAGCTCATAGACACCGTGTAAGCCGAGATGAGGTCAGCGGGACAGACCAGCCACCGTGGATGCCGAGACGAGGAAAGCGGGGCACACGCGATAGAATAGATTGCAACGGGATTGTAGTAAGAGAACATTGCATCTCATAGAAACCGTGCAAAGCAAGATGAGGCCATAAGGACAGATCAGCTACCGTGCATGCCGAGACGAGGACAGCGGGGCACACGCGATAGAAGAGATCGCAACGGGATTGTGGTTAGAGGACACCGCATCTCACAGATGTCGTGCAAGCCGACCGGAGGCAAGCGGGACAATGCAATAGAAAAGATTGCAAACGAGCCACATTCGGATAGCACTACAGCTCAACGACAATAAGTCGCAACATTCCACACGGCAAAAGGTAAGGGCTGCCTCAGGTACGCATCTCTTTCCTTTCTTCTCTGAATTTTGGCTCATCTAGGCACTAGTGCACTAATTTCCCCAAAATTTGGGGCAACTGTATACACCAAGTCCTGAGGCAGCCCAGATCAGAGTTACCCAATGATGATAAGATGCCTTTTCACAGGCAAAAAGGTTGAAAGTGATGATTTCCTTGTCAAATTTGCATTTTAGAGTGAAAAAATAAAAAAAATAATACAAAATATTTTAAAAATTAGATTTGAGAAATTATAATATTTTTAGTTTAATTGAAAAATTAAAAAAATAAAAAAAATAAAAAAATAAATTTCGGAGCGTTGGCCGCGTGGCAGCGCGCGCGCGATTGTCCGCGGGCATGCTGGGCGAGCACTCTCGCCCAGCGTGCGCGACGGACGCCCGCCGCTCGCCAGCGACGGGCGCCCGTCGCCCCTGTCCGCCCATCTGCTGTCGATTTTGCCCCAAATTGCCTTTTTTTCGATTTTTTGACCTAAAAATCAGTTTTTTATCCCTTTTTTAAGGTTTTAAAGGATTTTTTCCATTTTAAAAATTCAAATAGATAATATCTGATTTCATTAGGTTTTATCCCTTTAATTATTTTTATTTTCTTAAGATAAGAAAAAAGGATGAAAAAATCAAAGGGGAATTTTTCTAGAGTTTTTTCTTCATCTTTTTCTTCTTCTTCCTTTAAAACTCTCTCAAAAAAAAATTTTCAGATTTTCCCTAAGCAAAAATCAAAAGAGAAAAGTTCATCTTTCATTCTTTTTCTAACATAATTTCTTCTAAACATATATTTGGAAGGAGTTTTGTTGTTTGATTTAATTTTGAGACAAATACAACAATTATTTGCTCTCAAAATTCTTTTTTTCTTTTTTATTTTTGTTCAATTAAATTTTTTCATTGATTTTCTTTTGAATCTCTTTTTGATGGAAAATTAATTTTGATACAAACAAAATAAGTGTTTGTTATCAAAATCTAATTTTTTTCATTTGATTTTCTAAAAATATTTTATTTTGAGATAAACAAAATCATTGTTTATTCTTAAAATCATTTTTTTTCTTTTAATCAATAAATTTTTTTTTTATCAATAGTATTTCTTTGGGCAAAGAAATTAATTCTTTGTTCTTAAAGAATTTTTGATCATTTTTCAATCTTTTTTTTCCGGAATAAAATTCCAACATTATCATGTGTTTAACTCTAATCTTGCAAACCACAAACAAAGAAATCAATATCATTTTTACCTTCATCGAATCCGAAACTCTGGGGGTAAAGATTCTGAGCTTCATATTTATTTTATTTTATTTTATTTATTTTGTTTATATTTAATTTATTAAGATGTATATTTTTGTTATTCTCATTTATTTGTTTATTCTATGTCTTGTGAGTTTATTCCATTTAATGTTTATATAATATTATTGCTATTATTAGTTTATTATCATTCTCTTTCATTATTATTTTCATTACAGTTGTTTAATATTATCATATTATTTTATTATTATTCATGTATATATTGATTTTTTATTATTTTTAACATGTAATTAATATATTTTACTTTAATTCATCATTATTTTTAACATGTAATTAATAAATTCATTTTAATTGATATTTTTACCATGTGAATGTTTTAAATTAATTGTGATTATATTAATTAACCATGTCATTTATTTAATTGCTATCATTATTTTGTTATTCATTTTTTATCATTCCTTTATCATTGTCATTGCTATTTATTCATTCATTTATTTATTTTCATTATTCATCATTATTATTATCATGTTCATATTTTTACATATTAACTCATTAACATGTTTTATTTATTCCAGTTAAATCATTTAATTCTTTTACCATTTAATCTATATTTTCATTTATTTTGATTTGTTAACATTTTAATTCAATTATCATTCTTTCACATCACCTTGTTTTATTTTAATTTTTCATTCATTTATTATTATTTAATTGATTTAATTACTAACATCATTTATTTGTATTTTATTTTTATTTCACATCTCATTTTCGCTCTTGGGCATTTTTGCGAGCACGCGAGGAGATCCAGAAGGCTCATTTTAGGGTTAAATATTCATTTGCTTCATTTGTAATATTTTATTTACTTGGATTTTTCATTTATTTTGCCATGTAATTTTCTTATAAAATTATTTATTTTAGGCCTGCTAGAAAGAAAATCACTAAACCATTTTTTATTAATTAATTTCTAATCTTTCCTAATAAAAATGGGACCAATGTCTCAGTTTTCTCCATCCAAAATCATCACATCAAAAATTATTTTATAATAAAAATACATCCGAGGACCAATGTCCTCATCCATCAATGAACATCCCGTTTTATGTATGGTTTGTACTTTATTTATAATGGGGGTTGTATTCCGCACCTAGTTTTGTTGTAATTTATTTTCATATGCTTTATTTTTAATTCTGCTTTATTTACCACTTTTTCTTGAGTGGATGACATGCGCTTTAATTAACTGCATTAGAATGAATGAGAAATAAGATGAAACTCTAAATTTAAAACTCGACTATAAAATTAACCAATGTATGAATAAATGGGAAGTTCCGAACCCACTCTGGTCTTAAGCTCAACGAGGTTAGAGGACCATCTTAATGTTTCATTGGGATGAGGCCTCCAAAATATCTCTTGTTGCCCACCAAAAGGCCCAACTCGAATAATCCTAGGCTCCACGGGGTTAGAGGATCATTCTAATGTTCTATTGGGATGAGGTCTCCAAGATCCATCTGGCTTGCCCAAAATGGATATACATGTGCCGTCTTATGCTCACTGAGGCTAGATGACCTTTCCCAATGTTCTATTGGGTGGTGACTCCAAGAAACCTCCTTGTTGCCCAACATAGATGCACTTGTAATTCATTACAAGTTTTACTGAACCTCTCTCGAAAGCCCTAAAGGCGGGTCTTCGGGGCACCCCGGGGTTCTTCACGCATAACGGTAAGTCAGCTTCTCTATGGGATTATAACAGCCTTTACTATACATTTGATGGATTAAAAGCAAGAAAAGCAAGGATCTAAGGTTATATCTTTAAACTGAGGTAAGAGAAATAAGTTAGTTTCAATTTATTTATTGGATTAAGATGATAGATTAGGATGTGTTAAGTGTGTTTATGAGGTTATATTTGATAAAAGATGGAAATTGATGAATTTTTTTATTGCTTTGTGTTTTCGGCCATTGAGGAGAAATTAAGGGAAAAGGAGCAATCAAAGGTTAAGGATAAGGATTAAGGAGGTTGTAAAGGCTAGAGCAAGGATATGAGGTTTGTGATTACATAATCTAAGTATTTTCATGTGAAAATTAGGGTTTTGCATTATGTTTATATGGTGAATGTGTGTGAATTGCATGTGTAATTGAAATTGAAGTGATAAATGAGTTTAAGGAGGGTAAATATGCTAATTAGAATGATTAAAGTGAAAGAAAACCAAGTGCAAGTCTTGGTTATAGTGAAACATAATAGTATGTTTAGGTATATTCAGAGTATACCTAGTTATTAAATTAAATTAAAGAGCATGCACATGTGAATTGGGACCTAATTTAATGGAATAAGTAATAAGTAGATGAAAAATAAAATGATAGGGTAAAGTGCTAAGAGTGGCCGAATGGGTTAAGAAAGAAAATGGGGTAGGTTGTATGATATACATGATAAATTAGACAAATGAATGAATTAGAAGTGAAAGAAAGATTGTAATGAAAAGAATTACATGAAAACAGAATAATGAACTTAATCAACCAAAGATTTAATGAGTGCATTTAATGATATTAAGGCTATAAAATGATAATGTATGTGATTTGAAAGTGTATGAATTTAATTGAAATTATAAGAATTTAATTGAGTATTTTGAGAATATTTTCACATTATGTCCATGGTGGGAAATATTGGTAATTATTGAAATAATTAAAATTTTACATATATTGATGTTAGTTTTGATTAAATGGAAAAACTAAAATTGAAATGATAAGAAAAGACTGAGAGTGGCTTTGAAATGAATTTATGGCCACTTACTATATTGAGTATACTTATATACAATAAGTATACGATTAGAATTGTGCTTAAATGATAAGAATAGTGATTGATTAATGTATTGAAATGATAAAGAAGTGAATGAAATGTAAACGTATGTGAAGGTGTTAAAATGTGAAATGTATATTTAAAAGATAATTGAGAAAGTATTGCCCTTAGTAGTGTCTGGCAGTCTAAATCTGGCTTAGGATATGTTTGGCTAGCCATAGGGACACCTATATCGCAATGCAAGTTATGACGACTTGCTTTACTATGGCAGATTCGCAATGGTCTCCCATAGTGCATTGTTATATGTTACATCTTATACGTTACATGTTATATGTTTAGTGAAAAGTGATAGAGTGTTCCTTTTGGGTCATTCCTCAGTGTAATGCAGTGGACTTATGGGGTCCACATCCCGTGTATCTAGTCTATAGATTTTCTGCTGGGATTATACTAGGGGCATAATGGTGAAATGGCATAACATAATGGTAAAATGATATAAAAATGTGAAAAGTGAAGTGAAAATGACAATTTGTATGAAAAATGGACTTAAATGAAAGAAAATGTAAAGTTTAGGGTGAAAAGGAAATTTACCCAAATAGTGAGTTAAACGAGTAAATAATGTTACAATGACATGAAAATGTGAAAAGTAAAGTAAAAATCAGAATTTGAAAGAAAAAGGGCTTACATGAAATGAGATAAAAAGTTTAAGGACTAAAACGTAACTTACCGTGAAAACAATTAGTTGGGAGACTAATTGATAAAATTATGTGCTAAGATGTGAATAAATGTGGAAATGTAGTAAATAAATGGAAAAATTGTAAATAAACGTTAAAGGAAGGGCAATGTGTTAATTTGTTTAAAGTTTAGGGGCAAAACAGTAATTATGTGTGAAAGTAAGTTTATAAAAAATAAAATTAAAATGACAATTATGTAAAGAATGTAAAGTTTGGGGACTAAAATGTAATTTGATGTAAGAATGTTAAATTAAGGACTAATATGTAATTTGTAAGTCAAATAATGATTTAAGATGAAATGAGAAATGAACTAGTGGCAAAATTGTAATTATGACGTAAAAGTGGCATTTTTGTAATTAATTTAAAGATTAGGGACTAAAGCTAAATTTTACCATAGTGATGGTATGTAATAGAATAACATGAAAAGTGAAGTGGTAATAGGTTTAATAATAAAAATAATCAAATGAATGATTAATGGACCTAATTGCAATGTAACAGCTTAATAGGGACTAATATGTAAAAGTGACACGAAAGTAATAAGTTGAGAACTAAAACGTAATTTACATGTACAATAAGTAAATAGGTGTGAAAAGAATGGCAATACTATGAAAATGGTAAGTTGTATGTTAATAATAATAACAAAATGAATAAGTTAAGAATTAAATTGTAATTTGCTTAGAATTAGGTCAGATCAAGAATTATAGTGTAAAATGACACTGATTAAGGAATTAACTAAAGTAAAATGTATTATAGAAGTATATGAAGTGAAATAAAGGGAATGAAGTGAATGCATTAAAGTAAATGTAATATAGAAGTGAAAGGTATAAACGTAGAGATTTAAAAGTTAAAGGAGTAGAATGGTTAGTTTATAAGAATTGGGGTTAAAACGTAAATGAAAAGAAGAGAAGTTAGATGATAAGATAAGTGAAAAATGTTAAAATGAGAATTAAAAGAGTAATAAACCAAAGAGTAAGTTTAAAGGGCCAAAGTGGATATATTACAAGTAAGATAACAAGTTAAGAGTAGGAAGTAGATAAATAGTGTAAAATCGTAATTAAAGTAAAATAAAGAGTAAATTCGGAATTTTTAAAAAAATGAAGGACTAAATAGTAATGTGACATGGTTAAGTCTAAAAGTGAGGACTAAAGTGTGTGCATGTATATGTGTGCCTAAGTTAGAATTGAAAATTATTAGATTCATAATCACCACTGAGTATATTTAATGCTCAACACGAAATTTATTTGACTACATGTCGGTACTGAGTAAGGCGTCTGAGGAGCAGGCATGCTATCAGCTTTGAGAGCAAGCTGGACCTTTGGACTGCAGCTAAGAATAGCATGTTTATCGTTGATAGTGGCATGTATATGTAAAATGTTAGCAATGATTTTGTACCGTGTATTAGAGATATGATAAATTATTATTGAATAATATGATGTGATGTTTGGATTGCATCGAATGTAACTTGTTATTGACTTGACAGTTTACAAGAATAAATGAAAGAATAAGTGGAAAAGAAAAGAAAAAAAAATTATCGCATTTGCCATAAGCATCTATTGGTAGGGTGTTACAATTTATTAGTATCGGAGCAAGTTTTAGCGATTCTAAAATCGGAGTGGGATTAAATGATTAGATTAAGTTCATATACATGCCAATTGATGCAAAAGAGTTTGAACAGTGTACATTTAGACTAGGATATTTTATTGAGAAATCTTGGAAGTTATAGTGTTATAGTGAACAAATTGTATACAGATTGTATTATTAGTTCACAAGGATGTGTTTTCTTAGCTAATTTGACTGAACTCTCTTTCTGTGAATTTGATGTTATTTGAAGGATGGATTGAGAATGCCATTAGGGTTATGGTTGTGTTAGGATGCAAACAATCTGTAACTTAAATTTTGAAGTTCTTGCTTTTGGAAAAAGGGAACTTAAGCTAGTGTAGTTTTCTGCATCCTAAATGAGAAAAAAGGATGAATTACTACAGTTATGGGCTAATTATAGGCAAAAATAGGTCATTGCAAAGATGAATAGATATGTAAAGGCAGTATTAGGAATGATTTGGACTGTGTGAAGATGTAAAGTAGCACATTGTGACAATGACGGTTGACGCTGATTTGAGTGAGACGACTTGTTATTTGGATAGTAATTTTGACAATTCCCAAAATAAGCTACCATTGTCTCTAGACAGTAGCATTTGGGAACAAGGAAACATCTTTGACTATTTGATTTTGGTAAATTTCGAGGACGAAATTTCTTTTAGTATGGGAGAATTGTAATGGTCCCAATATCGGTTTAGCCGTGAATAGTATTTTTCGATAGTGAATAGTGATTTCGAGGCGAAAAGTACACTCGGAGGTGAAAAATATTTTATTTGACTATCAGAAACTATTAATAATAACGAGTTCAGGTTAAAATTTGGAGTGGATTTGAGGTCAAATCGGTCCTCAAAAGTCGAAAATAAGAAAAAGTCACGGTTTTGATTCAAATAGTGACTAGGTTGACTGAGAGTTTGATCGGACCGTGAAAGATGTTGTGGACCTTAGAAAAATAATCTAAAAATATGGACGTACTCGTATTGATGAGTAGAATTATATGGTAATGAAAGATCTAGCTTATGCTGACACTAAAAAATTGGTTTATTGGACTGATAAATAATTATCGGACCGAGAAATGTTTTCCGATTGACCCAAAAATATTTTTGAAGTCTAATGAATATATGTTAAGAATTATGGAGTTATTTCTATGAGAAATTAAACTTAGGAAGCATGGACAAAGTTACGATTTCGGTTTGAATAGTACTCAAGTTGACCAGAGTTTTGATTGAGGCCTTAAAAATAGCAAATTTTAACACCCCGATACCCCCGTTGGAAGGATACCGGAGTGCCACGCACACGAACTCATATACAAACTCAAATACATATACATATACTCCAATAAGTTAAGAAAACAAATACTTTAATCAAAAGATAACAAATCCATATATATATATAACCATATAGTTTCTACAAAAGGGATTTGTAAATGATAAACTTATACATATACAAAATAATTCTTTTACAAATATTACATTTCCAAAATCAGTTTCCATAAACAAAATACAACGGAAGACAAAAATAAACTCCAACTATGGACTTCTAGTGGCCGACCAGCAGATGTCCGACTCCGAAATGAACCTATCACCTACACAGGAAAAGAGCCCGTGCTAAGCGATAACGCTTAGTAGGGAGGAACAACACATGTATGTACATATAATCGCAACAAATATATATATATATATATATATATATATATATATATATATGCTTAACAATAACCAAAAGCATAAAAACATATATAACTCAAACTTATGACAAGTATTCATCACACACATGCATATCGGAATATACCATTACTTATTCATCATATGCATATACACAAGATAGAGGAATTAATCATTTAAATCCAAAAACAAATATTATATTTCATCATGTCATAACGCATATACATATACATGTAACATATATTCATTTCATATACATAACAGCTTCATACTTCGAACTCGTATAATAACTTCAAGTAATAGCCTGATTACTCGCTAACTAGTGGATACGGGTACTAATGATATTGATAGGACACAATATCCCAAGCATATGGAGACGTGAGTCTCAAAACATTTTATAATCATGTATACCCGAAGGTATACCAAAGACCGAGGTCTCAAACATCTTATATGACCCAAACGGGGCCCGCATGCAGCAAATAACATATAGCAGCTGTACTCACACCCTGACCCTTGATAAGCGCTTATCTATCCACTATTATGACTGTTAGGCTCAACTAACAACTCAATCATGATCTAAAATAATTATCATATAATAGAGAATATATCAAGTAATTATTATACAATTTCATGTATAAATGTATATTTATCAATTAGTACAGACATATAAACCATATACAAATCTTATTAAGAACATATAATTTGTCAATTAATAGGCCATATAAGACAAATCATGTGTCATGTAGTAGAAACCCATGTAAAATAAGCTTGTGAAATTCATTTTTAAAACAAGGCAGGAAAGGCTCACTGTCGCACTCATGACAAGAAGTCGCGCTCGCGACAGTAGCCAGGGAAGAGAGGCCAGTCATAAGTCGCATATGTAGTCGCGACTCGTGACGCTAACGCCTTGCAGAAAAGGGACGTTCACGAGTCATGATCCTCACTCACGACTCGTGACTGCCTACCAGGAAAAAGGCATGAGGCATGAGGCATCTTCACGTGTCGTGAGCCATCTTCACGACTCGTGAAGAGGCTTCACGAATCGTGAAGATGCCAGGCACAAACTGCCGAGTCGTGCTGCCTCCTCACAACTCGGACAGAACATCACAGCGCACTGCACGAAAAGGTGAACTTCGTGATTCTGTCGCGATCGCGACAAGCATCGCGCTCGCGACAACATCGCGTTCTTCAAATTCTCAGCAGAACACGCAAAACCCAGAGTTCATCAAAATCAAAACCCATTTTATCCAACATCATATATCATGCAAAATCACATAAACACGTACCTCTAGTGCTCTCCAATCATGCCTATAACAAATATAACTCAAATTACACAATAATTATTCAAATCAAACAACATATACTGAAGTTGCAAAAACCCAGAAATTCATCTCATATTCATGTTCAAACTCTTCAAGAATTGACATGCAAAGCCTTATAATTCTTATATCTCAAATCATATACACATATCTATGAACACTTACATTTACATGTAACAAAACACACACTTAACAAATAATCACATATTAACCCAAGATCCAGAGAGAAATGGACAACCATTCTCAAATATACACAGTCAAATGCAAACACCCAAACTTGGAAATGTAGTTCAACCCGCTAGCTTCAAAATCCATTCTTCTCTTTTCCTTTACTCTTTCACCTTTCTTCAGATTCTTGCAAGCAACCAACCAAAACAAAACCCAATTAACCCATGCAATCAAAACCATATAATCCCAATTCACACCCAAACGAAACAAGAAGGAGAAGAAGAAGAATCAAGCCACTAAACAACAACCACTTACCTCTTGGAACACTTGTGATCTTAAACCCTAGCTCAACCTTAAGGAACACCCACATGCAAAACTTGAGAATAGAAAATGGAGAAGAGAAGGTGAGAGAGAGAACGTGAGAAGGTACAAGCAAAGGGAAATAGCAAATAGCTTCCACAGGAAGTAACAATTCCTGCTTTCCCTCTCTCTACTCCCTTCAAATCACATTCAATGCTCCCAACAACTCATAAACATGTCACTCATTCATTGGACCTCTTTTTGATCTTTCTTGACTTTTCTCTTAGTCCTTGGCTTTTCCCTTATAAATCCTTGGCAAATTACATATCACTCACTAACAACAATTCTTTCATTAAATACTTTAAATTACTCTTCAATTAAGTCCTTAATTCACTTGCACAAATTACCAAAATACCCTTTAATAATCCAATTACACATACAATTCTACCAGGCCATTTTTGGGATGTGACAACTCTCTCCTCCTTAAGAAATTTCATCCTCGAAATTTCCCCACTAAGCACTTATATCCCAAAACCAAAATCAAACTCAAAAGAAACTAAACAAGTCAACACTTACCGGAAGGACCTGCAGCTTTTGGAGTATCCTCTCTAATAATCACATAGACTCTAGCCGGAGCATACTCTCCCGTAGTACCAGGTCGCTGCACCGATTCCGATGGGGCCCGAGGAGCTCTATTTCTGTCCCGAGTACTTCTTGTTGCATTTGATTTACCTCCACCCACTTTACTTTCTTATTGGCTCTTATTCTCTTGCTGATCGGGGCAATTAGCAAACCGATGCTCCATAATTTCGTACTTGAAGCATGTACCTGTGATCTTCCGACATGTGCCCCAATGATACCTTTGGCAATGCTCACACTTCGGTGCTCTACTCGTGGGCGGTGCTACACTTCCCACCTCAGAAGACACTTGAGCAGTCCCTCTAGTTCCTTGTCCTACCGGAGCACCTTTTGACTTCTTATTACTAGCAACTCCACCATCTGGTGCTCTCCTCTTCTGTTCTATTCTTTGCTTTGCCAATTCTGATTCTTCCAACTTAATCGCCGCTGCCACTAACTGGTAATATCAAACCGGATGCATAACTACCATAGCTGACAATGGACCTCTAATGACTTCTCTTAATCCTCCCTGAAAATGCTGGCACTTAAAGTCTTCCATCAACAGCTGTTCGGGAACATACTTGGTCAACCGGCTAAACTCTTTCTCGTAGTCGCTGGTCGACAAATTCCTCTGCTTCAAATTGATAAATTCATTCCACTTTGCCTCCTGATAGGCCTTGGTCACATATTTCTGCTCAAATTCTTTCACGAAGAACTCCCATGTCAATTCAGCTAGTCTATGGGAATTGAGAAGCATAAGCTTCCACCAATTATATGCTAATCCTTGCAAAAGTGATACAGCGCAAGTAACTCGTTGATGCGGAGGGCAAGCTATCTCTTGTAGAATCCGATCAATTCTCTTTAACCAGAATTTTGCCACATCTGATTCGTCCAAAGAGGTTCCATGGAATTCTTCTGCTCCCCTTTCCCTTATAAGCTTAGAAGGAGCCTTAGGAGCAGTCAATCTGTCTACCACTTGAAGCAAACCTTGTACTAATGCTGGATCAAAACCATGACCTTCTACTGGTGCACGCTCACATGAAGGTCTATACTAACCGACCGGATTACTTTCGACCGGATTAACACTTTCCATTGTGTCGCCCATATACTCAATTGGATCCGACTCCATTTAGACACTACACAAAATAACATCTGCATTAGGCCATGACTCTAGACAGACTCTCATGTAAAGACTCCATACTCAAACAATCACACAGAACCAGAAATGACTAAACCGACGCTCTGATACCAAGTTGTAACACCCCGATACCCCTGTTGGAAGGATACCGGAGCGCCACGTGCACGAACTCATATACAAACTCAAATACATATACATATACTCCAATAAGTTAAGAAAATAAATACTTTAATCAAAAGATAACAAATCCATATATATATAACCATATAGTTTCTACAAAAGGGATTTGTAAATGATAAACTTATACATATACAAAATAATTCTTTTACAAATATTACATTTCCAAAATCAATTTCCATAAATAAAATACAGCGAAAGACAAAAATAAACTCTAACTATGGACTTCTAGTGGCCGACCTGCAGATGTCCGACTCCGAAATGAACCTGCCACTTACACGGGAAAAGAGCCCGTGCTAAGCGAAAACGCTTAGTGGGGAGGAACAACACATGTATGTACATATAATCACAACAAACATATATATATATGATTAACAATAACCAAAAGCATAAAAACATATATAACTTAAACTTATGACAAGTATTCATCACACAAATGCATATCGAAATATACCATTACTTATTCATCATATGCATATACACGCGATAGAGGAATTAATCATTTAAATCTAAAAACAAGTATTATATTTCATCATGTCATAACGCATATACAAATACATGTAACATATATTCATTTCATATACATAACAGCTTCATACTTCGAACTCGTATAATAACCTCAAGTAATAGCCTGATTACTCGCTAACTAGTGGATACGGGTACTAATGATACTGATACGACATAGTATCCCAAGCATATGGAGACGTGAGCCTCAAAACATTTTATAATCATGTATACCCGAAGGTATACCGGAGACCGATGTCTCAAATATCTTATATGACCCAAACGGGCCCGAATCAAAGACCCAAACAGGGCCCGCAAGTAATAAATAACATATGGCAGTTGCACTCACACCTTAACCCTTGATAAGCGCTTATCTATCCACTAACTATGACTATCAGGGTCAAATAACAACTCAATCATGATCTAAAGCAATTATCATATAATAGAGGATAAATCAAGTATAATCATGTTATTTAATATATACATGTATATTAATCAATTTAAAGTCATATAAATCATGTACAAATCTAAATAATAAAATATAATTTATCAATTAATAAGCCATATAAGACAAATCATGTGTCATGTAATGACAACCCATGTAAAAGAACTGTGAAATTCATTTTCAAAAATAGAGCAGGAAGGCTTCACTGTCGCGCTCGTGACAATCAGTCATGCTCGCGACAGTGAGAGGAAGAGAGGCCAGTCACGAGTCGTACATGCAGTCGCAGCTCGTGATGCTAACACCTGTAGAAAAGGGACAATCACGAGTCGTGATCCTCACTCACGACTCGTGACTGCCAGGAGAAGAGGTCACGAGTCGTGATTCTCGCTCACGACTCATGTCCTTCTCGCCCACAGCCTCACGTGTCGTGAGGCATCTTCACGACTCGTGATGATGCTTGACGCCACTATCGAGTCGTGATGCTTCCTCACGACTCGGACGATACTTCCTAGCATGCAGCGCATGGAAATGAATTACGCGATTCTATCGCGATCGCGACAAGCATCATGCTCACGATAGCATCGTGTTTTCCAATCCCCAGCAGAAAATGCAAAACCCAGAATTCATCAAAATCAAAACCCATTTTCCCAAAAATCATATAAGATGCCAAAACACATAAAAATGTACCTCCAATGCTCTCCAATCGTGCTTATAACAAATATAACTCAATTTACACAACAATTACACAAATCAAAACAACATATATTAAGGTTGCACAAACTCATAAATTCATCTCATATCTATGTTCAAACTTTTCAAAAATTGACATGCAAAGCCTTATAACTCTTCTATCTCAAATCATATACACACATCTAATAAACACATACTTTTACATATATCAAAACACACAATAATAGATATATACATCTCACACAATGATCCGAAGAGACATGGATAAACAACTCCCAAACATACTCAGCCAAATACAAACTCTCAACAATTATATCCACAAATAACTCCCAAACCTCTTGAAGCTCAAAAACCCAGCTCCTCTTCAAGCTTGAACCTTTTCCTTGCCCTTAATCTTCTTCTTGTCACCTATTTCTTGCACAAATAAAACCCAAAAATCTCTTAATCCAAACCCTAGAATCCCAAAATCAAAAGTAAAACCCAGAAGGAGAAGAAGATCAAAGCATATGCAACCAAAAATAAACCACTTACCTCTTCAATCTTGCTCCAAATCTCTATCAAAATCACCCACAACTTGCAAAAACACCAACCAAAGGAGGAAGGAGGCAAGGTAGAAAATGAAGAAGAAAATAGAAAGAGAAAATTGAGAGAGAGAGAAAAATGGGATTGGGCAAAAAGGGCAGAAATCTGTCCCCTTTGTCTCTCCTTTTCTCCTTTCTTTCTTTTCCATTTAATGCCCACACTAACCCCTTGCTAGGTGTCAATCAGCCAATGGTCCAAATCAAAAATATCTTGTCTTATATCACTTTGATCCTTGACAAAACTTTTCTTAGTCCTTGATAATTACCAAACGCTCACTAAAATAACTTATTTCTTTCCCAATTTTAGTTTTCTTTTCAATTTTGTCCGCAAACTAAATTAATTCCACTTGCACAATTACCGAACTACCCCCCAATATATCTGATTACACATGCAATTTCTACTAGGCCATTTTTAGGATGTGACAGAGTGGTCCTTCTAGGTCATTCCTTAGTGCAGTGTAATGGACCTGTGGGGTCTACATCCCGTATATCCAGTCTGCAGATTTTCTACAGGGATTATACTAGGGGAACAATGGTAAAATGGCATAAAATAATGGCAAAATGACATGAAAATGTGAAAAGTGAAGTGAAAACGAGAATTTATATGAAAAAGGGACTTAAATGAAAGAAAATGAAAAGTTTAGGGTGAAAAAGGAAATTTACCCAAATAGTGAGTTAAATGGGTAATAATGTTAAAATGACATGAAAATGTTAAAAGTAAAGTAAAAATGAGAATTTGAATGAAAAAGGGCTTATATGAAAGGAGATAAAAAGTTTAAGGACTAAAACATAATTTACCATGAAAACAATTAGTTGGGAGACTAATTGATAAAATTATGAGTTAAGAAGTGAATAAATTATGAGTTAAGAAGTGAATAAATACCGAAATGTAGTAAATAAATGGTAAAATTGTAAATAAATATTAAAGGAAGGGCAATGTGGTAATTTGATAAAAGTTTAGGGGCAAAACAGAATTATGTGTGAACGTAAGTTAATAAGTGATATGTAATAGAAAAAAATGAAATTAAAATGACAGTTATGTGAAGAATGTAAAGTTTACGGACTAAAATATAATTTGATGTAAGAATGTTAAATTAAGGACTAATATGTAATTTGTAAGTCAAATAATGATTTAAGATGAAAAGAGAAATGAACAAGTGGGAAAATTGTAATGATGACGTAAAAGTGGCATTTTTGTAATTAATTAAAAGATTAGGGACTAAAGCAAAATTTTACCATAGTGATGGTACGTAATAAAATAACATGAAAAGTGATGTGGTAATAGGTTTAATAAATGAAAATAATCAAATGAATGATTAATGGACCTAATTGCAATGTAACGGCTGAATAGGGACTAATATGTAAAATGGACACGAAAGTAATAAGTTGAGAACTAAAACGTAATTTACATGTATAATAAGTAAACAAGTGTTAAAATAATGACAATACTATGAAAATGGTAATTTGTATATTAATAATAATAACAAAATGAATAAGTTAAGGATTAAATTGTAATTTGCTCAGAATTTGGTCAAATCAAGAATTATAGTGTAAAATGACACTGACTAAGGAATTAATTAAAGTAAAATGTATTATAGAAGTATATGAAGTGAAATGAAGGGAATGAAGTGAATGCATTAAAGTAAATGTAATATAGAAGTGAAAGGTATAAAAGTAGAGATTTAAAAGTTAAAGGAGTAGAATGGTTAGTTTATAAGAATTGGGGTTAAAGCGTAAATGAAAAGAAGAGAAGTTAGATGATAAGATAAGTGAAAAATGTCAAAATGAGGATTAAAAGAGTAATAAGCCAAAGAGTAAGTTTAAAGGACCAAAGTGGATATGTTTCAAGTAAGATAACAAGTTAAGAGTGGGAAGTAGATAAATAGTGTAAAATCGTAATTAAAGTAAAATAAAGAGTAAATTCAGAATTTTAAGAAAAATGAAGGTCTAAATAGTAATATGACATTGTTAATTTTAAAAGTGAGGACTAAAGTGTGTGCATATATGTGTGTACCTAAGTTAAAATTGAAAATTATTAGATTTGTAATCACCACTGAACATGTCACACCCCGATTTTCCCCTAGTAGTTTGAGCCATGTTTGCATATGTGTCTGTGTATGTGTTGGCATGTGTTATGGTATTTTTGGATTAAATGCGTGTTTTGTGGGCTTTAATGGGGTGTGGATGCATGTGTATTAGTAGTGTGTGCATTAGTGAGGGTTGGTCTTGAGTGTAGTGTCATGCATGTTTGTAGGGTGTGAGTGGTCAAGTTCCACCCATCTTAGGGTGACGTGTGGCTAGGGTTTTAGGAAGTGGGTATAAATAGAAGGAGAGAGAAGAAGGGCAGTTATTTTACCGCCTCCTTGCCATTCTTCCTCCTCCTCTTTATCCCTCCTTCCTCTTTCTCTTTTCAAGTGTGCCCTAGTGTAAATCCAAGTGGTTTTGGTGGAAATTGATCATCTCTGAAGTTTCATTTGGGTAAGTAGTTGAGTTTTCTTCTTCTTCTTTCTCTTGGTCTATTAGAATGTGTTCTAACTTAGGGCTTTTTGCATTTGTGTGATTCTTGTGTTCCGATTTAGAAGCGCCTACTCGTGATCCCAAGGGAAAAGAGAAGGCCAGTGGGAGTGGAACGTGCAACTAGGAGAGTAGGATTTACAGGTTTGGGAATTTCTGCATTTTCTGTGTTCATGTTGCGGTTGATCGATTTGCTGGAAATATGATGATTTTGAGATGCATATTGGTATAAATGTGATGTGCTTTGGTTGATTTAAGTTATAATGCATGATTTTTGAACTATGAGAGCAGATTTGAGTTGGATTGATGTTGCTGTGATTTTTTTGGATTTTCTACTGTCGGAACTGATGTTTGGTTAATCTTTGAATCGATTGTATTGAATTCTTAAAATTATATTTGTGCTGTTGTTTGTGTTGGGAATGCCGATCTAAGGTACGTGAATTTTGAAAAATGGTTGGAAGTTTTGGGCAAGTTTGGAATAAGGAGTTCTGCAGATTTGGATCGCAGGATCAGTGTGTCCAAGTCCCGATCGAACTACCATCTTCTGATCGGACATGCCTAGAGTACACAACGCTAGGCTATCGATTGCAAGATGGGAAGTTCCCGATCAGGAAATGGAATGCGTGATCGTGCCTTGCTGGGAAGCAAGGTCATGAGACGTGCTGGAAAGCACGACTCGTGACATGGTGATATGCACCTGCATGAGTCGTGCTGGTCAAGCGCGACTCGTGTCCTGCTCTTCGCTTTCCGAACAGACTTTAGCTCTCGGCACTTTGCTCTCGGTCGTTCGCGCGATACTTGGCTTCCGAACGGAAGATGGGAGATCCAATCGGAGAATGCCAAGGAAGAAGCGCGATCCGTGCGAGCTGGACACAAATCACGAGTCACGCACGCAAGCACGACTCGCGACTGGCTTTGAAGCTTCTGCACGAGTCGTGCTGATCGAGCACGAGTCATGCTCCCCTCTGTTTCTTCCCGATCGGCCTTTCGACAGAGTTAGAATGTCGACACGAGTCGTGTCGATCCTTCACGACTCGTGTCCCTGCCTTCCTCTTGCGATTGGCCTTTGGTCACTGTCGCGAGCACGACTCTTGTTGCGATCGCGACAGTGAACCTCCGCTCGGCCTGTTTCTTTCCGAAATTGCCCTGTTCTGTCTAAAATGAATTTCTTGTGTACTCTGCATGAATTTTTACTACTGTGTGATATATATATCATGCTTTTATATGAACAATACTATGATTTCTCTATGATAAATTATATGCTATATTTTGGAACATGACCTGCGAAAGTCAATCTAGTGGATAGTTAGTCATGCCTAATAGAGTTCTTTAGCTGCAGCCCTCTATTCCATTCGGAACCTAATTAGGTCCCCTGTATCGTACCTTGCGAACCTCAATGTGTTTGGATCTTGTTTAAGATCCCCTCAGTAAAATGTTTTTGAAAGGAAAATGTGATGTTGCTTTTCAATTCGTACCCATAAGGTACCGTCATGTGTTCGATTCGTACCTGTAAGGTACCGCTATGTGTTCACTCGTTATCCACTATTGTGAGTCGGCAGGTATATGGTCTATTTTGTTATGATTATGAGAATGTGAACATCCGATCGGTTATGACTATCAACATGTGAAGAAATATGTATATGAATGTGTATATGGACTTACAAATGCTATAAATGTGATTCAGTTATGATTATATTATATGATTATCAGCTTATGCCATATGTATGCGTCTTGCTTTAACGACTACTGTGAGTGGCCATCCATATTATTGTTGTGTTTTCCCCACTAAGCGTTATCGCTTAGCACGAGTGTTTTATTCGTGCAGGTGCGGAAGGTGTCTAGTTTTGGGAGAGTCGCCGCAAGTCAAGCCAACACAGAGGTTGATTATAGGACTTAGCATTTTTGTCTTATGATTATTTTTGGTTATAGTGAACTCTCTATGTATTTATTCTTTTGTTCAGCTTCCGCTTCGTAATTTTGAAAGATGTAATTACTTGGTAATATCAGAATAGTTTTGTAATGAATACTATTATTATTACATTTATGCTTGAATGATCTAATGTTTAAAGGTTTTAATTCTGCTGTATTTTTGTATGTATGAGATATGTTTATTGTTTGATCTGCTTGGTGATACCTTGATTCATACGGCTTCTCACTCCCTTGGGGATGGGTTTGCCTACGTATGGGTAGGGGGTGTTACAGAACATATTTAATGTTCAACACGTAGTTTATTTGACTGCGTGTAGGTATTGAGTAAGACGTCTGAGGAGCAGGCGTGCTATCAGCTTTGAGATCAAGATGGACCTTTGGAGTGTACCTAAGAATAGTATGTTTATCGTTGATAGTGGCATGTATATGTAAAATGTTAGCAATGATTTTGTACCGTGTATTAGAGATATGATAAATTATTATTGAATAATGTGATGTGATGTTTGGAATACATTGAATGCAACTTGTTAGTGACTTGACAATTTACGAGAATAAATGAAAGAATAAGTGGAAAAGCAAAGAAATTTTTTTATGGCATTTGCCATAATTATCGATTAGTCGGTAGCTAGATAATTATAGTAATCGTTAAAGCAATGTTACGTATGTAGTGTATGGATGTGATAAGGGTCTTACACTTAATCTCAAAAATGTTATTCATGACTTGGACTATACTACTTATAAATTTAGAATATTTGGCCCATTACACTTTGTCCTACTTTTGAGAAGATATAATTTGATGAGAGAAAAATGAAAGGGCACGATTGAGCATTGGCGGCAATGCAAGTTGGTGAATGAGCTAGTGGCATATTAGGGCATGAAGCGAAAAATTATCAAACATTGAAATATGTAAAGGATAGAAATAGTTAAATACAATATATATTGTACGTCATTTAATATTTATTTTTTTAATATTTTACAGCTCAAAACTTAAACAATTAGATTTTTTTTTCAATTAAATCTAATTTTTATAAAAATTGGAATGAAAATATTAATAAAATGGTGCAGTGTTTATATATATATATATATATATATATATATATACACACACACTATAATTTCTAAATAAATATGACATAAAACAAAATTTAATAGAAAATATTTGGGTCGCGGGTTCAAATCAGGTTTGAGGTATTTTTTGCTGGATTCATTGGATTTTGAGTTCATCCCTAAAATTTTCGGGACATTCGAATTCGAATCATTAAGATTTTGGCCATTTTTGAATTATTATTTTCTGATGGATTAAAATTAGGTCAAAAATTGTCAGGTTGAAAGGGAAACATTGAAGATTATTCATTATTCATAATTTGACTGAAAAATATGTGCTTGAAATTGATCCATCGCTTTTTATAGGAATCAAATTAATAGTAGAACCTCGACATACATTATTAAAATTGTTTTATCATTTTGGATATCTCTTAACTATGTTAAATTATGAAATCTATTTTGCTATTACATATATTTTCTATATTTGGTTCACATATATGCCCTTAATTTTGACGGTAATTTGAATGGGCTCATGGAACATATAAAGACTACTTAATAAACACCAAATTAGATGACACATATACTAAATAAAAAATGAAATGTGTTTATCATGTAGTAAAATGCAAGTTTTAATCGTAAAATGTAAACCCTAAGCAAATTCTAGACTCACTTTCACTCATTTTACTATATTTGTAAAATCTCTCTGTGCGCAATGGAGAAAGAATGAAATTACCTTCAAATATATCATTTTAAAGGCAAATGGATGATGGGTTTTAGACATTTTCAGTGTCTATGAGTATCAGAGGAATTTTGTAACAAAGCATGTATATTTGCATTTTTCCAATTAAGGTTCTATTTGAGCCAAATTAAGATGTTTAGTAGCTTATTAATTTGTACCTAATCATAATATGGTGCATATGTAAGATATTCCATATAGTTCATGGTAAATTTGAATTTTAACTCTATCCTTAAACTTATTCATGGATGGATTTAGTTGGACTTTTTAATTTTTTTTTTCTTGTTCAAGCTTGGTCAACCCACATAAATGAAAGAGGAAATTACACCAAATACAACTTTTTTATCTCTTTTTTCAAAAATACAACTTTTTTTAATAGTTTTCATAAATCTCATTTTTTTAATTTTTGTTTTCAAAAATATAATTTTTTTTCTCTCTCCATGTTCTCCTTGTTGTTCTCAGTCCCATTCTCCGTCTCTTTTGGCTTCCATGTCACCAGCATTTTGATCTTTTCTTTTCCAGCATTCATATTTCTATTTCTTTCTCCTCTTCGGTTGGACAAAAGGTTTTTGGGGTGTGACAAAAGGTTTTTACACATTGCGATCTACACAATCTTATCACTAATAATGGTTCATGGCTCAACAACCTATAATTCTTCAGCTTTAGATGAATCAATTCGCAGTTTCATAGCCAAAGCATTCGTAGGGAAATATACAGGTACATTTGTGAATGTTTCTGTCACATCCCAAATATGGCCTAGTTGGAAATAGCAGGATTAATTGGACATTAAGGGTATAGTGGTAATGTATGCACATGATTTAAGAACTTAATTGGAGAGTTGTTTTAAGTAATTAATGAAGGAATTATTGTTAGTGAGTGATATGTAATTTGCTAAGGATTTATAAAGGGATAAGCCAAGGACTAAGAGAAAAGTCGAGGTAGTGGGGTCCAATGAGAACTTGACATGTGTATGAGTTGTTGAGAGCATTGAATGTGATTTGAAGGGAGTAGAGAGCGGGAAAATAGGAAGTGAAGCTTCCCGTGGAAGCCATTTTGCATTTGTTCTCTCTTGCACTCTCACATTCTCCTACTCCTTCACATCTCCATTTTCTGCTCTCAAGCTCTTGCATGAGTTATTCTTCACGTTTGGATTAGGGTTTTGAGATCACAAGTGTTTCAAGAGGTAAGTAACTGGTTTTGTAACTTGGATTCTCTTCTTCTTCTTCTCCTTCCATTGGATTTGTAATGGGTTATAAGGTTAGTTCTTGGGTTAATTAGGTGTTTGTTTTGATTGGATTATTTGCAAGAATCTAAAGAAAGGAGAAAGAGTAAAGGAAAAGAGAAGATTGGATTTTGAAGCTAGTGGCTTGAGCTCCATTCCCAAGTTTGGGAGTTATTTGTGGATATAATTATTTGGGAGATGTTTGAAAGTGCTATGTTCATCTCACTTTGGATCGTGTTTCTGAGTTATATGTTATTGTTATTTGTGTGTTTGGGTGTATAGAAATGCTTGAGTATAATGGCTTTGTGTGCATGATTTATGATGATTGAGTTGAAATGATTTGCATGTTAAAGTAAGTATGTATATACATGAATGAGAGATGAAATTCCTGGGTTTTAAACCTCTGTAAATGTCCTTTGAATGTGTAATAATATTGTGTGATTGTGTTGTTATGGTTGTGAACGTGTTTTAGAGGCAAAAAAGGTAAGTTTTTACATGATATTGCCTGGAAATGGGTTTGGGTAAAGATTGGGTTTTGATTTTCCTTATGCTCTATTTTCTGTGTTTTCTGGATATTCCCAATCCTGTCCCGAGTGTGACGTTCATCGCGATTGTGACAGAATCAACTCTTCTCTTTCTCGTGGTGGAGTTTCGCCCAGCAGCCGAGGAACGCACAACTCGGCATTTGGAGCACGGGTCGTGCTCCTTCCAGCTAGATGATCACGAGTTGGAGGAAGGCGTCCGACTCGTGAACATGGGAATTTGGCCGAGCATGAGTCAGCATTTGGCATACGACTCATGCTGGTCCTCTTCTCCTGCTCAGTTTCTTTGGCTACTGTCGCGATCGCGACTTCTTGTTGCGAGCATGACAGTAACCCACTGCCTCCCCTGTTTTCTGAAACCTGTTTTAAGCTTCCTTTGCATGGGTTTTCATTACATGAGTCATGATTTGTCTTTTTTGCCTATTAATTGATAAATTATATGTTCTTAATAAGATTTGTATATGATCCATATGTTTCTAAAAAAAAATGATAAATACACATGTATACATGAAATTGTATAATTATACTTAATGTCTTCTCTATTAAATGATAATTATTTTACAACATGATTGGGTTGTTATCTGAGCCTGATAGTCATAGTAGTGGATAGATAAGCACTTATCCAGGGTTAGAGTGTGAGTGCAGCAGCTATATGTTATTTGTTATATGTAGGCCCCGTTAGGGTCATATAAGATGTTTAAGACCTCGGTCTCCGGTATATCTTCGGGTATACATGATTATAAAATGTTTTGAGACCCATGTCTCCATATGCTCGTGATACTGTGTCCTATCAGTATCATTAGTACCCGTATCCACTAGTTAGTGAGTAATCAGGCTATTACTTGAGATTAGTACATGAGACTGATATATGAAGCCGTTATTTATATGAAATGAATAAATGTTACATGTATATGTATATGCATTATAACACGATAAAATATAATACTTGTATTCGGATATGAATGGTTACTTTCCGGTATACATGTGCATGATGAATGTTTGTTATAGGTTTGAGTAGTATATGTTTATATGCTTTTGTTATTGTCAAGCTTAATTATATGTTTGTTGTGATTATATGTACATGCATGTGTTGTTCCTCCCCACTAAGCGTTATCGCTTAGCACGGGCTCTTTTCCCGTGTAGGTGGCAGGGTCATTTTGGAGTCGGACATCTACAGGTCGGCCACTAGAAGTTTATAGTTGGAGTTATTTTGTCTTCCGCTGTATTTTTGTATTTGGAGTTTTAATTTTTGGGAAAGTAATTTTTGTAAAGGATTATTTTGTATATGTAAATGTTAATTGTTTACAAATCCCTTTTGTAAAACGATTTGATTATTTATATATATGAATTTGTTATCTTTATGATTATATGTATCGGTTTAAAGCATGCTCGAGCATATGTATGTGATTTGTGCGCGTGGCATTCCGGTATCCTTCCAACGGGGGTAACCGGGGTGTTACAGTTTCTCTCCCTGCCAATTTCTATAGATTAAGAAGCAGATCTTTCTGGGAAAGAGGAATCAATTTTACTTCTTTTATATATTCCACCAAGAGTTCTTCCCTTTCCATTTGTAAAGAGATTAGCCATTGTGTATCAGAACTTGTGGAGCTTGTCTAATTATTATTATAAAGTTCCTAGTCATTCTTTAGTTGCTCCTGTTGTTGGATTCATGTGCTATGACAATACAAATTTAAGTGTATTAGGAAATCAAACAAGGTTACATGTATTTGATGATCTGATTGCAGTTAGATTTTCAAATATCAACCAAAAAGATGGAAATTCTTCTGAATTGAAATGTGTGAAGTTTGGTGAAAATGGATTAATTGATTGAATTCAGCAACTTAACTGAGGATAATATGTGTATGACATTAAGTGATGGGCATTTCTCTGTTGCTGTTCAATCTCCTCTAGAAATGGTGGAAAAGAAAAGACCATTGCCATGGTTGATAATGGTTGTAATTTGTGCAGAAGTAATACGTGTTGTGATAATTTTTGTGAATTGTTATAAAATAGTGAAGAGTAAGAAAATTAGCAAAATGGAGAGTGAATCTGATAAAGGGTTGGCTTTTGATATGACATGGATTGGTGGAAGTAGATCGCCTTCTGCTTCCATGGTGAGAACTAAGCCAGATCTTGAACATGATGACCTTCCTTGAGTTGCACTTCCTTTTTCTTCTCAGTTAGTTTTTCTTCTATAGCACTTGGAATTTTTTTATTCTTCTTATTGTTTTTTCACATCCCTTAATTTCTTTTTCGGAATGATAATAGAAACATTTGATCTTCAATTTAGCTTAGATGCTCACATAAATGTCGCATGCTTGAGAACAATGAACTTTGTTTTCTATAATTTTAGATGATCCTTCTTTGCCTTTGCACTGTTATTAAATACTAATAATCTTAAAACAAAGAGTCCAACAAACAAATTTTGTGGTATAATATTTAATTAATGCTCTAATTTTTTGGGATAATTGCCAAATAATTAAAGATAAAACATTAATGAATAGGGTGAAGGTGACAGTGGTGAAAGGAAAAAGGAGGGTGAGAATAGGAGCTATTAAGTACAGCAATTGTAATAAGCTTGCTTGCTGCATCAATAGCATGAATTCCATCCCAGCTTACATAGTTATAAGGGCATCACAGGCCAAAGCTGAGACTTTGCTTCCAGTAATAATTTTGGCATTTCCACAGTAAACTTTAGGATTAAAATTATACACACCTCCTCCAAATCCACAACATGCTTTAGGACCAAATCTAAACCTTGCTCCCTTTAGACATTTTTGAGTTGAGGATGTTTAATGAGTTGAGCTAGTTCAACTAGTTGGTTGTTGAAATTTTCACGATGTATCAGCACTTTTCCAATTTATTGTACAATGAATCCTTTCTCGCGCAATTGTTCATGTTCTGTTTCACTTGTTCCATGCTCTCTCCAGACTTCATTTGGTAATCATGGAGTTAGGATAATAGAAATTGCTGATAAAGATTCAAAGCACTGCCATTTTTCTCATCCATTCAAGTAATCTGATTCTGAATGTTGAGAATGTAAAAGAGTTCATCACAAGTTTGAGATTTCAATTTCTTATAAAAACTCTCATCTTTACAGCTATTCTAATTTATCTGTTCGATATTCTTCTACTTTTAAAAGATTTTGAATTTATTCAGTCACTTAAAAACTTTTTTTTTAATTTCAATTCAAAATATCAGTTTATCACAATTTAGAGATTAACAATTCTTATCAGTTATGGTAAACCCATCTTTCAAACTCTACATTAAATTGATTCCCCTTCATGTGCCTTGTATACATCTAGTATACATGCAATATATATCTACTATAAGAACAATATACATCTAGTACACATCTAGTATATGCACAATATACATCTAGTATACACACAATATACATCTAGTACACATCTAATATACGCACAATATACATCTAGTCTATACACAATATACATCTAGTATACGCACAATATACATGTAGTATACACACAGTATACATCTAGTACACATCTAATATATGCACAACATGCATCTAATATACATACAATATACATCTAGTACACATCTGTTATATGCACAATATACATCTAGTATACACACAATACACATCTAGTATACACACAATATACATATAGTATATGCACAATATATATCTAGTACACATCTAATATACACACAATATACATCTAGTATACGCACAATATACATCTAGTATACACACAATATACATTTAGTACACATCTAATATACGTACAATATACATCTAGTTTACACACAATATATATGTAGTATACACACAATATACATCTAGAACACATCTAGTATACGCACAATATACATGTAGGCATTGTTACCTATTTTATATCTCCAACCTGAGGAAAATATAATCTTTAAAACAATATAAATACTAGACCAAATAAAATATACAAGTACATGTACAATATACAGCAAATACACGTAGAGTATACACAAGTACACGTACAATATAAATCAAATACACGCACAGTATATTGGAAACCAAATACCCGAAGGTATCAAATCACTCGAAACCGTAAAGATGTTGTTACTAGATACCCGAAGGTATTGAATCACTATCCCATAAATGTCCACATCTCCATCAAATTCTAGCTCAATTAAAAGATTTTACTTTGCACAATATTCACTAATTCACTTCATCTAATATACACTCATTTATTCCATTAAATCCATGCACATCCCATAAATAATATTATTTAGTAAAATAATATTATCTAGTTACATATATTCCAATTAAATGCATATTTTTATGTATATATTATAATTAATATTATGATATATATTGTAACACATTTAATATTGTATTCCAAGAATTCCATTTCATTATCACGTTTTCAAGACTTCCACTCATAATACAATAAAAATATTATTCAATTCCATTCATTTGCAAGTCCACTAAGTCATTTTACTTTAAACAATGCATGGCTTTACAATTTAAAAGAAACACAAACAATAATTTGCTTAAGTGGGACAAAGGAAAACTCAAATGAAGGAGTGGGTCCATGTATCCGCAAACCTTATTTTTCTCCATTTCCTAGCTTACTCTTTTCCTTCCTTGCCTTTTCCTTTGGCCTTACTTGATTCTCCTTGCTTTTCCTCCTTGATCGAAGCCATTCATAAATTCTTTCCTCAATTCTCTTCTTCTGTAATTCAAAATATACGTAAAACATTAATCTCTACCTTAAAATCTACCTAAAACACCATTAAACTTATTAAAATTTCACTAAATTAACTTACTTGAATTCTTGCTCCACACCTTTCTTTCACAATTCCACCCACTTTCTTTACTTAAAATAGGTTCTTGATATTGCTAGCAATGAATTTGGGGCCTTGGAATTACTTAAGATATAAGATTTTAGTGGAATTGTGTAAGAAATTTAAAGAAATTTAGTGGAGAAAATGGAGAGAGAAGTCATGCATGGGAAGGATGAAGAAGAGGGCAGAATTCTAAAGAAATTTCTGGTTTTCTGGCCTTATATACCCATTCTAATTTGGCCAAATAAGGTCCAACCAATCATGTCTAACCATATTAAGCCCAATAGCCCATTTTTAAATATATTTAGGCCCTATTATTTTTCTACTACTTTTCTTGCACCATTTATTATAAAAATGTGTCCATAATTATCATTGGGTCAATCAGCTACCATTTTCGGGTACGATAAAGTTTTACCAGTCCGATAATTCATGTTTTTGTTTCACTATAAAATTCATTTTTCACTACCAAATAATCCCCCGAAATATTTAGAGTGACTCCATGTATTCGAATAATTTTTTGGAGGCCTCTAACATCATTTTCAAGCTCGATAAAAGTTAGGTCAAACTGAGTTCGCTATTTAGATTAAACCATGATTTATTTTTATTTCTGGCTTTTAAGGGCCTATTTGACCTCAATTTCACCCCAAATTACATCATCAGCCTCCTTATAACTTGTACTTTTCGATGGTCAAATAAAATATTTCTCGACCTCGTGTGGTACTATTCAGCCCGAGTGTTACTATTCACGACCCAAAAAGTACTATTCACGGATATTGAAATTTTGGGCCATTATAATTCACAACTCTTCCCTACTAAAAAAAAATTCGTCGTTGGAATTTACTTAGATACCATAGTTGTGGTTACCATTATTACGTGTCTCTTTTTGAATCAGAACTTGTGGGTCACTTCTTGAGTGTATCAAATTTAGATGACCCAACTAATTCACAATCTATTAATTTACATATATTATGATCCTTTATGATTTAATAAACATGAAATTCCTTATTATGACTTTAAGTCTTAAAATCTCTTTCATATTCTTATGTTTCCCTCGACATTATGACTTTAACTTTCTTAGCTGCTAGTACCTACTCATGGCATGTATATAAATCACTTCATCATTGTCATACTATTTTCGATCTTAGGACCGCTGTAGATATCGAGTCCTGAGGTAGCTCAGATCAGAGTTACCTAATGAGGATATCGATACCTGTTTCACAGGTAGAGGAGTGAAGTTATAGGTTTTCGTGCTTGAACTTTACAAATTTTAAGGTTATTAGGGACTAAAAATCCTTTTGAGTCTCTTTTATTTTGGAAAAAGCCTTTTCATCTAAATAATTTTCCTTTTCGGTTCATCGACATCCGTCGATCAACCGAAATGCCCGCCAGATGCGCCGAAGGATGGGCGGATGTCGTTTCTCACCCGAGGGATGCCCGTCCCTCGTATAAGTGGGTGCCTGTTGCTCGCGTCTCTAGGGTGCCTGTCCCTCTTTCACGAGCTGGTATTCATCACTTAGCAGGTAAGGCCGTCTGATCCTTGTTGATCGACGTCCGTCCTTCAGTCAAGGGACGGCCATTGGTCGCGACCTGACAATGATTTTGTGATAAAATTATGCTTTTATCTTAAGGAACTAAATCATAATTTTTAGGAATAAATCCTGATTTATAAGGATAAATGTGACAGTTGTGTTTTAAGATTTATCTTTGGGGATAAATTAAAAGCATTTAATTAATCCTTGAAGATAATTTGAGATCATTTATCTTAAGGGATAGATCAAACATTTAACATTTATCTTTTAGGATAAATTATAAATATTTGATTTTATCCTTGAAGATAATTTGAGATCGTTTATCTAAAAGGATAAATCAAATACTTAATATTTATCTTTAAGGATAAACCAAAAGATTTTATATTTATCCTTAGAATCAAATGCTAGCCTATAAATAGGAGGAGAAAAACATAAACAAGGGGGATTTTTTTTTGGAAAAAGAGTTTTTTTTTTTTGTAAAAAAATAAGAGAAAAAGTTTTAGAGATTTTTGGAAGAAAAATTGGTTTTTGACAAGCAGGAAGTTTTTCCCTTCAAATTGGTTTTCGTTGAAATTCATCTGAAAAGATATTAGAGTCAATTTGAGAAAGAGAAAATCAATTCTCTTTTCTTGATTTACTCTCCTATAATTTCTATTGTTTTAAAGAGAGACTTTTTTAGAGAGAAAAAGTGATTTTTTAGATCCAATCTACACTATCATTACCTTCCGTAGATCAGAATTCTGAGAGTAAATATTATGGGTTTAAAAGTAGTCATTCTTGCATTAATTTCAATATTTTGATATGAGATACATGATCTAGCTCCAAAATGTAAATTATTCTATCTCTTTTATAAATTTGTTGTTTTATGTTAGATTTGCTTTATTAATAATTTATTTAACACAATTGCATAGAATTATGGATTAAAATGTAAGAATTTTGATTTTAATTAGTTTTCTCGTTGCTTTGAGATCTGGAGATGACCGACGGGATGAATGCTCGATCGGTTGGGCGACGGCAGGTCATCGTAGAATATTTCTTCTTCTCGTCGGTCACCTCTAGGACGTCCGTCCGTCACCCTTTTGGCCGTCCCTGATTTTTTTTTTTTTTTAATTATTTTATTTGATTTCTCTTATTTGATTTTTGCTTTTAATTATTTTAAATGTTTATTTAATATTTGCCTATTATTTTGTCTTTCATTCTATTCTTGTTTCTTTATTTTGATGTTTCTAACATGTTACTTTGTTTTGATTTTATGCGTTTTATTTTTAAAGTATGGATGATAGAATAGGGGCGCGAGTTGCAAGTGACTCTATTTTGGCTCATTCTTTTCTATCCTTCTCTTTTATTATTATTTACCTTTTATTCTTCTCACACTTTGCTTATTTGGTTTTAGTTATCGCGAATGTTATTTTTGTGGTCATTAATGAAATAAAACAAATAAAACAAAAAGATTTCTATATAAAAAGTGAGGTTTTCCTTAATAAAAGTAGAACCAATGTCTTAATTTTCTCTTTTCAAATAAAATGTCACCTAAAAATGGCTTTTGTAAATATGCATGAGGGGACCAATATTCCCACTTCAAATAAACCACCTATTTTTATTGTAAGTTAGCATACTTTTTATTGTTTTGAATTATATTATTTATTCCTTTCACTCTATGTTTGAATTGTGCCTTTAAATGATATGCATTGATTGTATGAGAAAAGAGAAGGAATTTAATAGTAAAAACTCACTTATAGTTTTAACCAAGGTATAAATAAGAGTACTATCCCAAATTCTCTCTGGTCTTAGGCTTTATGAGGTTAAATGAACCTTCCCTATGTTCTATTGGGATGAAAATTTCAAAATATCTCTTGTTGCCCAAAATAGACATATACCCATCGTCATAGGTTCAATGAGGCTAGATGAACTTTCCCAATGTTCTATTGGGTGGTGACTCCAAAATAACTCTTGTTGCCTAAAATAGATATCCTTGTAATCTTTACAAATTTAATAAACCTCTCTTGATCCCTAAAAGAGGGCTATTTGTGGTTTTTGGGGTTCGACGCGCGTCACAGTGGTGACTCTACTGGGGACTTAGAGACTTTGCTCTAAAAGTACGTTGGTTAAAAATATATAATTAAGTTTTTAAATTTAAACTCCCTCTCATTTTGAAACTCTATTTTGCATTTCAAGATAGAGCCTTAGATCTATGATAGTTGGTCCCTCTATTAGCCTCGGTGCATTCCCAAAGCATAACTCTACGTTCACTCAATATAGGGAAGTGTTAGGGATAATCACTAGCCTAAGTCTCGCACCATTTTTGTATATCAAATGATGACCCGATCGGTTATTATGCTCATGATAAGCTAGACCTGTTGGTAGGGTAGCCCTAAAATATCATTACCCTATCTAAAGGCCATGTAATGGAAATAGATACTTTCCCTAGTTGATATGAACCTTAATATTGTACTTGCTACGTGGACCTTTACGTATTGCATAAGCTCAAATGAATTAAAATGGTCACTCAATCAAGGGCTACCATGCCCTGATGAGCCCATCTTGATTCATTTGAATTATTTAAATACGCGATGGTCAAAACCCATATGTATGCGCTTTATTAAAGAGTGCTATGCTGCCGATTTTTAACCATACATCATACACATCCATTGGGTTTCCTGATAACCCATGGGTTAATCCCACTTAGGAAAGAGACAACACGACCTCCTGTGTGGGAGTAACAAGGTTGGAAGGATATGTTTGCTTGCATATGGTTGTGGATGCTGCATAAAGCATGACCATCCATTATATATCATTCATGTATCATCTTAATAGGGTATGTCTTGCAGCCATCATAGATCCATCCAGGTGGTCTAAAGGTCTCGGTGGTCGGTTAGTTAGGAACCCATTCTTCGATCTTCCAGAAAGAGTAGCACGTTGGGGTTTAGGGTCCCTCTCAGAAAGCAGTGAGTTTTACTCTTCAGAGTCTTCAGTGAAAATTGATATGGCCAATCCATTAAGAGAATCTGACGCAACTCGCACACTCATTACTGACAAAATGAATAGAAGGTTATAAGAGATAGAAATGAGGTTTGAGGAGTTCGAAGCTAGAATGATGACAATGATGGGGAACCTAACTGCTGCAATAACACTGCTTATTGGGCAAAATCCGGTTACCCCTCCCACAGGGAAAAATGATCAAGACATGGCTAGGGAGGATCTACTTGAGGTAATACATCCACCAGCTGTTGACCTTAGGGCGACAACCCTTGTAGGTCAAAGAAGAAGCAAAACCCATAGATTTGAGAATGATTTTGTAGAGGATGAATATGAGGAACCGGTGGTGGTAAAGGGCAAAATAATGGAGACGGAAGAAGGAATGTGGAGAAAGATGGAAGAAAAATTTGAGGCAATGTCTCGTATGCTAATTCTTGAAAAGGGTATGAATTCGAAAGATAAAGAGTTAGATGGAGAGGATTTAATTCCTCAGAATTTTAAGATGCCTGACATCCCGAAATTCGATGGTACTTTGGCCCTAGCGGCACATGTGAAGCAATATTCCCTAGTAATGAAAGGTACGACCTTAACAAGAAAGCAGAAGATAGAATAATTCTACTTGAGCTTAACGAGGCCTACAATAGACTAGTACCATGAGTTAGAAAGGAAAATGAAGAAAGATTGGGATATAATGATAGAAGATTTTCTTAGGCAATATGATTGCAGTATAAGAATGGAAATAACCCTGAAATATTTAGAGCTGTTGCAGTAGAAATCAGTGAAGTTATTCCATGAATACTTGATAGGTGGAGGAACTATGTAATGGACATGAAAAGAAAGCCAGACACTGTAGATCAAATTAGACTATTCGTCAAGAATGCTAGCCAGCATCTAAAGGAGGGATTGAAGATGAAGGGTTTGAAAGACTAGGAATCTTTGAAAGATATCACCATAGAAGCTGAGGGTGAATACTTATAAAAAAAGACGAGCAGTGAGAATTACACCAAAAAGGGATATGACAACCAAGGGGCAAACAAGTCAACTAGCTCCAGCAATAGTAGCTGGACGGGTAAAATAGCAGAAACTTTAGCCACGGGAGTATAGCAGAGATATTTTTTGAATTTAGAAAGGTTTCTGTCGTGGGTGTTAAAAGGCTAATAAAAGAAGGGAAACTGAAGCCTTTAATGCCCAGACCTACCCAAATCCAAGGACGACCGGGACATAAAGATGATGAGTTTTGCACTTGCAATCAACATACTGGACATACTACAGACAACTATAAGACACTAAGACATGCCATTCAGGATCTTATTGAATCCAAGCAGATCACTGATCTAGAGCGAAGAAGTAATAAGAAGAAGTTCGGATGCAGCAATGTTCCCCCACCTATTTTCATTATTGGGTTTAGTCTACCTGAATGGTATGTATTAAAAGACTTATTTGGTAACAAATACATCGCTATTTGTGATGCACGTAGAACCCCGGGGTGCCCCAAAAGCCTGCTTTTAGGGCATTTCGAGAGAGGTTCATGAAAACTTGTAAGAGATTTACAAGGGCGTCTATTTTGGGCAACAAGGAGGTGTTTTGGAGTTGCCATCCAATAGAATATTGGGAAAGGTCGTCTAGCCTCACTGAGCCTAAGACAACTCGTGTGTGTCTATTTTGGGCAATCAGAGATATTTTTGACACCTCTTTCCAATAGAACATTGGGAGGATCGTCTAATCTCGTGAAGCCCAAGACGACGCATATATGTCTATTTTGGGTAGGCCATAGATATTTTGGACACATCTTTTCGATAAAACACTTGAAACATCATCTAATCTCTTGGAGCCTAAGACAATGCAACTTGGGCCTATTTTGGGCAACAAGAGATATTTTTGAGACCCCACCCCAATAGAACATTGAGATGGTCCTCTAACCTCATTGAGCCTCAGACCAGAGATGGTTCGGGACTTTTCATTTGTTAATAACTTGATCAAAATTACAATTGAGTTTTGAATTTAGCGTTTCATCCAATTTCTCATTCGATTTAATGCAGTTAATTAAAGCGCACATTGGTCATATAAGAAAAGTGGTAAATAGGAGCAAAAATGAAAATATAAACTAAAAAATAAATTAGAATACAATAACTTACAATAAAACTAGGGGCAGAATATAACCTCCGTTGTAAATAACATGTTGATCATGCATGAATCGGGATATTCGTCAAAAAAGAGGACATTAGTCCTCGCATGCACATTTACAAAAGCGATTTAAGCATCAATTTTATTTGCTTGAAATCAGAACATTGGTCCTCAATTTATTAATAAAAATCCCAATTCAATTACTATAAATATTTGACCATTTTCATGTATTAGCGGAATGAAATAATATTTACAATAATAATACTCAAGATAAAAAAGAGGTAAGGGTAAAAGAATAAACCTGAGTGAAAATTCTCAGATCATTGCGGTGTCCTCCGTTTAATACAACCCAAACCCATCAAATAAATCAATGAAACTCACTAAAATAAGAATCATGTTAGTGCCATAATTAACATAAAAATAATAGACTAAAAATAAATTATGTAAAAGAAACCATGAAAAATTATTACAAAAATAGTAAGGAAATAAGTGGTGAAAGAAAGGGAGGAAAAGGAGAAGGAAAGGCCTAGGGACGGTCCATGGCTCGCGAGCGATGGGCGTCCCTAGCTTGACCAACGGGTGGAGGCAGTAAACCTCAATGTCCCATCGCTCAGATGACAGACGGCCATCGGTGGATCCTCTGCCTGTCGGTCACCCCAGATCCAGAAAAACGCAGCAAACTCAAGCAAAAATTGTTTTATTTTAAATAAAATAAGGTTTTATGTGTAAAATCAGAATAAAATTATTGAACACCAAGGAAATCGACCCAGAAATGTTTACCTCAAAATATTACCTTTAAAGGTGAATGTCGCTTGGTTTTCGTTGCTCGAGTTCTACAAGGATTGATCCACGATGTGCGATTATCAGAAAAGAAAATTATATTTTTCTTTCTCGATATTTTGTAGCAGTTATGAATACTAAAACGGCTGGATTCGATAGAAACGAATTAGTGTCGTTCCCTCGAATCCCTTTTAATTTAGAAAATATTTGATGATGATTTTTCGGGAAAATAAAAGTAAGAGAACTTTTAGTAAGAAAATTTTCTGTAAGAATAGCTAAAATCCTCTTTTTTTGGTCCCAATCCCCTCACAATGAGCTCCCAATTTATAGGTTTAGGAAGAAAATTCAAATAAATTCAAATTTCGAATTTAAATTTGAAAAAGATTTCAGAAATCAAAATCAAAACCGAATAATTTTCAGAATATTCTAAAAATCAAATCCACAATTTGAAAATATTTAAAAAGATTTTGAAAAGATTTAGGAAACCTTTTGGAAATGTTGGGAGATCTCTTTAAGAATCTGGAAAATCTCACTCAAATAACGTCAGATCATCGACCGACGGGCGCCGCTGATGGGGGTACGCTTGGTCTTTTGGTCGGTGGGCCCCTCACAAGAGACAAAATCGTGAGAGACAGGCGTTCCTCACAGGGGTGACGGCCGTCGCTCCATGCGAGAGACGGGCTCTGCAAGTGAGCAACAGCCTGCGCTCGTTGCAAGAGACGGGTCTCCCACGCGAATGACGGGCATCACTCCCATGAGAGACGTGGCTCCATAAGTGAGCAATAGCTGGCACTCATCGCAAGAGACGAGTCTCTCATGCGAGTGGCGAGAGACGGTGCTCCGCAAGTGAGCGATAGCCGGCGCTCATCGAGAGAGATAGGTCTCTTATGCGAGCAACGGGTGTCGCTTCCACCCCAATTTCCAAAATATTAACTCCCCCCGATTCCCCAAAATCTTTTGTGGCCGAGAAAAAATCCTCAATCCTTGTAAAATCGGAGAATGAAAACTCACAACCTTCATCCATTTGTCTGGAAATAGACCTTGATGTCTTCATTAGGTAACTCTGATATGGATTGCCTCAGGACCCGGTGTCTATAGCTGCCCCCAATTTTGGGGAAGCTTGTACACTAGTGTCTAAATGAGCCAAAATTCAGAAGAGAAAGGAAGAAATGCGTACCTGAGGCAGTCCTTATCTTTCCAATGCTATGTTTAGACTGGTGACCTTCTGCTATAGAGTAGTAGCATATTTCGCCATGATTCTTTGGCAACTTGTTCGACCACCTTCATCCAGCGGTCCTCGTTTCGGCCTGCCTAATGTTTGAATATCATGGGAAGTAGTGTTATCCAACTGCAACCCAGTTACGACTTATTCTATCACCTGTCTACCGCTAGCCTCGTCTCGGCTTGCACGGCATGAGAGGTAGTGTTATCCAACTACACCTTGACTGTGATTTATTCTATCACGTGTGTCCTGCTGGCCTGATCTCGGCTTGCGCGGTGTCTGATTGGTGTGAGAGGTAGTGTTATCTAACTACAACTCGGTTGCAATTTGTTCTTGCGCAGTTGTCCCGCTGGCCTCATCTCGGCTTGCACGGTATCTGATTGATGTGAGAGGTAGTGTTATCTAATTACAACTCGGTTGTGTTTTGTTCTACTACAGGTGCCCTGCTGACCTCTTTTCGCCTTGCACGGTATCTGTGAGGTACAGTGTTTTCTAACGACAACTCTGTTCTGCGATGTATGGCTTTTGATTTGCTGACCACCATTCAGTTAGTAGAGTATGATTGTCGACCATCCTCGAGTCGACATGATGTCGTGTTCCTGTGGTTATATAGAATTTTCATTAATTAATTGTAAATCAATTTATCTAATAATTTCATAAATAATTTTTATATTGTCATTTATTTCCTTCTTATTACTTATTTGTGTTATCAAATGTTCGAAAAATATAAGTAAGATATTAACGATGATGTAAATATACAAAATGAAATATAAATTTAACGAAATGTAAATGTAAGTTTCCACTACCAAATACGAATTTTGTACAACACATATACAATTACAATCAAATAGACTCTCTGAATAAACTAGAGAGGGAAGTAGTCCGAGGGCTCCTCCGGGTCCTCCTCATCATCCGACACATGCACTGGCTGGCTCCGAGATGACAATGTGGATGGCCCTGCTCTAGAGGTAGAGGGACGACTGGGAGGTGCTGAGGGTCAAACCTCTGGCTGAAAACGAGGCGAGATGACTACCGGTGCGAATACTGGCTGCCCTGCTACTGGAGCGGTCTGTTGGAACTGGACCTGAGCATATCCATCTAGGAAAGGCTGAGCACAAACCCCGAGGAACTCCAAAGTGTCTCTGACTATGTTGCCCAGCTCCATGAAGGCCCTCGACAGCCTCATAGTCTGATCCCTGGCTGCATCTCTGATGCCCTCGAGCCTAGTCTCCGTCTGCTCCCGGAACTCTCTGATGGACTAGGAGATAGGCGGGATGGCACCCTCCAAAACCTCTATCCTGAACCTGAAGGCGCTGACGGACTCGTCCACCATCTAAACTGTAGTGTCAACCCTCTAACCTGCAGCATCATGGGAGGTGACCAAACTCCGCCTCAGCTGCTCAATAAGCCTCCCCTGATCCTCTATGACCCTCTCCTACTGGCCTAGCTGCTCCAGCATGAGCCGATCTCGCTCCTCGTATCGACCAATCCACTTTAGAAGGAATGGGTCCCTCTCCTCCTGTCTGCGCTCAATAGAGGAGAGTATAGAAGTCATAGCTGCTACTACATCCGGCTGGGCTGGCGAGGGCGATGGTGATGGTGCGGGAGGTACTGGCTCTATCATTTGCTTTGGAGGCAGTATAGTGGAGGTAGATGCCCCTGGATGCCCTGCTCCACTATAAGGATGGAACCTCTCAATATCCCGGGGTGCTGACCTCTATACTCGTGCTGGAGGAGGAGGAGTGGGACACTGTACTCTCTGTGCTGGAGGAGTGACTAACAACTCGTCCATACTGAACTCTATACCCATATCGAAAGGAGTCTGTAGCTGCTCCTCCCCTGCTGGCTGCTGTGGAGGCTGCCCCTCTTGATTCCCCTGCTACTGTGGAGGTTGCTCCTCCTGATACACTGGTGTGACGCGCGCCTAAACCCAGCAAGGGCCCTCGCTTTGAATCCGCCTTTGGGATTCGAGGTATTGGTTTGCGTCTTTTTGATCATGGCTGCCATGAGACATCATCGGTGTATCCCTCCCAATAGGACCTTGGGGAGAACCACCTAGTCTAATGACGCCTAAAGGCACCTTTGAGGTATTTGGAGTCGCCACCCAATTTGCGAGAAATTGGGAAAAGTCTCTCACCTCTAATGGTCTAAACCAGAGATATGGTGTTCGGAACTTCACTCTTATTTATGCTTTGGTTAATTATAAGTGAGCTTTTAATTTCTTAAAATTATATCTCTTGTCTTACGCGATTAATGCAATTAAATTAAAAGCGCATCGCAAGCATTCAAAAAGCGATAAAAGGAAAGCGATTAATAAAGCGATGAATAAAGCGATAAAGAGAAAGTGGCAAACACACAAGTACACAATTACATGGAAGATAGGGGACGGAATACAACCCCAACAAAAGGATGTGAATGGGGACGGAATACAATCCCCTAAAAATAAAGTTGCCCCAAAATTAATTACAAGGGCCCAAAAAGAAATGAACATAAATTTAAAATACTCACACAAGATCAAAATAAAAGGACATACATAAATCGGGGCATTTAAGTTAGGAACATTGGTTTCTTTGCGCTTATTAAAGGTTTAGGAACATTGGTTCCTTCGCATTTATTTGAAGAGGGTTCGAAGAGTCAATTTTTAATTGTTTGAATTGGAAAATCGGGATGAATGATCCCATTTTTGGAGAAAAGTTGACTCTTCATTTTAATTGTGATGTTTTTATGGTTTGGCTAAAACAAGAGATATTGGTCTCTATTTTATTAGTAAAAATTCCAATTTAATTATAGAAATATTTTTGTGATTTTTTATCACATGCGTGCATAAATAAAATAATTATTTACAAATAACACAACATAAGGAGAGAGTAGAGAAAGATCTCACCAAAACCGATGTGATCCTCCACGCATTGCGACCCATCCGGGGAGTCGCGGGGATGCTCAAATAACCCGACTCAAGTTAAATCTCAGACAAAATTTAACATAAAAAATATTAGTAATGATTCTAGAAATTAATCAAATAAAGACAAGATAATGACAACAATAAAATTATAGTGATGGCAACAACGAATAATCATGGCATAGTAACAACAATAAAATAGTAATAATGACAATAACAATAATAATAATGGTAATAATAAGATAGTAATAATGATAATAATAACTTAATACTACTACTAATAACAATACCATAGAACAATAATAATAATAATAATAATAATAATAATAATAATAATAATAATAATAATAATAATAATAATAATAATAATAATAATGAGATAATAACAATAACAATGATAATAATAATAATAATAATAATAATAATAATAATAATAATAATAATAATAATAATAATAATAATAATAATAATAATAATAATGATGATGATGATGATGATGATGATAATAGTGAATGAACATAAAAATCAAATTAAAGCAAACAAATAATGTATTAATGGTGATATTAACACATTAAAATGCTAAAAGTAAATAATAGACATGATAATAAGAGCAAAGAATAATATTAACAACAATAAATAATATACAAAAAATAAATCAGAACAAGTCCAAAAATGTTTACTCTCAGATTTTTTAGATCGGAGAGGCGGTGTCTAGATTTGTTTTCCTTGTCGAATTTGTGGTGATGAATATTTGAAAAAAAGGTAGAAATTGGTACCTTATAAAATAAATTAAGAGAATATTTTGATAAAAAAAATATTTTGGGTGGATGATTGAGCAAAGGAAATTAATTTTCCAATCTCAAATCACCCGAGAGATGGATTGTATTTTTTGAAGAAAAATAAATAAATTAAAACTTGGGAGAAAGAAAAAGAACTTAAAAATATTTTGAAGAAATATTTTTTGAAGGAGAAGATGAGTTGCCGGGGAGAAAAATGAAGAAAACCCTCCTTGAATAAATTGTTGCCGTCCTCTCAAATGAAGAACCAAAACCTCTTTTATTTTTTCCTTGGCCAAAAATAGGAAGAGAACAAAATACTTTAATTTTTAGTTAATGAAAAATATCATAAAACTGTGAAAGATACGAAAAAATCAAACTGGAAAAAAGACTGAAAACGACGGGTCGAAGGCCAAAATTGGCCGCACGGAGAGGGAAAACCGCGCGCGCTAAAGAGCCGCTCGCGGTGGAAGGCAACCGCGCGCGCGTAGTGGGAGGCAACCGCGCGCGCAGTGCGCGCTGGGGCGGGCTGCCGCGCGGGTGCCCCTGCGCGCTGGGGCGGCCTGCCATGCTGGCGGCCCCGCGCGCTGCAGCAGGCGGCACTCACGACCTTCCTTTTTGTTTTTATAAAACCTTTAATGACACAAAATTAATATTTTCTACCCTATTTTAGTTTTTTAATTTCTAAAATATATATTTTCAATCATTTTTCTAAAAAATGCAATTTTGACAAGGAAATAATCGATTCTCACTTTCGCACCGAAGATCGGTCTTTTGTTTTCATCATCGAGTAGTCCTGGTCTTGAACCGCCTCGGGACCTGGTGTCTATAGTTGCCCCTAATTTTTGGGAACTTAGAACCAAGGTGTCTAAGTGAGTCAAAATTCAGAAAAGAAGGGAAGAGACACGTACCTGAGGTGGTCGCCATCCCAGGCTGGAGGGAATTGTTGGTGTGGTCATGCTTTCTGAGGTGATGCTCCCTGGGAGGTCTTTGGCTAATCGGCGCCACCTGAGAGGCCCTTGGTTTGCTGCTCCCTGAGAAGTATTCGGTTGGATGGCTGCTCCTTGAGAAGTCTTCGGTTTCTGCTCCCTGAGAAGTCTCCGGTTTCTGCTCCCTGAGAAGTCTCCGGTTGATGTTCCCTGAGAATTCTTCAACTAGATGGTTGTTGCCTGAGAGGTCTTCAGTGGATGCTCCCTGAGTAGTCTTCGGTTGATGCTCCCTAAAAAGTCTTCAGTTTTTGCTCCCTGAGAAGTCTTCGGTTGATGCTCCCTGAGAAGTCTTTAGTTTTTGCTCCCTGAGAAGTCTTCGGTTGGATGGCTGCTCCCTGAGAAGTCTTCGGTTTGCTGGCTGGTGGCTGCTCCCTGAGAAGTCTTCGGTTGATGCTCCCTGAGAAGTCTTCGGTTTTTGCTCCCTGAGAAGTCTCCGGTTGATGCTCCCTAAGAAGTCTTCGGCTAGATGGCTGCTTCCTGAGAAGTCTTCGGTTGATGCTCCCTGAGAAGTCTTCGGTTGATGCTCCTAGAGAAGTCTTCAGTTTTCGATCCCTGAGAAGTCTTCGGTTGATGCTCCTTGAGAAGTCTTCGGTTTCTGCTCCCTGAGAAGTCTTCGGTTAGATGGCTGCTCCCTAAGAAGTCTTCGGTTGATGCTCCCTGAGAAGTCTTCGGTTGATACTGCCTAAGAAGTCTTCGGTTGATGCTCCCTAAGAAGTCTTCGGTTCATGCTCCCTAAGAAGTCTTCAGTTTCTGCTCCCTGAGAAGTCTCCGGTTGATGCTCCTTGAGAAGTCTTCGGCTAGATGGCTGCTACTTGAGAAGTCTTCGGTTAATGCTCCCTGAGAAGTCATCGGTTTCTGCTCCCTGAGAAGTCTCTGGTTGATGCTCCCTGAGAAGTCTTCGGCTAGATGGTTGCTCCCTGAGAAGTCTTCGATTGATTCTCCCTGAGAAGTCTTCGGTTTCTGCTCCCTGAGAAGTCTTCGGTTGGATGGCCCCCTGAGAGGTCTTCGGTTTGACGTTTTGATCGATGTTGTCGCTTACCCTTTCATTGGCGTTGGCATTGATTTTCTTTTCCTGCAAAAGTTAGATGGCAAATGTGCAGGTATAAATGGTGAGCATGTACGTGAGATGCATATGTATACAGGAATGCAGGATAAGAGTTCATCCGAGTGGATTTGGAGGTATCAGCTGGCTTGGCTGTCAGTTGCGGTAGGCTCGGTGCCCCCTGAAATTGCTTTTGAGTTTTATGCCATTAGGGGATTATGAGGTTCTCCTCTGGTACCTGTAGTCATTTTTTTGAAGGTTGTGCGTCACTCGTGGATTTTCACACTAGCTTTTCTTAGCGGGAGATGCATCCTTGTCGGATTTTCACATAACCCTATGCCTTATTCTTTGCCTGGAATGGACCCAACCCAATCCAGCAGCTTTTATTTATTTCATTTTTTGTAGGGCAGACTGCCCGTTGCCAGGTTTTCACCCTGCCCTTTGGCCTAACTTTTGCTTAGAGCTCCAGTCACGGTTTTCATCTCTAACGGCCTCTTTTTTATTTTTCTTTTGAGAGAGAAGTTGGAGTTGTTGCAAAAGATCTTTTGGGTGCGATCGGTGTGTACTTGTGTCTCGGATTATAGTTGTATGAGCTTGGTTCTTTATTGGGAAGGTGCTATAGGGTTGGCTTCACAATTGACGGCTGGATGAGTCGACTAAAGTGCTTGAGTAGCGAGAATGGTAGAGGGTAGATGATAACAATGTGCTGGTTTTATATCGGACTCAGACAACTTTGAGTGTGCAAGATGAACTGCCCTGGTTATACCAATACATCTTTGCATAAATGCATATATTTCAATCTGATTTCATAACATATGATCACTATTTGGCATTAACTCGAAAAATATGAGACCTCATCTAATCTCGGGATAGATCTTGAGAGCATCAAACTCCTGTTATCAATCAGCCCTCGCGGGTTTTCTTGATTGAATATTTTCTCTCTCTCTCTCTCTCTCTCTCTTTTTATTTAGCCTCTGCCATGGACCGTCCTTCAGTTTGTCAGTATTGGTTGAATTCGCTTTCATCTTCGTCAGCCGGGGGTACTGCTGCTTCTGAGAGTGGCTCCTTTTGGTATTAAAGTCTTGGTCTTAGCCCTTGTGCAGACCGGTTGAGGTGATGGGTTCGTTATTTGGGGCTTGAATATGAAGTTTCACGTTTGGCCTTTATTGGCTTTGGCAGTTCGGACCCTGGAATGGGCTTTTAATGGTTGGGATAGGGTGACAGGCTGGGCTTGGATGATCTGGGATACTTTTATCGGTTTTGGTGGTTTAAACCCTGGAATGGCCTTTCAACGGCCGGGGTTGGATGGATGGTTTGTGAACTAGCCTTTTAGGTCATTTTCAGTGGCAGAAGAAGAATGACAATGTGCAGGCATGTGTAGATTTACTGGATTTGAACAAAACTTGCCCCCAAATAGCATTCCCTTGCCCCCTGATCAATTCTCTCTTTTCTTCTCTTTTTTTTTTATTTATTAAATTTTTTCTTTTCTTTTCTTTTAAAATATTTTCTTTTCTTTTCTTCTCTTCTAATTTTTTTTTTCTTTTCTTTTCTTCTATTTTTTTTGTGCACCCCAATTTTCTTTCTCTTGGCAAGCTTCGTTCAAGTCATGAAGTTACACATACGTGCACTTTTCATCTTAACCACCGGGACCATTGTGGTTCAATCTAGTCAGGCATTGGGTTTTAGCAAGAAACTTGCTATAAGGGTTCTGGATGGTCAAGGGTCCATCATAATCGATTTTGAGGGTGCACATTTCAAGGGGTCAGGAGGAAAGAGGCCATATGGTTTGGTTCTAATGGGTCATATATTTCTCATGGAGGTCCTGAGTTTTATTCGTCCAGCTTTTGATGTAGATTTCAGGGTTTGATCTTATTTGGTAGCGCCATATGCAACTTAGATGTTGTGGATGCAAAGAAATGGCTTTCAAAATTCGGTTCGTCGTCATGTTGGCACATGGAAGTAGTACTAATCTCAAGAACGTCCTTGTCAATTTTTAGCATGTCACACCAGGTCTAGGCAGAGGCCTTTTTTTTATCTCTCAAAATTATCCTCTCCTCAAGAGTTATATCAGATGCTATCAAGATTTTATTTTGATTCCCCAAATTTCTGAGACTAGATGGAGTCGTATTAATTGGGTTAATGTTAAATGAATGGATGCATCATGATCATAAGAAATGAAATCATTAAAAATATCATACAAATAAGCAAAAATTGTTCGTTGAAATAACTAATTGACATAAGGAGTTCTTGCACTAAAGGGAAACAAAGCATTGAAAAAATATATTCTTCTTCGCCGTTTGCTAGAACCGATCAAACACCTGGCGGGGAACTGCATTGTAGCTTATCTTCTTCTTCTTCCTCCTCTCTTCAGGATTCGTGATTTATTTAGAGTCAATGAGATCCTGGATCCTACCCCTTAAGATTCGGCAATGGTCTGTTAGATGCCCAGTGTGCTGGTGATAGGCGCAATATTGATCACTCTTGTGCCCCGGCTGTCCCTGACTTAAGGCCGGTTTGGGTGGCAATGGTTGCAATATCCCCCTTGTCATCAACTTCTTAAAAACCCATGACAAGGATCTACCCAAATGAGAATAGCGCCTTTGATTCGTTCTCGTAGTGGGCACTCCCGTCTTCTTAACAATGCCCTTACTATTGCTGCAGACACCCAGGCTCTCATTTTTCAGGGCATGCACCCTCACTGGACCACGCACTTTGGGCATGACGTCATGCTCAAGAAGGCGCTCCTTATCTCCCCTTTGCCCAACTAGTGACTCGAGCAGAACCTTGCCTTTGGGCTTGGAAGTAAAAGGAGACGTCATCGTTGTATAGGCCTCCTTGAGGGTGGCTGGTCTAACATGGTTAAGAGTAGTCGCCATAAGTTGAGCCATGGCATCCATTCTTTTCTTAATCATAGTTGACAACCTCTTTTTAAGCTCCTCGAACCTTCTATCCATTATGAAATCCTCATTAGGGTTTGGGTTCCTTTATCTTCTTGGCTCAATTGGCACAGCATCAACTTTAGGCTCATTTACAGGTTGATGGGCAGCGACTCCAGCGAGGGGAACCTCCCCACCAGCAGGCGGTTCGGCTTGCCCCCGAGGAGGGGCTACCGGTGGCTATGGAGTAGGAGGAGGAGCAATCCTTTCAGCCATTGCCTCCATCATTTCCAACACCCTTCGCTCAAAATCCTCTAGTCTCTTGGCAAGGTCTTGAGTGGTTAAGGCTCTGGTCGCTTCTGCCATTGAGGATGGTTCACTGGTCATTAAATGTGATTCAGAATCCCAAATAGGCAATAGTTCTAGCAATCCAAAGGGCGAGTCTATCCTCACTAGCCGACCGTCAGAACCCCTAGTCCGCTCGGATGAATTATTGGTGGCTGAAAGACTCAGATTGTTAGAATAATGCATGGATGACATGTATAATACATGATCGTGCCATGCAAATGGTCTTTGATGAGTGCGAGATCAATGGATTACCACAATACGATGGGATGCATGGAAGAAATTGCATGCAGGATGGTATGTACACGTGAAAAAATAATATGCAGACGAAAAGGTATATACACGTATAGCATGAGAGAAAATTTATTATTATTTATATATACATGTATTTGTTTTATTGACACGCATGAATGACATGCAATGCATGAGCATGCTGTGCAGTATTCACAACCACATGCAAGCAAATAGATCCTTCCAACCTTATCACTCCCATACACGAGGTTGTGCGGTCTCTTTCCTAGGTGGGCTTCATCTGAGGGTTAATAGGGAACCATCGGACACGTATGGTGCACGGCAAAAAATCGGCAGCATAACACTCTTAAGCTAATGAACATACGTATGAGTTTTGGCCATTGCGTATTTGAACAATTCAATCTCATCAAGATGGGCCTATCGGGGCATGAAAGCCTTTGATAAAAGACCATTTTAAATTGGTTGATTTTGTTTAATACGCGATGACCCACACCACAAGCATTGTATTAAGGAGCATGCTACCTAGGGGAAGTTTCTACTTGCCATTATATGGGCTTTGGTCAAGGTGATGAATTTTTAGGGCTACCCAAGCATGGTCTCTGCCAATGGGTCTAGCTTGTTGTGAGCATGACGACCAATTGGGTCTCCATTTGATATGCCAAAAGGCACTAGGCTTGGGCTGGTGATTATCCCTAACACTTCCCTACAATGAGTGAAAGTAGGGTCGTACTTTGGAAACGCACTGAGGTAAGAAGGGACCAACTAGCATAATTCTAAGGCTCTAAGACACAATGCAAATTTTCGAAAAGAGATAGAATTTTAAGTTTTAAAAACCCAATTATACATTTGAACCAAAGCACTTTCGGAGCAAAGTCTCAAACACAAAGTCCCCAGTGGAGTTGCCACTGTGAAGCGCGCCTGAACCCAGCAAGGGCCCTCGCTTTGAATCCGCCTTTGGGATTCGAGGTATTGGTTTGCATCTTTTTTATCATGGGCGCTATGAGACATCATCGGTGTATCCCTCCTAATAGGACATTGGGGAGAACCACCTAGTCTAATGACGCCTAAAGGCACCTTTGAGGTATTTAGAGTCGCCACCCAATTTGCAAGAAATTGGGAAAAGTCTCTCACCTCTAACGGTCTAAACTAGAGATATGGTGTTCGGAACTTCACTCTTATTTATGCTTTGGTTAATTATAAGTGAGCTTTTAATTTCTTAAAATTATATCTCTCGTCTCACGCGATTAATGCAATTAAATTAAAAGCGCATCGCAAGCATTCAAAAAGCGTTAAAAGGAAAGCGATAAATAAAGCGATGAATAAAGCGATAAAGAGAAAGCGGCAAACACACATGCACACAATAACATGGAAGAAAGGGCGGAATACAACCCCAATAAAAGGATGTGAATGGGGATGGAATACAATCACCAGAAAATAAAGTTGCACAAAAATTAATTACAAGGGCCCGAAAAGAAATGAACATAAATTTAAAACACTCACACAAGATCAAAATAAAAGGACATACATAAATTGGGGCATTTATTTTAGGAACATTTGTTTCTTTGTGCTTATTAAAGGTTTAGGAACATTGGTTCCTTCGCATTTATTTGAAGAGGAGTCGAATAGTCATTTTTGATTGTTTGAATTGGAAAACCGGGATGAATGATCCCATTTTTGGGGAAAAGTTAACTCTTCGTTTTAATTGTGATGTTTTTATGGTTTGGCTAAAACAAGAGATATTGGTCCCAATTTTATTAGAAAAAATTTCAATTTAATTATAGAAATATTTTTGTGATTTTTTATCGCACACATGCACAAATAAAATAATTATTTACGAATAACACAATATAAGGAGAGAGTTGAGAAAGATCTCACCAAAACCGGTGTGATCCTCCACGTGTCGCGACCCATCAGGGGAGTCGCGGGGATGCTCAAATAACCCGACTCAAGTTAAATCTCAGACAAAAATTAACATAAAAAATGTTAGTAATGATTCTAGAAATTAATCAAATAAAGACAAGATAATGACAACAATAAAATTATAGCGATGGCAACAACGAATAATCACGGCATAGTAACAACAATAAAATAGTAATAATGACAATAACAGTAATAATAATGGTAATAATAAGATAGTAATAATGATAATAATAACTTAATACTACTAGTAATAACAATACCATAGAACAATAATAATAATAATAATAATAATAATAATAATAATAATAATAATAATAATAATAACAACAACAACAATAATAATGAGATAATAACAATAACAATGATAATAATAAATAATAATAATAATAATAATGATGATAATAGTGAATGAACATAAAAATCAAATTAAAGCAAATAAATAATGTATTAATGGTGATATTAACACATTAAAATGCTAAAAGTAAATAATAGACATGATAATAAGAGCAAAGAATAATATTAACAACAATAAATAATATACAAAAAATAAATGAGAACAAGTCCAAAAATGTTTACCCTTAGAATTTTTAGATTGGAGAAACGGTATCTCGATTTGTTTTCCTTGACGAATTTATGGCAAAGAATATTTGAAAAAAAGGTAGAAATTGTACCTTAAAATAAATTAAGAGAATATTTTGATAAAAAAAATATTTTTTGTGGATGATTGAGCAAAGGAAATTAATTTTCCAAGCTCAAATCACCCAAGAGATGGATTGTATTTTTTGAAAAAAAATAAATAAATTAAAACTTGGGAGAAAAAAAAAGAACTTAAAAATATTTTGAAGAAATATTTTTTGAAGGAGAAGATGAGTTGCTGGAGAGAAAAATGAAGAAAACCCTCCTTGAATAATTGTTGCCATCCACTCAAATGAAGAACCAAAACATCTTTTATTTTCGCCTTGGCCAAAAATAGGAAGAGAACAAAATACTTTAATTTTTAGTTAAAAAAAATATCATAAAACTGTGAAAGAAACGAAAAAATCAGACTGGAAAACAGACTGAAAACGCAGGAAAATGACGGGTCGAAGGCAAAAATTGGTTGCGCGGAGAGGGAAGACCGCGCGCGCATGCACGCGCACTTGGAAGTCAACCACGAGCACGGGGAGAAGGGAACCACGCGCGCGCGCGCGCGGTGGGAGGCAACCCCACGCATTGTTGCGCGCGAGGAGACCCCTGTGCGCTGGGAGCCTCCCGCGCGCTGCCGCAGGCGGCACTCGCGACCTTCCTTTTTTTTTTTTGTTCTTATAAAACTTTTAAGGACACAAAATTAATATTTTCTACCCTATTTTAATTTTTTAATTTCTAAAATATATATTTTCAATCATTTTTCTAAAAAATGCAATTTTAACAAGGAAACAATCGATTCTCACTTTCTCGCCGAAGATCGTTCTTTTGTTTTCATTAGCGGGTAATCCTGATCTCGTACCGCCTCAGTACCCGGTGTCTACAACTGGCTGCTGCGGAGGCTGCTCCTCCGCCTGAGGCCCCTCCTCTACTGGCTGGAGCGAAGGGAGGCTGAATGCACATTTGGTCTCATGTATGGAGAGTAGCCGGTACGCCTCAGCCTATCCTGTCACTTGGGCTATCATCCCCATGGTTAGGGCTGCTAGTGCATCCACATAGATACTCTCCTCTAATACGGACCTAAGAATCTTCGGAAGAGCTCCCAACTGCAGTAGCAACCTGGTCACCACTCCCCCTGCAAACACTATAGGGGCTGCCCCCCGTGATACTCTGATCAGGTTAGCCACAATCTTGTGACTAATGTTGAGGCGATGACATGCTACCATCGCCCAGAGGCTTCAAATCTTTGCCCCATTCACCGATCCAGGATGACCTGCCCGTCCCAAGTAAGGACTAGAGAGCACCCTGTGCACGTACCTCAGTGCCGTGACGAGAGTATCGTACTCTTTGCCGTGTCATGGTCATACGGCACTCCTGGCAAGGCAATCATCTCCTAGTGCTGCCTCCTTATGGCCTTTGGGGAACTATAATATCAGGCCCAAGTGGGAGACCCATAGCCTCGGCGAATCTCCGGCGTGTAATGTTGCAACGGTAGCCTCGGACCCAAAACTGTATAACCCCCTCCTCCATGTCAGATCTCTAAAATCCTCCGTAGTGAAGGGTAGCCAGAAACTCCCGGACGACCTCGGGGTGAGTTTGGAATGACGGCCATAGGAACTCCGTCCATCCTGCGGGTGCTGCCAAAGCATCTACCTCCGCCAGCATCCCCACACTCTCTAAGAAAGGTCTAGAGATGAAGCAGCTGTCCCGGAACTGTACATGTGCTAATGCTTTGAACCTCTCTCTAGCCTCATCGCTCATCCAAAGTTGAGCCTGAGGCTCAGGCTAGTCCCGGGGAACGTTACGTCATGGAGGCATCCTAAAAAGAAAAGAAAAGAAATTTAGCTTTACATTATCGTTGCAAATAAAAGCTGAACCAGAGATTATGAATTTTAAAAATTTCAACAGCATTTCGGCTAAAATGTGCCTACCAAAAAAATTTCGGCAATATCCCAGCAAGGATGTGCCTACCCAAAAAAATTTAAAAAAATTTCGGGCAGCACCCCGGTAGGGTTGTGCCCAACTTCCTACATAGAAAAACACAATAGAAGGATAGGCCTCAGGCTTCAAGCAATAATTTCATCCTTGCGAGTTATTTTCGCGTCTTATTTAGTTCGGACTACTCCTAAAACTAAGTTAGTCTAGGGCAAGTCCACAAGTCTCAAATTATCTTTTTTCAATTTTTTTTGTGCATATTTACATCACTATGACTATGTTTCGTATACAGTCTAAAGAAACTAGGTAGATAGGGGCAGAAATTAATACTATATCTTGCTAAATTACACTAAACATGCATTTTCCATGCAAATTATTCAAAAAGAAATAAAAAGGAATAGAGAAACATGACGAACTAACCTGGTAATCGACGAAAATATACTAAAAAAATCTGACAGAAACGCGAAAAAAAAGTTTCATAAGCGTGCAAGACTGTACAAGGGTCGTTTTGGCGCAAGTGGTGCGCAAAATGGACAACGGACGAGTGAGAAAAGTGTAAAAAAGGGGAAGAGGGCATTGGTTGCGAGGGAAGAGAGGAAAGAAGAGGAAAAGAAAACTGAAGGGGCATCACTGGGCGTCCCTTTTATAATTTTCCATGACCGATGGGCTTCCCATCGGAACACCGAGCGACGGGCAGCCCGTCTATGGTTAAAAATTCCGTTTTTCGCCTCATTAAATGCCCTTCATTAATGGCCTAATTTAATAAGCCATTAATGAATTGAAAACTCATTAAATGCCCCCTTTTTTATATAAAACTCCCTGAATATTCTTTGATTTTCGCATCCGGTGCGTGTCCCTGCCAAATTGTGAAGACAATGGAAATATGCAAAAATTATTTTATGTGCGTGACATGCATGAGACATGCAGGAAATAAACCTGCCCTATGGTCAACAAGGTTGACCGACGGGCTACCCATCAGGTAAATGACAGATGGGCATCCTGGCGGTCATTTCTTCCTTATAAATACACCATTTTCCTTGGATTTTGCTCACTTTCAACATTCCAAGTCTCAGTCCAAGCTTCTTTCTCAGGTTCCTCCCTCTTTTCTTCTTTACTTCCCTTTGCTAGCTTTCATTTCTTAGTTGCAACCTTTAGGAAATGTCTATGTCTGCCATTACTAAGATGCACCAAATCCTGGATAACCCTCAAACCTGGGAGAATGCCACTCTTGCTCCGCTTTCTTGTCTAAAATTCCTGAGAAGGGTTAGGATAGATTACAACCTCCTTCTAGCTGCAGTCCGCTTCTGGGACCCACATTTTCATGTCTTCAGGTTCACCTATCAGGAACTGTGCCCCCTACTTGAAGAATTTGTTGCCATTATCGGGACCTGGTATCCTCCTAGTGCCTTACCCTGCATTCCCTACTGTGGTCTGATTCACATCCGGGACATTGCATTGGCCTTAAGCATTGCTCCTTTCGACGCTGCTTGCTTAGTTCCTCAGGGTTCCACATTTGTCTTAGAGCCACTGATTGATGCATTGGATGAGTTCTCTGATGTTCCCCCATACCGTACGAGTATCATCTTTCTATTTTGTTTCATGAGGTATCTAATCGTGACTTCAGAGGAGTTGACTGGCGACTCTTGTTAATTTGGGATTCTGGATGACTTTCATCGTGGCTTAACCCCTTTTCCATTGGTCCTCGCGGAGACTATTCTGGGCTTAGATGCTGTCCGTGCTGAGCCTTCTGCTATCTTTTTTGGGAGCCCCTTATTACTCTAGGTACGTCATCATCTTCCAAGGTAATGCGTCCCTTGTGGATTTTCACACTAGCTTTTCTTAGCGGGAAGTGCGTCCTTTTCGGATTTTCACACAACCCTATGCCTTACTTTTGCCTGGGGTGAACCCAACTCACTCCAGCGGCTCTTATTTTATTTTTCTTTTCCCTTATATTTTTCTTTCTTTCTTTTCAGATATGGCTGCAAGAGAAGTTGAAGTTGCTATCAGAACCACCTCCCAGAGTCATCAGTCAATACTCTCCGAGGCATTTCATTCCCCGTCAGTGACTGTACTCATTCATAACTCCCGACGAGGGCATCACCAGATTTGGCGAGATAATAGACGAGGGTATTACTTTAATCAGCGCTTGGCTTCCCCTATTTGCCGTGGTAGTCGATGGCTCTTCGGGGTGTGTTCCCCCATATGGGCTACGCAAAGCCACTTTTTTCATCACAGGCCACTATGCTCGACAACTCGGGATGACTCAAGATGTGGTAAGGCTCCCTTTATCTTTTCGAGGAGGAGTTCTATCCTCGGCCTTTGCTTCTCGATATCATGATCTCTGGGTTGAGCTACCGATGAAGACCGTCATATCCTCCTTCGAAAATCATTCTGTTACTTCTACCAGTACATATAAGAGATGGGTGCTTAGCCCTACAGTTGATAACAGGACTCGACGACTTAGACACCTGGCCAGCGAGAGTAGTGATAGAGCCTAGTTCAGATTTGTATGCCTTTTGAGCAATGTATTTCTTTTTAAAATAGAACTAGAAAATAATGTAAATGAATAAATTCAGTTTTATTTCATTTCACAAAGTTGTTTACATTTCAGCAAGATTTCAGTATACATGATCATCATTTAACACTAATTTAAAATGCAAAGCTACATTTACTTATGGAACAAATCTTGATAGCATCAAACTCCTGTTACCAATCAGCCCTCTCGGGTTTTCTTGATTGGACATTTTCTCTCAAGCCTCTAATTTTTGCCCAGAATGCCTTTTTTCGGTTTTCACCCTGACGAGGCGCCCAATTTTAGCAAGGGCGCATCTTTTTGATTTTTGATCCACGGGGCTTTTATTCTCTTGTTTTGATTTTTATTGTCTTTAGCCATGGAACCTCTTGAGTCTGTCAATATTGATTGGCTCCTTGAACTCATTGCCATCGCTGTCTGCCAGAATTATCCCCCCTTTCGATAGCAGCTTATGGAGGATGAAAGGCCTTCCCACGTTGGTCTGAATTTCCCCCTGATGTCGGGCGCGCCCGGTCTCATCTGTTTGAATACCAGATCTCCTTCCTTCAGCTGGTGTTTCTTGACTTTCTTCCCAAATGACCTGGCTAGCCTTTTCTAATAAATCTGATTATGATAATAGGCCCTTAATCTGCTCTCATCTAGCAGGTTTAGATGTTGCAACCGCTGCTGTGCCCACTTAGTCTTTGGAATTTGAGCTTCCATAACTACCCTCAATGACTTGAGTTCGATTTCGACTAGCAATAATGCTTATGTCCTGTACACTAAAGAATATGGTGTGGCATCTATAGAAGTTCTGATAGTTGTTTTATAACCCCAAAGTGCAAAAGGTAACTTTTCCGCCGAATCTCTATAGTTTTGAACCATTTTTGCTAGGATTACGTTCTTGTTGGCGGCTTCCACTGCCCCATTGGCCTGAGGACGATACAGAGAAGACTTGTGATGCTCGATGCCGTATCTCTGAAGCAACTGCTTCATTTCAGCCATGAACTGGACTCTATTATCGAATACAACATGATGTGGGAGACCGTATCTACATATCAAGTTCTTTTCAATGAATTTGGCCATATCCCGGTGTGACGGGCGCCGGATCCCGAGCGCCGCCCCTATGACCGCCCGCTTGAGGGCGATCGGCCAATTGCGGGTCCGTTGATAGCTTGCAATAAATAGCAAGTGCGTCTATGTTGGGCAACAGGGAGGTTTCATGGAGTCGCCACCCAATAGAACATTGGGAAAGTTACTCTCGCCTCGGAGAGCCTAAGACTGCGCGTTGTATCCATTTTGGGCCAACCAGAGGGTCTTGGAAGGTAAACCTCTCGCCCTAAGGAGCCTAGGATTAGCGCTAAAGTCTCGTGACCCAAGAAGTATTTTGGAGGATAACCTCTAACCTCTCGAGCCCAAAGACCAGAGCTGGGTCCGGGATTTCTCATCTATTTCTACCTCGATTAATTTATGATCAAATTTTAAATATCATTAATTCGCTCTCTCTCCACACGATGCAATTTTAATTTAAAAGCGCAAATATTCACATTGAACGCGACAGGATAAACATATCAAAAATAACATCAATTGTAAACTACAATAATACTAGGAGCGGAATACAACTCCCATTTAAAAGTGCAAACATACATAAAACCGGGGAATTTATTATTTATGAGGACTTTGGTCCCCGCATGCACAATTAAAGAAAATATTTTGGATATGATAATTTTATTTGGGATGAAAATTAGGACATTGGTCCCATTTTATTATGAAAAATCTAAATTAATTTAGTAAGAAATATTTTTATGATCTTTATTTAGGTGCGCATAGGAAAACATTTTATTCAATGAATATATACAAGGAAATTAAAAATATAAACGAAGTGAGAATTAAAAATGTATAAAGGAAATACCAAACCCCGCAACTCCTCCTTCATGTGCATGGATGCTCAAATGAGAATAAAACAATGATTTGCAACCAAAAATAAAAAAGAAATTCATGTTAGTGATTAGGCCAATGAAATAATACAACATAAAAGGTAATATGTACAATGACCATATAACATGCATAAGATACTATAACATGCATAAAAAATAATTATGATGCAATTTAACATGCATAAAGTGATTAAGATGCAATTTAACATGCATAAGGTGATGAAGTAGCATGGCATATGCAACTTATTAATAATAGTTATTAACATACATGGAAGATTAGTGACAATCAATTTTATTATAGTTAAGACATGAATAAATGTGTAACCTGAGAATAATTCCACTTGACATGCATAACTAGCATAAAATAATGACTATAACACTCATACATGCAAAAGAAAGCATAATAATAAACATGATATAGCATTAAGAAATTAAAGGTATTTACAACCTAAAACATGCATAATTACATGAACAAAGAATAATTTGACATGAAAAAAAAGATTAATAGAATTTAAAAAGCTTATTTGTTATATGAATAATTGAAGATAAAAAAAATAAGAAGAAGAATATGGAGACTAAGAGAATTTACATGTTTGATATGTTAATTGGAAGCCAAAATAAATGAAATTAACAAGAGAATTAATGAGTAAAGCCAAGAATAATTACCCTCAAATTCAGTTTTGAAGAATTGAAGATAGAAGTGTTGAATTCCTTGTCTTCTCTTGTGAAAATCCTTAGAAAATAGCTTGAAAACTTGAAGAAAAGCTCTTGGAAACAAGTGTGTAAGATGGATTTTTTTCTCTCAACTCAAAGCTCCAAAATTCAGTTTTTTTCTAACCAAAAATGTTCCTCATTCGTCCTCTTCTCTTTCTGAATTTTTCTAGTGTTTTAACCCTCAAAAACTACCCAAAAACCACCCAAAACCGTCCAAAAACTGCTAAAAATCGTGTTTGGGTCGAAAAATGGGCGAAATGGGCGAAGTGGGGCGAGAAATCGGCGTGAGGGGCGATTTTCGTGCGCCTCGCGCACGTTTCCGCGCACGTTTCGCGGAGTCTCCGCGCACGACGTGCGCGGAGCGAGCGATGCCCGAGGCATCGCTCGCGCAAATAGACCGACGCCCAGGGCGTCGGCCGCGCGGAGTGCACGCTCCGCGCACGGAAATTCGCGACGGCCCTTGGCCGTCGCCTTTCCGTCGCGATTAATTTCCCCTATTTTCTACTTTTCTATTTTTTTTCATTTTTTAATCATTTTTTACCCTTTTTTTTTAATTTTTTATATAAAATACCCTCAACCTAAAACACACTTTTTCTTCTTCAAAATAATTTAAAAAATATTTTTAAAATATTTTTAAAATACCCTTTTTACTCACCGAAAAGACAAGGAAAATCACTTCTGAGCTCCAATCTTTTTGCCTATAAGCCGGCATAGCTAAATTTCATCATCGGGTAATCCTGATCAAGGCTACTCGGGACCCGGTGTCTACAGTTGCCCCCAATTTTGAAGAGACTAGTGCATGGGTGCCTAGGTGAGCCAAAATTCAGGAAAAGGAAAGAAACGCGTACCTGAAGCGGCGATCTTCCTGCTTGATGGAGTTATGATGATAGCTGCTGCTGTCTTTTGGTTGTAGCTGGTAATACCGTAGGTGGGCTAACCTCTTGTGGGTGGCGCCGCTATCGTGCTAAACATTGTGAGTTGGTAGTGTCGTGGTCGTGCTAACCGCTTGTGGGTAGTGCCGCCATCGTGCTAACCGCTGTGAATTGGTAGTGCCGTGGTCGTGCTAACCTCTTGTGGGTAGTGCCGCCATCGTGCTAACCGCTGTGAATAGGTAGTGCCGTGGTCGTGCTAACCTCTTGTGGGTAGTGCCGCCATCATGCTAACCGCTGTGAATAGGTAGTGCCGTGGTCGTGCTAACCTCTTGTGGGTAGTGCCGCCATCGTGCTAACCGCTGTGAATAGGTAGTGCCGTGGTCGTGCTAACCTCTTGTGGGTAGTGCCGCCATCGTGCTAACCGCTGTGAATAGGTAGTGCCGTGGTCGTGCTAACCTCTTGTGGGTAGTGCCGCCATCGTGCTAACCGCTGTGAATAGGTAGTGTCGTGGTCGTGCTAACCTCTTGTGGGTAGTGCCGCCATCATGCTAACCGCTGTGAATTGGTAGTGCCGCCATCATGCTAATCGCTGTGGATTTACTTTTTATTTTTTATTTTTTATTTTTTTGCTCCTTTAGATGTTTGGACTAGTGTCATCACTTGGCTTTTGTGGGTGTTTCCCGCCGATTTCTCCTGCAAGATTGTATGCATAGGAGTATACAAGAAATCATGTGTGTATGTTATGGAATGCAAATGCTTGCAAAAATGTATAGATCGCGCCCTAGGTGATCCATGGTTTGCTGAACTTATAGCTTGTCTGCTGTACCATGCCCCCTGAATCCTGAGGATCGTCGACAAGCTTTCTGAAAGAGACGTCCGGTGTATATCCCTTGCCCCCTGGTCAATGATCATTTACTTGGGATTCTATTTCATGTTCTGTGTTGTGTGTTGTCTGACTGACAAAAGATCATCTTGAAATAATGCCGCCTTATCGCTCCAGGCATTGAATGTCATTGTTTTAAAGGTAGTGCGTCCCTTGTGGATTTTCGCACTAGCTTTTCTTTGCGGGAAATGCGTCCCTTATGGGATTTTCACACAACCCTTTGCCTAACTTTTGCCTGGAATGGACCCAACTCAATCCAGCGGCTTTTGTTTATTTTATTTTTTGTAGGGCAGACTGCCTGTTTCCAGGTTTTCACCCTGCCCTTTGGCCTAACTTTTGCTTAGAGAGCTAGTTACGGTTTTCATCTCTAACGGCCTTCTTTTTTTTTTTTTTATTTTAGAGAAGGTTATCACCAAAGCTTCTGTTAAGAGCAAATAGGACATATCTGATGAGCGATAATCATTATATGAAAAATTGATATAACTCTTTTTGAGACAGAACTGAAAGATCAATGAAAATATATTCTTTTATTCCTTGCAAAATTGTGTACATTTCTATATGATTTCATCATGCATGATTTTTCATTTGACAAGAATTCAAAAGCATGTGACTACACCTAATCTCGGAGTGGGTTTTGTCAGCATCAAACTCCTGTTATCAATCGGCCCTCTCGGGTTTTCTCGATTGAATATTTTCTCTTGGCCCTTAATTTTTGCCCAGGATGCCTTTTTTCGGTTTTCACCCTGACAGGGCGCCCAATTTTAGCAAGGCTGCCTTTTTTCGGTTTTCGACCCGCGGGGCATTTATTCTCTTCTTTTTATTTTTTATCTTTAGCCATGGAACCTTTTAAGTCTATCGACATTGATCGGGTCCTTGAACTCATTCCCATCGCTGTCTGCTAAAATTGCTGCTCCTTTTGTTAGCAACTTTTTCAAAATGAATGGACCTTCCCAGGTTGGTCTGAATTTTCCTCGTATGTCTGGCACTCCCGGCCTCATCATCTTAAAGACCAAATCCCCTTCTTTCAACGGGTGCTTTCGTACCTTCTTGCCAAAGGACCGAGCCAGCCTCTTTTGATAAACCTGATTGTGGTAATAGGCTCTCAACCTATCTTCATCCAATAGATTCAACTGCAACAATCGATGTTGTGCCCATTCTGTCTCCGAAATCTCGGCTTCCAGGACTACCCTTAATGATTTCAGCTCAATTTCAACCGGCAGGACTGCTTCAGTTCCATACACCAGAGAGAATGGTGTTGCCCCCGTAGAGGTTCTGACTGTTGTTCTATAACCCCAAAGTGCGAAGGGTAGCTTTTCTGCCCAATCCTTGTAGTTCTGAAACATCTTGGCTAAAATTCTCTTCACATTCTTATTCGCCGCTTCAACTGCACCATTCGCTTGAGGACGGTAAGGAGAAGACTTATGATGTTGGATCCCATATTTCTGGAGCATCTGTTTAGTCTCTGCTAGGAATTGTACCCCATTATCAGACACAATGTGAAGTGGGAGACCATATCTGCATATCAAATTCCGCTCGATGAATTTAGCCATATCCCTTGCATCAACCTTCTTGAAAGATTCAACCTCAACCCACTTAGTGAAGTAGTCAATGGCAACTATGACAAATCTATGCCCATTAGAAGCAGTAGGATGGATTTCGCCTATGATGTCTATTCCCCATGCTGCAAATGGCCATGGAGATGTTAAGTTATGTAACTCTGAAACTGGCACATGCCTCAAATTCGCGTACTGTTGGCATAACTGGCATTGCTTCACAAATTTTGAACAATCTGTATCCATTGTGAGCCAATAAAACCCTTGGCGCATGATCTTCTTTGCTAAGGCTAAGCCATTCATGTGAGCTCCACAAACCCCGGCATGAACTTCTTCCATAACTCTTTTAGCTTCTTTCTCTGCCAGACATCTTAACTGGATACCATCAGCTTGCCTTTTGTATAAAGTGCCATTAACACTGATGAATTGAGTGGATAACTTCCTGATCATTTTTTGGTCCTTCTCAGTGGCTTCCTCTGGAAAGACTGATCTCTCTAAATAATTCTGAATGTCATAATACCATGGATTTCCATCAGTGGCCTCAATGTCCATCACCTGTTCCGCTTCAAAACCAGGTCTTTCCGAACTATATATCAGCACGGGTTTCATCGCAACTCCTGTTGGGTTGTCCCACATGGACACTAAAGTTGCTAGAGCATCAGCTAACTGATTTTCGTCTCTGGGGATGAAGTGAAAAGTGCAAATCTCAAATTGGCTGCTCAACACTCTCAAGTGCTTTACATAAGGCAACAGCCTTTCTTCCTTGACTGACCACTCTCCTTTAATTTGATGAATTACCAAGGAGGAATCCCCAAATACTTCTGCGGTCTTTGCCCCCAGAGCAAGCAATGCTTCCAATCCAAAGATGCAAGCTTCGTATTCTGCTTCATTATTGGTAGCCTTATACCTCAGCTTCTTAGCCAATGGTAACCTTTCACCATCTGGGGTCGTAAGAATAACTCCTACGCCTGCTCCCTTATTATTGACTGCTCCATCAAAGAATAACTGCCACCCTTGCACTGCTATGGCCGTGACGTCTTCATCTGGGAAGTTGTATTCAAACTGATCTCCCTCAATAGGATGCTCGGCTAAGAACTCCGCTACAGCTCTTCCCTTAATGGTTTTCCTGGTTATGTACTCAATGTCAAATTCCTGCAACAGCAGTAACCATCTTCCCATCTTCCCTAGTAAAGAGGGTGCTTCTTGGAGGTATCTAAGCGGATTATGTTTGGCAACCGTTTGTACCTTGAAGGAATGAAAGTAGTGTCACAACTTCTTAGAAGCCCAGATAACTGCTAAACAAATCTTTTCTACCTCCACATATTTGGCTTCGTACGGCAGGAATTTCTTGCTAAGATAATAAACTGCAAACTCCACACCAAAATCGTCCTCTTGAGACATCATAGCACCCACTGAGTTATCTTCCACAGCCAGGTACAGGATTAGTGGTTTGGCATGGCGTGGTGGTCTTAACACCGGAGGATTTAGCAGATAGTCCTTAATGGTGTCAAAGGCCAGTTGACAGTCATCGTTCCATAGCACCGGCTGATTCTTCCTAAGAAGCTTGAAAATAGGCTCACATACTGAAGCTAGCTTGGCAATAAACCGGCTGATGTACTGAAGCTTTCCTAGGAAACTTCTGACATCCTTCTCCTTCTGGGGCACTGGCATCTCTCTTATGGCTTTGACTTTATCGGGATCTACCTCGATTCCCCTCTGGCTTACTACATGGCCTAACAACTTTCCTGATGTAACTCCAAAAATGCACTTCTTGGGATTGAGGCGCAAATCATATTTACTAATTCTTTGAAAGAACTTTTCTAAAGCCTCAAAGTGACCTTCCCTGGTAGCCGACTTAATCATCATGTCATCGACGTACACCTCCACTTCTTTGTGGATTAAGTCATTGAGAACCTTTGTCGCCATCCTCTGATAAGTCGCTCCTGCATTCTTCAACCCAAAAGGCATAACCCGATAGGCATATGTCCCCCACTCGGTGATAAAGGCTGTCTTGATCCGGTCCACTATCTTGTTAAGAATTTGATTGCACCCTGCGTATCCATCCACAAAGCTGTACATCATGCAAGCAGCAGCACTATCTACTAGCACATCAATATGAGGAAGAGGGAAATCATCTTTCGGACAGGCCTTGTTCAGGTCTCGATAGTCAACGCATACTTGAACCTTACCGTCTTTCTTGGCTACAGGAACCACGTTAGCTAACCAGGTCGGGTATTGAACCTCTATCAGGAACTTGGCCTCAATCTGCTTATGGATCTCCTCTTTCACTTTCTGTGCCCATTCTGGCCTAAGTCTCCGGAGTTTTTGCTTGATTGGTTTAAACTCTGGGTAAGTTGGGATGGCGTGTTCGGCAACATCTCGATCTATTCCCAGCATATCCTCATAAGTCCAGGCAAAGACTTTTTTATATTTTTTTAATATTCTCTCAAATTTTATTCTCTCTTCAGGAGTTATGTCTGACGCTAGCAAAATTTCCTTTGGATTTTCCAAAGTTCCGAGATTAAATGCAGTTGTGCCAGTTGAATTAATATCAAAAATGAATGCATCATGCTTATGATCATGTGAAATGAAATCATCAGAAACATCACACAAGTAAGCAAAGTTGTTCATCTCATTAACATAATCAGAAACATTAACATTGTCCTCAAAGAGTTCTGGTATAAAAAGAGAATCTAAATGACTATCAACTTCAGTCGACGCCGATGCTGCAGCTGACTGTGCTTTGGCTTCTTGGCTTGGTGAAATCTTGAGATCTTCTATCTTCGGCTCTGGTTCCACTATCTTCTCCTTCCCCTTGAGCTTAGTGGCTAACAGCTTATCAGTAACAATCTCTTCGGGCTCATCTCTGTCCCAGATGCTGCATTGGGTCATAATCTCCTCATCCTAAAAGTTCTCTACAGCTTTAACAACTCCGATCTCCCAATCAAAGACATCGTTAAAAATTTCAAATCCAGGGATAATCTTCCCATCTACCCATTGCGGTTCTTCTTCTCCAGTGTAGGCACAAACCGATGATGATGGCACAAAGCTCTCCGAAATATGGGGAATCTTCCCTGACCCTTTCTTCTTACCATATTCTCCTTTGTAGCCCAACCCCTTTCGGTCTTTCTGACCACGTGTAGTGATAGCATTCTGCAGCCCTTGTGACTCTTTTCCCAAACCAGCCCCTGGGAGGAAGTGCATCTTCTTCAGCATATTCACCACTTGAGGGCTACCTTCTAGGTTTTGCTCTTCTCCGATCATCGATACATGAAAGCCACTGAATGGCTGATAGAGATCTCCAAGGCAGACACTTGGTTCTCTCTTGCTGCTTTAATGGTCACTACTTCTCCTTCATGGGGTATTTTAATTATCTGGTGTAATGTGGATGGTACTCCCCCTAACTTGTGGAACCACGGTCTACCAAGCAGAGCTGAGAAGTTTGCTGGAATCGGCAAGACCACAAAATCTGTTTCTGTCTCAATGGGCCCTGTCTTTACCAAAGCTTTGAAAATTCCCGATGCTTGCCTCCTGGAGTTATCGTAGGCAGTGATGGTCAGGTCAGATTTGCTTAACATACTCTCATCCATCCCAAAGGCCTGAAGTGCCACCAAAGGGCAGACATTTATCGATGACCCGTCATCAACCATGACACAAGCGGTGTGTTTACCATTGATCTGTGCCTTGATGTACGAAGGTCGGTTGTGGTTGCGACCCTCTGTTGGTAGGTCTGCATCAGAAAAAACCAACTTCTCCCCGGATCCCCCCTTTACAAGGTCTAAAAGCTCGGATGGAGAGATTGTAGTTGCTACGGTGGATACGCTCAATGCTTCGACTAACTTCTGTCGGTGCGAGGGGGACTGTCTCAAGAGGTCCCAAATAGATATCTGAGCCGTGGTCTTTTTCAGTTGCTTCACTATTGAATTTTCTTCCGACTCTTTCTCTGCGATTGCTTGTGCTGGGTCCTGCTGCTTCTCAGCTTCTGGAATGACCCTCCCACTTCTTGTTACTGCTTCTACTCTTTCTTCTTCCTCTGAATCCCATGGATCCGTAAACTCTCCATTTTTCTCATCTTCGTCATCTCCACTCTCACTAGTGGACCAACAGTCTATCGCTGCCACGGAAACCCCTTTCTCATCCACTGCAGGGCGAGTAATAGCGACATACTCATTTCCATATAGATCTTGCATTACGTACCACTCTGGTAGGCTCGATCCGATCATAAAGACTGGAGGTGGCACTGTGTTATAACCAGACTTCTTCTTGCTTTCTCTCTGCTCAGGATCGGTGATCTGCTTGTTGTCAATTAGATCTTGGACCCGATGTCTTAGCGTTATACACTCATCCGTCAAATGCCCGGTATGTTGGTGGAATGCGCAGTATTCATTCTCTTTGTGCCCTGGCTGTCCTTGGGCCTTGGCCGGCTTAGGTGATAGGGGCCGCAGTTTTCCTTCTTTTATTAGCCTCTTCAGCACCCATGATAAAGGCTTACCCAAGTTGGAGAAATACCTCTGACTTACGCCGGTTGCTGACACCTCGGCAGTCTTCCCAACTCTGTTACCACTGCTTGAACCTACTGGTTTGGCCGTCCCCTGATTGTTGTATCCCCTCCGGGCATAGGACTCACTATTTGCCCTCTTGGATAAATATTCTCCTTCCGCTTCTATGGCAATGTCCTTCAAAGACTCCCAATCCTTGAGTCCCTTCATTTTCAGTCCCTCTCTCAAGTAAGGACTGGCATTTCGAATGAATAGCCGGATCTGATCAGAAGTGTCCGGTTTGCGTTTCATCTCCATAACCCGGTTTCTCCACCGAGTAAGGTACTCGTGGAAGGACTCCCCAGCCTTCTGCTGTAACAACTCGAGATCTTTCAAAGTGACCTCCATCCGGGTACTGCAATCGTACTGCTTAAGGAACTCTTCGGTCAACAAGTCCCAGTCCTCCTTGGATCTCCTGTCAAGCCCATGGTACCAATCAATAGCAGCTCCTGTGAGACTCAAGCAGAAATATTCTATCTTCTGCTTTCTTGTTAAGGTCGTTCCCTTCATGACCAGCGAGTATTGCTTGATGTGTGCGGCAGGGTCAGAGGTTCCGTCAAATTTGGGAATGTCCGGCATCTTAAAATTCTGGGGAATCAGGTCATCCCCATCCAACTCTCGGTCTTCCGGGTTCATTCCTTTTCCCACGGTCATCATCCTTGCCATGACCTCAAATCTCTCTTCCATTTTCCTCCACATTGCCTCATCCAGTTTTGGCGACTTCTCTTTAGCTACTTTATGCTCCTCTAGCTCATCTTCCCCAAATTCAGCTTCAGACCTGGGGCCCTCTCTGCGCTCAATAGGTGCAGGCACTCTTTGCTCGACAACAGGTGGGTCAACCACTGGTTGGTTAATTGCAACAGGACGTTCTTCTCTTACAACCTCTTGTTCAGTTGGTACTCGGATAGGGGCAGCAGCAGCTTGTTGCCCAGCTATGGTGGTGGCAAGATTGCCCATCATTGCAATCATTCGGGCTTCAAATTCCTCCATTCTCTTTCCTACCTCCTCGGTGATTATTGCCCGAGTTGCATCAGACTCATTTGATGGATTAGCCATACTTACTTCTGTTGATGATTCGGAAGAAAACCCCACACTTCCTTCTAAGACTGACTCTGAACTTTGATCTGACACTAACTCAGTTAACCCCAAAAGCGGCGTCCTTCTTAACCGTCCGTCGGGACCTCTAGACCACCCAGGAGAATCTATGATGGCTGAAATGCAAAGATTGTTAAGATGATGCATGATTAAAATGCAATGTATGCTCGTGCTGATGCAACATAGACAAACACATGCAAGCAGATAGATCTTTCCAACCTTGTATCTCCCACACACGTGGTAATGCGGTCTCTTTCCTAGGTGGGCTTAATCCATGGATTAACGTGGAACCCGATGGACACGTATGGTGCGCGGTGAAAAATCGGCAGCATAACAGCTCCTATCTAATGTACATACGTATGGGTGTTTGGCAATTATGTATTTAAACAATTCAACTTAACTAAGATGGGCCCACCAGGGCATGAAAGCCTTTGATGAAGACCATTTAATTAAATTGATTTCGTTTAATATATGATGGCCCATATAGGAAGCATAGTATTACGGTACATTTCACCTAGTGGAAGTATCTATTGCCATTACATGAGCTTTGGACAAGGGAGATGTTACTTTAAGGCTACCCAAGCATGATCCCTGCCGACGGGTCTAGCTCATCACAAGCATAGCGACCGGTCGGGTCGTCATTTTGATATACCATTGAGGTACGTGGCTTGGGCTGGTGATTATCCTTAACACTTCCCCAAATTGAGTGAAAATGAGGTCGTGCTTCGGGAACGCACCGGGGCTAATAGAGGGACCAAACTAGCTTAATCTAAAGCTCTAATGAGATGATATGCAATTTTGAGATAAAACGAATTTATGAATTAAATTTTAACCATAAATGTTAAACGAAGTATTTTCAAATTGAAATCCCGAACCATATCGTCCCCAGTGGAGTCGCCACTGTGACGCGCGCCGGATCCCGAGCGCCGCCCCTATGACCGCCCGCTTGAGGGCGATCGGGCAATTGCGGGTCCGTTGATAGCTTGCAATAAATAGCAAGTGCGTCTATGTTGGGCAACAGGGAGGTTTCATGGAGTCGCCACCCAATAGAACATTGGGAAAGTTACTCTCGCCTCGGAGAGCCTAAGACTGCGCGTTGTATCCATTTTGGGCCAACCAGAGGGGTCTTGGAAGGTAAACCTCTCGCCCTAAGGAGCCTAGGATTAGCGCTAAAGTCTCGTGACCCAAGAAGTATTTTGGAGGATAACCTCTAACCTCTCGAGCCCAAAGACCAGAGCTGGGTCCGGGATTTCTCATCTATTTCTACCTCGATTAATTTATGATCAAATTTTAAATATCATTAATTCGCTCTCTCTCCACACGATGCAATTTTAATTTAAAAGCGCAAATATTCACATTGAACGCGACAGGATAAACATATCAAAAATAACATCAATTGTAAACTACAATAATACTAGGAGCGGAATACAACTCCCATTTAAAAGTGCAAACATACATAAAACCGGGGAATTTATTATTTATGAGGACTTTGGTCCCCGCATGCACAATTAAAGAAAATATTTTGGATATGATAATTTTATTTGGGATGAAAATTAGGACATTGGTCCCATTTTATTATGAAAAATCTAAATTAATTTAGTAAGAAATATTTTTATGATCTTTATTTAGGTGCGCATAGGAAAACATTTTATTCAATGAATATATACAAGGAAATTAAAAATATAAATGAAATGAGAATTAAAAATGTATAAAGGAAATACCAAACCTCGCAACTCCTCCTTCATGTGCATGGATGCTCAAATGAGAATAAAACAATGATTTGCAACCAAAAATCAAAAAGAAATTCATGTTAGTGATTAGGCCAATGAAATAATACAACATAAAAGGTAATATGTACAATGACCATATAACATGCATAAGATACTATAACATGCATAAAAAATAATTATGATGCAATTTAACATGCATAAAGTGATTAAGATGCAATTTAACATGCATAAGGTGATGAAGTATCATGGCATATGCAACTTATTAATAATAGTTATTAACATACATGGAAGATTAGTGACAATCAATTTTATTATAGTTAAGACATGAATAAATGTGTAACGTGAGAATAATTCCACTTGACATGCATAACTAGCATAAAATAATGACTATAACACTCATACATGCAAAAGAAAGCATAATAATAAACATGATATAGCATTAAGAAATTAAAGGTATTTACAACCTAAAACATGCATAATTACATGAACAAAGAATAATTTGACATGAAAAAAAAGATTAATAGAATTTAAAAAGCTTATTTGTTATATGAATAATTAAAGATAAAAAAAATAAGAAGAAGAATATGGAGACTAAGAGAATTTACATGTTTGATATGTTAATTGGAAGCCAAAATAAATGAAATTAACAAGAGAATTAATGAGTAAAGCCAAGAATAATTACCATCAAATTCAGTTTTGAAGAATTGAAGATAGAAGTGTTGAATTCCTTGTCTTCTCTTGTGAAAATCCTTAGAAAATAGCTTGAAAACTTGAAGAAAAGCTCTTGGAAACAAGTGTGTAAGATGGATTTTTTTCTCTCAACTCAAAGCTCCAAAATTCAGTTTTTTTCTAACCAAAAATGTTCCTCATTCGTCCTCTTCTCTTTCTGAATTTTTCTAGTGTTTTAACCCTCAAAAACTACCCAAAAACCACCCAAAACCGTCCAAAAACTGCTAAAAATCGTGTTTGGGTCGAAAAATGGGCGAAATGGGCGAAGTGGGGCGAGAAATCGGCGTGAGGGGCGATTTTTGTGCGCCTCGCGCACGTTTCCGCGCACGTTCCGCGGAGTCTCCGCGCACGACGTGTGCGGAGCGAGCGACGCCCGAGGCGTCGCTCGCGCAGAGAGACCGACGCCCAGGGCGTTGGCCGCGCGGAGCGCACGCTCCGCGCACGGAAATTCGCGACGGCCCTTGGCCGTCGCCTTTCCGTCGCGATTAATTTCCCCTATTTTCTACTTTTCTATTTTTTTTTCATTTTTTAATCATATTTTACCCTTTTTTTTTTATATAAAATACCCTCAACCTAAAACACACTTTTTCTTCTTCAAAATAATTTAAAAAATATTTTTAAAATATTTTTAAAATACCCTTTTTACTCACCGAAAAGACAAGGAAAATCACTTCTGAGCTCCAATCTTTTTGCCTATAAGCCGGCATAGCTAAATTTCATCATCGGGTAATCCTGATCAAGGCTACTCGGGACCCGGTGTCTACACCCGGGCATCAACTTTCTTGAAAGATTCAGCCTCGACCCATTTGGTAAAATAGTCGATAGCGACTATGATGAATCTATGTCCATTATGATAGGTGGACCTATAGGAAGTGGACAAGTGGATGTGGTAGGTGTGCATTAAGTGTGAAAAAGAAAGACAAAGTGAAAGTAAAAGAGGAGTCCACGTTTGTTTCCTTTCATCTTCCCGATTTTCCATTTCCTTTTCTTGTCTTCCCTTTCTTTGCTCAATCTCTTGGTTTTGAGTGAATTAGAAGTGATTTGGTGGAGCTTGAGAAGCAAGATTGTTAAGGTAAGTTGGGGTTTTAGGGTTCCTACGGTTGGGTTCTCCTTCTCCTCTTTTTATTTCTTTTGATTTTGTGTGAGTTAGGGTTTTGGATTAAAAGTAATTTCTGGGTTTTTGGTTTGTGCAAGTTGGTGGTAACAAGAGGAAGCTCAAGGGCAAGGAAAAGATTGTAGATAGAAGCTAGAAAGTGACTTTGGATCTTTGATTTCTAGGTTTGGGAAATTTTATTGTATATATATGAATTTTTGTTTATATATTCATGTATGATATAAGTTTCTTGATTGTGTGGTTGATGATAGATGATGATGGTAGTGAGTGTTGGTTTAAATTACTCAATTGTGCATGTGAGTAGGTTTTTGGGTGAAACTGGGTTGGAATGCACTTGACCTCTCTTCAGTAATTAGGCTGTATTGTGAGTTTTGGAACTCCAAATCATGCGATTCTTGAACCACTAGAACCATGAATTCCATTATTTTAAAAGTCTCAGAAATATCCTTGGACTAAATCTGGCTCTAAGACCCTGAATTTTTGATAACACCGTAGTGTCTCTTTTTGTGTCGGGTTGTTTGACCAGTATAGGTTGTGGAATTCATAGCTGGAGTTCTAGAAGTTCAATTGACCTGAAACTTGTTTCTTTTGAAATTTAAGACGTAGTGGAACAATTCTTAAGAAGACCACGTTTCCTAAAAATGAGGTTTAGAGGTCGGTTTTCACGATACTATTTATAGTAGAAAGCAGTCTGTTATGGTAGCGGAGGCGAGCTTCTGTCGCGAGCGCGACAAGGGTCGCGACCTCGAGACAGAAAAACATGTTTTGAGCCTTTTCTTCTTTATTTTTGAGTCTAGGGTTGACCCGGATCAATCCCGTACCTTTCCCATCAGTTATTATGCATGTTTAAGGTAATTAAATGGCTATGTAAGTAATTATCGTCGGGAAAAATTTAGGAGTATGTTTAAGATTGATGATTTAGCTAGTAAATAATAGTAGATATAACTTTGTGAAGGATGAGGATTAATATGTGTTGATATCATGAGTAACCTAAGCATGATATACCATATGTATGAATGCAATTAACGTGGGTGCAATTGAGATGATTGATGAATAAGGTTGTTATTATAGATTGTGCAAATGAATATTGTTAGTAGCATGATTTGTTGAAATTCTTGATATGAATGTTGTATTTATGATGTTAATGATGTGTGTCTTGCTGGAGATGAGGTAAGAGACCTTTGGTTATGTTTTGTGTGCTGTAGATGAGTTTGAGGAAGGAAAGATCCTGCAGCATTCTGCAGATTTTCGGAATCATGACTCTGTCGCGATCGCGACACTGTCGCGAGCGCGACAGAGACCGGTGATTCTAATGCTATGCCATTGCGAGCACGCGACGCTGTCGCGAGCCCGCGATAGCAATAGCTTGTCCGCTCTCTGTCGCGAGCGCAACAACCGTCGCGATCGCGACAGAGCATATTGTTGGCCTGTGCTATCGCGAGCACGCGACTTGTCGCGGCCCCGCGATAGCAATGCTTGCCCTCTGTCGCGATCGCGATAACATCGCGAGCGTGACAGAGCCGGGCCCTTCTCTCCTTCCCTCGATCGCGAAGTCCGTCGCGCGCGCGTAGCTAAGAGACTATGGTCTCTGTCGCGAGCGCGACAGGGATCGCGAGCGCGACATATGTGTTGTGTTGAATGAGTTTTCTTTGGTGATTCCAATGTTTAAATTCCGAACTTGTGATGCCTTTAGGTTTATTCTTTGACTATTTTATGAAGTATGTTAATATAATTGAATGTATTATGCATATCTATACTTATGATCTCTTTCTAAGATTATTATGTTATGCCTAAGTGTAAATTGTATGATGCATGACTGACTTTATGAACTTATTCATATGTCTCACCTATTGTTGATTATGTACAATGATATAAATTATGTGATTTGAAATATAATTTATATGATGCATGACCTGCGAGAGTCAGTCTAGTGGGTAGTTAGGCATGCCTAATAGAGTCTATGTATGTGTAGCTGCAGCGCCCCTTTGAACGATTTGGACCCTGATCAGGTCCCCGAATGGTTCCTCGCGAACCCCTATTATGTGTATGTGTATGGATCTTGTTTAAGGTCCTGTTCAATGAAATGTTGCCTTCCGACTTGTACCTGTATGGTACATTATATTATGTGTTCGATTCGTACCCGTAAGGTACCATTCAGTACTCGTTATCCACTATTGTGAGTCAGCAGGTGTATGATTTGTTATATCGTGTTTATAAGTATGCGGTTCTGATCAGTTATGATTATAGATATGTGAACTAATAAGTGCAGATTTATTGGCTCTCTGGAACACTGTGATTGGAATACAATATCGTATTGCTGCTTATGTTAAAGATTAATGTTGCGCAACGGAAGTGTGATGGTATTGTGATTATGTATCTATGCATGATGTACTTTCAAAAGCTTGATTTCCTAACGTGTTCGGTAAATGTATGCATATGACGACATGTACTGGTATAACGATACAAGTATTGGCATATAAGTGTATTGATACTGACATGTAATGTATAGGTAGGTGCACACATGTGAAGTTATATGTAGTTATGCATGAATATACTTACATCTTGTATGGTGATGTTGTTTTGGTTTGTGTCGCACATATAAGTATATGAATATGATAAGAAACATTTGAATGCATAGCTAGTATATGTAAGCATATATATTTCTCGGTAAGAACTATGTGTGTATGAGATTTGTGTGTGTTATACCTCGACGACCATTGTGAATGGCCGTCCATATTATTATGTTTGTTTTTCCCCACTAAGCGTTATCGCTTAGCACGGGTTCTTTTCCCCATGCAGGTGGCAGGTTTGCTTTTGTTCGAGTCGCGCATCTGCAGAGTCGGCCATATAGGAGCTAGAAGTTTTGTATCTTGTTCAGCTTTTGTAATCTGGAATTTTCGTATATCTGTGTAATATGTATATGTAATAGTAGATAAAGATTCTGATGTAATATTTCTAAGCTATGTAAATATTTACACACTTATGTATCACTCTTCTTTCTTTCAAAGTTTTTAATTATCCTGGATATGTCACTCTATTTATGTGATGTTTACTTGTTTACTCTAGTGGGATGTGACACTCCTATCTATCTTGGATTCTTCTTCCTCTAATCCGAATAGAAGTCTCCATAGTATAGGTTGGGGTGTGACATACTTAATTAATTACTTTGTAATTAAATTCTTATTATCCAATCCTCCTCATGCACAAATTACTGAAATACCCTTAAATTCCCGACTTAGCATACAAATTCCGACTAGGGCCATTTTGGGTTGTTACAAAAGTTATATGCAAATGCTTGCAAAAGAATTGTATGATATGAAATGCATGCAAAAATGACTAAACTGAGTCTTGAGTGGTTAAGGATCCATTGAGGGTACAGCTTGGCCGCTCACATTGTTTGAAACCTTCCAATGACCTAGAAGAGTTTTGTCTTGGCTTAAGAATCTTGGCTCCTAATCTTTCAAAGAGAACCGACACGTGCGCATCTTTGCCCCCCGGTCAATGAGCATTTTGCCCCCAATACTTTAACTCGTGCCTGAGTTATACGTTATCTTCTTGAAGGGAGACTATTTGAGCTACCTTATTGCTCCATGTACTGTTGGTCATTTGTTAAAGGTAGTATGTCCCTTGTGGATTTTCACACTAGCTTTTCTTTGCGGGAAATACGTCCCTTTGGGGATTTTCACATAACCCTGTGCCTTATTTTTGCCTGGAATGGAACCAACCTAATCCAACAGCTTTTATTCATTTTACTTTTTTTTGTAGGACAGACTGCATGTTTCCAGGTTTTTACCCTGCTCTTTGGCCTACCTTTTGCTTAGAGAGCGAGTTACAGTTTTCATCTCTAACGGCATTTTTTTCTTCTTTTTTTTATTATTTTTTTAACGGCTATATGGATTTCAATTTTTCTCATGAAATTGTTGCATGATTAGCTCAAGATAATGATGGGCAAGTCGGCTGAAACGTCAGGATGATGATAACAGTGCAGGTTGTATAGGAAAAGAGAAATAATGTGCTGCTTTTTATACTGGAACTTAAACAATTTTGAGTATGCGAGATAAGGTGCTCTATTTATATTAATATATTATGGCATAAATTAGTATGTTCCAATTTGATTTCATAACACATGATCGTAATTTTGCATTAATCTTAAAAAATACAAGACCCTATCTAATCTCAAGATGGATCCCAAAAACATCGAACTCTTGTTTTCAATCAACCCTCTCGGGTTTTCATGATTGAATATTTTCTCTTTGCCCCTAATTTTTTGCCCAGGATGCCTTTTCAGTTTTCACCTTGACAGGGCATTTTTTTTTAGCCTTTGCCATGGAACCTACCTTAGTCTGTCGGCATCTATTGGTTTCTTTGAACTTACTTCCATCCTTATTAGTCGGGAAGGCTGCTTCCCCTAATAGTGCCTCTTTTTTAGCATCAAAGGCTTCATCTTGACCCTTGTACAAACTAGCTGCAATGGTGAAATCCTTGTTTGGAACTTGAATATGAAATCTTGCATCTTGTTTTTGTCAACTTTGGCAGTTATTCTCTAAAGTGGTCTTTAATGGTTTTGATATACGTTAGCCTCAGATGGTTTATGATAAAACTTTTTTTGTTTTTATTTTTGTTTTTATTTTTGTTTTATTTTTGCTTTTTTTAAAAGGTAATGAGATTGACTGGCTTTGTAAAAAATCTCTCAAATAGTTTGGGGGAAAAGAATTCTAAGGCTTAGTTCTAATGAGCTATTTCTTGTGAAGGCCCAGGGTTTTATTTGTCTAAGCCCTTTAATAATTGGGCTCTGATTTCGTTAGGCTACCTCGTATGCGTCCTAAACTCTGAGCAAGCAAAGGAATGGCTTCTAAAATTTTGCTCGTCATCATGTTAGCATATTGAAGCAGCGCTGTCCCAACAATACCCTTATCAATTTTTGGCATGTCATTCCAGGTCCAGGCAAAGGTCCCTTTTTATTTGAATCTCTCAAAACTTTCCTCTCTTCAGGAGTGATATCAGATGCCAACGGGATCTCGAGATTGAATGAGGCAGTATTCAATAAGTTAATATCAAATGTAAATAACTTGTGGTTGTGATCATGCATAGTGAAATCATGAGAAACATGAGCAAAAAGTCATTAATATAATTAATGTAAACAGTACTGCATACATAAAGATTGAAAAGTTCAACAATAAAATGAAATGCACATCGTATAGAAAGTCTTCTCTTCTACTTCTTGCTGTGCGGTAGCCACCTTCTGGGACTTTTTATTAGTGTCTTGAAGTCCTTTTATGCCTTCTTCTTCTTCTCTCTCCTCTTGGGGTCAGTGATCTCCTTGGAATCAATAAGGTATTGCATCTTGTTCCTTAGAGTTCGATAATAATCCGTTAAGTGCCCAGAGTGCTGTTGGTAGGCACAGTACTGATCATCTCTGTGCCCTGGCTATCCTTGAATCAAAGCTGGCTTGGGTGTTAATGGCCTTAGCTTGCCCTCATTTGTCAATTTCTCCAATACCCAGATAGAGAGTGACCTAGATTAGAATAGCACCTCTGAGCTTGTCCCACCTCAGCAGTTGAAAGCCCGACTGTCTTGCCACTTCTGTTATTACTGCTCCCAGCACTACTCGATTTATACCCCGATTGGTTCCCGAAATTACTTTGGCTGGCTTTCTTCACTAGGTACTCACCTTCTACTTCAATAGCTATGCCTTTTAGAGACTCCCAATCTTTGAGCCCCTTCATCTTTAGCCCCTCCATGAGATATTGACTAGTATTACTGTTGAACAACCGAATCTGATAAGGAGTATCCGGCTTTATCTTCATATCCATTACCCAATTTCTCCATCGAGTGAGGTACCCGTGGAATAAATCATTAGATCTCTGTTGAAGTAGCTCTAAATCTTTCAAAGTAACCTCCATTTGGGTGCTACAGTAATATTATTGGAGGAACTCTTCAGTCAATCGGTCTCGATCTTCTCTTATCCTCCTATCCAAACCATGGTACCAATCTACAATCGGTCGAGTCAGGCTGAGGCAAAAATATTCCACCTTCTGTCTCTTGGTAAGTATAGTCCCCTTCATCACAAGCGTGTACTGCTTGATGTAAGCAAACGGATCTGAGGTGCCGTCAAACTTGGGCAAATGGGGCATTTTAAATTTTTGAGGGAGCATATCCTCGTTATCCAAATCCCTATCCTCTGGGCTTATCCCTTTCTGGCAGATAATAGGTGGGCCATCACCTCTACTCTCTCTTCTATCTTCTTTAGGGTGGCATCCCCTTTGGGGGGCTTAGCTTTCACTACCCTAGGTTCCTCCTGCTCGTCTTCTACAAAATCATCTTCAGGTCTATGTCCTCCAACCCTTATGGGCTCAACTTATGCAAGAGCTCTAGGCTCAACAATAGGGGGTGGTTTTATGACTACTATTAGAGGTGCCTCCCTGATTGGAATCTGTTCGGCCTACCCCCCAGTAGGAGTGGCAGGTTGTTGGCCAGCTGGCAGTGCTAGAGTGACAGCCAACTTACCCATTATTTTTATCATTCTTTGTTCAAAGTCCTCAAATCTGCGCTTCATTTTTTGGACCCTTCGGTCCATCTTTTCTGCGATAATAGCCCAGGTGGCATTTGAATCTGGGTTGGATATGTCTAGTGATAATTCTAAAGGAAAGGATTCGATGCTATCTGAAAGTGACTCTGAACCCTAATGCGACACTCGCTCTAGTGACTCGAAGAATGGGTTTTTCCTTACCAGTAGGCCGTCAGGGGCCCTAGACCACTGATTCGTACCTATAATGGCTAAAAGACTCAAGTTGTTAGCATGATGCAAGAATGACATTAAAGATGCATGGTCGTAAAGATGCAACATAAACAACCATACATAGGCAGGTAGACCCTTCCAACCTTGTTACTCCCACACAAGAGGTCATCCAGTCTCTATCCTAGGTAGGTTTGACCCATGGGCCAGCGGGGAACCCAATGGGAGCTTATGGTGCATGGTGAGAAACCAGGAGCATAACACTCTTAATTTAAAGCACATGCGTATGGATTTTGGCCATTATGTATTTGAACCTTTCAAATAGACTAAAATGGGGCCCATCGGGGCATGAAAGCTGTGACACGAACGGCCTGAACTCAACCCACTTTAAGGGTCCAGGAAGGGTTTAGCGTCTAGATTTTGGGTAACACGAGATATCTTGGAATTCCTTACCCAAACATTGGGAAGTTCATCTAATGCCATGAAACCTTTAGGCACCTTTGAGATATTTTGGAGTCGCCACCCAATTTACAAGAAATTGGGAAAGGTTATCTAACCTCGGGGGTCTTAAATCAGAGAAGGTGTTCAGAACTTCACTCCTATTAATGCTTTAAGTTAAGTTATAAATGAGTTTTTAACAACTAAAATTCCATCTCTCATCTCACGCGATCATTTAACAAAATTAAAGCGCATTTCAAGCATTTTGAAAAGCAGTAAAGAAAACGATAAAAGTTAAAAGTGAAAAAAATGGGACAGAACAATCCCCCAAAATTAAAAGCAAAGCTAAAATAAATTACAAGATGAAAATCGGGATAAAAATACAATCCCTCGAGATAAATATAAAATCAAACAAACAAAGTCAATTAACTAAATAACATACATAAATCGGGTCATTATTTGAAAGTAGTAACATTGGTTCTTTCATGTACACTTAAAAATTAAAGAGTTATTTTGGGCAATATTGAAAAAGGCGGGGATAATTGGATCCCATTTTGTGAAAATTAACTCCCTTTTTAAAGTGAGATTTTATTAGTTAAAATAGGACATTAGTCCATCTTATTAGAAAAAATCTCGATTTATTAATAAAAATATTTTTGGTGATTTTTTATTTAAACATGCATAAAAATAAACAACTTTACATAAAATACACAAATACAACAAAGAAATCAAAATAAAGGAAAACGCATAATTTAAATATGCAAACTAAAATAAGGCTTCTAATTCCTTAATTCCCTATCTTTGCCCATGGATAATGCCCTAATGAAAAAACAAGTGTTGTAGCCAAAAAATAAAAAGTAAAATAAAGTTAATCTTAGTAATTAAATAAAATCAAATAAAATACATAAAATAAAAAAATGAAACAAATTAAATGAATCCAACTAACAAATATACTAACAAAGCCAATCGAATAAATAATCAAATAAATAAAAAGGATAAAAATATATAAATGTGAGAATGAGTGAATAAATGTGTGTGTGAGTGGACAAAATAAGTTGGGCCCACGTTAATACAACCATAACAATTAAAAGAGAAAAAATGTAACGACCCAAATAGGGCCTAGTCGGAATTTGCATGTTAAGTCAGGAAATTAAGAGTATTTCAGTAAATTGTGCATATGGGAATTTGGATAGTTAAGGACCTAATTAAAGAATTTATCAAAGTTTTAAACTGAAGAGTTTATTTAGTGGAATATGTGTATGTTACCAAGGTTTAAAGTATTAAGTGAAGAGTATCTAGTGACTAAAGTGTATGGTGCCAAGGATGAAGAGAAAGTCAAAGATGGGACTCTAGGGTCCAATAGGAGCTTGCCATGTGTCTTGGTAGGTGAGCATTAAATGTAAATGGAAGAGAGAGGGAAGGGAGGGCAGAAAAAGGAGAAGCTTCCCATGGAAGCTAAGTTTTTCCTCTTACTTGCTCCATTCCCATTCCTCTTCACTCTTTCTTTTCATTGTGGATGCTCTTCATCTTTGCTTGAGTTGGTTCTTCAAGTTTGAGTAGGATTTCTGAAGTTTTGAGCTGGGTTTTGAAGAGGTAAGTGCTTGGATTTTGATTTGGGTTTCTTCTTCTTCCCCTATTTCGTTTTGTTTTGATTTGAATTTCTGGGTTTTGATTTTGTGTTGATTTGGCTAGGTTTTGTGCAAGAATCGGAGGAGAGAAGGAAGAGCAAAGTAAAAGAGAAAGTGGGATGTTGAAGAGTTGTAGATTGAAGCTTCATTTTGAGGTTTGGGAGCTATCTGCCTTATTCTTGTCGGATCATTGTGTGTGTGTGTTGTGTTCTAATTTCTGGAACTTTTGAGTGTTTGATATGTGTATTTGCATGGGTTAGTCGAGTGGGTTTAATGGCTTTGCCTGTTAGTGTTGAGAATGATTACATGTGGGTTTTGAAGAGGAGTTGCACGAGTTAGGGCAAATTTTCCAGCTTGAATGTTCATGTGATTTAATTTGTAGTTTGAGTGAAATTTGTGATAATAATTAGTGTATGATGTTTGTAATTTGATTTTAATATGTATAGTATGCATTTGAGAGATGAGGTAAGTGTTAGTGCATGGTTGAGTGGATTTGAGTATTGGTTGTGTTGGGAAGAAGTGCAGTGAAGTGCAGATTCTGGGTAATTCTCGTCTCTGTCGCGCTCAGAATAGCCTTTGTGTTGCTGAGGAGCCCTCTATCGCCAGCATGACGCAAGTCGCGAGCATGACGCAAGTCGCGAGCACGACAGAGAGCTCGGTAGGCTGAGCTTTGGTAAGCCGAGCCCCAGTGCGAGCATGTCTCCGAGTGCGAACGCGAAGAGGAAGTGCCCGGTCTCTATTGCAAGCACGACAGAGCTCGGTATAGTGAGCATTTGCCGAGTTGTACTTCGTTGCGAGTGTGCCTTCACGTCAGTGCGCGACGGGGTACCCTGTGCTCTATCGCGAGCGCGATGCACGTTGCGATCGCGACAGAGGCCCTTCCTGCCTGCCCTATTTTTTTGAATTGTTTCTTCTTGTCCCACTTTGCATGATTTCTCACTACAGTATGGTTCATGTTTTGCTAGTGCCTTACTAAAATTATTGTCCTAGTGTTGTATTAGTGAATTATGATAATGATAGTTTTTGGATTCATGTAACTATTTAATTTAAAGTATTGTAATTGTGAGTGAGTAGTTGAGCCTGAAGTGTCATAGTAGTGGATAGATAAGCATGCTTATAAAGGGATAGTGAGTGCAGCTGCCAGCGTTGACCCCACTTCGGGTCTAGTGATTACGGTTGACCTCCGCTATGGTCTTAGTGAAAAATGTTTTGAGGCTTTGGTCTCTAGTGTAGTGTTCCCGTATCGACCACCACTGAAATTCAGGCTATTGTTTAAAGTGATTGGCATTTTTCTTAGTGAAGTGTTATGATTATTGAGTGATTCCAGTTGTTGTATTTGCTCCATTCATGTTGTTATTAAGTTCTACTTTCTAATAGTGATTATGACGAATGTATCTCTAATTTTTGCTACTTTGAGAATTCAGTATGTTGATGCTCATTTACATATGTAGTTGCATGATATTATTGTATAGTTTTCTGTTATCTTTGTTCCTCCCCACTAAGCATTATCGCTTAGCACGGGTTCTCTTCCCGTGTAGGTGGCAGGTTTTTGGTCCTCGTTCGAGTCGCGCATCTGCAGGTTGGCCACATAGGACTAGAGTTTTGTTTTATTTTTGTACTCCTCCTGTATATTTTTTGTACATCATTTTGCTATTGTAAATATGATTCTTAGTATGTATAGTATATATAAATATGTTCAAGGATGGTTATATAATTTTGGATATTGAATATAATTATACTTTATTTATAGAAGATTTATTATTATTATTGTTTGCTTCCGTTGTGATTTATGAATGTTTTGAGTGAGTGTCGCGGTAGCACTCCGGTATCCTGCCAACGGGGGTATCGGGGTGTTACATTTAGTGGTATCAGAGCAAGGTTTAGGCGATTCTGGTTTTCTTTGATTGTTTGAGTGTCGAGTCATTACATGCGAGTCGGCTTTGTGTTGTGGCCTAATGCAGATGTATCTTGTGTAGTGTATAGATGGAGTTCGATCCAAGTAAGAACGTGGGCGAGACAACTGGTAGTGTAAATGCGGTTAGAGTTGAGGAGCCTGCTTCGCAGCATAAGCGTGATGAGCGTCATGATATGCCTGGTATGGGATTTGAGAATCTGGCCTTAGTGCAAGGTTTGCTTCAGTTAGTGGATAAGTTGACCGCTCCTAAGGCTCCTACTAAGTTGTTCAGAAAAAGAGGAGCGAAAGATTTCCATGGGACTTCGTTGGACCAATCGGATGTGGTCGAGTTCTTGATTGAGAGACTAGATCAGATTTTGCAAGAGATTAGCTATCCCCTAAATCAGAGGGTATCTTGTACAGTGTCATTACTATAAGTGCCAGCGCACGATTGGTGGAAGCTTGTGCTTCGTAACCCTCAACGACCAGCTGAGTTGACATGGGAGTTCTTCAAGAAAGAGTTTTAATAGAAGTATGTGACGAAGGCATACCGAGAAGCTAAGTGGAAGGAGTTTATTAGTTTAGAGCAGTGAAGTATGTCAGTGAGTGAGTACGAGAAGGAGTTCAGCCATTTGAGCAAGTATGTGCCCGAGTTGCTTTTGACGAAAGAGTTTAAGTGTCGTCACTTCGAGGATAGATTGAGGGAAGTGATTCGAGGACCGTTATCGGTTATGGCAGTCATACAACAGGTCGGTTACTATCAGCTAGTTGCGGTAGCGATCAAGCTAGAGGAATCTGAATTGATCAAGCGGAGGATTGAGCAAAAAAGGAAGGCACCGGATAGCGAACTTGAGAGTAGCAAGAAATTAAGAGGTGTACCGAGTGGCAAAGGAGCGAAGGGTTCGGTTCCAGTGTATCCAGAAGTTGGGAGTGTAGCACCGCCCTCGACTAAGGGAAGTGTTATTCCGGAGTGCGAGCATTGTCAGAAGCGCCATTGGGGCGAGTGTAGAAGGATTTTTGGAGCATGCTTTAAGTGCATAAGTAAGGAGCACTTCCTAGCTAATTGTCCGGAGAGAAGAGAGCTTAAGGATCAACCCAAGAGTAGAGTGAGTGGACATAGATTGAGAGGGAATCAAAGTGGTAGAGGCAATGGATGACCTTCTCAGGCGCCGTTGAAAACTGTGCAAAAACTGCCCGCTGAAAAAGTGTATGTGCATCCGCGAGTGTATGCCATGATTGGGGAAGATGCAGCTGAACCAGCAGGGCCTTCCGGTAAGTTTGTATTATTAAGATTTCATTTATTTTTGGTTTGGGTTGTTTGGACGTGAGCAGTTAGCGAAAAAATTTCGAGGATAAAATTACTTAAGGGGGAGTGATTGTAATAACCCAAATAGTGCCTAGTCAAAATTTGCATGTTAAGTCAGGAAATTAAGGGTATTTCAGAAAATTGTGCATATGGGAATTTGGATAATTAAGGACCTAATTGAAGAATTTATCAAAGTTTTAAAGTGAAGAGTTTATTTAGTGGAATATGTGTATGGTACTAAAGATTAAAGTGTTAAGTGAAGAGTATCTAGTGAGTAATGTGTATGGTGCCAAGGATGAAGAGAAAGTCAAAGATGGGACTCTAGGGTCCAATAGGAGCATGCCATGTGTCTTGGTAGGTGAGCATTAAATGTAAAAGGAAGAGAGAGGGAAGGGAGGGCAGAAAAAGGAGAAGCTTCCCGTGGAAGCTGAGTTTTTCCTCTTACTTGCTCCATTCCCGTTCCTCTTCACTCTTTCTTTTCATTGTGGATGCTCTTCATCTTTGCTTGAGTTGGTTCTTCAAGTTTGAGTAGGATTTCTGAAGTTTTGAGCTGGGTTTTGAAGAGGTAAGTGCTTGGGTTTTGATTGGGGTTTCTTCTTCTTCCCCTATTTCATTTTGTTTTGGTTTGAATTTCTGGGTTTGATTTAGTGTTGATTTTGCTGGGTTTTGTGTAAGAATCGGAGGAGAGAAGGAAGAGCAAAGGAAAAGAGAAAGTGGGATTTTGAAGAGTGGTAGATTGAAGCTTTAGTTTGAGGTTTAGGAGCTGTCTGCCTTGTTCTTTTCGGATCATTGTGTGTGTGTGTTGTGTTCTAATTTCTGAAAATTTTGAGTGTTTGATATGTGTATTTGCATGGGCTAGTTGAGTGGGTTTGATGGCTTTGCTTGTTAGAGTTGAGAATGATTGCATATGGGTTTTGTAGGGGAGTTGCATGAGTTAGCGCAAATTTTCTAGCTTGAATGTCCTTGTGATTTAATTTGTAGTTTGAGTGAAATTCATGATAATAATTAGTGTATGATGTTTAGAATTTGATTTTAATATGTATAGTATGCATTTGAGTAATGAGGGAAGTGTTAGTACATGATAGAGTGGATTTGAGTATTGGTTGTGTTGGGAAAAAGTGCAGTGAAGTGCAGATTCTGGGTAATTCTCGTCTTTGTCACGAGCGTGATGCCTGTCGCGGGTGCGAAAGAGTGCGGAATAGCCTTTGTGTTGTTGAGGAACCTTGCGACAGATAGCTCGGTAGGTCGAGCTTCGTTAAGCCGAGCCCCAGCACGAGCGTGTCTCCGAACGCGAACGAGAAGAGCAGGTGCCCGGTCTCTGTCACGAGCGCGACAGAGCTCAGTATAGTGAGCGTCTGCTGAGCTGTGCCTCATCGCGAGCACGCCTTCTCCCGAGCGCGCGATGGGGTACCCTATCCTCTGTCTCGAGCGCGACGCATGTCGCTATAGCGACAGATGCCCTTCCTGCCTGCCCTATTTTTCTGAATTGTTTCTTCTTGTCCCACTTTGCATGGTTTCTCACTATAGTATGGATCATGTTTTGCTAATGCCTTACTAAAATTATGGTCCTAGTATTATATTAGTGAATAATGATAATGATAGTGTTTTGATTCGTGTAATTGGTTAATTTAAAGTAATGTAATTGTGAGTGAGTAGTTTAGCCTGAAGTGTCATAGTAGTGGATAGATAAGCATGCTTATAAAGGGATAGTGAGTGCAGCTGCCAGTGTTGACCGCACTTCGGGTTTAGTGATTACAGTTGACCTCCGCTATGGTCTTAGTGAAAAATGTTTTGAGGCTTCGGTCTCCAGTGTAGTGTTCTCGTATCCACCACCATTGAAATTCAAGCTATTATTTGAAGTGATTGGCATTTTGCTTAGTGAAGTGTTATGATTCTTGAGTGATTCCAGTTGTTGTATTTGCTCTATGCATGTTGTTATTAAGTTATACTTTCTAATAGTGATTATGACGAATGTATCTCTGATTTTTGCTACATTGAGAATTCAGTATGTTGATGCTCATTTACATATGTAGTTGCATGATAATATGGTATAGCATTCTGTTATCTTTGTTCCTCCCCACTAAGTATTATCGCTTAGCACGGGTTCTCTTCCCATATAGGTGGCAGGTTTTTGGTCCTCGTTCGAGTCACGCATCTGCAGGTTGGCCACATAGGACTAGAGTTTTGTTTTATTTTTGTACTCCTCATGTATAATTTTTGTACATCATTTTGCTATTGTTCAAGGATGGTTATGTAATTTTGGATATTGAATATAATTATACTTTGTTTATAGAAGATTTACTATTATTATTGTTTGCTTCCGCTGTGACTTATGAATGTTTTGAGTGAGTATCGCGGTAGCGATCCGGTATCCTTCCAACGGGGGTATCGGGGTGTTACATTTAGTGGTATTAGAGCCAGGTTTAAGCGGTTTTTGTTTTCTTTGATTGTTTGAGTGTTGAGTCGTTACATGCGAGTCGGCTTTGTGTTGTGGCCTAATGCAGATGTATCTTGTGTAGTGTCTAGATGGAGTCCGATCCAAGTAAGAACGTGGGCGAGACAACTGGTAGTGTAAATGCGGTTAGAGTTGAGGAGCCTGCATCGTAGCATCAGCGTGATGAGCGTCATGATATGCCTGGTATGGGATTTGAGAATCTGGCCTTAGTGCAAGGTTTGCTTCAGTTAGTGGATAAGTTGACCGCTCCTAAGGCTCCTACTATGTTGTTCAGAAAAAGAGGAGCGAAAGATTTCCATGGGACTTCGTTGGACCAATCGAATGTGGCCGAGTTCTGGATTGAGAGAGTAGATTGGATTTTGCAAGAGATTAGCTGTCCCGTAAATCAGAGGGTATCTTGTGCAGTGTCGTTACTATAAGGGCCAGCGCACGATTGGTGGAAGCTTGTGCTTCGTAACCCTCAACGACCAGCTGAGTTGACATGGGAGTTCTTCAAGAAAGAGTTTTAAAAGAAGTATGTGACGAAGGCATACCCAGAAGCTAAGTGGAAGGAGTTTATTAGTTTAAAGCAGTGAAGTATACCAGTGAGTGAGTACGAGAAGGAGTTCAGCCATTTGAGCAAGTATGTGCCCGAGTTGCTTTTGACGAAAGAGTTTAAGTGTCGTCACTTCGAGGATAGATTGAGGGAAGTGATTCGAGGACCGTTATCGGCTATGGCAGTCATACAACAGGTCAGTTACTATCAGCTAGTTGCTGTAGCGATCAAGTTAGAGGAATCTGAGTTGATCAAGCGGAGGATTGAGCAAAAAAGGAAGGCACTGGATGTAGAACTTGAGAGTGGCAAGAAATCAAGAGGTGTACCGAGTGGCCAAGGAGCGAAGGGTTCGGTTCCAGTGTATCCAGAAGTTGGGAGTGTAAGACCATCCTCGAGTAAGGGAAGTGTTATTCCGGAGTACGAGCATTGTCAGAAGCGCCATTGGGGCGAGTGTAGAAGGATCTTTGGAGCATGCTTTAAGTGCGAAAGTAAGGAGCACTTCCTAGCTAATTGTCCGGAGAGAAGAGAGCTTAAGGATCAACCCAAGAGTAGAGTGAGTGGACATAGATTGAGAGGGAATCGAAGTGGTAGAGGCAATGGACGACCTTCTCAGGCGCCGTCAAAAACTGCGCAAAAACTGTCCGCTGAAAAAGTGTATGTGCATCCGCGAGTGTATGCCATGATTGGGAAAGATGCAGCTGAACCAGTAGGGCCTTCCGGTAAGTTTTTATTATTAAGCTTTCATTTATTTTTGGTTTGGGTTGTTTGGACGTGAGCAGTTAGCGAAAAAATTTTGAGGATAAAATTTCTTAAGGGGGAGTGATTGTAATAACCCAAATAGTGCCTAGTCGAAATTTGCATGTTAAGTCAGGAAATTAAGGGTATTTCAGAAAATTGTGCATATGGGAATTTGGATAATTAAGGACCTAATTGAAGAATTTATCAAAGTTTTAAAGTGAAGAGTTTATTTAGTGGAATATGTGTATGGTACTAAAGATTAAAGTGTAAAGTGAAGAGTATCTAGTGAGTAATTTGTATGGTGCCAAGGATGAAGAGAAAGTCAAAGATGGGACTCTAGGGTCCAATAGGAGCATGCCATGTGTCTTGGTAGGTGAGCATTAAATGTAAAAGGAAGAGAGAGGGAAGGGAGGGCAGAAAAAGGAGAAGCTTCCCGTGGAAGCTGAGTTTTTCCTCTTGCTTGCTCCATTCCCGTTCCTCTTCACTCTTTCTTTTCATTGTGGATGCTCTTCATCTTTGCTTGAGTTGGTTCTTCAAGTTTGAGTAGGATTTCTGAAGTTTTGAGCTGGGTTTTGAAGAGGCAAGTGCTTGGGTTTTGATTGGGGTTTCTTCTTCTTCCCCTATTTCATTTTGTTTTGGTTTGAATTTCGGGGTTTGATTTAGTGTTGATTTGGCTGGGTTTTGTGTAAGAATCGGAGGAGAGAAGGAAGAGCAAAGGAAAAGAGAAAGTGGGATTTTGAAGAGTTGTAGATTGAAGCTTCATTTTGATGTTTAGGAGTTGTCTGCCTTGTTCTTTTCGGATCATTATGTGTGTGTGTTGTGTTCTAATTTCTGAAAATTTTGAGTGTTTGATATGTGTATTTGCATGGGCTAGTTGAGTGGGTTTGATGGCTTTGCTTGACAGAGTTGAGAATGATTGCATGTGGGTTTTAAAGGGGAGTTGCATGAGTTAGCGCAAATTTTCCAGCTTGAATGGTCTTGTGATTTAATTTGTAGTTTGAGTGAAATTTATGATAATAATTAGTGTATGATGTTTAGAATTTGATTTTAATATGTATAGTACGCATTTGAGTAATGAGGTAAGTGTTAGTACATGATAGAGTGGATTTGAGTATTGGTTGTGTTGGGAAGAAGTGCAGTGAAGTGCAAATTCTGAGTAATTTTCGTCTCTGTCACGAGCGTGATGCCTGTCGCGAGCGCGAAAGAGTGCGGAATAGCCTTTGTGTTGCTGAGGAACCTCGCGACAGAGAGCTCGGTAGGTCAAGCTTCGGTAAGCTGAGCCCCAGCGCGAGCGTGTCTCCGAACGCGAACGCGAAGAGCAGGTGCCCGGTCTCTGTCACGAGCGCGACAGAGCTCAGTATAGTGAGCGTCTGCTGAGCTGTGCTTCATCGCGAGCATGCCTTCGCCCGAGCGCACGATGGGGTACCCTATCCTCTATCTCGAGCACGACGCACGTCGCGATAGCGACAGATGCCCTTCCTGCCTGCCTTATTTTTCTGAATTGTTTCTTCTTGTCCCACTTTGCATGGTTTCTCACTATAGTATGGATCATGTTTTGCTAATGTCTTACTAAAATTATGGTCCTAGTGTTGTATTAGTGAATAATGATAATGATAGTGTTTTGATTCGTGTAATTGGTTAATTTAAAGTAATGTAATTATGAGTGAGTAGTTTAGCCTGAAGTGTCATAGTAGTGGATAGATGAGCATGCTTATAAAGGGATAGTGAGTGCAGCTGCCAGTGTTGACCCCACTTCGGGTTTAGTTATTACGGTTGACCTCCGCTATGGTCTTAGTGAAAAATGTTTTGAGGCTTCGGTCTCCAGTGTAGTGTTCCCGTATCCACCACCACTGAAATTCAGGCTATTGTTTGAAGTGATTGGCATTTTACTTAGTGAAGTGTTATGATTATTGAGTGATTCCAGTTGTTATATTTGCTCTATGCATGCTGTTATTAAGTTCTTCTTTCTAATAGTGATTGTGACGTATGTATCTCTGTTTTTCGCTACTTAGAGAATTCAGTATGTTGATGCTCATTTACATATGTAGTTGCATGATATTATTGTATAGTGTTCTGTTATCTTTGTTCCTCTACACTAAGCGTTATCGCTTAGTATGAGTTCTCTTCCCGTGTAGGTGGTAGGTTTTTGATCCTTGCTCGAGTTCCATATCTGCAGGTCAGCCACATAAGACTAGAGTTTGGTTTAGTTTTTGTACTTCTCATGTATTCTTTTTGTACATAATTTTTTTTATTGTATATATAATCTCAGTATGTATAGTATATGTAAATATGTTCAAGGATGGTTATGTAATTTTGGATACTGAATATAATTATACTTTGTTTATAGAATATTTATTATTGTTATTGTTTGCTTCCGCTGTGATGTATGAATGTTTTGAGTGAGTGTCGCGGGAGCGCTTCGGCATCTTTCCAACGGGGGTATCAGGGTGTTACAAATAAAGCAAAGATGGCCACTGTTCAAGTGACCATCATGCAAAGAAAAGGAAAAGAAAACAATTTGATTAAATTAGCAAAATAACATGATTGAATTAAAGATGCAAAATTGATTTGATTAAATTAATTATTTTCATGTTATCACAATTAACATAAATATTTAAATGGCAAAAAAAAAGAAAACAAAACAAATCAAAACAAATTAATTAATTACATGTTAAAAATAATAAAAAAATCTAGAGTTCAATATTTATATGAAAAAAATAAATAAATAAGAAATAAGAGAATAAGATGAAAATAATTATTTTGGTGCCCAAAAAATTTACCATTAGATTTGGATTTGATGGAAGGAATATGATGGTTGATCTCCTTGAAAAATTCCACCAAAAATTATTTAGAAGTGAAATTAATTCCTTTGTTTATGAAGAAAAAAAATAAATTAATTTGGATCCTTAAGAATTGAAAATTGATTTTTCAATCTCAATTGATTCTTGTTAATTGAAAGAATTGAATCTGAAATTAGAGAAGAAAAATCAAAAAAAGAAAAAGAAGAAGAAATTCTCTAAAAAAAATGTAAAAAATCATTGAGGCCCCCCACCCCCCCCCCCCCCCCCCCCCACCAGGTTTTTCATCTCAAACTATTTATATCATTCATAAAAAAAGCCCTAATTCTTTTAGGAAAAGAAAAATTAATTTTAATAAAAAATTTCCATTTTTTCTTGATAAAATCCTGATTTATTATTAATTATCCCAAAAAACTGATTTAGAGTCCAAATTGGACTCAAAATCCCGGATTTGGGGTGAAAAAAAGGGATTTTCGGCAAAACTGGGTGCGAACGGCGAGCTGGCCGCACGCGCGTGCGCTAGGGGCGAGGTGCGGTCACACCTCGTGCGCGCTGCACGCAACGCTGGGGGAGCTTGCCCCAGTGCGCACCGGTGGCCACGAACTTCCAAATTTTTTTTTTATGTTTTTTGTGACTAAAAAACCATCATTTTCAACACCCCTTTTTTTAAAAACTTATTAATTTTTATTTATTATTTTTTATTTTAGAAAATGGCTTTGATGAGGGAACCATCACTTCCAACCTCTTTGCCTGTGAACAGGTATTACTTTCATCACTGGGTAACCCTGGTCTTCGCTGCCTCAGGACCCGGTGTCTACAAAAGCCTTTGATGAGTGTCCAATTAATATGTTTGAATTTGTTCAATATATAAGGGCCCATGTAGCAAGCACACTGTTAGGGTACATATCACCTAGTAGAGGTTTCTATTGCCATTACATGAGGTTTTGTCAAGGGTGGTGTTACTTTAGGTCTACCCAACCATGGTCCCTGCCAATGGGTCTAGCTCATCAAGAGCATAACGACCGATCAGGTCTCTATTTAATATACTATTGATGGTACAAGGCTTGAGCTGATAATTATCCTGAGCCCTTCCCTACAATGAGTGAAAGTAGGGTTGTGCTTTGGAATGCACCGGGGTAAAATAAGGAACCAACTAGCATAGTTCTAAGGCTCTAATGTATGAAATGCAATTTTGTTGAAAAGAGATAAAATTTCTTAACCCTAAACCCATTTATATTAGATTAACCAAATGTAGTTTCGGAGCAAAATCTCATGATGTCCCTAGTGGAGTCGCCACTGTGACGCACACAAAACCCCCGCTTGGCATCTAGGTTGCTCTCGGAGGTCCTCTTTTAGGACTCGAGACCGAATAAAGGTTCATTAAAAGTTGTGAAAGCTGGTCGCTTCACAATGGACAAGGATTCACCCCCATTCCATTGTTGGCAATCAACTTATGAGGGCGTCTATTGGGAATCACAAGGTAGGTATTGTGGAGTTGCCACCCAATAAAATATTGGGAAATGAATTCTAACCTTATGAGGCCAAAACCAGAGAGAGTTCGGGACCTCACTCTTATTTATACCTTTCGTTAATGTTATATGACTGCGTTTTTAGAGTTAATTCTTTTATCTCTCTTCTCACATGATCATGCAATAAAATTAAACCGTATTTCAAGCATCTTTAGAAAGCAGTAAATAAAGCAATAAATAAATTACAAATAAAAAACATGGGACAGAACAATCTCCAAAATAACAAAAGACATAAATAAATAAAGGAATAAAATTGCCCCAAAATTAATTACAAGTGCCCAAGATAAATAAATACATAAGAAAGAATAAAATAAAATACATAACACAAAAATCGGGACATTTATTAGATTTTAGGAACATTGGTTCCCTTGTTAACTTAAAAATCCGAGAGTTATTTTTTGGGTGATGAAAATGATAGGGATAATTGGATCCCGTTTTATGAAAATTAACCCTCTTCTGAAAGTAAAGGTTTGTTGGCTAAAATGAGGACATTGGTCCTATTTTATTAATAAAAATTCCAATTTTTATTATCGTAGAAAAATATGAATTTCTATAAAATAAATGCGTTTAAAATACTACTTTGCATAAATCATACAAATTAATAAAATAAAGGAAATATAATAATTAAAACGCAAACCAAAACTTTGAAGACTCCTAATCTCTTGATTCTCCAGCTCTCACGGGAATGTTACTCACAGTGAAATAAATAAGTTTCGCAAACAACAAAAACAGGAATAAAATGAAATGTTAGCAAAATAAATCAAATGGATAATAAAAATAAATAATTTAATGAAGCAAATAAAATAAATAATATGATAAAAATAAAGCAACTAAACGAGACAGACGCAATAAACAATTATAATTGAGAAATATAGCAATAAACAATTATAATTGAGAAACATACTTATGATTATTAGAAGAATAATATTTGATAGAAAACAGGAAATCAATAGAATGGATTAATGAACAACAAAAAATAAATTGGAAAGTAAAATTATTACTGAATATTTTACAGATCTAAATCAGGTTGCATGCATCATGTAAATAAATTAATTAAATTAACCTAAATTCAGGCTAATTATAACAAACAACAACACATAAATTAATAACAATTTACAGTATATACAAAGAAGGAAATAAATTAATGACGCAAAATAAGAAAGAAGAAAGATTTGGCTCTAACCCGTATATTTACACTCAAAAGTTTTGATTTTTGCTACTAAAGAAGAAAGTGATGAGTTCTTAATCGATTGCTTAAAAATAGATTTAAGAAAACTAGGATAATGCTCACTGTCGCTAAAATCTTAAACACAAAGAATTAACTTTTTTGGCTCAAGAATAATTAGAATTTTTCTTAAAGAAAACTTAGCTTTCAAAAATCTTATTTTAGAATTATTTCTCGCAGTTCATCCTCTCCCACCGTTTTTGGTTTGATATTTTTCATTTTATATCCTCCTTGAAAATTAGGTTTTAGGAGTTTTTTCTATCCCCAAAAAACTCTTTAATTATTCTTTAGAAATCAAGTTTATCCTTTTAAAAATTGAAAAAAGAATTTGAATTTAATTTTAACTGAAACTTAGTGAAAAATAGTGGAAAAACGAAGTTCGAGCGCGGTCGGAGACCCACGAGGTGCGGCCCTCGGGCTGGAGGCCATGACTCGCATGCGCGATGTGCAGCCTTATTGCAAGGCTACACCTCTTGAGTCTGCACGTGAGGTACGGCCTCATTACAATGCCGCACCTCGCGAGGGGAGGCCTCGAGGCCGTACGTAAGGTGACGCCTTGCAGCGACGCCGCACCTCGCATGCCTCCATACGAAGCGCACCTTGCATGAGCAAGGCAATACACGCACCTCCGCAGGACTGCGCGCATGCACCTGCGCCTCATGCACTGCCAGCCGGTGTCACGCGGCGCAGTCGTAGGTTACTAAAAATACCAAAAATAAAAAAATAATTTTTTATTAAAAAAGAAGAATTTTTTGTTTAAAAAAAAAAGAGTTTTGATAAGGAAATTATCACTTCTAACTTTTTTGCCTAGAACAAGCATCATTTTCATCACTAGGTAACCTTGGTCTTGGCTCCCTCAGGACCCGGTATCTACACCATCTACTCTTCACCAAATTGTAAAGATCCCGCATGATGGGCGAGTTGTGACTGTTCGAGCTGCCACGGAAATCAAGTCTCCATCCTAGAGATTGCGAAGCAGGCCTTCAGTGGTTTTCACATAGCTATGATGAATGAGAATGAAGGTATTGTAGAGAGTTTCCAAGTAGTCAGCATGATGAAAAAGATATCTTTTCTTCCTGAAGCTGATTTGGGTTGAAACTCTCAGGGAATTTAATCAGCTATTGTAATAAGGGGACAAAACGATCGAAGGGCTTGGGTACCAAAGTGTAACAATGAAGAATAAGAAAACAACAGGTAAGATCCCTCACATCACGGAGAGTTTTGTGCCAGCCACCTCAATTTGTGCCTATGCTGGAGAAGCTAAACCCCAATGGGTAGATGGGAGAATCATATCGAGATTCGAGGTTTTTAATGATGTCTTTGATTGGGATGTAGGGGTCATTAAACTGGTAGAGAGTTTTTGGCATGAAGAGGTCATGACCCAAGACATTGTTTAGAACTGAGACGCACCGAGGAGATTGTCATCGAAAAACTTCTGGCTACCCAAATGAAAGGAAAAGAGAAGGTAGAAGACGAAATCCCACCGAAGGTCTTCGAAGAAGCTCCAATAAGTTATGATGTTACACAATCGTCGGCTGCAACATATGTGTCAGTTGGAAATGAAGAAGATAGTTTTTTAGATGTTATTTTCATTCCTGAACTATTTGATAATGATGTTTCAGATTCAGTTTTTATCAATAAAATGAATGACTTTGCTTACTTGTGTGTTGTTTCTAATGATTTCACCATGCATAATTGCAAACATGATGCATTCATATTTGATATTGATTCAACTGATGCAACTTCATTTAATCTTGGAACTTTAGAAAATTCAAAGGAAATCTTAATAGCATCTAACATAACTCTTGAAGAGAGATTAAAATTCAAGAGAATCTTGAAAGAATATAAAAAGTAGTTGCCTGGACCTATGAAGACATGCCAAGGATCGACAGTGAAATTGCTGAACATGCTATACCAACATACCCTGATCACAAACCGGTTAAGTAAAAATTCAAGAGGCTCCGGCCAGAGTGGGTAGAAAAGGCAAAAGAAGAGGTTCATAAGCAGATTGAGGCGAAATTTCTGTAGAAGTGCAATACCCAACTTGGTTAGCAAATGTCATTCCTGTGGCTAAAAAGAACGGGAAAGTTCGTGTATGTGTAGATTATAGGGATTTGAACAAGGCCTATCCAAAAGATGATTTCCCTCTACCTCACATCGATGTTTTAGTGGATAGTGCAGCTGCATGTATGATGTATAGTTTTGTGGACGGATATGCCGATTATAACCAAATCCTCAATAAGCTAACTGATCTGATTAAAACAACCTTTATCACTGAGTGGGGTATATTCACTTATAGGGTGATGCCTTTTGGTTTGAAAAATATAGGGGCAACCTATCAAAGAATGGCTACTAGGATTCTCGATGACTTGATTTACAAGGAAGTAGAGGTGTATGTCGATGATATGATGATCGAGTCGACTACCAGAGAAGGTCATTTTGAGGCTTTGGAAAAGTTCTTTTAAAGAATTCTTAAGTACAATTTGCACCTCAACCCTAAGAAGTGTACCTTTTGTGTTACCTCAGGAAAGCTTTGAGGTCATTTCATAAGCCAGAGAAGGATTGAGATCGATCTAGGTAAGATTAAGGCTATTAGAGAAATGCCAGTAGCCCAGAAGGAAAAAGATGTTAGGAGTTCACTAGGGAAATTGCAGTATATCAGCAGGTTCATCGCTAAGCTTACTTCAATTTGCAAGCCTATGTTTAAACTGCTCAGAAAAAATCAGCCTATAATATGGAATAATGACTACCAGAAAGCTTTCAAAACTATCAGAGAATATTTATTAAACCCATCGGTTTTAAGAGCACCTCAGCCGATCAAGCCTTTAATCTTATACTTAGCAATAGAAGTGTAACAACCTGAAAAGTACCCTAGAAGGATTTGTGCATATTGAGGATGAGTAGTGATCGAAATTGTTCAAGTTGAAGTGTTTGGTATGCCATTTGGACAATTTAACAATTTATGTAAAAGTTTCGGATAGAGTGGCAAATGGTAAATTGTGAAATATGGAATTAAGACTTGATTGAAAGAATAAGATTAATTAAGTGGGCCAATGTGAAGGATTATTAAGTTATGAATACCAATGTATGAGGTTATGAAAGTTGAAGGACTGAATGGAGAAATTGGCATAAATATCTAAATTGGACTTATGGAAAGACGACATGAGGCAAAGAATTAGAGAGGGGTATAAATAGCAAGGAGAGAGAAAGAGAGAGCAGCATTTTAGCTGCCTTGCTCTCCCATTCTCTCCTCCCCACGCTATTTCCTCTTCTCTTCTTCTTCTTCCTCTTGTTTTATCTTGATCCATCTTCTTTTGGCTGAGTTTTGGATGGAATTGATCAACTCAAGTGTGATTTGGTAAGGTTTTATTGGGTTTTCTTTTTGCCCTTCATCTTTTGTTGATTTTGTTAAGGATTGATTTGAGTTAGGGTTTTTTTGTTTGTGTGTTTTGATGAGGATTCTTGGATGAGAAAGACTTTGGATGGGTTTTGAAACAAGAAAGATCAACCAAGGAAGCTTTTAGGAGCAAAGGAGTTGAGGTTTGGGAGTTATTTGAGTTTTGGTTGTGTTTTGATAGTGTTGGATTTCTGGAAACTTTGAATGGTCATATGTGTTTTATATGTATGTTTGAGCTGGGTTTGAGTATATTTATATGATATGTTATATGTAATATTGGTATATGATGATTGAGAAATGGATTTGCATGAGTAAGGGTAAAATCGTTTGGTATGAGATTTTGTTAAGCAAGTTTGCTAATTATTGCTTATATCAAGTGTGTTAAGGGTTGTTAAGGTGATTATAAGTATGAGTAGAGTCCATATGCTTAGTTATTTGAAGTGATATGCATGAGATGATGAAGTTTATTTTGAAACAAATGAGTTTTCTGCGAAAATCAGGGTTAGGAATGATTTACACGGCGATAAGGGATCCTCATACTACCGTGTAAATGCATTCTGGATTGATGCTTTCCTGGTCCGTCGAGCCACATGGTGGTAAGGAATTCCATACTGCCGTGTAATTGCTCTCTCGACACTTGTGGGAATGACTTTCTTCGGCTACCTCAGGAGTCGTGAAGGCTAGCATGACTCGTGAAGCTCCTTCACGAGTCGTGAAGGATGGCACGACCCGTGAAGCTCCCTTGTGGTGGCTGTGCATGACTCATGAAGCTTCTGTCATGAGTCATGACACAGTGCACGAGTCGTGACACTGAGCACAACTCGTGATAGCCCTCTTCCTGCCTTGGTGTTTGGTCTTTCCTTACCCCCGTGTACAATACCTTACACGGCGGTAAGGTTTGGTCATGCCGCCGTGTAATTGCCTTCTGTCCTGAAATTTTCTAACGTTTTGAATTCTTATCCTTTTGTTCCATTTTAAGTTATATTGTTGCAATTAACAGCAAGGGGGCATGTAATGCCCCAATGCCCCTTGGGAGGATAAGGGAGCGCTACGCGACAATCATGCTATAACTAAATCCAATTAGCATCATTAGATCTACTTATTATCACTAAATCAATATTATTATCTCTATTCACTACCACTATAAGATCACTATTGATATTAGCATACATTAATGATCACTAAGCCATTCACTTGCACTAGTTCATTATAGTTACATATTACAATACAAAATTACATATACATTTATACTTATCTTATACAAAAATTGGAGCTCGAAATAAACATTAACATTACAAAATTATCAACCTAGATAGACAACTTCAAACTCCTATAGTGGCCTGCAAGAAACCGTCTTCAGAATACGAATTCCAAGCTTTAACTTACACAGGAACAAACATCCGTTCTAAGCGATAACGCTTAGTGGGGATGTAAACAAAACAATACTAATACAAACATTCACATACAATTATTTTTCAATGACATGTTACAATCAAACAATAAGCACTCATGCACTAGTTCAATAATAAGCCAACTATTCAATGCTCCATGCCACACAATAGCAGTATTCGATAATTCATGTTATACAATAACAAACACTATCATTCACTGTCAGCGGAAGGCTTCGATAACATACCATAATAGCATATAATATATTAACAATATCACTACACTAGGGCACAGCCAACACTAACACTGATCATCATAGTACAATCTTATATTTACATATAGGTACACAACATTATCAACAAACATACCATAACATGTTATTTATAGTTAGCCTGTATCATATAGAAGTGGATACGGGTACAATAGATATTAAACACTAGAGACCGAAGTCTCAAACACTAGATCACTGGATACTCATCGGTATCAATCATTAGACACCCGTCGGTGCCACACTAGTAGCTGCAAATCACTAGCCCTTCATAAGCATGCTTACTTATCCACGACTCGATTATAGGCTTAACAATTAATTCACTTAATATATATTTATTCACAAAGTAATATTCAATCATATATGATCAATATCGTATGCCACATCATGTTCAATAATTAAAAGCATGTATACATTTAATTCCTTTATTAAACTACTATGCCATAGAATCATTTACATATAGTTCAATTTGTAAAACATCCATATACTCATTTATAATGTTAGACATGAGTTGGACAAGTGATAAGAACTTTCGGTGAAGTTCGGGTTCGATTTGGGAAGGAAAAAATACAATTTAGGCTGAAAGTTGAGGTCACACGGTGGTAAGACATTCTTAACCGCTGTGTGGGGTGCTAAAAATGGGTCTTTAAGTGGCAGAATGCTTTTACACGGAGGTGAGAAATTCCTTACGCCATGTAAACCTATTCTGCCTCAAAAGCACGAGGCAGATTCTAGACAGACTTTAGGTCCAAACTTGTACTATATTTTTCACATAGCTACACACATTTTTAGGAAAAACATTCTTCTAGACAATTGTTCCCCTATATCTTTTCTTTCAAATAGAATAAGTTTCAAGTCATTTAGACTTCTAAATCAACATATATGATTTAAAAAATATAGACTGTTCAAATGAAGCTGCCAAGGTAGAGACACGTCTGTTTTTGCAATTTTTAAGGGTCCTCATTTATGCTCATTTCTGGGACTTTTATAGATATGGAAGTCAGGGTGATAATGGAGCAATAATCACTTATTTTAGAGTTATAAAACTCCACTTATGACCAAATAATTGCACGGAGGTCTGATACAATCTGAGCAGAGTTTTCCCTACAACTAGGGTTTATACTTGATCTCATACTATACTCATGGAAATTCAATTAACACTTCAACAAACATCCATTTTACATTTCAAATATATCAATTATCAATTAACATATACAAACACATACAATTTCTCCCAACTAAAAAAAATACATTAAACATGCATCAATTCAAATACAATCCCAAACTCATCAAACATGTAACCAAAACAATAAACTTAACAAAACGATCCCAAACCTCTTGAAGCACTGCTTCAATCTCTTAGCTCAAATAGCCTTCTCTTTTCCCTTAGCTCTCTTACTTGGTTCACCAACTTATAGCCACATCCACATACACATTCAAAGTAGAATTAACACTATGAACAGAAGTTCAATCAAGAAAGAAAAAAAGATTAATAGCACACAATACAAACTGACCTTTATGCCTATCTCTTAATCTTCTTAATGCAATACCACTCAAAATTTAAGAAACCAATGGAATGGATGATGAAGCAAGAGAGGAACGAAAGAAAGGATAAAGAACAAAGAAGGAAGGAAGGAAAAATGAGAGAGAGAGTTGAACCAAAGAGAAGCAAGAACAGATTTTTCCACTTACTCTCTCTCCACCAACCTTATATATGCATGCAATCTACTAGGTGTCAGTCTCTAATCCCCTCAAGGCTAGGTGGCAACTCAAGATTGAAACACATGGATCCCACTAATAATTGATTAAGGTTAACTAATCATGCTTAACTTAATTAATCTCACATAACGCTAATCAAGCAAAATTACCTTTTGGTAACTACACTACTTTATTTTCTTGCAATTAAGTCCCTAATTCCCATTTTCAATTTGATCCACAATCAAAAACTCTAATTTACACTCACTTACTTACGCTAATTACGCTCGATACTACTAGGGTCAATTTCAGGTTGTTATAGGGCAGGAGTAGGGATTATTCTTACAACCCCCGACAGTGAAAAACTTCCATTAGCCAAGAAACTAAGGTACAAAGATACTAATAACGAAGCTGAATATGAAGCTTGCTTTTTTGGATTGGAGGCAATATTGGCCTTGTGGGCAAAAATGGTAGAGATCTTCGGAGATTCGTCACTGGTAGTTCATCAGATTCGAGGTGAATGATCTGTTAAGGAGGAACAGTTGGTGCCTTATATGAAATATTTGAAGATATTAAGTAGTCAATTAGAGACTTATACTTTCCATTTCATTCCTACAGATGAAAATCAATTAGCATATGCTCTCGCAACTCTGGTATCTATGTGGGATAACCCAGAAGGGGTGGTTATGAAGCCTGTTTTGATCTCAAGTTCTCTAAAGCCTTGGTTTAAGTCTGAATAGATAATGGAAGTTGAGATTGTGGATAAGAGGCCATGGTATTATGATATTCAAAATTATTTAGAGAAGACGGTATTCCCAGAAGAGGCCACCGAAAGGGATCAAAGATTGATCCGCAAGCTGTGCACTCAGTTTATCCACATAGATGGTGCATTATATAAAAGGCAAGCCGATAGCATTTAACTAAGATGTTTTGATGAAAAAGAGGCTAAAAAAGTTATGAAAGAAACTCATGCAAGGGTTTATAGAGCTCACATGAACGGTTTAATGCTAGTGAAGAAGATTATGCAATAAGGGTTTTATTGGCTAACAATGGATACGGACTGATCGAAATATGTGAAGTAGTGTCAATTATGCCAACAATATGCAGACTTGCGGCATGTGCTGATTTTAGAATTGCACAACTTAACATCACCTTAGCAATTTGCAACTTGGGGAATAGATATTATGGGAGAGATACGCCCTACAGCCTCTAATGGACATAGGTTCATCATAGTTGCCATCGATTACTTCACCAAGTGGGTAGAGGCTGAATCTTTCGAGAAGATCGATTCCTGGGACATGGCCAAGTTCATTGAAAATAATTTGATATGTAGATATAGTTTCCCGCACCACATTGTGTCTGATAATAGGGTACAATTTATGGCTGAAACTAATAAGTTACTCCAAAAGTATCGCATATAGCATCACAAGTCCTCTCCATATCTCCCATAGGCCAACAGGGCAGTTGAAGCGGCTAATAAAAATGTCAAGAAGATATTGTCCAATATGGTTCAGAACTACAAGGATTGGGCAGAGAAGTTACCTTTTGTACTTTGGGGCTATAGAAGCACCATCAGAAACTCCACGGGAGCCACGCTTTATTCATTGGTATATGGGATAGATGTAACGACCGGTGGTTCCACCCCGCGACTGGTGGTTCCATCCCCGGAACATATCCCGTCGGGAGTCGGTTCATTGTGCCGTACTCACGGTCTTTACACTTCCCCTTGTGCATTTTTGCCTTTCGTGGGATTCGAACCAAGGACCTGGGGATAAGTCCTTAATTCATAGAATACCACTACCATTAGGCTATATAGCCTAATGGTAGTGGTATTCTATGAATTAAGGACTTATCCCCAGGTCCTTGGTTCGAATCCCACGAAAGGCAAAAATGCACAAGGGGAAGTGTAAAGACCGTGAGTACGGCGCGGTGAACCGACTCCCGACGGGATATGTTCCGGGGATGGAACCACCGGTCGCGGGATGGAACCACCGGTCGTTACAAAAAAAGGCCCCTTACCCGTACTTAGGCGATCCCATCCGATAAGGAGTGAGATGCCGTAGGAGTAGAGGTGCCACCACACAGATACAGAATATACATACGTTCATACATAACCATGCATACTAAAATACAGGGTAATTAAAACTTTACAAAACCATTCAAGAAATAAGCTGATCATGCATTAATATAATAGAAATCATTACATTATTGTTCTGATCAACTAAGAGATACAATAGTTAATTACAAATCCCAAATTACATAAATGAAAGCGGAAGCTATTACAAAAACAATATAAGAGAGTTCTATACAAAAAGAATCTCAAAATACAAAACTCAGTCCTATTCTAAACCCTGCTACGTTGGCTTAGACTGCGGCGACTCTCCCAAAGCAACTCCTTCCGCACCTACACGGGTAAACACACCGTGCTAAGCGATAAACGCTTAGTGGGGAGACACACATATAAAAAGGACAACCATTCACAACGGTCGTCAAGGCATAACACAAGCGTATATCAAAATATACCATACACATAGCATATCAGTTGTATAAGCATGCATATACTAAGCCATACATTCAGTAGTTCATAATGATATTCATATTCCCATAACAGATTATACTTTTCATTCATGAGTTACCCATGTGTCATATACATTTTCTCATAACACACTTCATACAAAGCACCTGCTGACTCGAGGGAGTGGATATCGAGTATACGGACAGTACTTTACGGGTACAAACCGATAAATCAAGATACTTTTAACTTTCACAAAACATTTTCAAAAGCGATCTTAAACAAGATCCGAACACATATGGGTTCGCGAGGAACCAAGCGGGGACCTGATCGGGGTCCAAACGAAACGAAGGGCTGCAGCTATAAGACTCTATTAGGCATGCCTAACTATCCACTTTCTAGACTCTAGCAGGTCATGCATAAGCCACTTAATACATTTTATAATATTCCAAAATTATCATCATCATACATGTACATAGTCGTATCATGGATCCGCATTCATATAATTCATAAGATATCAAGCATAAATCTCATAGACATGAAAGGAAACTGGAGTTCAATCCGCACACAACAAAAGAAAACTCATTCAGCATACAAGGAACTGTCGCGCTCGCGACAGAGACCGAAGTCTCTTTACTGCGCGTGCTCGATGGATTTCGCGATCGCAAGGAGGAAAGAAAGGCTAGGCTCTGTCGCGCTCGCGACGGATGTCGCGATCGCGACCGAGAGCGAATATTGCTGTCGCGGGCTCGCGACGAATCGCGTGCTCGCTATAGCACTCAGCCAGCATCATGCTCTGTTGCGATCGCGACAGAGGATGCTCAACACTTCGATTATCGCGAGCTCGCGACAGCGAACCTCCGAAACGCCGATCTCTGTCGCGCTCGCGACAGCGTCGGATTTTGCAAAATCTGTAGAATTCTGCAGATTTTCTTCCTCCTTCTCACAACCACAAACACACAAAACTCATCCAAAACCTTCTTACCTTAAACCCAGCCATCCATTAGCATCAATAACCATAATATAACATTAATCAACAAGAAATTTCACACAATCCATTAATTTAAACCCCCAATTCCAAGAATCGTTCAAAACCCCAATTTATGCACAAAACCACATCAACTCCCACATTATCACAATTAGGTCATGCTCTTGCCAAATCCACATTCCAAAACAAAAACCCATAGCATATACATCAAAATAAAGGACATATAACAAGCTAATTCAAAGAAACTATCAAATCTCATACATAAGCATATATATACAAGAAAACCAAGAAATTCCCAAACCTCAAAATCCTTCGCTTCTATTGCTTGGATCCACTAGTTCCAGCCTTCTCTTTGCCCTTTGGCTCACGAGGAGGCTCAACTAAGCACAAACAAGCACCCAAACACCAAAAACACAAACCCTAACTTAGATCCGACCTAAGAAAAGGAGAAGAAAATGCATGAATAATAAAAAGAAAAGCAAGAACTTACCAAGGAAGATGTTAGGGAGTAATTAATTTCCACCACTTGAGCTTGAATCTAAGTAGATCACTTAGGAGAGTGCAAAGGAGGAAGAAGAAAAAGAAGAAGAAGAGAAAACGGTAATGGGTTTCAAAAATTCAGCTTTTCCCTTTTTCATTTCCTCTTTCCCATCTTTCTTTCCCCTTTACACATGTCAATCATCTAGTGGAGGAGATTGTTTACTCGCACCCTAACTAAGTGTACCACATGCACACAATGAACACCCTAATAATGTACCCTACACATGTATGAGCAACACACACCACAATAACCCACTAGTGCATATCCTACTATGGTGCACTCAACCACACACAATGCAACTCCAATGCATACACTACAATGGTGCACTCATGCACACACAAATCTGACCTAACTAATTTGCACCATAGTGCAACACATGCACACTCACACACTAGAAAAAACCCAAATCATACAATATTACAAAAATGCCCTTATGATCATGCCAAAACACATACAAATACATACGCACACATGGCTCACTCTACTAGGGGGAAAACGGGGTGTGACAATAGAAGTGGTATTGCCAGTTGAAATAGAGCTCTGAACTTTGAGGGTAGTTATGAAAGCCTAGATTCCAGAAGCCAATTGGGTGCAACAATGATTACTACAGTTGAATTTGCTAGATGAGAATAGGCTATGAGCTTATTATCACAACCAAATCTATCAGAAAAGACTTGCTCGGTCATTCGAGAGAAAGGTCTAAAAGCATCGACAATCTTAACAAACAGCGACGAAAGCAGTTCAAGGAACTAATCAACATTGACAGACTTAAAAGGTTCCATGGCTAAAGACTAAAAAATCAAAAGAAGAGAATAAATGGCACGCGGGTTGAAAATTGAAAAAAATGGCCTTGCAAAAATTTGGCGCCCCGTCAAAGTAAAAATCATAAAAAGACATCATGAGCAAAAATTAGGGGTTGAGAGAAAATGTCAATTATAGAAAACCCGAGAGGGCTGATTGGAAATAGGATTTTGATGCTTATAAGATCTACGTTGAGATTAAATGTAGTCATGTATTTTAGGTTTCATGTCAAAATGATGATCATGTATGATGAAATCATGTTGAAATGTATACAATTTGGCAATGAGAAATAAAACAAAAGATTATCTCGTACTTATATTCATCTAGTTCCATTACAAAAATAAAAGTATTGTTCTTTCATCAAATCTAATAACTATTCGCCTCCACTCTCACCGGCTAGATATTTGAGTTAATGGGTCCTATTATCAACTGCAAGACTGATCACCCACCTCTTGTACGGACTAGTTGAAGTAAAGGTATAGTCTCTGATCTGTTGTATGACAGTCTTTACAGGCAGGTATGCCCATACACCATGGTACCTGGAAGTGAGAGCTGAGGACATGATGCCACCTTGGAAAGATAGGGGGTGCCTCACAACATCTTGACGCCTTCCTAATTGTCGAACACATTTTGCAAGAATATAGAAGGTCTCCTTATAAAGTCAACATAAGGGGACACACCCTGAACGACCGTCTTGAGTCACTGAAGGAAGAGGTAGCCAAAGACACATGAAATTGATGTCGTCATTTGCCACCTCACCCTGCCTGGGTAGGAAATGCCTCAAGGAAGAGGTGCTAATTACTCTAGGAGGAGGCTCTGATAGTAACTTCAATTTCTCCTATAACCATATCTAAGAAAACAAAGAAAAATAGAGCAATTAGAAATATTTAAGCACGGAATGTCAAGAATATCATGTAAAAATTTGACTGATTTGAAATAAAATGTGCGAAGCTTTTGATATTCTAAATCTTGTGCTTTAAATTTGAAATTAACTATGGGTGTAACTTAAAAAAAAGCCACTGGAGTGGGTTGGATCCATTCTAGGAAAAATAAGGCACAGGGCTATGTGAAAATCCGGAAGGAGACATTTCTCTCTAAGAAAGCTAGTGTGAAAATCCACAAGGAATGCACTACCTTTTAAAATAATAACAAGAGCTTACCTAGAGTAATAAGGGGCTTCTAGTAAGAAAGGCAGTGGGGTCAACACATGTAGCATCCAAGCCTAAGATCATCTCAGCAAGAATCAGTGGGAATGGGGTCAACCCTTGATATATGCTAGCCATAGTGCCGAATAGCCAATAGTCACCAACCAACTCCTCAGAAGTCATCGTCAGATATCTAGAAAAGTAGAATAATAGAATAGTACTAGCCCGATATGTGGGTACATCAAGGAAGCATTCCAGTGCATCAATCAGTCGTCCTAGGGCACAAATGACATCTCAGGGAACCAATCTAATAGCGTCTGAGGGTGAAATACCCAAGGTTAGCACCACATCCCTTGTGCAAATCAATTCACAACTTGGGATGCAAGTTAGTATGCCAGGAGAAAACCTCATTCCAATAATTACAGTAAATTCCTCGGGTAGCGAGCACAATTCTTGATAATTAAACCTGAAAAAATGAAACCGGGGGTCCCAGTAGCAAACGGTAGTTCACAAAAAATTTATGTCAAGTTTCATCCTCCTCAAAAATTTCAGACCAAAATAGGAGGATAGAACGAAATTTTCCCAAGTTTGGGGGTCATGCAGGAGTTGGTACATTTTGTTAAGGGTTGACATTTTCAAGACAACTGGGCAAAAAATTAAATATAAGCAAAGAAATAAAAATAAAATCAAAAGCTAAAAGGGCAAAGAAGAAAGGAAAATACCTAGAGGAAAATCTCTAACCAAAAGCCGAAAGGAAGAAGGCACAAAAGAAGGTTATTTATTGAAAAGTGATGACCGACGGGCGTGGCTTGAGCGAGTCACGGCCAGCCCGTCGGTCAACCTTGGACCTCTTGGATGGATTTTACTTCTATATTTTTCACACATTTCACATGCATAAACCATCTGCGCATATTTGTCATGTTATATTTTGCAAAAAGAAAAATTGATGGATGCAGTCACTCGGGAAAAATCGAGGCGTAAAATATTCAGGAAGTTTTTTAAAGTTTTCAGAGTCAAAATTGTCCCAAGGCAAAATTAGGGTCTTAGGTAAAAGAAATAAGTCGAAGATCTGGAACGACCGACGGGATGATGGGATAACCCGTCGCTCAATCTAGGTGCATGCTGCCTGTCGGTAACAAAAATCTATATAAGGCAAGTCGTTGCCCGCCTCTTCACTCTTTTCTTCTTCCTCACAGACTTACACTTCCACTTCAATTTTTTGGCATTTTCTCACTCATTTTTCATCCGTTTTGTGTGCCGTTTGCTCCAAAACACTCCCCCCACAACCACACACATACAATTTTTCTTTTTTACAGTTTGTTTTGCGTATTTTTTTTAGTTCAATCCATCGACTACCAGGTTAGTTTTATCACATTTTCTACTTTTTCTTAACTTCTTTTTGTTTTATTTTACTCCGGGACACATTAAAGATATGTATGTTTTGAAATATAGGGGAGACTTTGTTCTTTAATTTTCTGCAATTTGAATTTGCACCTTAGCAATAATAGATGGCAAGAAAAGAAAAATAATAGCAAAATGAAAATTCGATTTGGTAGGATTTATTTTATCTATGCCATTGATAGGAGTAGAATAAGGTAGTAAAATTCTTTATTTATTTACTTTCAGACAAAATATTACGCTTGTGAAATTGTTGTTGGGGCTTAAGGCCTGTCCCTTTGCATTTTTCATACAGGAATTTAGGTGTATCCTTGCTTGGATGCTGCCTAAATTTTTTGGTTAAACACATCCTTGCTAAGAAGCTGCTAAAAACTTTTTGGTCAGTCATATCCTAGTCGAAACACTATCGAAATTTTGAAAAAAATCTCAAAATACAAATATTATGCGATTGATATTTTTTCGAAATAAAACTAACTTGGAATCTTTTACCAAGATGCCTCCGAGATGAAATGTCCCTCAGGAGAAGCCCGAGCCTTAGGCTCCGGAGTGGATGACCCCTGATCTTAGGGAGCAATTCCAGGCCCTAGCCCACATCCAGTTTCGTGCCAGCCGGTATATCTTTAGGCCTTTCCTTTAGCACATGGGGATACTGCAAAAGGTTGATGTACTTTTAGAGGCAGCAGGGTGGATCGAGTTTATCTGGCCGTCATTCCAGACTCACTCAGAGGTAGCGAGGGAGTTCCTAGCCATATTACATTATAGAGGATTCTAGAGACCCAATCTGAGGAGGGTGTTATATAGTTTCAGATCTGAGGGGACCACTTCAGCATCACTTGCAGGGTTTTTGCCCAAGCGATGGGAATCCCATCGGGAGTAGATGTGATGATGCCAGAGAGGGCAATTCAGAGATAATATTTGGAGGCTATTACACTTCTAGGAGCCCCATATTGATCATGATATAGCGAAGAGCACCATGCTCTCGTTATAGGCCCTGAGGTATGTACACCGGTTGCTATCCAGTTCTTATCTTGGCCGAGCAAAAAACCTTGTATTGGTTAACAATGCCGAGATTTGGAGTCTGTGGGTGATGGTGATAGGCCGATGACTCAACATTAGCTATGAGATTTGGGCTAACTTAGTGAGACCGGCATGGGCTACAGCCCCTTTCATATGCACCGGAGGTGTCATCACAAGACTACTGATGTATTTGAAGGTTCCTCTAGCCGATTTTGGGCCTTTATTGCTCGAGGATGTTTATTTTGACTTTTCTATGGTATACACTATGGGATGGTCACTCAGATTGTAATGACCCGATTTATACCCTAGTAGAATTGGTAGTGCAAATTCCTGTATTTGTACAAGTTTAAGTGTTAGTGAGGACTTAATTGAATGGAATGAGAAGTTGAGTGAGGGAAGAATTGGATTTGAGGGACTTAAGGAGCTTTCGCCGTGGACTTGAGAGAGAAATTGTATGTGAGTGGAGCATGTGGTAGATTGGTATACTTGGCTTGAGGAGAGCTTGCCACTTGTGTCTTAGCATGCAATACATGGGTTGTGAGTGGGATTTTCTGTCCCATTCTCTCTTGCATGTGGCCGAATTTGCTCTTCTTTCTCTTGGTTCTTTCCTTTTATTTCCTCTTTATCATTTCTAATTTTGGATTCTGCATTTTAATTTGGATTGAAGGGTGATTGTTAAGATTAAGTCTTAAATGTAAGTGTTCTGGTTGAGTTCTTCTTCTACTCCTTTTCTTGTGGTTGGTTATTTGAGACTTGGATTAAGGGATGTGTTTATTTTGGTTTTGCAAGAAGCTGAGGATAGAAGAAGGATTGAAAAGGGTAAGGACAAAGTCTGATTTTGGAAGTGTTTCGACTGCTTCAAGAGGTTGGGATCGTGTGCCCTATAGATTGTGCATGTGTTATTAAATTGAGTATATGTGATGCATGTTGTGTTAATAGATAGGATTGCATATATGCATGTGCTATTAGTTTGATTTTTGACAATCTTAGACCTGTTTAGAGTATTATTATTGAGCATGATTAGTTGTGCTTTTGAAAGGCTTGTGTTCATGATTGGTTATTCATGTTCTTGCTTGAAATTGGTATATGATTATATGTTAGATATTGATTTAGAGTCTTGAAATGTTATTGGCATATTGTTTGGCAAGTCTTTGATATGCATGTCCAAGGTTTGGAAGTATGTTGATCAATTATGGCTCTTGAGTTGAGTTGTGGAACAGTTGATGCAATTCTATTTTGGCATTCTTGCATATGTCACAGTGATAACTAGAGTGGTTGTGACCGTGAGGTATGCAAGAAAGGCTTCTGTCCGTGAAGTGTGTGGTATGTCACGGTGACAACCAAAGTGGTTGTGACCGTGAGGTACCCTAAGTTTACATTCTGTTTTGCATCTTTGGTATGTCACGGTGACAACCAAAGTGGTTGTGACCATGAGATACCCTTCATTGCTTACTTCCCGGATATTGTGAGGTATGTCACGGTGACAACCAAAGTGGTTGTGACCGTGAGATGCCCTTGATTGCTTACTGCTCGGATATTATGAGGTATGTCACGGTGACAACCAAGTGGTTGTGACCATGAGGTGCCCTATGTTGCTTTATGTTTTGCATCCTTGTTATATCATGGTGACAACCAAGTGGTTGTGACTGTGAGGTACCCTGTTTTTGCTCTATGATTTATTTTCATTTGTAAATGTTATGCATGAGTTTGAGCACCATTTTAACCTAGTTTGACATCATTCTATGAGGATTGATATGTGCTTAAAGCTATGTTTTAGTATGATGAATTACTTGACTTGTACATGAATTGATTAAAGTTGATCGTACTTGAGTGCATGAGTAGAAGTTTGGTTACTTAATTTGTTTGTTAGCCTGATCGGCCAAGGTAGTGGATAGATAAGCATGCTTATTAAGGGTCCAGATTTTGTACCTTTGGGTATCTGTGTAACACCCCTTACCTATACGTAGGGAACTTTATCCCTCACAGAGGAGGAAGGACCCCGATAGATGAGGGTTGTCACACAAACGCCCGAATAAAACAAATAGAATCTCAAACATTTGCACAAATCAGAGAGATATAAAAATTCTTGAATTCAATAAAGAACGGGCTACAGAAGAAAATACTGAATTTCATTAACATATCATAATTGTTTTACATGCCCAAAAGTATAAGAGTGCCTCGGCACAATAAACAATATACATATCTGAAATACTTAATTTTTTTTAAGCTGTACATGACCAAAAAGATTACATTAGAGTATCTAAATACAAAAAGAATCTCTAACTCCAGTGTGTTAGCCCTGGCGAATGCGGATCGACTCGCTCACAAACCCTAACATCTTCCACACCTGCACGGATAAAACACCCGTGCTAAGCGATAACGTTTAGTGGGAAAAACACAAATGCACGACGACCACTCACAGTGGCGTCAACAGAATAACATAAGCTCATGGCACAAGCAGAATAATAAGTTCTTAATAATCAATTCAAACATGTAGATACATGGCAACACTAAACTCATATAATCATATCCTTTAAATCAAACCATAATTATACACGTTATTCATAAGTTACGCATTAATAATGATAAACCTGCTCATACAAGATAGTGGATAATGAGCAAACGCATAGATACCCGAGGGCATCAACAATTCGTTCATAATGCTTAGATACCAGAAGGTATCAAAATCATTCTTTTCTGTTTGTTCTAAAAATATTTTCGCATGGGATCTTAAGCAAGATCCAAGACTGAAGGATTGTGAGGATCCAATCGGGGACCTGATCAGGGTCTAAACCATACTGGTGGTGCAGCTACTGAAACTCTATTAGGCATGCCTAAATGTCCATTAAATCGACTCTAGCAGGTCATCCATAATGCACATATATTCAGATATATGTTTTATGATGAAGAAATCGTAATTTATACATGCATAAATAGAGTTATTCATCATATATTATTGAAAACCCATAAAAATAAAACATGAAATTCATTTTCAGAAAATAGGCAAGCAATGGAAGGGTCATGGTCATAATGCACAAAACAGGGAGGAAGAGGAGGACACGAGTCGTGCATACTGTCACCACTCGTGTCAAGCACCCTGTCACGAGTCGTGACCTATCGCACGACTCGTGATGGGGCTCTCCCATAGAGCACGAGTCGTGATAGTCATTCATGACTCATGAAAATTTCACGATTCGTGAATGCCTCACACTCCCACGCTGAGCCCTGCTAAGCCTCATGAGTCGTGAGAAGACATACCCAGGGTACCTCACGGTCACAACCAGAATGGTTGTCACCGTGACATACCAAAAATAGCAAAACAAAATGCAACTCAAGGGTATCTCATAGTCACAAGTAAAATGGTTGTCATCGTGACATACCAAACATGGCAAAATAGAATGCAACCGTTGATACCTCACGGTCACAACCAAAATGGTTGTGACCGTGACATACCAAAGAGTCTCAACAAAATGCAACTTTGCATATCTCACGGTGACAATCTCTTGGTTGTCACTGTGACCTATATAGTAGTTGCAAAACACACCTCTGTAAATCTCAATTACTAGAATTCAACATACAATTTAGTCATCCAAAAACTCATATCAAATCGTAAATTTGCATAGTAAAGATTCTAACAATAACAACCCAGGAAATGGCAACAAAACTCATCAAATTTCCATAACACACAACTCAAAGCACAACATAAAAATATACATCAAAACATATAAATTCCCAAACCTCGAATTCCTATGCTCCAAATTAAGGGGCTCCACTTCCACTTGCTATGTCCTTACCTTTAGGCTCTCTAGGAAGATTTCTGAGCAAAAAAACCCAACAAAGGTAAAAAATTCAAAACCCTAACCCCAAGGCATATAATACCCAAATACACAAAGAAAGAAGAAGATGAAGAAGAATTAGCTACAACTTACCGAATTAGCTTAGGGCTACCCAAAACTCACCAAAAATACCAGTATAAGGGGAAAGGATCACAAGAAAGCAAAGAATAAAGAAAGAAAAAGATAAAGAACAAGCTGAGGAGGAAAAGAAAACGGGAAGAAAATTAGGAAAACAGTTGTCCCTCGCTCTCTCTTACCACCATGAATATCATTTACCCATGCCACATGTCAGGAGCCCATAGGAGAACTACCCTGTAACACACCCAACTAACCTCTTCTCTCATACACCCTAAACCATCCACATTAAAACACATCCTAGCCCCATACACACACTCACACCCAAGCACAACCTCATAACACACACACACACATAATGATATCTTACCATAATACATATTCAAAGTAACCCATGCAAAAATTATACCTACAAAAATCACACATCCAAGGCTCAAACTACAAGGGTGGGAATGGGGTGTTACAATCTGAAAATTGTACCACCTGGTATCTAAAAATGTACCTTCGTGTATGTGACAATTGAGGCTTCGGTCTTCTGTTTTTGTAAAGTTTTAGGCTTCGATCTTCTGATACTGCTAGCCAGTATTCTTAACACCCGTATCCACTATCTTTGTAACTCAGGCTAATTGTTCGTTTGAATGTGAGGTTATATGTAAAGCTGAGTTTGGTTATATGTTCTGTATACTCCTGATATTCGCAATTGTATGTTCTGATACTCCTGAGTGCTAGCAATGGTTATTGCTTCTGAATCTGCTTGACTTGAGTGTTGTACTTTCCTGCTTGCTATGTATATGATGAGCTTTTGAATCTTGATTTGAGTATCTATTACTGCTATGCATGTGTTATGTTTTGTTGTGACTTCTTCGGAAGTCCTTTGCTTCTGTTCATCCCCACTAAGCGTTATCGCTTAGCACGGATGTTTGTTTCCGTGTAGGTTTGCAGGTTCTATTCGGACCGAGAGTCCCCATTTGCTGGCCACTAGGAGTCGAAGTTGTTACGCACGCCGAACCCCGAGGTGCCCCGAATCGCCTGCCTTCAGGGCGATTGGGAGAGGTTCATAAAAACTTGTAAGAAACTACAAGTGCATCCATTTTGGGCAACAAGGAGGTTTCGTGGAGTCGCCACCCAATAGAACATTGGGAAAGGTTGTCTAGCCTCAGTGAGCCTAATACAGTGCTGCTATGTCTATTATAAGCAAGCCGGAGGTGTCGAGGCTTCCACCTTAATGATAGGATGGTCGTCTAGCCTCACGCTTGGGCAAACCAGAGGTGTTTTAGAGGCATCCACCCTAATAGAATATTAGGATGGCACTCTCGCCTCGTGGCACCTAGGACTGTGTAATTTTGAACCTTTTACGGGACACAAGTGGTGTCTCGGAGGCCCCATCCCAATAGAACATTGAGATGGCCCTCTCGCCTCATTGAGCCCAAAGACTAGAGAAGGTTCTGGACTTCCCATTTATTCATACCTTGGTTAGGTTTATAGTTGAGTTTTGAATTTATCGTTTCATCCCATTTCTCATTCCATTTTAATGCAGTGAAATCAAAGCGCAAATTGTCCATTCAAGGGAAAGCAGTAAATAAATAAAGCATAATTAAAGTAAAGTGCATGAAAATAAATAACAATAAAACTAGGGGCATAATACAACCCCCATTATAAATAAAATACAAATCATACATAAAACGGGCTATTTGTTAAAGATGAGGACATTGGTCCTCGCATGCATATTTATTATAAAATAATTTCGATGTGAAAATTTTTATTTTGGATGGAGAAAATTGGGACATTGGTCCCATTTTTATTAGAAAAGATTCCAAGTTAATTAATAAAAATATTTTTGTGATTTTCTTTTCAGCGTGCCTAAAATAAGAAATTTTCTAAGAAAATTACATGGCAAAATAAATGAAAAAGCCAAATAAATAAAATATTACAAATAAAGTCATTAAATATTTAACCCAAACGAGCCTTCCGGATCTCCTCGGGTGCTCGCAAAAATGCCCAAGTAAAGAAAATGAGTTTTTGGAACAAAAATAAACACAAATGAAATAATGTTAGTAATTAGATCAATTAAATAAGTTAAATATATAATAAACGATAAAATCAAATAAAGTATGATAAAATAAGATGACATCAAAATGACAAATGAATTAACATATCAACAATTTAAAAATAAATGTAAAAAATGTTTTATGAATGACGAATGAATTAAACAATGTGATTGAAATAAACAAAACATGTTAATGAATTAATACATGAAAATATACACATGATAATGATAATAATGAATAATAAAAATAAATAAATAAATGAATAAACAATGAATATATGACAATAACAATGAAAGAGAATGATAAAAAAAATGAATAAAAGAATGACGAAAATAATTAAATGAATGACATGATTAATTGATGTGATCCCAATTAACTTAAAACATTTACATGGCAAAAAAAATCAATCAAAATGAATTAATTAATTACATGTTAAAAATAATGAGAAATCAAAGCAAAAATAAATTATTTACATGTTAGAAATGATAAGAAATCAATATTTACATGTTAGAAATGATAAGAAATCAATATCTACATGAATAAAATAATATATTAACATATTAAATGACACAAATATAAAAGCAATAGAATAAATAAATAAATGAAAATAATAAAAATAATAATAATATACATGTTAATAAATTAAATATGAACAAAATAATAAAAATAGGAATAAAAAGATTAGGCCCAAAATGTTTAACCTCAGAGTTTCGGATTCGATAAAGGTAAAAATGATGATTGATTTCCTTGTTTGTGATTTGCGATATTAGAATTAAATATGATGAAAATGTTGGAATTTTATTCCGAAAAATAAATTACAAAGAAAATAATGAAAGAAAATAAAAAATTCTTTAAGAAAAAAAAAATTAATTTTATTGATAAAAATTTTTTCAAGAACAAACAATTATTTTGTTTGTCTCAAAAAAATTATTTATGAAAAAAAACTTATTTTTTATAAAATCAAAAGAAGAATTAGATTTCAAGGATCAACAATTATTTTGTTTGTCTCAAAAATCTATTTTTCATCAAAAAAAGATTTGAATAAAACTCATTGAAAAAAGTTTAATTGAAAACTAAAAAAATAATAATTCAAAAATGAATTTTGAGAGCAAACAATTGCTATGTTTGTCTCAAAATCAATTGAAAACTAAACAACTAATAAATCAAAAATGAATTTTGAGAGCAAATAGTTGTTATGTTTGTCTCAAAATCAATTCCCATCAACAAAATCCCTTTTAAAAACATGTATTAGAAGAAATTCCATTGGAAAAAGAAGGAGAAGAACTTAATTTTTATTTTATTTGAGGGGAAAATTTTCGTTCAAATTAGAGAGAATTGTTGAGAGGAAGAAGGAGAGAGAAGATGAAGAAAAACCCTAAAAAAATCCCCCCCCCCCTTATCAGTTTCATCATTTTCTTTTTATATGAAGAAAAGATTAAAACCTAACTAATTAAGGAGAAAAAATCAATTAAATCAGATATTATTTAATTTGAATTTTAAAAATGGAAAAAATCACTAAAAACCAGAAAAAATGTGATAAGAAATCAAATTTTAGGCCTAAAATTCGGAAAAAACTGATTTCGGGCGAAAAAGGGCGATTTTGGGCAATTTCGGCAGAACAGGGGCGACCAACGCCCGTCGGCGCATGCGACAAGCGTCGGTCGCGCGCCTAGCGCGCGGATGCGTGCTGCACGTCGCTCCTCGCGGGCGACGCCCTGCGTGCGCGCTCCGCGCGCTGCCGTGCGTCGACACTCCTGAAATTTTTTTTTATTTTGTTTTAAAATTTAATTAAAAAATACTATAATTTCTAAACCCCATTTTTCAAATCTAATTTTAAAAATATTTTTTATTTTTTCACTCTAAAATTCAAATTTGAACAGGAAATCATCACTTTTAACCTTTTTGCTTGTGAGTAGACATCTTATCATCATTGGGTAACTCTGATCTAGGCCATCTCAGGACCCGGTGTCTACAGTTGCCCCCAATTTTTGGGAAACTAGTGCACTAGTGCTTAGATGAGCCCAAATTCAGATAAGAAGGAAAGAGATGCATACCTGAGGCAGCCCTTACCTTTTTACCGTGTGGAATGTTGCGACTTGTTGCCGTTGAGCTGTAGTGCTATCCAACTATGGCTCGTTTGCAATCTTTTCTATCGCATTGTCCCACTCGCCTCTGGTCGACTTGCACGGCATCTGTGAGATGCAGTGTCCTCTAACCACAATCCCGTTGCGATCTGTTCTATCGCGTGTGCCCTACTGTCCTCGTCTCGGCATGCACGGCGTTTGATCTATCTCGTTCGCCTCATCTCGGATTGCACGATGTTTGTGGGATGTGGTATTCTCTAACCACAGTCCCGTTGCAATCTGTTCTATTGTGTGTGCCCCGTTGTCCTCATCTCAGTATGCACGGTGGCTGATCTGTCTCGCTGGCCTCATCTTGGCTTGTACGGTGTCTGTGAGATGCAGTACTCTCTGACTACAACCTCTGTTTGCGATTTGTTCTATCGCTGGTGTCCCGCTAGCCTCATCCCAGCCTGCACGGAGTCTGTGAGATGCAATACTCTAACCACAACCTCTGTTTGCGACTTGTTCTATCACTGGTGTCCCGCTAGCCTTCGTCCCGGCCTGCACGGAGTCTGTGAGATGCAGTACTCTAACTACAACCTTTGTTTGCGATCTGTTCTATCGCTAGTGTTTATCTTGAACCTCTTCTTTTTTTTTCTGCAAAAAAGGGAAAAGCAAATGTGCAGGGTATATAAAAGAGATGCATGCCTGTGGCAGTACATGCCCGTTGGGGGCGTTGTCAGATGTGTGCCCCCTGAAGGATGGTTAGTTGTTCCCTAGATACCGATCCCTCTATCATCTCTATCGGGGTCTCCTTGTTGGGAAGACCTGTGTGTCTCTTAAGAGGGCTCTGTGCTCATAGGGAGATTTTGAAAATCTGTGCTCACTGAGAGGCTTAAATGCTCACTGAGAGACTTTGACGCTCACTGAGAGACTTTGATGCTCATTGAGAGACTTTGATGCTCACTGAGAGACTTTGATTTCGAGCCTCCAGAGAGGAAATTATATTTGAGCCTCCAGAGAGGAAAATAGGTTTTGAGCCTCCTCAGAGAAAAATTATATTTGAGCATCCTTAGAGGAAATTGGATTGGAGCCTCCTCAGAGGAAATTATATTTGAGCCTCCTCAGAGGAAATTGGATTGGAGGTTTTGGTTGCTTGCCCGCAGGCAGATAGGTTTCAATGTCTTTGGCATCTCTTAAAATGATCCTTGTTTTTGTTTATTTTTTTTCATGTAAGTTTTTGGGATTCTTACATTTTGGATGTATTTGAATTTTTATAGTATATTGGATTTTCAAGGCCTTGAAAATATCTTCTTCTTTTTGTTTTGTGTTGTTTTGGTTTGTTTGTCTTTGTTGTTTTGTGTTTTTTTTTTTTATTTGAAGAGTTGTGTTCTTTGTACATTTAAATTTGGATTTTGTACACTTTATGTGATGTGTGTGAGCATACATCTTCTGATAGAGAAACTTACCTGGTTGCTCCCGGCATGGCGTGTATGAGTAGGCTCACTCTTTTAAATGTCTTCTTGGGAGCGGGTCCGCGTGAGGACTTTATCTTGATCTGATGGTTCGGCGTGTATGAGCGCCGATGTAGAGCTGAAACTATACCTCGGCCCATTTTTGCGTTTGATTGCCTAAAGTATGTGTGGGTAGTCCGGCTTCTCAAAGGATCTTCTTTTCTGTAGATTTGTTTGATTCTGGATTGCCCTTAGCATGGTGTGCCCGAATAGGCTTGTTCTTTTGGCCATTCCACCTCTGTACATATTCACCTGGCTTTATGCTGGATACAGTGGCCGATAATGTTAAGCTGAACCCATCTCTTGGATCACCCTTGCTCATGAGGTCTATTCGATCCTTTCATTCTGAGTCATGTACACAGCAATATATACAAAAGATTGTGTGTGCATATGGAATTATGTGTGTGAAATATACATACAAAACTATATACAGAAAACACATGTAAAGGATTAATGTACAAGAATTGTGTGTGCATATCTAAGACTGAATGCACGTGACATGCATGTGATATGCAAAAATGAATAGACCACATCCCAGGTGGTTAAGGGATTCGTTGAGGGTACTGCTCGACTGCTCACATTGTCTGATGCTCCCAAGGATGTAGAAAAGAATTGTCTTGGCTTTACGGACTCTGACCCATAATCTTTTCAAGGAGAACTGACCCGTGCGCATCTTTGCCCCCCAATCAATGAGGTTTTTTCCCGTAGGACTCTGAATCAAGTTCTGCCTAAAGGAAAGTCATTCGAAGTAATGCCGCCTTATCGCTCCAGGCTTCAAAGGTCATTATTTTAAAGGTAGTGCGTCCCTTGTGGATTTTCACACTTACTTTTCTTAGCGGGAAATGCGTCCCTTTAGCGATTTTCACATAACCCTGTGCCCAATTTTTGCCTAGAATAGATCCAACCCAATCCAGCGGCTTTTATTCATTTCATTTTTTTATAGGACAGACTGCCTGTTTTCAGGTTTTCACCTTGCCCTTTGGCCTAACTTTTGCTTAGAGCGCCAATTACGGTTTTCATCTCTAACGGGCTTTTTTTTTTTTAGAGGGCATGACTGCAAGAAAAGTCGAAGCTACTATCAAAGCCCCCTTCTAGAGTAATAAACAGTTATTCACTGAGGCATCTAGTCCCTAGGCACCAGCTGCATTCCTTTGAATGTATCGCTAGATTGGGTGAGGTGGTGGATAAGGATCAGGTTCCTTAGGGCTTTATGAGGCTGCCTTTTACATTACCGCCCATTGTGCTCGATAGTTCAGAGGGATTAATGATGTAGTGAGGCATCTCTATCTTTCCAAGGTGGACCCTATCTTTGGCCTTTACCTCCAAATACCATAGCCTTTGGGCAAGCTGCCGGTGAAGATTATTATACCATCTTTCAGGGATTGTTCCTTTACTCCCACTAATGAATTCAAGAGGTAGGTGATTAGTCTTGCAGTTGATAATAGAACTGATCGACGTAGACATCTGGACGGTGAGAGTAGGAGCAGAGTGTACTCATTTAGATTCCATGCATTCAGCAATGAACAACATTTCTCTTTTTATAAATGAACTAGAAAATAATAAACACGTGTAGTTGCAAAGATTGTGTACATTTCGGTATGATTTCTCTATACATGATCATTATCTAACATTGATTCAAAATGCAAAACTACATCTAATCTCAGAGTATATCTTGTAAGTATCAAACTCCTGTCGCCAATCAGCCCTCTCGGGTTTTCTTGATTGGATATTTTCTCTCAATCCTCTAATTTTTGCCCAAGGTGCCTTTTTTCGATTTTTACCCTGACGAGGCGCCCATTTTTAGCAAGGCCGCTTTTTTTCGATTTTCAACCAGTGGGGCTTTTATTCTCTTCTGTTGATTTTTAGTCTTTAACCATGGACTTCTTGAGTCTGTTGATTTTGATCAGTTCATTGAAGTCATCTTCATCGCTGTCGGTTGGAAACTCTGCTCCCTTGGACAATAACCTCTCAAGAACAAATAGGCCTTCCTGCACTAGTTTGAACTTGCCTCATTTGTCTAGAACATTTGGAATCGTTTGCTTAAAGGCTAAACCTCCCTCCTTTAGTGGACGCTTTCTGACTTTCTTCCTGAATGATCGAGCAGAGTTTTCTTTGACAGATCTGACTGTGGTAGTAATCTCATGACTCGTCCTTGTTCGACATGTTTAACTATTGCAACCATTGTCGCGCCCTGTCGGCTTCCAAAATCTTGGCTTCTATGACAATCCTTAAAGATTTGAGCTCTACTTCAACTGGCTATACTGCTTTTGCCCCCTTTATCGAGGAATAAAAAGTGACTCTTGTAGAGGTTCCGATGGCGGTTCTCTAGCTTCAAAGTGCAAAAGGCCATTTCTCTACCCAACCCTTGTAGTTTCGAACCATCTTGACCAAAACCTTCTTGTTAGCAGCCTCTCTTGTCCCATTGGTTTGAGGGCAACACAGAGAGGACTTATGGTCTTTAGTACCATACCTCTGGAGCAACTCCCTAGCCTTAGCCATAGATTGTCCTTTCATCCCTGAACCCTGTATAGCGTGGGAAAATATAGTTACATACTGGATTCTTTTTATGACCCTATCCATTAGTGGCCGTAGGGTGTACCTTCCCTATGATGTCTTTTCCGTAGATCGAGCATCCCCTATCCGTTGTAAGTCAATAGAAACCTTTTGGTCCTCCTCGAATGTCAAGAAGAATGGCAAAGTGTGTGTATGTGTAGGTCAATAGGACTCAAACAAAGCTTGCCCCCAGGATGACCTTCCCTTGCCTTTCATATCAACAGTTTCGGCCAGATCTATGTATTGATTATTTTCCTTCCCTTTTCTCCTTTTTGTATTTTATTTTTCTCTTTTTTTTTCTTTGTTCTTTTTTTTCTGTTCTTTTTTCTTTCTTTTTTTTTTTGTTCTTTTGAGGATAAGCTTTGTTGAAATCCTAATAGTTTACACATACATGCACTCCTCCTCTTCTCAATTTGATACAACATTGACCAACCAAGACTGGCATTAAAGTTCGACTAGAAATTTTGGCTTCATTTCTGCTTGTGGATTCCTCTTTTTGACCTTTTCTGCCCCCTTCCAACTTCAATCTTCTGACCTTCTGCGTGGCCGGTTCATGATTGTGGTGTGTTTGAATGATGTGCCTAGTGATTCCATGATCAACTCTTAGTGTGTCTTCATAAGTCCAGGCAAAGACCTTTTTTATATTTTATTGAATTTCTCTCAAATTTTGATCTCGCTTCAGGAGTTGCATTAGATGCTATCAAGATTTTTTTTGGACTTTACAAAGTTTTCGAGATTAAATGGAGTAGCATCAATTAAATCGATGTCAAATATGAATGAGTCATGGTCATGATTATACATAGTAAAATCATTAGAGATATAACACATATAAGCAAAGATGTTCATCTTATTAATAAAACTATAATGTCATCATTAAACAGTTCAAAAATAAAAAGAACATTCTGAACAATTAATCAATTTTCGTTCTTGCCAACACAGCTGTTGCAGTCGATGGTCCATTATCATCCCTAAGAACCGTCCTGCCTTTCCACTTAGGCACTGAGTCCATCTTATTCTTTCCCTCTCGCTTTTCTGGGTCGGAGATCTGCTTGAAGTCAATCAGATCTTGAATAGTACGTCTCAAGGTCTTACAATCATCTGTGGTTTGCCCAGTGTGTTGGTGAAAGGCACAATACTGATCCCCCTTGTGATCGGGTTGTCCCTGGCTTCTAGCGGGCCTAGCCGGCAATGGCTATAATATCCCCTCCTTCATTAGCCTCTTGAGGACCCAGGACAAAGATCTGTCCAAATTAAAAAAATGCCTTTGCTTTACTTCCGTGGTTGGCGCTTCTCCAATCTTTTCCTTTTCTAAGCCTGGCATCAGTTCTTGAATGCGATCTCTTAAGGGATGACAGTAGTCCATTTTATGCCCTGAATACTGGTGATACGTGCAGTACCAATCTGCTCTATGTCTAGGGCGTCCTTGACTTGGGGTAGGCCCGACCGGCAAGGGTTGTAACTTCCCTTTCTTGACGAGATGGGTGAAGTGCCAGGATAATGGCCTACTCAAAATAGTGAGGTGGGACTGAACTGCTCTAGTGGCTGAGACCTCTGTAACCTTAACATTTGCTTCACTGATATTATGGCTTCCTGAGCTTTCTCCTTTGAGAATATGCGTGATTGTGGGGTCCCCATCCTCTTTAGGCATAATGCTAAAATCTAGAGTAGGCCCCCTATTTTCTCCTTGCTCAACTGGTGAATCAAATGGCCCCTTGCCTCTAGTCTCAAAAGGAAATGGAGGTACTGTAGCCGTCGTTGTATGAGCCTTGTCGATTGTGGCCGGTTTTACTTGGTCGAGAGCTATTGCCATAAGCTGAGCTTAGAGAACCAGTGCCATGGCGTCCATTCTTTCTTTGATCACAACCAATAGCCTTTTTTCAAGCTCTTCAAACCTTCTATCCATCTCCTGGGCAATCAAGGCACGAGTCTCTTCGATCTGTTGCGAAGGGCCAGCCATTTCTACTACCTTTAGATGCTCTGGCAGGGATGCTAAGTCTTTGTCAGCCAACCCAAACTCTAACAACTATTGAGATCCCCTAACCATCCAAGCAAATGGTCTACAATTGCTGAAAAGCAAGGCTTAGAATGATGCATGAATAATATGCAATGCATGTTTGTGCTGTGCAACTGTAGACACCGGGTTATGAGGCAGCTCAGACTAAGGTTACCTAATGATGATAATATTTATTCAAAAATAGACAGAGAATGAAAGCATTTTGCCTCTCTATGGACATGGGGTTTCAGCTGGGATTTTTTAGGCAAATCTTAATAATTTCTAAAAATATATATATATATATATATATATATATATATATATATATATATATATAATATAAAAAAATATAAAAATTAAAAATTAAAATTAAAATTAGGTTAATTTAATTAATTGATATTATAGGATAGTTAAATTAAAGAGAAAATAAACTAGAAGGTAAGCATAGAGACTAATTAATTAGAATATATGATAATTAGAAAAATAAGAATAATTTAAGATAGAGAATAGGGCATTTAGGGGAACTTACCTAAAAGCCTAGGATATAAAAACAAACTAACCTAGACCTAATAAGGGGGGGGCGGTAGAAAAATAAAAAAGAGAAGAAAAAATAGACGGAGAATAGGGGGGAGCCGCCAAGAGACAAAGACCAAGAAGAAGAAGAAAAGAAAAAAAAAAGAAGAGAGAAAACAAAGGGAGAGCAGACCGAAGGAAGAACACAAAACCCGAAAGCAAGAGAAAGAGGAAAAGAGAAGGAGAAATCGGGAGCTAAAAGCCAGTTCAAGGAGAGCTGAAAGTGTTTGAATCCCCGTGATCTAGAGGCCACAAATCTGAAGGTAACATCAAAAGTTTGCAACTCAGGACAGTGTAAAAAAGGGTCAAGTTTATTTCTGTATATTTGCATTAGTGTGATATTTAGTTTCTTGAATCTGCTATTTCTTGTTGTTTGTATTTCTATGGGTTATTAATCCATAAACACTCATCAAAACCATAACAAAAATGGAATAAATGGGTTAAATCGAAAAACACTACTCAGCATCTTCAACCACTGTCATCTTCTCTATAAAAGCCATGTGTTTGGATATTTAAACCTCCATTTTTCATTTAGTTGTTTGTTAAATTTGATTTCATTTGTTTTTTATTTCTCAATTGATGATATTACGTGTTAATCATTTATACCATTTTATCTTTGATTTATTCAAGGTTTGTGATAGTTTTCATAGTTTAAAAGATTAAAAATCACACAAATGATTTTACTGTTCATCATCTTCTCTATGCCTCTGTTTTTCCTTTTTACATTCCTTGATTTTTGATTTCTTGTTTTATGCTTTAACCTTTGTTCTTTCTTGTTTAGTGATTAATTTTGAATGGTTTTCTACATAAATTAAGCCTTGCCCCATATCCCTGCTAATTCCGGCTCATGTCCCCTGCTCTGTTTTGCATGAGTTATTTTCATTTGCTTGGCCACTGTCAACTTTTCCATGTTTTATTTTTTTCATTTGTTTACATTTTCTTTATTTTATATAATTTCTATTCTATTATCATTTTTATTCTATTTAGTAAACATATTTTATATGTCATATTAATTTGTTAAATTTATTATTATTTCATCATTATCATTATTTGTTAAGTCCTATTTTATGCAAATGTATATTCCACTGCCGCTGTAATTTCTTTCATTTTGCATTATGTTTCCTCATTTTTGGGACAATCTACAGTGTTTTTTTTGTCCTTTAGCCATCCTTTCCACGTGACTCATTTCCATTCTATTGTAATTTTTATTTTGTTAACATGTTTTGTGTGTCATATTAATTTACTAAATTTATTTAATTTGAATATCATCATTATTATAGTAATTTTATATTAATATATTTCTTACTATTATTATTCTTATTATTTTAGTTTGTTAACTTTCATTTTACATGTATATTTTCATGGCTTGGGCCATTGCTATAGTGTCTTTTTATTATATTTCATGTATACTATTTGCGTGGGCCAAGCTAATGCTTTATTCTTTGGCTTCTTTTCTTATTTTTGCATGCATGTTTTTTACTTGTTCCTTTTGGTCACACGTGCACCAATGCACCAATGCATTTTTTCATTGTGTCCATTCTAATTTATTCTTTGATATTCTCACTGTTAATGAGTTGCTTGTGTGTTAAGTTTTGTTATTGATATTTAGCTTAATAATTAATTTGATTGTTTAGTTATCCATAATTTGCTTGTTGTAATTAACCTAATTTCTACCATTATTTATTTGTGTGTATATTAATGTATTTTTCATAAACAACGTTAATTTAGATTAATTTATTTACATGAAGCATGGACACAATTTATGAAATAATTAATATTTATTTTTCATTTTTGCTTGATTCTGATTCATTTGATTATTTTCAATATTTATTCAACATGTTTTTTTTATACAACTGTTAATTGATTGTTTATATTTAATTAATTTTATTGATGGATTAATTCCTTTAATTTATTTGATGGAATGTTTAACTTATTGTATAATTTGTTTAATTTGTTTATTGCTTGTTTATATCATTTGATTTAATTTACTAACATTTTATTTTATTCTTTTTTTATTTGCTTCCAAAACTTGTTTATTTCACTTTGAGTGATATCTCCAATGCGTGCCGGAGGATCGAGAAATCAAAGATCTCCGTACTTTGGGGTTTGCATTTCTAATTACCGTATTTTCTTCATTATTTTATTTTTTATATGTTGTATGTAAAAAATGCATTTTAAACTCGCCCGTATTATAAAAATCACATTATTTACAATAATTAAAATTGAGGATCTTTGATTAATAAAATGGACCAATGTCTCATTTTTATCCAACAAAATCTCATCATCAAAATGGAGAACTAATTTTCACAAAATGGGATCACTCATCCCGATTTTTCACAATAAATGCGTAAAAAATAGTTCTCTAATTTTTTAAGTCAATAAAAGGAACCAATGTTCCTAAAATTCAATAAATGACCCGATTTATGTATGATTTATTTTAAAGTGTTCATTTATGTATGTTGGGCCCTTGTAATTTAAGTATTTGGGGCAAATTCTATTCTTCTAATATAATTTATTAATTTATTTATTTAGACGCTTTCTAATGTGGATGAGTTGCGCTTTAAATTCAATGCATGTTCGTGTGAGGAGAGGAATGGAATCACGTTTCATTAAAACTCATTTATGAAATTTCATTTAACTCATTAATAAAAGTAAAGTTCCGAACACCGTCTTTGGTTTGAGACCATCGAGGCTAGAGACCTCTCCCAAGTTTTTGGGTGGCGACTCCAAAACACCTCAAGGTGCCTTTAGTTGTTATTAGGCTAAGTGGTTTCTTCCAATGTTCTATTAGGAGGAATGCACCTATGATGTCTCATGGCGCCCATGATCGAAAATGACGCGACCCAATCCCTCGAGCCCCAAAAGGTGAGCTCAACGAGGGCCTTGCTGGTCCGGCGCGCGTCACAGTAACAAATAGTATACAGTGACTAAAAGAGATTACAATGATACATGTGAAATATTTGAAAAACTATACACTTGATGATATGTACATGTAATAATTATATGCAAAGAATAGAATGTCTATATAGAGAGGAAATAAAAAATTTTACTTGTGCATGAACGACATGAATATGCAATGCATCATCCACAACCACATGCAAGCAGATAGATCCTTTCAACCTTATTACCCCTACACATGAGGCTGTATAGTCTCTATCCTAGGTGGGATTGGCCCATGGGTTAGCAGGGAACCCGATGGACGCGCATGGTGCATGGCGAAAAACCGGCAGCATAACCTCTCTTAACTAATGCACAAGTGCATGAGTTATGATTATTGTGTATTTAGGTAGTCCGAATAAGTTGATATGGGCCTATCGGGGCATGAAAGCCTTTGATTAGGTGACCAATCAATTATTTGGGTTTGTCTAATACAAAATGATTCATATAGCAAGCAAGGTATTATGGTTCATACCACCTAGGGGAAGTATCTGTTGCCATTACATGAGATTTTGCCAGGGTGATGATACTTTAGGTCTACCCAAGCATGGTCCCTGCCAATGGGTCTAGCTCATCACGAGCGTAATGACTGATTGGGTCTCCATTTGATATACCATGACGTGTCAAGGCTTGGGCTGGTGATTATCCTTAACACTTCCCTACATTGAGTGAATGTAGGGTCGTGCTTCGGGAACGCACTGGGGTTAAAAGAGGGACCAAACTAGCATAGATCTAAGGCTCTAATGAGATGCAATGCAGTTTCGAAAAAAGATGAAATTTTTAAATTAAAACTCAATTGTAAATTTTAACCAAGGCACTTTCGAAGCGAAGTCTCGAGTATTATCCCCAGTGGAGTTGCCACTGTGAATCGCGCCGAATTCCGGGGTGCCTCGAACCGCCCGTATTCAGAGCGATCGGGAGAGGTTCATAAAAACTTGTAAAAAATTACAAGTGCATCCATTTTGGGCAACAAGGAGGTTTCTTGGAGTCACCACCCAATAGAACATTGGGAAAGGTCATCTAGCCTCAGTGAATCTAAGACAGCGCTGCTATGTCCATTATAGGCAAGCCGGAGGTGTCTTGGAGGCTTCCACCCTAATGATAGGATGGTCCTCTAGCCTCACGCTTGGCAAACCAGAGGTGTCTTGGAGGCATCCACCCTAATAGAACATTAGGATGGCCCTCTCGCCTCATAGCGCCTAGGACTGTGCAATTTTCAGCCTTTTACAGGACACAAGAGGTGTCTTGGAGGCCCCATCCCAATAGAACTTTGAGATGGCCCTCTCGCCTCGTTGAGCCCAAAGACCAGAGAAGGTTCGGGACTTCCCATTTATTCATACCTTGGTTAGGTTTATAGTTGAGTTTTGAATTTATCGTTTCATCCCATTTCTCATTCCATTTTAATGCAGTGAAATCAAAGCGCAAATTGTCCATTCAAGGGAAAGCAGTAAGTAAATAAAAGCATAATTAAAGTAAAGTGCATGAAAATGAATTACAATAAAACTAGGGGCGGAATACAACCCCCATTGTAAATAAAATACAAATCATACATAAAATGGCTATTTGTTAAAGATGAGGACATTGATCCTCGCATGCATATTTATTTCAAAACAATTTCGAAGTGACAATTTTTATTTTTGATGGAGAAAATTGGGACATTGGTCCCATTTTTATTAGGAAAGATTCCAAGTTAATTAATAAAAATGTTCTCGTGATTTTCTTTTTAGCGTGCCTAATATAAGAAATTTTATGAGAAAATTACATGGAAAAATAAATGAAAAAGCAAAATAAATGAAATATTAAAAATAAAGTAATTAAATATTTAACCCAAACGAGCATTCCGGATCTCCTCGGGTGCTCGCAAAAATGCCCAAGTAAAGAAAACGAGTTTTTGGAACAAAGATAAACACAAATGAAATAATGTTAGTAATTAGATCAATTAAATCAGTTAAATATATAATAAACGATAAAATAAAATAAAGTATGATAAAATAAGATGACATCAAAATGACAAATGAATTAACATATCAACAATTTAAAAATAAATGAGAAAAATTTATTATAAATGACAAATGAATTAAACAATGTGATTGAAATAAACAAAGCATGTTAATGAATTAATACATGAAAATATACACATGATAATGATAATAATGAATAATGAAAATAAATAAATAAATGAATAAACAATGAATATATGGTAATAACAATGAAAGAGAATGATAAAAAAATGAATAAAAGAATGACGAAAATAATTAAATGAATGACATGATTAATTGATGTTATCCCAATTAATTTAAAACATTTACATGGCAAAAAAAATCAATCAAAATGAAATAGTTAATTACATGTTAAAAATAATGAGAAATCAAAGCAAAAATAAATTATTTACATGTTAGCAATAATAAGAAATCAATATTTACATGTTAGAAATGATAAGAAATCAATATTTACAAGAACAAAATAATATATTAACATATTAAATGAGACAAATATAAAAGCAATAGAATAAATAAATAAATAAATGAAAATAATAAAAATAATAATAATATACATGTTAATAAATTAAATATGAGCAAAATAATAAAAATAGGAATAAAAAGATTAGGCCTAGAATGTTTACCCTCAGAGTTTCGGATTCGATGAAGGTAAAAATGATGATTGATTTCCTTGTTTGTGATTTGCGAGATTAGAATTCAATATGACGAGAATGTTGGAATTTTTTTCCGAAAAATAAATCTCAAAGAAAATAATGAAAGAAAATAAAAAATTCTTTAAGAACAAAAAAAATAATTTTTATTGATAAAAATGTTTTCAAGAACAAACAATTATTTTGTTTGTCTCAAAAAAATTATTTATGAAAAAAAACTTGTTTTTTATAATATCAAATGAAGAATTAGATTTCAAGGACAAACAATTATTTTGTTTGCCTCAAAAATCCATTTTTCATAAAAAAAAAATATTTGAATAAAAATCATTGAAGAAAGTTTAATTGAAAACTAAAAAAATAATAATTCAAAAATGAATTTTGAGAGCAAACAATTGTTATGTTTGTCTCAAAATCAATTGAAAACTAAAGAAATAATAAATCAAAAATGAATTTTGAGAGCAAACAATTGTTATGCTTGTCTCAAAATCAATTCCCATCAACAAAATCCCTTCTAAAAACATGTATTAGAAGAAATTCCATTGGAAAAAGAAGAAAAAGAACTGAAATTTTTATTTTATTTGAGGGGAAAATTTTTCATTCTAATTAGAGAGAATTGTTGAGAGGAAAAACGAGAGAAAAGATGAAGAAAAACCCTAAAAAATCCCCCCCCCCCCTCATTAGTTTCATCATTTTCTTTTTATATGAACAAAAGATGAAAACCTAACTAATTAAGGAGAAAAAATCAATTAAATCAGATATTATTTAATTTGAATTTTAAAAATGGAAAAAATCACTAAAAACCTGAAAAAAAAAGTGATAAGAAATCAAATTTTAGGTCTAAAATCCGGAAAAAACTGATTTCGGGCGATTTCGGCGGAACAGGGGCGACTGGCACCCTGTGCGTCGTGCGAGCGACGCATGCTGCCGCGCGTCAACACTTGCGGAATTTTTTTTTTTAAATTTAACTAAAAAATACTATAATTTCTAAACCCCATTTTTTAAATCTAATTTTCAAAATATTTTTTATTTTTTCACTCTAAAATGCAAATTTGAACAGGAAATCATCACTTTTAACCTTTTTGCCTGTGAGTAGGCATCTTATCATCATTGGGTAACTCTGATCTGGGCCATCTCAGGACCCGGTGTCTACAGAAGTCTTCTTTTTGTACTAGTATAGGGTTATGTTTGTATAGTCTCGCTTTTGCTCTGTACGTTTTGTAAACGTTCTATAAGGTATGTAATTCTAATCAGTGGCATGTTTTGATTTTATATATGTTTACATTTTAAGTTCTGTATATAAGTTTATGTTGCTTCTGAGTTGCTTCCGCTTTCACTATCATATGTTCTTTTCAAGGGGCATTGGGGTGCCATAAATTGTGGTATCAGAGCCCCGATTAGATGATTTTGGTCTATAATTTAGATGTGTGTGAGTCTGTCTAGAGTCATGGCCTAATGCAGATGTTGTCTTGTGTAGAGTTTAGATGGAGTTCGATCCCAGTGAAGAGATAGGTGAGAAGGTGGGAAGTGTTAATCCTGCGTGGGTTAATCAGCCAGCACAAGAGAGACCTCGGGCTGAAGGTTTAGGTGCAGCTTACGGTGATCCGATATTGATGCAAAGAATGATGCAATTAATTGAGAGGTTAACTGCCCCTAAAGCCCCAACTGATTTGATTAGAAGAAGAGGAGCAGAAGAATTTAGTGGTATGACTTTGGATCAGTCGAATTCAGCTGAGTATTGCTTATAGAAGACGGGCAGAATTCTGCAAGAGATAAACTGCCCATTGGATCAGAGGGTTAATTGTGCAGTGTCCCTTTTGCAAGGTCCAGCTTATGATTGGTAGAAGCTGGTGTTGAGGAACCCCTAACGATCTATAGAGATGGCATGGGATTCCTTTGTGCAAGAGTTTGAGAAGAGGCATGTGACTAAAGCATACAGAGAGGCAAAATAGAAGGAATTCGTAAGTCTGAGGCAGAAAGGTTTATCAGTAAGTGATTATGAGACGGAATTCAATAGGTTAAGTAAGTATGTGCCAGATTTATTGCTAACCGAGAAATTCAAGTGTCGTCAGTTTGAAGACGGGTTAAGAGAGAGTATCAGAGGTCCTCTTTCAGCTATGACCGTCATGCATTCAGTAGGTTACTACCAATTGGTTTCGACAGCAATAAATTTAGAAGGGTCTGAAGTGATTAAGCAGCGTAAGGAACTTAAGAGAAGAGAAAATGATAGTGGTGTACGGAGTGTTAAGAAGTCGCGAGAAGCTGAAAGTAGGCAGATTACCCGAGGATCAGGTCGTGAGCCGGTATTGAAGGGTAGTTTTTTGGCACCATTAAGTAAGGGAAGTACAGTGCCCAAGTGTCAACACTGTGTCGGGTTGTGAATGATCTATTTGTGTCGGGTTGTGTTTTGAAATCAATTGGAGGTTTGGGTGATGTTTGGGAGTGAATTTCAACCGGTTTTTCGCATAAGGGCTGGAAATCCCGACCCTATCACGAGCGCGACACTATCGCGAGGTCGCAATAGAGCTCGGTGATTTCAGCCTCCGAGCGCGTCGAGTATGGGCTGCCGAGCAGCCACAACGAGAGCTCTCTGTCGCGAGCGCGACGCCTGTCGTGAGCGCGATAGAGCGCTCGGCTGCCGAGCGGTTTTGGATAGTCTCCTGTCACGAGAGTGTGCCTGCGCGCGAGTGCGGCAGCTTTTGCTGGCCGCTCACTATCGCGAGAGCGACGACCGTCGCGAGTCGTTGCGCTCGTGACAGTGAGATATGTTTCAGTCCCCGCGTGAACGCGAGGACTGCCGCAATCATGACCCGGGGCAAATTTCGCCTCTGTAACGGGCGCGACAGTGTTGCGAGCGCGACACCTCCTGGCTTCAAATTGAGTTTTGTTCTTATGCTTTCAATGTTTAATTTTCAATCTTGTGATGCTTTCATAATTATGCATGGACAATTTTATGAATTGTATGAATGTAATTTGATGAATTTGTGCTTGACCTGCGAGAGTCAATAAGTGGATAAATATGCATGCCTATAGTGCTCAGTGGAAAACCGACAGCATAACCTCTCTTAGCTAATGTGCATACGCGTGGGTTTTGACCATCATGTATTTAGGTAATCCGAATGAGTTGACATGGGCCTATCAGGGAATGAATGAGTTGTCCAATACATAATGATCCACATAGCAAGCATAGTATTAAGGTTCATACCACTTAGGAGAAGTAACTATTTCCATTATATGAGCTTTGGTCAAGGTGATGTTACTTTAGGGCTACCCACCCATGGTCCCTGCCGATGGGTCTAGCTCATCACGAGCGTAACGACCGATTGGGTCTCCATTTAATATACCATGATGGTACAAGGCTTGGGCTGGTGATTATCCTTAACACTTCCCTACATTGAGTGAACGTAGGGTCGTGCTTCGGGAATGCACCGGGGCTGATAGAGGGACCAAACTAGCATAATTCTAAGGCTCTAGCATGATGCAATGCAGCTTCAAAAAAGGATGAAATTTTTAAATTAAAAAGCAATTGTAATTTTTAACCAAGGTACTTTCGAGTTGAAGTCTTGAGTTTAGTTCTCCCCAGTGGAGTCGCCACTGTGACACGCGCCGAACCCCAAGGCGCCCCGAAAGCCCGCTTTTAGGGCAATCAGGTAGAGGTTCATTAAAAACTTGTAAGGTATTTACAAGCGCATCTATATTGGGCAATAAGGAGGTATCTTAGAGTCGCCACCCAATAGAACATTGGGAAGGGTCGTCTAGCCTCAACGAGCCTAAGACGGCGCGTACATGTCCATTTTCGGTAAACTAGAGGAATCTTGGAGTCACCACCCAATAGAACATTGGGAAGGGTCATCTAACCTCGTGGAACCTAGGATTACAGAGCGCGTAAGTATCCATTTTGGGCAAACCAGAGGAATCTTGGATTCACCACCCAATAGAACATTGGGGAGGGTCATCTAACCTCATGGAGCCTAGGATTATATTGATTAGGCCTTTTGGTGGGAAACAAGAGATATTTTGGAGATTCCACCCCAATGGAACACTGAGATGGACCTCTAACCTCATTGAGCCCAAGACCAGAGTGGGTTCGGGACTTCTCATTTATTCGTACCTTGATTAATATTATAATTAAGTTTTAATTTCATTGTTTCGTCAAATTTTCATACGATGCAATTAATTAAAACGCAATCCATTCACATAGGTAAGGCGGTAAATTGACATAAAGTAAAATACGCAAATTACAATAAAACTAGGGGCGAAATATAACCCCCATTATAAAACAACATGTAAATCATACAAAAATCGGGATATTCATTGAAATGAGGACATTGGTCCTGCCATGCACATTTATCACAAACCGATTTCTGAGAAGTATCGATTTTATTGCCTAAAAAAAGAGTTTGGTCCCCTGACTTTCGAAAAATCCCAAATTAATTACTATAAAACATTTGGGCATTTTACTTTAATGGGATTAAACAATTTTTATGATAAAGTGAATAACAAAATAAAACAAAAAAAATAAGGATAAAGAAAGAACCCGGATGGAAATCCTCAAATCGGCTCAACCACCATCATTAACAACTCCAATTTATCCGAAATAGTCAGATAATAACTCACCAAAAAAACGAACATGTCAGCATCAAAATTAAAATAAAATAAAGTAAAGAAAAACAAACTCACAAGAGATTTTAAAGAAAATGAGTTAAAATATATAAGAAAAAAACATGAGAATTTGCCTAGCGACAGCCTTATGCATATTACTAACGGTGTCCCTAGTGTGACTGGCGGACGGAGTGGTGCATCATCTATGTCCCATCTCTTGAATTAGGGACGGGCGTAGGTGACCACTCTGCCCGTCGGTCACCCCCGATTTCAGAAAATAAAACTACGAAAATTCACTTGAAATTCTTTGTCAAATAAATGAAATGAAAAAAAATCAAAGATCAAAACGATTAATATAAGTTAATTAAATTACAGAAATATTAATCTAGAATGTTTACCCTCGGATCTTACCTTTTGGGTGGAAATCGAATAACTTCGGTCCCGCACGCTTCACAAGGATCGAATGAAAATGGATCAAGAAAAGAAATTTTTTTTTCTTGAAAATTTGATAGCAATTCAAATATTGGAATTAGCCGGGTAGATGGAAACAAATGAATTTCGTTACCTCAAATTAGCTTAATTCAAAAATGAAAATTGAGATAAGAATAGATAGGTTGAAAGAATTTTTCGTAGAATAAAAACTAACTAAAAAAATTTCTTGAGAAACAAAAACTATTAAATTTGGATTTTTGGTACAATTGTTTCATAAAAAGATTTTCCCTTTTTAAAATTTGCTAACCACTCTTAAAATTGGCTAACCTTTCTCCCCAAAAATTTGTTAATTTTTGTAACCCCCTCAAATGAAATTTAATCCACTATTTATAGAGTTTTTTTTTTAGGAGATAATTAGGATAAACATCTATTTAAAGTTTGAATTTTAAAAGGATTTCAAAATTCAATTTTAACCAAATATCTACCCCAAATCTCATCCAAATTTGCAAGATATCAAGCTTATCGGATTAAATTTTATCAAATCCGGCGTTATCTGATCAGATGCACTACCGACTGCCGTCCCTATAACTACCGACGGGCGTCGGTAGTAAGGGTACGCGTGGTAATCTGGACAAACAGACAGACATGGGCTCGAGGCTAGGGACGACTGTCTCTATGCGGACACTTGTCCGTCTCACGTGCTATAGACGGCCGTCTCTACAATATAAGAGACGGCCCGTCTATACAAGTGACAACCCGCCTCTCCATGTTAGAGACGGGGAACACGAAATAGCGATGGGCGTCCCAACTCAGATGGGCATCCTGTCTGAGGAGCAAAATCTCCCTTTTCAAGCTAAATTTCCCAAACTCTTTCAAAACCTCACGCTATAGAGAAAAAGATTTTAATCCTTATGAAACCGAACGACGAAAACCTCCGAATTCCACCCATTTATCAGGAAACCGATGTTGATCTCTTCATCGGGTAACTCTGACCTGGACCGCCTCAAGACCCGGTGTCTACACTCATCCATCTACCCCCACTCCAGCCGGCACCAGAGGGCCTAGAGGAGGAGGCCCAGCCAGAGCGAGACTGCCCATAATAACAACATCATAGGGAGGGGCAGCGACGTATCCCACACGACTTCGACATAGATGTAGACATTGAGGACATGCTCCATACTCCAGCCCCCCAGTAGGGGCATGGAGAGGCGCTGGGTCCTATCCCTCCTCCACCATCAGTATAATGGATAGATATTCGAGCAGAGAGGATATATCATCCATACAGCCAGCTTGGGCATCCAGAGTATCTACATCTGTTGTTCCTCCACCACTACAACCCCGTGCACTGCTAGCGGAGTCCAGCACACGGCCACCCTCTCCATTTATGCAGCAGGAGATCATCTCAATTGTGACCATTGCTCTTGCCACCATGGACCAGTATATGGAGGAGAGAGATAGGATATTAGGTGAGTGCCTAGACAAGTAGGAGCGGCTCATAGAGGATTTGAGGCAGGCTTTGTGTGCCTCGCAGGCAGTGGCAGCTTAGAGGGTTGATGAGGCCATTCAACTTATTGATGAGTATGTTACCTCTCTCAGATTTTGGATTGAGGTTTTAGAGACTTCCATTCCAGCTATATCTGGGGGTGTGAGGGAGTTACGTGAGCAGGTGGAGGGTTGACTTATTGAGATTAGGGATGGCTGTAATAGCACCCTGATCTCCACCGGTGGATGTCACTCACCAGTAGCCAGCCGCCAGAGCTGGACCCTCAACGTCCAGAGCCGGACCATCCTCCAAGTAAGGACCAATGACATTTAGTACTCAGTATATTCATGTGTCGGATAGCGACCAAGACTCGGATGAGCCTTCTGATTATTCCCCACTATAGTATACATTTAGGGAGACTTGTATTTATATATCTTTTGATATACAAAATTTACATTATTTAGTTGCATTTTTATGTTTCATTCAAATTTCACTTTGCTTTAAAAGCACATAAAGAATAAAAATCATAATAATAATAAAAAATAATAAAATAACAAATAAATAAATAAATAATAAAAAAGGGAAATAAACAAGACATTGAACACATGTTTTGGAAGATTTAGTTAATGTAATAGATTAACGACAATTCTTTGAAATTACAGGGAGTACATCTCAATAGTCTATATCATGACTCAAGAGTGAAGCCCACCATAACAACTCTATAGTGATAATGATAAGCTACATCAACTGCAGTATATCAAACGAGAAGTGGCGAAAATCATATGCCTACAGCTCAATAGCGACAATCATATGCCTACGGCTCAATGACGAAAATCATATGCCAGATAGACCAACTGCAGTATGCCAAATGAGATGTGGCGATAATCATATGCTTACGGCTCAATGGTGATAATCATATGTCGGTGTCTCGAAGGGGACAATCATATGCCAGACAAACCAATTGCAGTATATCAAATGAGACATGGTGACAATCATATGCCTACAGGTCGACGGTTACAATCATATGCCGATGCCTCGAAGGTGACAATCATATGCCGGAAGACAAATTGTAGCCTATAGAATAAGTCGTGGCAATAATCATATGCCTATGGCACGATAGAGACAATCATATGCCGAGATCTTGATGGCAATAATGATATGCCAGATAGATTATCTGCAATCTTTAGGATATCCCGATGGCAACAATCATATGCCAGGCGAGTCAAGAGTAGTATTCAGGAAAACTCGGTGGCGATAATCATTTGCCAAGGTCCTGACGGTGACAATCATATGCTGGAAAGATTTAACCGAAGTCTTTAGAATGACTCAGTGGCGACAATCATAAGCCAAAATCCACGATCTTCAAACAACATGGCAAAAGGTAAGGACTACCTCAAGTAAGCGCTTCTTTCCTTTTCTCCGAATTTTGGCTCATCTAGACACTAGTGGACTAGTTTCCATAAAATTGGGGGCACCTGTAGACACCGGGTCCTGAGGCAGCCCAGATCAGAGTTATCCAATGAGAATATCGATACCTATTTTGCAGGTAAAGGAGTGAAGTTGTAGGTTTTTGCCCTTGAACTTCACAAATTTTAAGGTTATTGGTGACCAAAAATCCTTTTGAGTCTCTTTTATTTTGGAAAAAGCCTTTTCATCTTAAAAATTTCCCTTTATGGTTGACCGTTGGATGCACTAAAGGATAGGCGGATGCCGTTTCTCACCCGAGGGATGCCTATCCCTCGCGTGAGTGGGTGTCCGTCCCTCGGCAAGTAAGGCTGTCTGATCCCTATTAAGCGACGCCCGTCCTTCGGCCGAGGGATGGCCGTCGTTCGCGACCTGACAATGATTTTGTGATTTTCTTAAACAAAATTGTGTTTTTATCTTAAGGAACTACATCCTAATTTGTAAGGATAAATCCTAATTTTTAAGGACAAATGTGACAGTTTTTTTTAAAGATATTTATCTTTAGGGATAAATTAAAAGCATTTGATTTTATTCTTGAAGATAATTTGAGATCATTTATCTTTAGGGATTGATAAAATATTTAACATTTATCTTTTAGGATAACTTATAAATAATTTATTTTATCCTTGAAGAAAATTTGAGATTGTTTACATTAAAAGGATAAAATAAACACTTAACATTTATTTTTAAGGATAACCAAAAGATTTTATATTTTACCTTAAAATCAAATGGTAGCCTATAAATAGGAGGAGAGAAATATAAACAAGGGGGATTTTTTTTGGAAAAAGAGGATTTTTCTGTAGAATATTGAGAGAAAGAGTTTTAGAGAGTTTTGGAAGGAAAATTTGGTTTTTAACAAGCAAGAAGTTTTTCCCTTAAAATTGGTTTTCGTTGAAATTTATTCGAAAAGCGATTAATAGTCAATATGAGGAAGAGAAAATTAATTCTCTTTTCTTGATTTACTCTCCTGTAATTTCCATTGTTTTAAAGAGAGACTTTTTTTTTGAGAGAGAAAGTGATTTTTTCTATCCAATTGATTTTGGTGGAATTCAAGGAAATCTACATTATCATTACCTTCCATAGATCATAATTCTGAGGGCAAATATTCTGGGTTTAAAATTAATCATTCTTACATTAATTTCAATATTTTGATATGAGATATATGATCTAGCTCCAAAATGTAAATTATTCTATCTCTTTTTTTAATTTGTTGTTTTATGTTGGATTTGCTTTATCAATAATTTATTTAACACAATTGCATGGAATAATGGATTAAAATGTAAGAATTTGCATTTTAATTACTTTTCTCATTATTTTGAGATCTGGAGATAACTGACGGGATGAATGCCCGATCGGCGGCCGTCGTTCAAACGAGCAATGGGTTATCGCAGAATATTTCTTCTTCCCGTCGATCACCTCTGGGACGGCCATCCCTCACCCATTTGACCGTCCCTGATTTTTTTTTATTGTTTTATTTGATTTCTCTTATTTGATTTTTACTTTTATTTATTTTAAATGTTTATTTAGTATTTTCCTATTATTTTGTTGTTCATTCTATTCTTATTTCTTTATTTTGATATTTCTAACATGTTACTTTGTTTTGATTTTATGAGTTTCATTTTTAAAGTATGGGTGATATAATGGGGGCTCGAGTTGCAAGCGACTCTATTTTGGTTCATTCTTTTCTATCCTTCTCTTTTAGTATTATTTAAATTTTATTCTTCTCAGACTTTGCTTATTTGGTTTTAGTTATTGCGAATGTTATTTTTATGGTAATTAATGAAATAAAAAAAAAAACAAAAAGATTTCTACATATAAAGTGAGGTTTTCCTTAATAAAAGTAGGACCAATGTCCTAATTTTCTCTTTTCAAATAAAATATCACCTAAAAATGGTTTTTGTAAATATGCATGAGGGGACCAGTATTCCCACTTCAAATAAACCCCCTATTTTTATTGTAAGTTAACGTAGTTTTTATTGTTTTGAATTATATTATTTATTCCTTTCACTCTATGTTTGAATTATTCCTTTAAATAAATTGCATTGATTATATGAGAAAAGAGAAGGAATTTAATAGTAAAAACTCACTTGTAATTTTAACCAAGGTATATATATAAGTATTGTCCCGAATTCTCTCTGGTTTTAGGTTTTATGAGGTTAGATAAACCTTCACTATGTTTTATTGGGATTAGAATTCCAAAATATCTCTTATTGCCTAAAATAGATATATACATATCGTCTTAAACTCAATGAGGCTAGATGAACTTTTTCAATGTTCTATTGGGTGATGACTCCAAAACACCTCATGTTACCCAAAATAGATGCCCTTGTAATCTTTACAAGTTTAATTAACCGTGTCACAACTGCCTAAACCTTGCTTGGATACCAATAAATATATAATACCTTATTTTCGTATTCTAATACGAGTATCAGGTGCCATATATTAGCTTAACTCTGATTCTTATTTTACAGTTATCTAGATGCTCATGATAAAAATTGTATGATGGTTTAGTGGGGAATTTTTTTTTTTCAAAACACAACACAATATCCATATACATGTAACAGTATTAATAATCCATACATACCTAAATACAGTCATATAACTATAACTTGTTACATTGAACTCGGACATATACATGTCATGGCTTTAAATACTCCTAAGCTTGCCTCTTAACTTCTCTTCTTTAATTACAGTCATATCCTGATCGTTCCAAAGCTTTGTAATTCACCATAACCTACCGTAGTCAAACAACTATGCGCTAAGCATAAAATGCCTAGTGGTGGATACAATTCTAATACTTTCCACCAGACACACATATACATATGCATGCACATTTATTTTACATATACTTTACTTATCACTTATTATAATTACTTATCGTATTTGTATATATGTAAATAATTCATATTTATTCTTTTTAATTCTTAATATGAAATTTTCCATAACCTACATATAATTAAATATATTAATATCCATGTACTATTAATTTCTTTTTATTTTTCATATTTCTTTCTTAATTTCTTTATTTATTATTTTATTTTTATGCTATTATTTTTATTCAATAACATAATTAATACTATTAAATTCTATTATCATTATGAAATTGTCATCTTATTCTTCTTATTCCCATCTTTTCCCAAAGTTACCATTAAGCCCTCTAATACTCCTGTTATTTTGAGTTTATCCTTCTATTTGTCCATATTTACTAAATAATTCTTAACTTAAGCATTTATTTCATATTCACCATTTTGACTTTAATTTTCCTATTTTGCACATATATGCACACTTAGTATTTATCTTATATACTTATCTTAAATTTGACATTTTTTATAAAGAATTATTCTTAATTAATTTATTTATTAATACTTGTACTCCTTTTTATTTATTTGTCAATTTATCTTATATTTATTATTTTATCACTAATCATTATTCTTTATTACTTAATTACCATTTTACTCCTTTAATTCTCATTTTACTATTAATTGTGTTTTAGACCCTTATTTATGTCTTTATTGTATTTTTACCCTTTTTCACTTTATAAATTTACCATTTGCTTTATTTATTCATTTTTTCTTATGTAATTACCCATATAGCTTAAAACTCATGTTTCCTTGTATAATCACTACTTAGTCCTTAAATTATCATTTTCTTACATAATTACCATTAATTTCTTTAAATTATCTCATGGTTCCTAATTATTACTTAAATTTATCATTTTATCTTCTTATTTTTATTCGTTTACATAATTATCAAATTGATCTTTAATTTTTACATTTATTTTATGTTACTATTTTTACCCTTAGTAATATCCGATAGAAATCTTAGAATAGAATATGCAGAACGTGGACCCCATTGAGCCCAAAGCCATAAAAGGTAGTGACAAATAAGAATCACTAACTTTAGGAGCCATAAGAGAATGTGACCACTAAGGATCAGTTACTCTGAGCCATAAAAGAAAGCCATATGTCCGTAAAACCATAATGGTATAGAGCCATACATAATATACCGCCATTGGCCTATCGAATACGAATCGCCATGACTCGCTACTGCGGTATACTATATGTCCCTATGGATAGCCAACTATATCTTGCACTAAATTTAACTACCAAAATACTAAAGGCAATATTATTTAATTATATCAACTTTTATTCATGTACTTATTCATCGTGTCCTTATTATTTCTTATGCCATAACAATCTTGGTTCTTGTCATTCATTTCACATCACAAGTGTTCATATACTTATGCTTTTCATATCTCTTGTCCATGCTTGCATCATAAAATACATATGTATTATACTTACAAAGCCAAACATATATATATATATATATATATATATATATATATATATATATATATATATGATATCAATATAAATTTCCAAACACATATCCATTTGATTATAGCATAACAAAAAAGGTGTTTCAAAGTTCTCTAAGGAAACTACACTTTTCTCTAACGAAACATAAAATAACTCCGAAGAAACTTATGAATAAATTCAATTTTTGTTGTGAGCTCAAATTCAAATCAATTGATAAGAAAAAGTTGTTCAAAGGAAAAATATACTTGAAGGCTTGTGGGAAGTACTTTAAGTGGAAAATCTCTTTAGGAAGACTTGAAAAACTGCTTCTAGAGAGAGGTAGCTTTCTCTTTGAATATTATTTCTTAGGTGGTTGCAAACACTATAATTGTGAGTATTGAGTGTGAATGACTTGGGCTTGTAAGGTTGTGGGATACAATAAAAGGAAAAATATTATAAGGGTTTGATTCCCACCTTTAAGGGAATCTTATAGTAGGAACTCAAGAAGGGTAAGTAAGAGGATGTAGGTTGATTTGTCCAAACCTCTATAAATCTCTTTTGTCATTTTACTCTTTCTTTTTAGCCCTTTATTAACATCAGCACCACCGAAAAGGTTTATGTCAAACATAAAAGAACTCAATTCACCCCTATTTTTAGGTGCATCTTGGGACAACAACTGGTATCATAGCTTGTCTCTAACTTCAACAGTTCATTACCTTAATGGAAAGATCAATAGTAACTCAATCAAATTTCATATTTGATGGACAATCAATAGTGAGGCCACCTTTCTTTGACGGAAATGACTATGGTTACTGGAAAAATAAAATGTACTATTTTTTACATTCAGAAGGTGTAGACCTTTGTATTTTGTGAAAAATGGTCCTTTTAAGCCCACAATAAGCATTGAAGGAAAGCAAATTGAGAAACCTAAAGTGGAATGGACGAAATAAGATAAAAAGCTTGTTGAAATGAATGATAAGGCTATTCATGTTCTCTTTTATGCTTTAAGAAGAAGTGAGTACAATAAAGTGTTTATGTGCAACACAACAAAAGAAATTTAGGATTCATTTTGAGTCACACATGAAGGAACAAATCAAGTTAAGGAAAGAAAAATATGAGCTATTCAAAATGGAACCCTCAGAAACCATTAGTTAAATGTATGATCGGTTTGTGGAGATCATTGGTGGACTTAAGGCATTAGGGAAAACATTCTCTAATGAGGAATTAGTGAAAAAAAAATTCTTAAGTTCTTGCCAAAAGAATGGCTTCCCAAAGTCACTTTATTTAAGGATGCTAAGAATTTAACCAATCTTCAATTGGTTGAATTGCTTGGCAATCTGATGGACAATGAGCTAACTCTTCAAAGAGAAGATGTGAAAAAATCCATTGTTTGAAAGAAGAGCATAGCCTTCAAAGCATTTCAAGAAAGCTCAGAGGAGGAAAATGAAGATGATGATGAAGACATTGCTATGCTTTCTTGAAAATTCAAAAGTTTATTTGTTACAAAAATAATTTTTTTAAAAAATCAAATAGCATAAAAAAAACAAAATGGATCCTATTATGTGTTATGAATACAACAAGCTTGCATACATAAGAGTAGACTTTACAAATTGACAATGAATAGCAAGAAACCTCATAAAAAGGCATTCAAAGCTACATGGTAAGATATAAGTGAGTTAGAAAGTGAGGAGTCTGAATTTGAAGTGGCTAACTTGTTTCTCATGGCTATGAATGAAGAAAGCAATGATAAGGTAAGTTCTTTTGATTTTGAAAACTTAACTATAGATAAAATGCTTGAATTCTTTAAATTAATGAGTAGCTATTTAGAAATGTAAGGACCCAAAATACACCCTAGCAGTAATAAGGTATACTTAGGGTAAAATGGAAACCGAAAGTGGATGATTAAGTGACGAAAGTGTAAAAAAGGATTCATTAATTCGAAAGATTTGGCAAGAGCGGCCATTTGCCAATTGTTTATTTTAAAGTATGATAAATATGTACAAAAGAAATAGTATGCTGGATCAATGTATGAAATGGAAATTGAGTTCATTTTTAGTTGTGTTTGTTGTGGAATTGAATGGAAACATGAACTTGGTTATGTTGAAGTTGTAAGGGAAAATTTTGCTCAATTTCACTGTTGACCCTAGTTTGAATTTTAGGCCATAACTCAGCCTAGGAATATCCAAAATGGATGATTATAGTGGCTTTTGAACCCTGACTTTCATTTCTACAAATTTCTTTGAAATATTCATGAGCTAATTTTAGCTCTAATTGGTGCAAAATTGGCCAAATTAGAAAGGTATCTTCCTTGGTCGGGTTCATGGAACATTATGTATCTCTAATGCCATATCTTATAGCTTTTTATTTCGATTGATCTAAAATTTTACCAGTAGAAATTTAAGACATATAATAATAAAATTCTAGAGAATATTTTTACTAATTCTGTCATTTGCAAGCTCAAATTGATTGTACAAAATGAGGGACATAATATATATTTGAATAAGTTAATTTCAAAAATTAAATAAGTTAAGGGATTAAATTGAATTTTGGGAGATTAAATGATAAGTGGGAGATTAATTAAAGTTAAGAATGTATTAAATTGACTTAAGTGGAATTTATTAAGTATAGTGTGATTAAGTGTGTGTGTGAGTGGAGTACATGTGCCATTTCTGGTCAAATTTGCATTTTAGAGTAAAAAATAAAAAAATATATAAAGAAATATTTTTAAAATTAGAATTGAAAAATGGGGTTTAGAAATTGTAATATTTTTAGTTAAACTTAAAATTTTTAAAAAAAAAAATCGCGAATGTCGCCTGCGGTAGCACATATGCGAGCGAACAACACGCAGTCCGTCCGCGCTCGCCCAGCACACGCGACCGACGCCCATCGCGCGCACCGACGGTCGTCGGTAGTCCCTGTTCCGCCGCAAAATGCCAAAATTGCCCTAAAATTGATTTTTTCCGATTTTTCACCCAAAAATCCATTTTTTATCCCATTTTTTTAGGTTTTTAAAGGTTTTTTCCCTTTTTTAAAATTCAAAAGAAATAAGATTTGATTTAATTGGATTTTTTCTTCTTAATTATTTGTTTTTTCCTATTTTCTTCATTTAAAAAGAAAATGATGAAACTAGTTGAAAGGGAATTTCTTTTAGGGTTTTTCTAGGTTTCTCTTCTCCTTCCTCTAAAATTCTCTCTAAATTTTCAGATTTTCCCCAAAAACAAAGAGAAAGTGGTTTAACTCTTCATCTTTTTGCAATGGAATTTCTTCTAATACATGTTTTTAGAAGGGATTTTGTTGATCGGAATTGATTTTAAGACAAACATAACAATTGTTTGCTCTCAAAATTCATTTTTGATTTATTATTTGTTTAGTTTTCAATTGATTTTGAGACAAACATGACAATTGTTTGCTCTCAAAATTCATTTTTGAGTTATTATTTTTTTAGTTTTCAATTAAGCTTTTTTCGATGATTTTTATTTGAATCTTTTTTTTTTTATGAAAAATAGATTTTTGAGGCAAACAAAATAATTATTTGTTCTTCAAATCTAATTCTTCATTTGATTTTATAAAAAAACAAGTTTTTTTTCGTAAATAATTTTTTGAGACAAACAAAATAATTGTTTGTTCTTGAAAACATTGTACAAATAAAAATCATTTTTTTTGTTGTTCTTAAAGAATTTTTGATTTTCTTTTATTATTTTCTTTCCAATTTATTTTTTCGGAATAAAATTCCAACATTTTCATCATATTTCACTCTAATCTTGCACATCACAAACAAGGAAAATCAATCATCATTTTTACCTTCATCGAATCCGAAACTCTGAGGGTAAACATTCTAGGCTTGACACTTTTATTTTCTTTTATTTATTTTATCCATATTTAATTGATTAACATGTATATTTTTATTTTTGTTCATTTATTTATTTATTCTATTGTCTATATGTTTGTATATTATTTTTGGTTCATATAAATATTGATTTCTCATTATTTCTAATTGAACTCGTATTACACTGAAACATTTCGGGGGTTTATCTAATATAGGTTTAGGATTATTAATTGATTATGATAATAGATATCACTTTGATAATACACATGATTATGATTAGGACTAATGGTAGACTAATAATGTACAATTATATGAAATGGGATTTAGTTAAGTTAAATGACATTCAAAGATTATAAGGCCTTAATCCATATAAGCTTGTATTCTAGTAACAAGTATATATATATGATTATGGGTTGAGACTAAGTGTTACACATATGAAGGGTATTAAATGAAGTTAGTTTGCTTAATGTGAATATTAACCACATGTATGCATGTATTGAAGTTGGATTATATATGAGGAAATTATGGGTATGATTGAGGTGAATGAGATACATGAAAGTATGACTATATGTTCAATAAATGTGGCACGTATATGAAGAACTATGAAAGTTGTTGAACCATTAATGATTCAAGTCTCAAGCAGTCTTATTTAAAGTCCAGAATTTGTATGTGATATTAAGATTGTATTAAATGATTGTTTTAGGTGTGTCATAAACTGAAATTGAAATGAATCTTTGTAGCACAAACGATTTTTCTATGACTGTCTGATTTCGGAATGATTCTTAATAAATGGAATGGTTAAGATACTTGCGTTGAAGTTCTTGAGTTTTGTGCATGAAATTTGGGGGAAATAATGTTTATGAAATTATTATGGAAATTATAAGGGTAAATATGTTTTTATGTGAAGTGGTATGCAATTGAGTATTGATAGGAGTGTGATGCTTGGCTCTGTCGCGAGCGCGACATAGGCCATCTAGCTTTCTATCGCGGTCGCGACTGAGGTCGCGAGCGCGAATCTTTTCTATTCTATGGATGTATAGTGATTGAGCTACTTGACATGGGTTTTGATTTGTGATTTACTTATAACATACCGGGATATGCCATACCATGTAAGCTATAGTTGAAATAAATGGTTAAGTATGTATTAAAATTTAAAGTGAATGCAATTAAAGGATATGCTTGTTATATTCTATGTGAGCCATTGCTTTAGTTATTAATGAATTATGCATATGATTATCATGCGATTATAATAAGAATCTGTACTTCTGAAAAAGTATTGAAATATAATATGTACATCATTGAAGGAAACAATTATGTGTTAGCCTGCATTAGTCGAGTCGTCGATAGATAGGCATGCCTATAGAGTTCTGTTAGTTGTAGCCCTCTGTTGCGTTTGGACCCTGATCAGGTCCCCGTTTGGTTCCTCGCGAACCCCTAATGTGTTTTGGATCTTGTTTAAGATCCCCTCAGAAAATGTTTTGGATGTGAAAATAAAATGTTTTTGAATGAGAAATATAATATTGCTGTTCAATTCGTACCTGTAAGGTACTGTCAGTATTCGATTCGTACCCATAAGGTACTGCTTGTTCACTCGCTTATCCACTCCTCTTGACTTAGCAGGCATTAAATGAACATGAATATGTGAGTTGAACCATAAGTGTGAATTGATAAGGATATGTGAATATTTGCGCAAGATTATGCACTCAATAAGAATGTGAATGCAGTGTATGTTGTGACTTATATGTGGCATGAGTTTGCACTTGACGCACATATGTGTTTTGGATTCGGTAAGGATCCTTATGCGAAACTGTGATAACACCTTTGAAAGCCTACATGTTCCGGATATTTCTTTTTAAATACTAACATGAGTTAATGTCATGAAGATAATGCAATGATTTGAAGCAAGTGCTTAAATAAAAGTAACTATAAGTATGGTATGCATTTGTATGCTGGAACATGAAGATAAATTAGTCGCTGCTTACCTATGACTCTTTGATGTGTGAGAAGTTCTGTAATTTGAAAATCGATTATAGGCTGAATATGATGATATGTGTGATATGAGATATATGATTAATTAAACATGAAAAGCATGTATTAATTAAGATTGCCACCTTGTTTGGCCTTGTGAATGATTATGGATAAAATATTTCGTTTATGATCAATTTTATGTATCGATTAAATGAGATGTCCAAGTTTGTTTGAAACATGTATTTATATTTTTAAATGATGGGATTTTGGTTATTTATTGGGTGTTGTGACTGAAGACCATTGTGAATGGTCGTCCATACTATGTGTTTTTCCCCACTAAGCTTTTATGCTTAGCATGGGTGTTTATCCATGCAGGTTTGGAGTGAATTGTATTGCCGAGGATAATCCACAGCAGTCTGGCCACCAAGTCTGTAGTAGTAGTTAGTGTTTAGAGAGTATAGTCCATATTTGTTATGTAATCCCTTATTAGTATTGTATTAAGTGTTTCAAATGTAATAAGTTGTTGATGAGAAATGCATTGTCAAGTATAAATGTCTTTTATATTGTGCGAATGCTTATGTTTGAAAAAAAAAAAACTTATGTAATTTTGCTTATATTTTTGGTTACTGCGTGTTTTGTCGGTAGCATCCCTCTCTCAGCATCGCATACTACCTATGTTACCATACAGTGTGCTACACGTGGGTAGGGGGTGTTACATTTAGCCTAATGGTAGTGGGATTCTATGAATTAAGGACTTATTCCCTAAGTCCTGGGTTCGAATCCCACGAAAGGCAAAAATGCACAAGGGGAAGTGTAAAGACCGTGAGTACGGCGCGGTGAACCGACTCCCGACGGGATATGTTCCGGGGATGGACCCACCGGTCATTACACAACGCGATAGAAAAGGTTGCAAACGAGTCACAGTCGGATAGCACTATAGCTTAACGGCAACAAGTCGCAACATTACACACGACAAAAAGGTAAGAGCTGCCTCAGGTACGCATCTTTTTCCTTCTTCTCTGAAGTTTGGCTCATCTATGCACTAGTGCACTAGTTTCCCCAAAATTGGGGCAAACTGCAGACACCAGGTCCTGAGGCAGCCTAGATCAAAGTTACCCAATGATGATAAGATACCTTGTCACAGGCAAGAAAAAGTTAAAAGTGATGATTTCCTAGTCAAATTTGCATTTTAGTGTAAAAAATATAAAAAAATATTTTAAAAATTAGATTTAAAAAATGGGGTTTAGAAATTGTAATATTTTTAGTTAAATTTAAAATTTTAAAAAAAATCGCGAATATTGGCCGCGACAGCGCGGGCGCTGTGCGGAGAGACTGCGCGTGTTGCCCCGCGCGCTAGCGATGTGCAAAGCGTCGCCCGCGCGGTGGGCAAGTGCGCGCGCCCAGCTCGGGCGACCGACGCCCGTTGCGCGCGTTGAAGGGAATCGGTTGTCCTTGTTCTGCCGCAAAATGCAAAAATCGCCCCAAAATTGATTTTTTCCGATTTTTCACCCAAAAATCTGTTTTTTTTTTTCCATTTTTTGGGTTTTTAAAGGTTTTTTTCCTTTTTTAAAATTCAAAAGAAATAAGATCTGATTTAATTTGATTTTTTCTTCTTAATTATTTGTTTTTTCCTATTTTATTCATTTAAAAAGAAAATGATGAAACTAGTTGAGGGGGAATTTCTTTTAGGGTTTTTTAGGTTTCTCTTCTCCTTCCTCTAAAATTCTCTCTACATTTTCAGATTTTTCCCAAAAACAAAAAGAAAGTGGTTTAACTCTTCATCTTTTTGCAATGGAATTTCTTCTAATACATGTTTTTAGAAGGGATTTTGTTGATGGGAATTGATTTTGAGACAAACATAACAATTGTTTGCTCTCAAAATTCATTTTTGATTTATTATTTGTTTAGTTTTCAATTGATTTTGAGACAAACATGACAATTGTTTGCTCTCAAAATTTATTTTTGAATTATTATTTTTTTAGTTTTCAATTAAACTTTTTTTGATGATTTTTATTTGAATCTTTTTTTTGATGAAAAATATATTTTTGAGACAAACAAAATAATTGTTTGTTCTTGAAATCTAATTCTTCATTTGATTTTATAAAAATACAAGTTTTTTTTCATAAATAATTTTTTGAGACAAACAAAATAATTGTTTGTTCTTGAAAACATTTTATCAATAAAAATCTTTTGTTTTTTGTTGTTCTTAAAGAATTTTTTATTTTCTTTCATTATTTTCTTTGCAATTTATTTTTTCGTAATAAAATTCCGACATTTTCATCATATTTCACTTTAATCTTGCACATCACAAACAAGGAAAATCAATCATCATTTTAACCTTCATCGAATTCGAAACTCTGAGGGTAAACATTCTGGGCTTGACACTTTTATTTTCTTTTATTTATTTTGTCCATATTTAATTTATTAACATGTATATTTTTATTTTTGTTCATTTATTTATTTATTCTATTGTCTATATGTTTATATATTATTTTTGGTTCATGTAAATATTGATTTCTCATTATTTCTAACATGTAATTAATTAATTCATTTGGATTAATCTTTTTGCCATGTAAATGTTTTAAGTTAATTGGGATAACATCAATTAATCATGTCATTCATTTAATTATTTTCATCATTCTTTTATTCATTCTTTTATCATTCTCTTTCATTGTTATTGTTATATATTCGTTGTTTATTCATTTATTGGCTTATCCTCATTTTCATTATTATTATCATGTTCATATTTTCATGTAATAATTCATTAACATGTTTTGTTTATTTCAAACACATCATTTAATTCATTTGTCATTCATAACACATTTTTCTCATTTATTTTAAATTGTTAACATTTTAATTCATTTGTCATTTTGATGTCACCTTATGTTATCTTATTTTATTTTATCATTTATTGTATATTTAACTGATTTAATTGATTTAATTACTAACATTTTTTCATTTGTGTTTTGTTTTTATTTCACATCTTATTTTCTTTACTTGGGCATTTTTGCGAGCACCCGAGGAGATCCAGAAGGCTCGTTTGGGTTAAATATTTATTTGCTTTATTTTTAATATTTCATTTATTTGGCTTTTTCATTTATTTTGTCATGTAATTTTCTTATAAAATTGTTTATTGTAGGCACGCTAAAAAGAAAATCACAAAAACATTTTTACTAATTAACTTGGAACCTTTCCTAATAAAAATGGGGCCAATGTCCCAATTTTCTCCATCCAAAATAAACATTGTCACATCAAAATTATTTTATAATAAATATATATGCGAGGATCAATGTCCTCATCTTTAATGATTATCCCATTTTATGTATGATTTGTATTTTATTTACAATGGGGGTTGTATTCTACCCCTAGTTTTATTGTAATTTATCTTCATGCACTTTATTTTAATTATGCTTTATTTATTTATCGCTTTCCCTGAATGGACAATCTGCGCTTTAATTTAATTGCATTAAATTGAATGAGAAATGGGATGAAACGATAAATTTAAAACTCAACTATAAACCTAACCAAGGTATGAATAAATGGGAAGCTCCGAACCTTCTCTGGTATTTGGACTCAACGAGGCGAGAGGGCCATCTCAATGTTCTATTAGGATGGGGCTCTAAGAAACCTCTTGTGTCCCGTAAAAGGCTCAAAATTGCACAATCCTATGCGCCACGAGGCGAGAGGGCCATCCTAATGTTCTATTAGGGTGGATGCCTCCAAGACAACTCTGGTTTTTCCAAGCGTGAGGCTAGAGGACCATCCTATCTGTAACACCCCCTTCTCGTACGTAGGCGTACCCATCCTCAAAGGGTTAGAAGCCGTATGAGCCGGGTGTATCACCAAGCAGATAAAGATACAAAGCATACATTTTTACATAATAAACATACATTATTACGGGAAATTAAAACTTTCATAAGCATCAGTATGATCAATCATTACAATAGCAAAATTCATTACAAAAATGTTTTGATCAAAAGTCAGAATAGGATAATTACATATCCCAAAAGTATATAAATGCGGAAGCTTTAGAAAATAATGGTATAAAGAGAGTTCCGATACAAAAGAATCAACATGCTATCAAAAATAAAGCCCTGACACTAATCCCTTTGTGTTGGCTTGATTGGCGACGACTCTCCCAAAAGAACACCATCCTCCGCACCTACACGGATAAAACACCGTGCTAAGCGATAAACGCTTAGTGGGGAACACACAACAAAAGAGTGGACGGCCATTCACAATGGTCGTCAATGCCATACACATACAATATGACAAGTGCAAATAATGATATTAGCTATATAATCTTACTTGCATAATAAAGACATGCATTCAAAAGCTCACATCCACATTCATTTACACTTTAGTTGATTTCTCATACTTATCATTATACGCATCTGAATACCATATTCTTGTAATCATATCAAAGCGGAGCAAAACAAAAAGAGCACCTGCTGATTCACAATAGTGGATAATGAGTATACGGACAGTACCTTACGGGTACGAATCGAATACTGTTAGTACCTTACGGGTACGAATCGAAAACCATTTCATTTTATCAATTACAAAACATTTTACTGAGGGGACCTTAAACAAGATCCAAATAATGAGGGGTTCGCGAGGAACCAAACGGGGACCTGATCGGGGTGCAAACGGAACTGAGGCTGCAGCTAAAGACTCTATTAGGCATGCCTAACTATCCACTTACTTGACTCTAGCAGGTCATGCATCATTCACATCAGAATTCCAAGAGTAATACATAATTATACTCATACTCATATCAATGAATCATAAATAAGACATGCATAACCCAATATTATTCAACAATCAATAACATGCAATATCGTATATATTACTTATTATTTGACTAAGTTAAAATACCATTCATATCATTTGAAATTTAACATCACATAGAGGAAGACTAAGAACACAAACAAAGGAAAGAGGATAGAAAGAAAAACCCATTTTTTCGTTTGATAAAAAAAAAATAGGAGGGGCACAAGTCGTGCTTGAGGAGCACGACTCGTGCTCCTGGAAGCTAAGGGGCACGAGTCATACTTGAGGAGCACGACTCGTGCTCCTGCTCTCTGCTCCCTCAGAAAACGTAGAAGAGAAGAGAAAGCAGAAGAAGAGACACTCACCCTGGACACGACTAGGGCAAGCACGCATGAATCGGACAGGCATAAAGACAGCAACGAGAGAGCAAAAATGAAAGAAGAAAAAAGAAGAGGGGGACATCCATACATCGCGATTCTCAAACCCTAATATCGTAAAAATTCATACAGAACCCAGAATTTCCAGTAATCATCCCAACTCAAATCCAAATCATTCTTACCTGAAATTAGCTTCCTCAAGCACGCAAAACCAACATAAGTAATACAAAATCACTTCCTTAACAATTACCCATCCAAAATAGATATTAACTAAATCAAAACTTTGAAATATTAGAACCTAGAAAATTAACAGTAAGCTCATTCCAACGTAAATCTCATCCTCAAGGTTCTAATCCTCATGCATTAACCACAATCAAAACCCATTCATTCAAATGCCAACATGCAATATCAATACATTAAATCATCATCAAAAGAATCAAACAAAGCAAATACACAGTAGATAATCAAACACAACAAAAACGTAGTAAATACAATATTCCTAAACCTATAATCCTAGCTTCAGTCACTTGGTTCCACTACTCCCAACTATTTCCTTGCCTTTGGATCGCGAGGAGGCTCAGATAAGCACAACACATCAAAGAACACCCAAAATACAAACCATAACTTAAATCAAAACCGAAAAATATAGAAGAAGAAGATGGACAAAAGGGAAAACAAGATGGAAAATGCAAAAACTTACCAAAGGAATGCAAGGAGATGATTAATCTTCCACCAACAAAACTTGAATCCACACTAGGGCTCTTAGAGAAAAGAAAAGGAAGAAGAAGATGAGGGAAGGGGAAAAACGTGAAAGAAGAACATAATCTGTATTTTTCCCCTTTTCTTTCTTTTTCTTTTTCTTTTCTTTGCCCTAGCCATGTGTTACTTTTTTATTGGTGGAAACTAACCACTCACACCCAACAAGCATGCACTACACACACCCAATGCACTCCCCACTAATGCACACCCTACAATGGTATGAACACACACACATAATGCAATCCCAACATACTCACATCCTACCAAGGTGTGAGCAAAGCACACAACATAACTCACCTAAAATGCACTCTACTGCCATGCATGCACCCATACACTATTATTACCCATAGAACATGCAATATTCCCAAAATGCTCTTATAATATGCCGAAAACATACAATTGCATGCACACACAAATGGGCTCATACTACTAGGGGGCAAACGGGGTGTGACAACTCTCCCCTACTAACAAGAATTTCGTCCTCGAAATTCTCACCTGAACTAAACAAATGCGGATACTGAGCTCTCATCGACTCTTCTGGTTCCCAAGTCGCTTCCTCGACTCCATAATGGTTCCATAACACTTTTACTAATGGGATTTGCTTACTCCTCAATTGTCTCACTTCTCGAGCTAGGATAGCTCTCGGTTCCTCATCATAAGAAAAATCTGGCTGCACTTGCACATCCTGAACCGAAAGAACATGCGAAGGATCTAATCTGTACCGATGAAGCATCAAAACATGGAAAACATCGTGCAACTTCACCAACTCTATCGGTAAAGCCAATCTATAGGCTACCGGACCAACCTTAGTAAAAATCTCATAGGGACAAATGAAGTGAGGACTAAGCTTACCTTTCTTTCCAAACCGAAGCACTTTCCTCCAAGGCGAAACTTTAAGGAAAACCTTGTCCACGACCTCAAACTACACATCTTTCCTCTTCAAGTTGGCATAAGACTTTTGTCTATCCTTAGCTGCTTTTAAATTCCGCTACACAATTCTAATCTTCTCCTTGGTCCAATCACTGAATGCTCGAATAGCTTCGTCCAACAAACCGGAGTCCTACACTGCTGACCATACAAAGCCTCATACGGTGACATACCGATGCTCGACTGATAACTATTGTTATAGGCAAACTCCATAAGCGACACATATATGTCCCAACTACCTTGAAAATCCAAAGCACAAGCCCTCAACATATCCTCTAGAATCTAAATGACCCGCTCTGACTGACCATCTGTCTGAGGATGGAATGCCATACTGAAGTTTAACTTGGTACCCAAAGCTCTCTGTAACTCTTTCCAAAACTTCGAAGTGAACCTTGGGTCCCGATCTGAAACTATGGATAATGGCACTCCATGCAACCGAACTATCTCACCCACATAGATATTGGCCAATCTATCCATCGGATAGTCTACTCTCACCGGCAAGAAATGAGCTGACTTCGTAAGTCGATCCACTATCACCCAAACTGAATCATGCTTCCTCTGAGTCAAAGGCAAACCAGATACAAAGTCCATGGCTATATCATCCCTCTTCCACTCGGGAATGGATAAAGGCTTGAGCAATCTCGAAGGAACTTGATGCTAGGCCTTTTCCTGCTGACATATCAAGCACTTGGACACAAAATCCACAATATCCCTCTTCATGCCGGACCACCAATAAAACTGCTTCATGTCCCGATACATCTTTCGCTCCCGGGATGCATGGTAAAAACCGTACTATGCGCCTCACTCAATAGCTGTTTCCTCAACTCCTCATCCTCAGGCACACACAAGCGGTTTCTATACATCAACACTCCATCCAGAACTGAGAAATCTGACTGCTTGTCCGATTTGACCTCTTGCACGATCCACTGTAGCCTCTCATCATCCCTCTGAGCATCCACAATCATCTGTCTCAAGGTAAGCTTCACTCTCAACTGAGCAACCAAAGCACCATCTGAATCGAACCTCCATCTAAACCATCTCAGGAACAAAGCTGAAACCGACTTCCAACTCAAAGCATCAGCGACTACATTGGCCTTACCTGGATGGTAATCCAATATGCAGTCGTAGTCCTTAAACAACTCAAGCCAATGGCACTGTCTCATGTTCAACTATTTCTGCGTGAGGAAATACTTCAAACTCTTATGGTCCGTAAAGATCCTACACTTTTCCCCATACAGATAATGGCGCTAAATCTTCAGAGCAAAGATCACAGCCGCCAACTCCAAATCGTGCGTCGGATAATTCCTCTCATATGGCTTCAACTATCGAGAAGCATAAGCCGCAACCTTACCTTCTTGCATCAAAACACAGCCAAGACCGACACCCGAAGCGTCACTATACATTACAAACTCCTTACCCGAGATGGGTTGAGTAAGTGTAGGAGCTTCGACTAGTAACTTCTTTAGCCACTCAAAACAAGCCTGACACTTATCCGACCACCCAAACCTGATGCCTTTTCTTAACAACCTCGTCATCGGAGCAGCAATAACTGAAAAGCCCTTCACAAACCGACGATAATAGCCTGCTGAACCGAGAAAACTCCTCACTTTTGGAACATTCCTAGGCGCTTTCCAATCAACTATAGCCTCAATCTTAGCCGGATCCACCTGGATACCCTTAGCCAATACAATATGACCTAAAAATGACACTTCCCGAAGCCAGAAATCGCACTTACTGAGCTTGGCAAACAACTGGTGCTCTCTCAAAACTTGCAGCACTATGTGAAGATGCTCCTCATGCTCACTCTCATTCTTGGAATACACCAAGATATCATCTATAAACACCACTACGAATCGATCCAAGTATGGCCTAAACACTCTATTCATCAAATCCATGAATGCCACTGGAGAATTAGTCAAACCAAACGGCATCACAAGGAACTCATAGTGGCCATACCGAGTCCTAAATGCAGTCTTAACCACATCCTCATCCTTAACTTGCAACTGATAGTAACACGATCGAAGATCAATCTTCGAAAAGACACCCGCACCTCGAAGCTGATCAAACAAATCCTCAATCCTAGGCAAAGGATACTTGTTCTTCACTGTGACCTTATTGATCTGCCTATAGTCGATACACATCCGCAAGGACCCATCCTTCTTCTTAACAAACAAAGCAGGAGCTCCCCATGGAGATATGCTAGGTCGAATGAACCCCTTATCCAACAGCTCTTGTAGTTGAGTTTTGAGTTCTCTCAACTCTACAGGAGCCATCCGATAAGGTGCTTTCGATATGGGAGTGGTACCCGGCATAATCTCTATGGACAACTCAACTTCTCTCTCAGGAGGCAAACCCGACAATTCACTCAAAACACATCACTAAACTCCCGCACAACCGGGATGTCCTCAATCTTAACTTGATCCCTCTTGGAATCCAACACAACTGCTAGAAAAGCCTCACAACCCTTCCTAATGAATCTCTTAGCTTGCATTGCTAAAATCATATTGTTCAAAGAACTAGCACCCAAACCTTTCACAATCACAGAAGACCGATCTCTATCCCAAAGCACCACCGTCTTCCTATGGCAATCAACTACAGCTCGATGCTTACCCAACCAGTCCATACCCAGAATCAGATCAAACTCTCTGAAAGGCAACTCAATCAAATCCGCTGGAAACACAACTCCCTCAACCAACAGGGGACAATTCCTATAGACTATACTCACATTGACACTATGCCCTAATGGACTGGTCACACATATCTCATAATCTAGTTGATCTACCACATGCAACTTATCAACAATCTTATCCGTGCACAAATATGAGTGTGTGGAACTAGGATCAATTAGAGCATACAATTCAGTGTCATGGAGTAGGAACTTACCAGCAATAACATCGGGCGCATCCTGCTCCTCTCTGGCTCTCACAGCATAGGCTCTAGCTGCGATTGGCAACTGATGCTCATCAGACTCTGATGCAGCTCCCTCTCTAGGTCGACCACCTCAACCTCTACTACGAGTAGCCTGCGTGGCATTAGAACCAACCCTGCTGGTCTCTCTCTGGGAACCCAATTCCTCATTCAATCTCGGACAGCTAGCCAGAAGATGCTCAGTGCTCCCACACCTGAAGCACCCACCAGTGAGCCACCTACACTCACCTCGATGAGCCTTACTGCAATGCGAACATATGGGAATAGGCTCAGATCTGCCACCTCTACCAGAACCAGGTACGGCTGTAGAACCCTGTCTTCTACCTCTGGTGGTCGGTCCAGATGATGACTCATCCTGTGGGTTCCTAGATCTCTTACCCGAGGATGATGAAGATGAACCGCCACGAGAAGGATTCCTCCTCTGAGTCCTCTCTCTCAACACAGACTCTGATCTCTCAGCTCTAACAGCAGCTTCCACAATATGATAGCAATTCACCCCTGGAGTGCTCATCAAGGAAATCAACACAGCTCTCAAGGACTCATTCAATCCTTCCTCAAAATGCCTAATCCGGAACTCATCCGTCATAATACCTTCAGGCGCATACCTAGCCAACCGGTTAAACTCCTTCTCAAACTCTGAGACTGACATAGCCCTCTGCTTCAAACTCAGAAACTGTGCCCACCTAGCATCCTTATATGTCTAAGTAACATACTTGTTCGTGAACTCCCTTGCAAAGAAATCCCAAGTAACTGGATCGGGCAACTGAGGATGCCTGCAAACTAACTCCCACCATTCAAAAGCTGACCCTTGTAGCAAAGCCACTACACACTCTGCCTGCTGGTCAGGAGGACACCGAATCTCTCTCAATGCATGCTTCACCTTATCTAACCATTTCTCAGCTAACTCTGACTCATCCAAACCCGTGCCATAGAAATCTTCAGCACCAGCCCTTCTCAAGCTCTCTATAGGTGCTCTAGGAGCAGTCACTCTCTCCAAGACCCTAGCCATGTCCTGTGATAACTTGAAAATAGCCTCAAAAAGCATGGCTACGGCCTCGGGTTGGACCCTAGCATGCTGAGCCGACACAGAAATCGAAGGATCTACGGCTTGAGGGTTCACACTCTCGGCGCACTCCTCAAGTGATCCACGAACAGAGTTAGAAGCCATCTAAAACAATAAGAAGACAACCGTGTCAGCCAACACAGATCTAGACATATACACATCTATGCACCTCAACACATCAACAACACCCAGAAACGCCTAAACCTAGGCTCTTATACCAAAAAACTGTAACACCCCTTTCCCATACGTAGGCATACCCATCCTCAAAGAGTGAGAAGCCGTATGAGCCGGGTGTGTCACCAAGCAGATAAAGATACAAAGCATACATTCGTACATAATAAACATACATCATTACGGGGAAATTAAAACTTTCATAAGCATCAATATTATCAATCATTACAATAGCAAAATTTGTTACAAAAATGTTCTGATCAAAAGTCAGAATAACATAATTACATATCCCAAATGTATATAAATGCGAAAGCTTTACAAAATAATGGTATAAAGAGAGTTCCGATACAAAAGAATCAACATGCTATCAAAAATAAAGCCCTAACACTAATCCCTCTGTGTTGGTTTGACTGGCGATGACTCTCCCAAAAGAACACCATCCTCCGCACCTGCACAGATAAAACACCGTCCTAAGCGATAAACACTTAGTGGGGAACACACAACAAAAGAGTGGACGACCATTCAAAATGGTCGTCAATGCCATACACATACAATATGACAAGTGTGGATAATGATATTAGCTATATAATCTTACTTGCATAATAAAGACATGCATTCAGAAGTTCACATCCACATTCATTTACACTTTAGCTGATTTCTCATATTTATCATTATACGCATCCGAATACCATATTCTTGTAATCATATCAAAGCGGAGCAAAACAAAAAGAGCACCTGCTGACTCACAATAGTGGATAACGAGTATACGGACAGTACCTTACGGGTACGAATAGAATACTGACAGTACCTTATGGGTACGAATCAAAAACCATTTCACTTTATCAATTACAAAACATTTTACTGAGGGGACCTTAAACAGGATCCAAATACTGAGGGGTTCACGAGGAACCAAACGGGGACCTGATCGAGGTCCAAACGGAACTGAAGCTGCAGCTAAAGACTCTATTAGGCATGCCTAACTATCCACTTACTTGACTCTAGCAGGTCATGCATCATTCACATCAGGTTTCCAACAGTAATACATAATTATACTCATACTCATATCAATGAATCATAAATAAGACATGCGTAACCGAATATCATTCAACAATCTATAACATGCAATATCGTATACATTACTTATTATTTAACTAAGTTAAAATGCCATTCATATCATTTGAAATTAAATATCACATAGAGGAAGACTAAGAACACAAACAAAGGAAAGAGGATAGAAAGAAAAACCCATATTTTCGTTTATTAAAAAAAATAGGAGGGGCAGAGGTATGGAGGGGCACGAGTCGTGCTTGAGGAGCACGACTCGTGCTCCTGGAAGCTGAGGGGCACGAGTCATGCTTGAGGAGCACGACTCGTACTCTTAGGAATTCTACGGGGCACGAGTCGTGCTTGAGGAGCACGATTGGTGCTCCTGCTCTCTCCTCCCTCAGAAAATGTAGAAGATAAGTGAAAGCAGAAGAAGAGACACTCACCCTGGACACGACTCGGACAAGCACGCATGACTCGGACAGGCATAAAGACAGTAATGAGAGAGCAAAAATGAAAGAAGAAAAAAGAAGAGGGGGACATCCAGACATCGCGATTCTCAAACCCTAATATCGTAAAAATTCATACAGAACCTAGAATTTCCAGTAATCATCCCAACACAAATTCAAATCATTCTTACCTGAAATTAGCTTCCTCAAGCACGCAAAACCAACATAAATAATACAAAATCACTTCCTTAACAATTACCCATCCAAAACAAATATTAACTAAATCAAAACTTTGAAATATTAGAACCTAGAAAATTAACAGTAAGCTCATTCCAATGTAAATCTCATCCTCAAGGTTCCAATCCTCATACATTAACCATAATCAAAACCCATTCATTCAAACCCCAACATGCAATATCAATACATCAAATCATCATCAAAAGAATCAAACAAAGCAAATACACAGTAGATAATCAAACACAGCGAAAACCCAGTAAATGCAGTTTTCCCAAACCTGTAATCCTAGCTTCAGTCACTTGGTTCCACTACTCCCAGTTATTTCCTTGCCCTTGGGATCGCGAGGAGGCTCTGCTAAGCACAACACATCAAAGAACACCTAAAATACAAACGCTAAGTAAAATCTAAACCCAGAAATCAAGAAGAAGAAGGTGAATAAAAGGGAAAACAAGATGGAAAATGCAATAACTTACCAAAGGAATGCAAGGAGATGATTAATCTTCCACCAACAAAACATGAATCCACACTAGGCTCTTAGAGAAAAGAAAAGGAAGAAGAAGATGAGGGAAGGGGAAAAACGTGAAAGAAGAACATAATCTGTATTTTTCCCCTTTTCTTTCTTTTTCTTTTTCTTTTCTTTGCCCTAGCCATGTGTCACTTTTTTATTGGTGGAAACTAACCACTCACACCCAACAAGCATGCACTACACACACCTAATGCACTCCCCACTAATGCACACCCTACAATGGTATGAACACACACACATAATGCAATCCCAACATACTCACATCCTACCAAGGTGTGAGCAAAGCACACAACATAACTCACCTAAAATGCACTCTACTGCCATGCATGCACCCATACACTATTATTACCCATAGAATATGCAATATTTCCAAAATGCCCTTATAATATGCCGAACACATACAATTGCATGCACACATAAATGGGCTCATACTACTGGGGTCAAACGGGGTGTGACACTATCATTAGGGTGGAAGCCTCCAAGACACTTCCGGCTTACCTATAATTGACATAGCAGCGCTGTCTTAGGATCACTGAGGCTAGACGACCTTTCCCAATGTTCTATTGGGTGGCGACTCCAAGAAACCTCCTTGTTGCCCAAAATGGATCGCCCTAAAGGCGGGCGGTTCGGGGTGACCCGGGGTTCGGCTCGCGTCATAATGTTGCATATCATGCTCATGCATTACATGTCATTTATGCACGTAAAAACAAAGATGTACATTTCATTTTGTGTGTCTACATTCTATGCTATGCATATAATTTTCACATATATATGTCATCCTGTGCATAAATTTATTCCATGCATGGCATACATCATTCTAACCTCTTTGATTTTTTTTTTCAGCCATTGTATTCCATTTGTTACACAACACGACCATGCATAGCATGTCATTCATACATCATTCTAACTCCTTGATTTTTCAACCATCGTAGAACATATGCCTAGTTGTTTTAAGGGTTCTGATTGAGTAACCAAAATCAAAATCAAGGGCAATTAACAGGCATTCAAAATAATTTTTAAAAATAACTAATCCACCAAGAGTGGCAAATGCAAACCGGGCTATGATTACCGAGGAAGTTGGTCAGAGGTTTGAAAAGTTTGAAGCTCAAATGTTGACTTTGATAGAGAATTTAACTACTGTCGTGACACCACCAGCCAAGCAACAGCCTACCGTGTCGCAAAAAGAGCATGATCCAACTAAGAAGGTAAGCCTACCACCAACTGAGTCTAGAGGAGAGTCGCCTTTTGCTCCGTCATCTGGATGAAAAGGCAAGGGGTAGGTTTTAGAGGATGGGTTTCTGGCAATAACACGGGGCTTAAAGAGAAGGATGGACATCCTCGAAGAAGAAATTTTAAAGTCCAAACTTACAAGTACCCTTGCTGCTCGCAAAAAGTTGCCATGGACTTAGAAATGAGAAGTCCACTGTATAGTTGTGACAACTATGTTGGCACTCGGGGGATGGAAGAAGTATCAGCGACTAGAATAGCCCAAAAATATTATTTCAGCACAGATAGATCCTTGCCTTAATCATTGGAGGGGTACCCGCGACCATGGTCGGCTAGGCCAGCTAGAGATCAACGGCAACTGAAGTGTCATCAGCACGCTAGTTATCTGATGGACGACTACTAAACCCTGAAAGGTCAAGTCCATGATCCTATTAATAGCGAGCATCTGGTGATCCTTGAAGGAGGGAGCAATGTCATGGGAAGAGGTAGTCATGGGAGCTCGAGTCTCGATGGTAACAGTGTGAAAGATGTTGGAGCCACCATGTAACACCCCGTTCCCACCCTAGTTGTTTGAGCCTTGTGGTGTGTGTGATTTTGTCTGTATTATTGTGAGTATGTATTATTTTGAGTGTATGTTATTATTTAAGTTATATATTATGTATTTTGGGGTTTTGTTTGGGTGTGAGTATGTGTATGGGAGTAAGGTGTGTTTTAGTAGGGTTCGTTTTGGGTGTATGTGAGAGGATAGTGGTTGGGTGTGTTATGAGGAGGTGCTCTTATAGAAGGGTGACTTGTGGCAAGTGGGGAGGATATTTTAGTGGAAAGAGAGAGTGAGGGACAGCTGTTTTCCTTTGTTCCCTTTCCGTTTCTTCTTCTTCTTCTTCCTCTTCCCGTTGCTTTGTTCCTCTTCTTTCTTTTCTCTATGCTTCCTCCTAATTTCCCCCCATTTAGCTACAAGTTTTGGTAATTCTAAGTTGGTTTGGGTAAGTGGTAGTTAATTCTTCTTCTTCATTCTCTTCTTCCCTTTTAAATTTGGTTATTTTGGTATTTTGGGGTTAGAGTTTTAAATTCTATTTTGATGGGTGTTTTGGCTCAGAAATCCCTCCTAGAGAGCCTAAGGGCAAGCAGATAGCAAGTGGAAGTGGAGCCCCTTGAGTTGGAGCTAAGGATACCAAGGTTTGGGAACTTTTGAATTTGTGCATTTTTATTTGATTTTATAACTTGGTATGATTTTCTGGAAAATTATGAGGTTTAAGTTGATTATGTTTGTCTAATTGTTGTGAACATTGATTAAATTGAGTTGGGTTGCTTTGATTGTGAGGTATTGAGCCAAGATATAAATTTAGATGGGTGTTAGAGTAAAAATGCAGAATTGAGGAAGTATGGAGTTTGATTGTGATAATTGTGTGTTTTTTATTATGATTATTGGTTTAAGACATGAGTTTTAAGTTGTTGAATTGTTTTTGAAAGTTTAGTTTTGGTTATGCTGAAGTTTTGAGTCAATTGAGGGTTGCGAGTGAAGTTTAGAATTCTGTAACTTTTTTGCATTTTTGGCTTAGATTGGAAGACTCGATACTGTCGCGAGCGCGACAGAATCACATCTTCTTTTTCTCACTGTGCAGGGGCATTGCTCCGAGTCGTGAAGCTTTCGGCATGCACGACTCGTGAAGCTTCTCACGAATCGGCATGGGAGCATGAAGAATTCATGAATCGCGAAGTTTTTCACGAGTCGTGAATGCTAGCATGACTCGTGCTATGTGGGAGAGCCTTGTTACGAGTCATGTACAAGGACACGACTCATGACAGGGCAGAGGAGCATCGCCACGAGTCATATCGACCTACACGACTCCTGTCCCTTGCTTCTTCCCTCGCGATCGGCCTTTTGGCCACTGTCGCGAGAGCGACTCTTGTCGCGATCGCGACAGTGACTCCCCGCATACCCGGTTTCTTTCGATTTTGCCCTTTTCTTCTAAATGTATTTGATATCTTTTCTTCATGTGTTTTTACTACTGTATGGAATAAAAACATGCTTACATATATATATTATATCATGGTTTCCTTATGATAAATTACATGTTATGTTCTGAATATGATTTGTATTATGCATGACCTACGAGAGTCAATAAGTGGATAAATAGGCATCCCTATAAAGTTCAGTTAGCTGCAGCCATGCATTCTGGACCCCGATCAGGTCCCCGATTTGATCCTTACGATCCTTCTATCTTGGATCTTGTTTAAAATCCCATGCAAAAATGTTTTGAAACAAAAAGAAAAGAATGATTTTGAGACCTTCGAGTATCCATGCAAATTGAATGAATTATTGGTACCTCCAGGTATCTATGCGTTACTCGCTATCCACTATTTTGAATAAGCAGGTTTACTGTATTCATGTGTTATAATTCAGTTCAGCATGAATGATTGTGTGATTAATGATGTTGACATCTTGAGCATGATGAATTGTTTTTTAAGACCTAATTTTCAATATGTGCCATGTGTATGTGAGTTGTTTCTGACCTCCACTGTGAGTGGTCATTTTTCATTGTGTTTTCCCCACTAAGTGTATTCGCTTAGCACGGTTGTTTTATCCGTGCAGGTGTGGAAGTTGTTGGAGATTTTGGGCAGGGTGATACGATTCAGCAGGGCCAACCCAACTAGGAGAGAGAGATTTTATAGTATAGGATTGTACCTTTTTGTATATGTATTAGGTTAAGTATTTTGTAATGATGTACTCCGGATGTAAACTCTATTTTTGTATTTTGGTCTTGATAGCAGTTATGTATATGATCTTTTGTGCTGGGGCACTTTTGTATTTTTGATATGTAAAGATTATAATGTAAATTAATAAAATACAATACTTTTGTTTTCAGCCTCTGCCTCTTGCTATTTTAAGACATTTTATTTTACCCTATTTTAATGAATGATTCGTAACTTTGTTTGGTTAGTTTGAGGATTTGCATGACAACCCTCATCTATCGGGGTCCTTCTTCCTCTTCGAGAGAGGAAGCTCCCTACGTATAGATAAGGGGTGTTACACACCAAGGTTTCAACCATTGGAATTACTCAAGGCTATTATACCATCTTGGATAATCCTTTATCCGAACACCTCTTTCATTTCGTTAACAAGGGAAAGTTACAGTCAAAGCCTTCAAAACTCCCCAGAAGCCAAGAGCATCTCGGTCATTGAGCGGATCAATTTTGTGCCTACCACCGACATACTAAGCATGAGACTGATGGGTGCCGAACTCTGAGGAGACAAGTTCAAGACCTCATTTATAAGTAGCTAAGAGGTGCAGAGTATGGTTCCTGAGGATGATAATGAAACATTGGCCACAACATCTGTGTGGGTGGGAACGGAAAGGCATTAGCTATTTAGATGCTCTTTTTATTCTGAAACTATTTAATAATGACGTTTTTAATTATATTTTTTATTAAATAAAATGACCGTTTTGCTTATTTGTGCAATGTTTCTAATAATTTCACTATACATAATCATGGTACATTTATATTTAACATTGATTCAACTGATGCCATTCCATTTAATCTCAAAACTTTGGAGAACCCAAAGAAAATCTTGATAGCATCTAATATAACTCCTTAAGAGAGGGTAAAATTTGAGAGAATATTAAAAAATATGAAAAAGTCTTTGCCTTGACCTATGAAGACAAGCCAGGAGATGATCATGAAGTCGCCAAACACAATATCTTGACATACCCCAATCAAAGACCAGTTAAGCAGAAGCTTGGAAGACGTAGGCCAGAATAGTCCGAGATGGTTAAATAAGAGGTTCATAAACAAATAGAGGCCAAATTACTTATCGAAGTTTAACACCCGACTTGGTTAGTCAGCGTTGTCCCAATAGTTGAGAAGAGCGAAAAGTATTAGGATTTGAACAAAGCTTGTCCAAAAAATATCCAAAAAAAATAAAGGGAAGAAATTGATATGTAGATATGGCCAAGTTCATTGAGAAGAATTTGATATGGTCTCCCACATCCCATTGTATCTGATAACGAGGTACAATTTAGGGCTGAAACCAATAAGCTACTCCAGAAGTATGGCTTTGAGCATCACAAGTTTTCTTCATATCGCCCGTATGCTGATGGGGCGGTCGAAGTCACTATTAAAAATGTCAATAAGATCCTGGCTTAAATGATGCAAAACTATAAGGATTGGGCAGAGAAGTTGCCTTTCACACTATGGGGCTATAAAACCACTGTCAGAACTTCTACAGAAGCCATGCTTTATTCTTTAGTGTATGGGACGGAAGTAGTGTTGCCTATTGAAGTAGAGCTCAAGTCTTTAAGTGTAGTCATGGAAGCTAAGATTTCGAAAGCTGATTGGGCGCGACAGCGATTGTAGCAGTTGAACATGTTAGACGAGAATAGGTTGTATGCTTATTATCGCAATAAGATCCATCAGAAAAGAGTTGCTCGATCATTTAGAAAGAAGGCCAAAAAGCATCCACTGAAAGAGGGAGATTCAGTCTTCAAGCAAATGAGACCAGGTGGTCCGGACATATGAGGCAGATTTAGGCCGACGTGGGAAGGTCTGTTTGTTTTTAAGAGTTTGTTATTAAGGGAGCAACAATAGACAATTATGGAAATGACTTCAAAGAACCGGTCAACGTCGACAGACTCAAGAGGTTCCATGGCTAAAGACTAAAAGATCAAAAGAAGAGAATAGAAGCCCCACGGGTAAAAAATCGAAAAAAAGGCGGCCTTGCTAAAATGGGCGCCTCGTCAGGGTGAAAATCGAAAAAAGGCACCTTTTGAAAAAATTAGAGGTTTGAGAGAAAATGTCTAATCAAGAAAACCCGAGAGGGCTGATTGGAAATAGGAGTTTGATGCTTACAAGATCTGCTCTGAGATTAGATGTAGTTTTGCATTTTGAATTTATGTTAGATAATGATCATGTATAGAGAAATCATACTGAAATGTACACAATCTTCACAAATACATAAAACAGAGGAAATTCAACTCATGTGTTCATTATTTTCTAGTTTGTTTATAAAAAGAGAAACACCGTTCATTATTGAATGCGTCTAATAACTATGCTCTGCTACTGCTCTCGCTGGCTAGATGCCTAAGTCGATGGGTCCTGTTATTAAATACGGGACTAAACACCCACTCTTGTTTAAACTTGTGGAAGTAAAGATGCAGTCTTGGATCTGCGGTATAACGGTCTTTGTAGTCAACTATGTCCAGAGGCTATGGTACCTGGTAGTGAAGGCCGAAGATAAGGTGCCACCTTGGAAAGATAGAGGGTACCTCACTACATCTTGACTCCTCAAACTTTTGAGCACAACAGCCGATAATATCAAAGGTAGCCTCGCGAAGCCCACACAACGGGACATATCCTAAAGAACCACCCAAAGTCACAATAGAAATGGGGAGCTAGGAGAACATGAAGCTGATGTCCTCATTCGCCACCTCGCCCAATCTAGTAACACCTTTGTCAGGAGAGGCAAAGGAATACAACCGCTATCTGGGAAGAAAATGCCTTATTGAATAATTGCTGATCACTCTAGAAGGGGGCTCTAATAGTAGCTTTAACTTTTCTTGCAGCCATACCCTTCACAAAAAAAAAGGAAGGCCGTTAGAGATAAAAAATGTAATTGGCTCTCTAAGCAAAAGTTAGGCCAAAGGGCAAGGTGAAAACCTGAAAACAAGCAGTCCATCCTACAAAAAAAAAAATGAAATGAATAAAAACCGCTGGAGTGGGTTGTTGCAGGCAAAAATAAGGTACAACGTTATATGAAAACGTCCAAAGGGATGCATTTCTCGTAAAAAAAAAATAGTGTGAAAATCGACAAGGGACGTACTACCTTCAACAAATGACTTTCGATACTCGAAGCAATAAGGCGGTCCGAATAACCTCCCTTCAGGCAAATAGTGCGTTATTGGGAATTTTTTCTTTTCTTTCATTATTTTTTTAAACAATTTTTCATCCTTGAGACAAAGAAATTAATTCTTCGTTTTTGAAAATTTTTATTTTCTTCCATCATTTTGTAAGAAAATTTTCATTTCTTGGAATAAAACTCCAATTTTATTATTTTTAATTCTAATTTTTTGGATCGAAGCAAGGAAATCAATTATATTTTTTCCTCTATCGAATCAAAATTCTGAGGGTAAATATTCCGGGCTTGATCCCTTATTTTTATTTTATTTTTTTTGTTCATATTTAATTAGTCATGATGTATAGTGGCATAGCAAGGAATTGAATTCACTAGGGTAAAAAATTATTGCCGATAAAAAAATTCATTCACATAAAAAAATAATAAAAAATTGATATGTATGTGTGACGCACACCGAACCCCGGGGTGCCCCGAACCGCCGTTTTTAGGGCTTTCGGGATGAGATTCATGAAAACTTGTAAGAAATTACAAGTGCATCCATTTTGGGCAACAAGGAGATTTCTTGGAGTCGCCACACAATAGAACATTAGGAAAGGTCGTTTAGCCTCAGTGAGCCTAAGACAGCGCTGCTATGTCCATTATAAGCAAGCCGGAGGTGTCTTGGAGGCTTCCACCCTAATGATAGGATGGTCCTCTAGCTCACGCTTGGGCAAACCAGAGATGTCTTGGAGGCATCAACCCTAATAGAACATTAGGATGTCCCTCTCGCCTCGTGGCGCCTAGGACTGTGCAATTTTGAGCCTTTTATAGGACACAAGAGGTGTCTTGGAGGCTTCCACCCCAACAAAATGCTGAGATGGCCCTCTCGCCTCGTTGAGCCCAAAGACCAGAGTAGGTTCGGGACTTCCCATTTATTCATACCTTGATTAAGTTTATAATTGAGTTTTGAATTTAGCGTTTCATCCCATTTCTCATTCAATTAGGTGCAATTAAATTAAAGCGCAGATTGTCCATTCAAGGAAAGCGATAAATAAATAAAGCATAATTAAAGTAAAGTGCATGAAAATAAATTACAATAAAACTAGGGGCGGAATACAACTCCCATTGTAAATAAAATACAAATCATACATAAAACGAGATATTTGTTAAAGATGAGTACATTAGTCCTCGCATGCATATTTATTATAATATAATTTTGATCTGACAATTTTTATTTTGGATGGAGAAAATTGGGACATTGGTCCCATTTTTATTAGGAAAGATTCAAAGTTAATTAATAAAAATGTTTTTGTGATTTTCTTTTTAGCGTGCCTAAAATAAACAATTTTATAAGAAAATTACATGGCAAAATAAATGAAAAAGCCAAGTAAATGAAATATTACAAATAAAGCAAATAAATATTTAACCCATACAAGCCTTCTGGATCTCCTCGGGTGCTTGCAAAAATGACCAAGTAAAGAAAATAAGTTTTGACATAAAACATAAATGGAATAATGTTAGTAATTAAATCAATAAGATCAATTAAACGCATAAAATAATAAATAACAAATTAAAACAAATAAAATGAGATGACATCAAAAGAATGATAAATGAATTAAAATGTTAATAAACCAAAATAAATGAGAAAAAAGCATTATGAATGACAAAAGAATTAAAGGATGTGATTGGAATAAAATAAAACATGTTAATGAATTAATATATAAAAATATCAACATGATAATAATAATAACGAATAATGAAAATAAACAAATAAATGAATAAACAATAAATATATAACAATAACCATGAAAAAGAATGATAAAAATGAATAAAAAAATGATGAAAATAATTAAATGAGTGACATGATTAATTAATGTTATCCCAATTAACATAAAATATTTAGATGGCAAAAAAATCAATTAAAATGAATTAATTAATTACATGTTAAAATAATAGTGAGGAATCAAAGCAAAAATAATATATAAACATATTAAATAAAGCGAATATAAAATAATAAAATAAATAAATAAATTAAAATAATACATGTTATTCAATTAAATATGAACAAAATAATAAAAATAGGAATAAAAAGATTAGGCCCAGAATGTTTACCCTCAAAGTTTCGGATTCGATAAAGGTAAAAATGATGCTTGATTTCCTTGTTTTTGATTTACGAGATTAGAATTAAAGATGATAGAAATGTTGGAATTTTATTACAAGAAATAAATATGCCTGAAAAATGATAAAAGGAAAATTGACAATTCTTTAAGAACAAAAAATTAATTTCTTTGTCTAAAAAATGATTTTTATTGATTAAACAAAAAAAAATTCTTAATAACAAACAATTATTTTGTTCGTCTCAAGAAAACAAATTATTTATGGAAAAAACTTCTTTTTTAGAAAATCAAATGAAAATTAGATTTTAGGAACAAACAATTATTTTGTTTGCCCCAAAATCCATTGTTCATCAAAAAGGGATTCAAAATAATAAAAAAAAAAACTTTAAAAAAATTAATTAAAAACAAATAAAATGTTAAAAATGAATTTTGAGAGCAAATAATTATTTGGTTTGTCTCAAAATCAAGTTTATCAACAAAACTCCTTCTAAAAATATGTTTAGAAGAAATTCTATTGGAAAAAGGAAGAAGAATTGAACTATTTTTATTTTTTTTGTTGGGGAAAAATTCAATCAAAGTTAGAGAGAATTTTTGAGAAGAAGAAGAAGAGAAAAGATGAAGAAAAACCCCAAAAAATTCCCTCAATCTCTTTCCATCTTTTTCTTTTTATATGAAGAAAAAAACAGAAAAATAAAATTAATTATGGGAAAAACTATTTAATAATTAATAATATAATTTATCTAAGTTTAAAAATGGAAAAAAACCTTAAAATCCCTTAAAAAGGGATAAAAAAATTGAATTTTTGTGGAAAAAAAATCGGAAAAAATGATTTTTGGGGCGAAATGGGCGTTTTGCAGCAGAATAGGGGTGATCGAAGCCCACCGGTGCGCGCGATGGGTATCGGTCACGCGCCTAGCGCACGGAGTAGTGCGCGGATGCGCGCTGGGTGTCGCTCGCGCAGGCGACGCCCTGCGCGTCGCCCGCGAGTGAGGAAGGCGGGCTGGCGCTCCGCACAGCGCCCGTACGCTGCCGCAGGTGACATTCGCGGAATTTTTTTATTTTTTATTTTTTAAATTTAACTAAAAAATACTATAATTTCTAAACCACATTTTTCAAATCTAAATTTACAAATATTTTTTATTATTTTTTATTTTTTCACTCTAAAATGCAAATTTGACAAGGAAATCCCCACTTTCAACCTTTTTGCCTGTGACAAGACATCTTATCATCATTGGATAACTCTGATCTGGTCTGCTTCAGGATCTGGTGTCTACAGTATGTCTATTGAAAACAACTTCTATATTTTTGTCTTATTTCATCAATGCTTCACATTTTCTCCAAGCTACATTATGAGCACTATTACGACCTCCTACATGAATATCTAATCTTTCATTTTTATTCGAAGTATTGAAACCATCTGTAATAAATGAATCACCTCTTCTTTACTTTCCAATCTCAATTCTAAAAAGATAACAAAGTAAGTAAAATACTACATTTTTTTGTATACTATACTTCAACCAATTAGAATATTTCTTGTACCACTTACGATTAAAACGATGAAAAACATTCTCAATATTTTGTTGTTTGAAGATATGCTCTACTTACTTTATCCTGATCATTAGGAAGATATTCTGAAATTTTAATTCTCAATCCAGGATCAACAGAAAGATTATCTAAATTAATCTCTTGACTAGCTTTTCTTCAACTAATTTCTTGATCTTTATTTTCAATTCATTGGTCAATTGTTTGCTCAAATGGTGATTTTCTCTTAATCACAAATTTATCCATAACTATTTTAAAAAAATAAAAATTTCAATTTTAACTACAAATCTACAATCATACCTATTTCATATATTGAAAATTTTGAACTCAACTCCAATTAAAATTGAACCTAATTCCTATTTACCCAATATCACACTACAATAAAATCAAATTACTCATTTACATTTATAAAACAAATTATAACTTATATAAACTAATTCATAATGCTCAATTGAATCAAAAAATTGCAAATAATTAGGATTTTCATATATTGAGGTTTGAGAATAAACTACAATAAAAGGAGAAAAAAATTATATTATTATGTACTTTTATAAAATTGAAGTGAAAAATTTGTAATGAAACTTTATTTTTCTCTTTTAATTGTGGCGTTTTTACCTCATGTCTATCCACCTCTTTTGCTTGTGAACTCCACTTTTTCTGTTGGCATTTTAGCTTCTCTTTTGATCTTGTTGTTTTTCTTTTATAGCTGCATTCTTTTACATTTTATTTTTGATGTTTTGCCTTCTTTTGGCATAGCCTGTGCAACAGTCAAGTGATTATTTGGATTTTTCTTTTTTCTTTTCTTTTCTTTTCCTTTATAAATATATTATTCAATTATCCACCTTAATACAAATTGTCCCATTTATTTCTATTATTATTATTATTGTAAAATATAAATAATAATTTTCAAATTTTCAAATATTTTATTGTGATTAATTTTTAATGAAAATATTTGAATATATTAGTAGAGTCAATTTTTAATGGGATCAATTGATAGTGGGGTCATGTAGTGAGATTAAATTTGAAAACAAAAACATTACTGAGGGTATTTTAAAATTTTTTCTCAATTGAGTGGGGTCAATTAACCCCACTCAATTAAAGCTCCCTACGCCCTTGGCTTTTAGGGTATTCGAGAGGGGCTACCGCGTGGCTGCTCGCGCGGGAGTGGCGGCCTCTCGCCCCTTGTTGTGCGCGCGCGCACGGTAAAGGCAGCTCCCCGCCTAGGTGCTTCTCCCTCTACAATATGACGCGTGCGTGCCCTCCACATGCAAACCCAAAAAAAAACCTTTTTTTTTCCCAAAAAGAACTTTTTCTTCGTTTTTATTCCAAAAAACTTCTCTTCCAAAAACACTTTAAAAGCACTTTGAAATAGACAAAAGAACTTGACAAGGAGACGATCAATCCCCATTTTCTTGCCTACGAATCGGTCTTTATTTTCAACATTGGGTAATCCTAATCTTGGACGGCCTCGGGACCCGGTGTCTACAGTTGTCCCCAATTTTAGGGAAACTAGCACGTAGGTGCCTAGGTGAGCAAAAATTAAGAGAAAGGAAAGAAGCGCGTACTTGAAGCTGCTATCTTCCTGTTGTTAGGAGTAGGAAATCTTCTCTTTAAGTCACCATTTAGGCTATGGAGTGATTGTCATCCTTCTATGTTGCACCGAGTCTTCTCAAGACTTCCGAAGCATGGTACCATCCTCAAATGGCGAGGCACCGAGTTTGCTCCAAACTTACAAAGTGCCGAGGTTGTTCTCTTGAACTGCACCGAGTCTGCTCCATACTTACATAGTGTGGGTGCCATCCTCAAATAGCGGTATGCCAAGTCTGCTCCAAACTTACAAAATGCGGGAATTGTTCTCCTGAATTGCACCAATTCTGCTCCAGACTTACAAAGTGCGGGTGCCATCCTCAAATGGCGATGCGCCGAGTCTGCTCCAGACTTACAAAATGCGGGAATTGTTCTCTTGAAATACACCTAGTCTATTTTAGACATACAAAGTGCGACAATTATTTTATTACATAGGCCCTCTCAGGTTTTAACGATTGATCATTTTTTCTCAGCCCTTAATTTTTGCCCAGTGTGCCTTTTGAATTTTCACCCTGGCAGGGCATCAAATTTTAGCAAGGCCACCTTTTTTCAGTTTTCGACCCGTGGGGCACTTATTCTCTTCTTTTGATTTGGAGTCTTTAGCCATGGAACCTTTTCAATCTGTCGATATTGACCGGTTCCTTTAATTCGTTCCCATCACTGTTTATTAAGTGGCTGCTCCTTTCAACATTAACTTCTTTAGCACGAATGGAGATTCCCATGTTGGTCAAAATTTTCCATGAATGTCTTGCACACCCGACCTCATCTACTTGAAAACTAGGTCTCCTTCTTTCAAGGGATGCTTCCTAACCTTCTTGCTAAATAATCGCGCTAACCTCTTCGATTAAACTAGATTATGGTAATATGCTCGCAACCGATTCTCATCTAAGAGATTCAACTGCAATAACTATTGTTGTGCCCATTATGTCTTAGGAATCTCGGCTTCCATAACAACTCTTATGGATTTATGCTCGATTTCAACAAGTAAGATAGCTTCGGTCCCACATACCAGAGAAAATGGCGTGGCTCTTGTGGAAGTTCTGACAGTGGTTCTATAACCCCAGACTGCGAAGGGTAGCTTGTCCGCCTAATCTTTGTAGTTCTGAACCATTTTGGCTAGTATCCTCTTAACGTTCTTGTTGGCTGCCTCAACCACCCTATTAGCCTAGGGTCAGTAAGGCGAAGATCAGTCGTGATGAACCCCATATTTCTGAAGTACTTGTCTAGTCTCTCCCATGAACTGCACCCCGTTATCAGAAACTATGTAGTGTGGGAGGCCATATCTGCAGATCAAGTTTCGCTGTATAAATCTTGCCATATCTCGAGCATCAATCTTCCTAAAGGACTCAGCTTCGACCCATTTAGTGAAGTAATCGATGCCAATTATTATAAAGCTATGCCCATTAGAAGCCGTGGGGCGGACCTCACCTATAATGTCTATTCCCCAACCTGTAAACAGCCATGAAGACATCAAGTTGTGTAGCTCTGAAACTGGCACATGTCTCAAATCCACATATTCCTGGCACAACCGACATTATTTCACATACTTTCAACAGTCTGTGTCCATTGTGAGCCAGTAAAACCCTTGGCGCATGATCTTTTTTGCTAACGTTAAACCGTTCATATGAGCTCCACAAATACCAGCATGAATCTCTTCCATGACTCCAGTAGCCTCCTTCTCGGCCAAACATCTCAATTGAATACTGTCAATTTGCCTCTTGTACAACACGCCACCCACACTAACAAACTGGGCAGATAACTTTCATATCATCCCTTGGTCCTTTTTGATAGCCTCTTTTGGGAACACAGATTTCTCAAAGTAATTCTGAACGTCGTAATACCACGATTTTCCATCAGCAACCTCAATATCCATCACCTAATCGGTCTCAAAATAGGGCTTTTCCAAACTGGAAATTTGGACTGGCCTCATGACGACCCCTTCTGGGTTATCCCACATAGGCACTAGGGTTGCGAGAGCATCTGCTAGTTGATTCTCATCTTGAGGGACGAAATGGAAGGTAGAAGCCTTGAATTGGCTACTCTACATCCTTAGATATTCTACACAAGATAACAACCTTTCCTCCTTGACTGACCATTCTCCCCTGATTTGATGAATTACTAATGATGATTCCCCGAAGACTTCCGCGGTCCTTGCCCCCAAGGCTAAAAGCAATTCCAACCCAAAGCGCAAGTCTCATACTCAGCTTCATTGTTGATGGCCTTGTACCTCAATTTCTTTGCTAAGGGTAACTTTTCACCGTCAGAGGTTGTGAGGATGATCCCAACTCCTACCCTTTACTGTTAATTGCGCCGTCAAAGAACAATTGCCAACCTTATACCGCTATGGCCCCGACATCTTCATTCGGGAAACTGTACTCAAACCGGTCCCCTTTAATAGGATGATTGGCTAAGAACTCTGCCATAGCCCTCCCCTTGATGGTTTTCTTTGTTACATACTCTATATCGAACTCTTACAACAGTAGCAACCATCTTCCCATCTTGCCTATCAAAGAAGGTGCGTCTGGAAGGTATCTGAATGGGTCATGCTTGGCAACCGCCTGTACACTGAACGAATGGAAATAATGCCGCAACTTCTTAGAGGCCCAAATTACCGCCAAGCAGATCTTCTCGACCTCAACATATTTAGCCTCACAAGGTAAGAACTTCTTACTGAGGTAGTACACGGCAAACTCTACTCCGAACTCGTCTTCTTGAGCCATCATAGCGCCTACTGAATTGTCTTCTATAGCCATATACAGGATTAAATGCTTAGCAGACTGTGGTTGTAGACACCGGGTCCAGAGGCAGCCCAGATCAGGGTTACCCAATGATAATTAGATGCCTGTTCACAGGCAAAAATATTGGAAGTGATGGTTTCCTTATGAAATTTGCTTCTTAGAGATAAAAAAAATAAAAAATATAAGAAATTAAAAATTAAAAATTAAAATAAAAAAGGGAATTTGGAATTATAGTGTTTTAGTCAAATTTGTCTCAAAAAAAATCGGCTGTCGGCGTGCCCCGCGCAGCACTCTCCTGCGAGCACTTCGCGCGTCCCTCAAAGGCAGCACGTAGCGAGCGCGCCCATCGCTCACCTGCCGTGAGTAGTGCGTGCCAGTCGGTCGCCCCTGTCCGCCCAAATCTGCCGATTTCGCCCAAAAATGATTTTTTTTCGGGATTTTTTCCCCGAATTTGATTTTTTACCCTTTTTTTTGGATTTTAATTTTTTTTTTCAGTTTTTAAAATTAAGATAACAAAAAATCTGATCTAAAATTTAATTTCTTTCCTAATTAACTAGGGTTTTTTTTTATAAAAACATATAAATAGAAAATTATAGAAAGAGAATGAGGGGAGGCAACCAAAAGAAAAAAAAATTCAGATTTTTATTTTCTTCTTCTTCAAAAATCCTATTCTCCTTCAATTCTTTTTCTTCATTTGGCTTCAATAAAATTTCTTCTAAGGGTTTTTGGATGGAACTTTGTTGATGGAAAATTGATTTTGAGACAAATAAAAATAATTGTTTGCTCTTAAAATTCAATTTTCTCACCTTTTTCTTTATTTTTTTCAATTAAACTTCTTCAACAATTTGACATTGAACTTTTTTTTTGGTGAAAAATTGATTTTGCAACAAAGAAAATAATTATTTGTTCTTGAAATCCAATTTTTCATTTGATTTTCTAAAAAATTAGTTTTTTACAATTATTTTTCTAAAGATAACAGCTTTAGATTTTTTTTTTCTTCTATTTTTTTTATTCTTGAAACAAAGAAAATAATTATTTGTTCTTGAGAATTTTCGTTTTTCTCTTTTTTTATTCCTGAGAATTTTTAATTTCTTCCATTATTTTTTTTAGCAAATTTTCTTTCTTGGAATAAAATTCTAACTTTTTTTATTTTATTTCTAATTTGTGGATCAAAAACAAGAAAATCAATCACTTTTTTCCCTCCATCGAATTTGAATTTTGAAGGTAAACATTCTAAGCCCGATCTCATAATTTTATTTGTTATTTGTTAATTTTTTTATTGTATTATTTTATTTCTTATTCATAATTATATAATCACCATGTAGATCTATTGTTTATTTACTTATTTCATGTGATCTTAGATATAAATTTAACATTTTTGTTAACATTTTTTATTCTTTTTATTTTACTTGATTGTTCATTCTTCTTTCTATTATTTATCATCATTATTATTATTGTTATTATCATGTTCATGTTTTTATGTATTAATTTATTAATATGTTATTTTATTTGTTTCACCATGTCATTTAATTCATTTGTCATTTGTGATGTATTTTATTTCATTTTATTTTATTCATATTTTTATATGTTTTTTCTTATTGATAATTAATTTAATTACTAACATTAATCTAATTTATGTTCATTTTGATTTCAATACTTATTTTTCTTGCTTGGGCATTGTTGCAAGCAAATTGGGAGATCTAAGAGGCTTGTTTGGCTTGACTTTTTAATTTTCTATCATTTGTTTTATTTTCTTTATTTGGTTTTTTATTTATTTTGCCACGCAATTTCTAGTAAAATTATTTATTTTATGAACGTTTAAAAGAAAATCATAAAAAATATTTTTATTAATAAATTGAGTTTTTTTAATCAAATAGGACTAATCTCCTAGTTTTCCATCCAAATAAATTATCACTTTAAAATTATTTTCTGTAAGTATGCATGCGAGGACCAATGTTCTCATCCTAAATAAATATCCCGTTTTATGTATGATTTACATTTCATGCATTAGGGGTTGCATTTCGTCCCTAGTTTTATTGTAAATTATTGTGCTTTTATTTACTTTATGCTTAATTTACTTTATTTACTACATTCATTATGTGATTGATATTCGCTCTAATTACTGCATTTAATCAAATGAGGAAAGGAATGAAATTTTATCTCTAAAACTCAATCATAACTTTAACCAAGATATGAATAAATGGGAAGTGTAATGGCCGAAAATGTACCCTAGTTGTAATTGGTAAATTGGATTAATTAAGGGTGAAATATGGACTTGATTGCAATAAAAGTAAGGACCTAATTGAAAAGTTAAAGGGAAGTTTAGTGGCTAAGCTGTAGTTTTACTGGATTGGGATAATTGTGGATTAATTAATACTTAAGTGGAGATTAAGTAGATTAATTGAGAGGCAGATTTACTGTAGGTGGAATCTGGGTGGCACTTCATTGTGCTGCCACCACCACCATCTACATTCATATAAATAGAATTGAGGAGAGAGAAAGGGCTGCTACTTGCTTGAAGTTCAACCATTCTCTCTTTCATTAACTTCTGCTTCTTCTTTATTCTTCATCCGTGAGTTTCTTGAGGTTCCAATTGATTTCATGAATTCTGTTATAGTAATCAAGCTAATGACGGGTAGACTAAGTTGTTCCATTTACAAGGTAAGTGGTTAATTACTTGTTCTATCTTCTACTCTTTCTGGTTTTGGTTGATGTGAATTGAGGATTGATGAATTGTGTCCAATTCTGGAAATTGGAATGGTATTTGTAGAGGAAGGAGTAAAGAAATACTAGGGAAAAGCAAAAATCGGAGAAGCAAGTGCTCAATGAATATTAGGAGCATAGGCGACGAGGTTTGGGAACTAACCCTATAAGTTTTGGTATCTTTTGTATTTGTTTGTATAACTTGGTTAAGCATGAATTAAATTAGTAGTAGGGATCCCTGAAGATGTAAATGAATAAATTGATTAGGTTAATAGGCTATGAAACTAATGTTGTGTTCATGACGATTTGAATGCAATATTGAGTTTTATGCATATTGGATGAGATTGGCTTAATGGAAATCAGGCATGTGTTAATTGTTATTGTTGTAAAATGAGTTGGCTTGAATGACAAAAAGGAAATGATCTTTGAGGTCTTGATAGTGATATGAGAATCGAGACAGGGAGCACAGCTATGCTTTGGTATAACACAGCTGTGTTTTGGTGTTTTTGCATAGGTCACGGTGACAACCAAAATGGTATGCAGGAACTCCATTCTACCTGACTGACTTTGGCATGTCACGGTGACAACCAAAATGGTTGTGACCGTGAGGTGTTAAAGTGTGCATTTTGCCCATAAGTGTGTTGTATCTCACGGTGGCAACCAAATTGGTTATGACCATCAGATACCTCATTTTGCATTCTATTTTGGGAGTGCATGGTATGTCACGGTGGCAACCAAACTGGTTGTGACCATGAGGTATCTTAGCTTGCATTCTGTTTTGAACACCTCAGTATGTCACGGTGACAACCAAATTGGTTGTGACCGTGTGGTACCCTATTTTGGCAAGTAATCCTTTTTTGTTTTGGTTTGTTAATGGTGTGGCTTTTAACCAAGCTTGTGGCTATTTTATATGAGCATGATATCAAGGTTATATGAAACAAATATACATGAAAATATGATGTTTAAAGAATGCAAATACTTGTTGTTTAATGATTTAATTACAAGTATCCAAGAGTTATAAGATGTGTAAAAGAATAATGTGGATTTGTTAATGTTTTTTTTTAAATATGCAAAGTGAATCGGTGTTAGTTTATGTATGTGCTATTGGAATTACTAACTGTGAAACCAATAACGGAAGTAATCAACTTTAGCCTGCAAGTCAAGTAGTGGATAGATAGGCATGCCTATAGGGTCAAGTGCTGCTGCCCAATGTGTCCGATTCCTCTGGAATCATAATGCGAAATAAATCCTTGCTGGATTCTTTAATGTGGAATATTGATCTTATTGCGTTACTGTACCTTAGGGTACAAATGTGTATATGTGTATCAACGGATACAATGAAATTATAGTACCTCAGGGGAACCAATGTGATACCCGTTTTTCGCGTCTTTGAACTGTAGGCAAACCTAAACGTAAAAGATAAAGATAATCTTAATGGTTAAGTTGGTGTGTCAATGCTTTGTATTTGATAAATCTATGCAAATCCTATATAAGCTATTCAGTCTTGTGATTAAGTATTATGTATGCTCCAAATAAATGCATGCTCTATTAAAATTTGTATTAGTAACAATGCTATGAATATAATGATATATAAATGTTTTAGACTGGTAGGTCTAAGTATGATCCTAGTATGATACATGTTTAATATTAATGTTATGTTTGAGCCTGTATGTTATATATGTATTCCCCACTAAGCGTTATCACTTAGCACGGGTTCTTTCTGATCCATGTAGGTTTGGACGCGAGGTGATTTTGGAAGGACAAAACTGCGTTAGCAACGGTCAACACTAGAACTACATCTTTATTGTAGGTTTTGGGGTTTAACTATGTGTTTGTACAAGTTATGAAGGATGTTATTTTTGGCAATAGAAAATATGTAAAGCTGTTATAATTAAGTATTGTAAACTTAATGAAGGCCTGTATATATATGTAAGTATGTGAGTATGTTGAATGGCATGGGAACTTATGATATATGATGCATGAGAATGTATACTGATGATGAAATTTTATTATTAGTGTTGTTGGCATGATATAGTGATGGTAAAGCTTGTGTGAGTTTATATATGTAACGACCGTTACTGACTGCTTTAGCGGAGCTAACCTAGTGGCCGGGAATGGGCATTACAGGAAGTCTAGAACTCTCTCTGGTCTTAGGCTCAACGAGTTTAGATGAACCTTTCCAATGTCCTATTGGGAAGGGAATTCCAAAATATCTCTTGTTGCCCAAAATAGGACCAAGTTGCATTGTTTTAGGCCCTGCGAGGTTAGATGAACCTTTCCAATGTTCTATTGGAAAGGTAATTCCAAAATATCTCTGGCTTGCTCAAAATAGATGTATATGCATCTTCTTAGGCTTCACGAGATTAGATGAATCTTTCCAATGTTCTATTGGAAGGAGGATTCCAAAATATCTCTAATTGCCCAAAATAGACACATATGCGCCATCTTAGGTTCAGTGAGGCTAGACGACCTTTCCTAATGTTTCATTGGGTGGACTCCAAAACACCTCCTTATTGCCCAAAATAGACGCCCTTATAATCTTTGCAAATCTTATCAACCTCTCTCGAATACCCTAAAAGCGGGTCTTCGGGGCCACCCGGGGTTCAGCTCGCGTCACAGTGGTGGTCTCAAAATAGGTGGGTTCAAAGCATAGTCCTTGATGGTATCAAAAGCTGTCTGGTAATCACTATTCCACCTGACTGGCTAATTATTTTTGAGAAACTTAAATATCGGCTCACATACCGAAGCTAGCTTAGCAATGAAGCAACTGATGTACTGAAGCTTTTTCAAGAAACTTCTGACTTCTTTCTCCTTTTGAGGCACGGGCATTTCTCTGATTGCTTTGACCTTATCAGGATCCACTTCGATTCCTTTTTGACTCACTATATTTCTCAGCAATTTCCCCGAGGTAAGTCTAAAGACACATTTCTTAGGGTTGAGGCGGAGGTCGTACTTATTGATCATTCGGAAGAAATTTTTAAACCCTCAAAGTGACCTTCCCTAGTAGCGGACTTGATCATCATGTCATCAACATACAATTAAACTTCCTTGTAGATCAAGTCACCTAAAATCTTCGTAACCATCCTTTGATAAGTTGCTCCCACTTTCTTTAACCCGAAGGGAATAACCCTGTATACAAACGTGCCCCACTCAATAATGAAGGCAGTCTTAATCCGATCTACTATCTTATTGAGGATCTGAGTGTATCCGACATGCCCGTCCAGGAAGCTATACATCATGCAAGCGGCTGCACTATCTGCTAGTACATTGATAGGATGTAAGGGAAAGTTTTCCTTCGGGTAAGCCTTATTTAGATCCTGATAGGGACTACATTGGCCAACCATGTTGGGTATTGAACCTCCCTTAGAAATTTGGCCTCAATCTGCTTATGCACCTCCTCCTTCACCTTATATGCCCATTCCGGCCTAAGCCTCCTAAGCTTTTACTTGATTGGTCTACATTCTGGGTAAGTCGGGACGGCATGCTCAACAACCTCTTTGTCAATCCCCGACATGTCTTCATAGGTCTAGGCAAAGACTTTTTCATACTTTTTCAGTATTTTCTCAAATTACACTCTCTCTTCAGGAGTTATGTGGGACGCTATCAAGATTTCCCTTGTTTTCCAAGGTCCCAAGATTAAACATAGTCGTATTAGTTGAATTAATGTCAAAAATGAATGCATCATGTTCGTGATCATGCGAAATGAAATCATTAGAGACATCACACAAGTAAGTAAAGTCATTCATATTATTCATAAAACTGGAATTACAAACATTATCACTATTAAAAAGTTCTGGAATAAAAAGAGAATCTAAATAGTTATCATCTTCATTTCCTGCCGACGCAGATGTTGCAGCCGACAGTGCACTATTGTCTTCTCCTAGAGGAGGTTTAACTCCTACCTCAGAAATCTTCAAGTCCTGGATCTTCAAGTTTGCCTCTGAAGCTTCAATCTCACCTTTCTCCTTTCCCTACAACTTGATGGCCAGAAGCTTCTCAATGATGATCTCTTCTAGCTCAGGCTTGTCCCAAATGTCACACTGGGTCATGACTTCTTCATAGCAAAAGCCTTATGCATATCTGATAACTCCAACTTCCTAATCGAAAACATCATTAAAGATCTCAAATCTCGGTATGATCCTACCATCGACCCACTGAAGTTTGGCCTCTCCAGCATAAGCACAAATGGAGGATGCAGGCATGAAACTCTCCAAGATATGAGGAATACCTTCTGACTTCTTCTTCCCTTGCCATTTCCACTTCCATAGCACAAACCCTTTCGGTCCTTCTCACCTCTAGTGGTGATAACAGACTGCTGGCCCTGAGAGTTTCTGCCTAAACTGGCTCCTGGAAGAAAGTTCATCTTCTTCATCATACTCAGTACTTGGGGGCTATCCACTGAGTTCCCCTCTTCCCCTATCACAGATACATGGAAACCATTAAACGGCTGATTAACGATTTCTAAGGTAGAGACTTGGTTTTCCCTTGCAACTAGAACTCTTTCTCATATTCTACTATAGATATGGCTCTTTTGCCTCAGATTCAAAAATTGCTTCTAATTAGCTTCCCGATACGCCTTAGTAATATACTTGTTCTGGAACTCCTGCACGAACAATTCCCAAGTAATAGTGTTCAGAAGCATCGGATGACTTAACACTAATTTCCACCAGTCGTAGGCAGGTCCTTGAAGCAACGATACAACACATTCAACCTTCTATTCAAGAGGGCATCTAATCTCCTCCAACACCCTCTAAACCTTCTCAATCCAATACTCAGCCTTAACTGATTAATTCAAACTAATTCAATAGAACTCCTTTGCCCTATGCTTCCTCAAAGATTCCAATGGAGCCTTCAGTGCTGTCATTCGGTCAAGCATCCTCGCCATGTCTTGTGACACTTTAAGTAAAACTTCCAGAGGAACCATGTGTAACACCCCTTAACAACCTATAGAGATTTACTATAGTGACTATGGAGTGTTACAACACAAACACATGCGCATAAAACAATATTCCTTGCAAAGTTCGGGTTAAATAAATTTCTTTCCTCAATAAAACTAGATTACAAATCGTGAATCCATGCATTGCATTACAAAACACATAGTTTTTCTTTATTATTTACTTTACAAAATACAAATTTCTTAATACAAAACTTAATCTCCTTACACAATATCAACTATAGTTACACATCCTATAGTATTACAAATTATACCACAATTATAATGGTTTCTAATGTGTTGGCCGTTGGCCAAGCAGGACTGTCTTCCCAAAACACCATCTTCAGACACCTGCATGGATTAAACATCCATGCTAAGCGATAATGCTTAGTGGGGAATAGAATACAATATAGAATAACATAATGTTCAAGTATACTCATAAAGCATGTTATAAACACAAAAAGGTTCATGATATCTATCATACTTCGTTCTTACTATTTATAGGCCAACACGTTGGATAATCTCATTATAATTCACACTATCACTTATTCTTTACATGCTCATCACATTCTTATCCAAATGTATATACACAAGATCATAATTTCTTAATTATTAATATAAAGATATTTCATCGCAATAATAAAAGAATCAAGAAATTTCCATATTTTAGAATCATCAATTGCACATATATACAGTTGATCCAGGTACATATCATACTATGTCAATCACCTTTTTGTTACACCATCTCATGGCTTTCACATGCTCATTACAATCATACACAATAGTTTATCACATAATTTTAAATCACTCACTTAGTTCATAAATTTATTTTAACCTTGCCTGTAACTCAAAGATGCGGATAATAGGTATCGCATTGGTACTCGAAGGTACAGTAACACATTGTATTCGTAGATACTCACATTCGCATTGGTACCCTAAGGTATAGAAATATCAACATTATCAATAATTTCGCATTGAAAAATCGAGTAAGGATTCAAATTGCATTGTGATTCTAGAGGAATCGGACGCATTGGGCTGCAGTACTTAGACCATATAGGCATGCCTATCTATCCACTACTTGACTCGCAGGCTACATATTATTAAGTCTGGTTATTTTCATTGCTATAGTGAGTATAGCATTATAGTATGATTCAATTATACCTCAACATATTGTTCATAAACAATGTAGTTCACATCACAATTCCTTCATCATGTCATAGGCATGAAATCATATGCATATATAAATATACCAACATAAATCTCATGTATGTTTAATCATAATCACATGTCTATCATAAGATTCAAATCATACACATGCTAATCACCATTTAATAGCTGAAGCGGCACTAAATAAAGTTTAAAACAAAAACAAGTTCAAAAGGAACAAAAAAGGACGGAAATAAAAAACTTTCAAATTTCAGGATAGAGGGCAATTACATGGCGGTATGACAAGAACCTACCCCCGTGTAGGACATCCTACATGGTGGTAAGGAAAAACCATACCGCCGTGAAGCATGCCATACACAAAACCCTTAAAAATAGAATGCATTTAATTAGGCATACATACTCACCTGATTGCCACACTATTGGTCTCCGTATAAATAAGAATTCATAAGTTCAAAACATTAAATCACATTTATCATTATCATATATATAATTACTCATATGTCCACATGAACCAATATAATATCATTAAATATCTTACATAATATTACATTCTAGTAACATCTATACCAATTCACGCATCATCTAATAGTGTTAGGCAAATGCTTCAATCACACATTCATTGAACATATAGACATACTCTCACACATCTCATTCACTCCAATCATACCCATAGTTTCCTCATAAACAATCCAACCTTAGTACACACCTACATATGGTTCATATTCTCATTAATCAAACTCATTCCACTTGCTATCATTCACATGTATATAACTTAACCTCAACTCATAAATTATGCATACTTATTCATACAACACATGCTCATTTAGATTAAGGCATCATAATCCTCAAATGTCATTTAACTTGACTAAATTCTATTTCATGTAACAATACATTATTAGTACATTAGTTTACTACTAATCTTAATCATATTCATGTGTATTTTCCCAGTGATAACTATTCTTATAATCATTTGATAATCCTAAACATGTATTGGATAGACCCCGGAATGTTTCAGTGTAATACAGGTTCAATTCGGGAAGGAAAAAGTACGTTTTAGGCTGAAAGATGAGGTCACACGGTGATAAGACATTCTTTACCACCACGTGGGATACTAAAAATGGGTTTTTAAGAGGCAAAATGCTTTTACACGGCGGTGAGAAATTCCTTACCGCCGTGTAAACCTATTCTGCCTCAAAGCATGAGGCAGATTCTAGACAGACTTCAGGTCCAAACTTGTACTGTATTTTTCACATAGTTAGAGACATTTTCAGGCAAAATATCCTCTAGACAATTGTTTCCTAGGATATCAAGTTTCAAATGGGACAAGTTTCAGGGCATTTCGACATCTAAATCATCATATATTACATAACCAACATATATTGTTCTGATGAACCCGCTAGAATAGGGACACCTATGTTTTGGCCACTTTTTGGGACATTTAGAACCAGAATTAGCTCAACCATATTTCTAATACATTTTTAGCTGTGGATCTTAGGTTGCAGCTTCATTTTGAAGCAACCAATTATGTGTATTAAAACTCGATATATGGGTAAAACAGTCACTAAAGTTCAAGGGAGACCTACACAGAACCTACCCTACAAGCACATTTTTTTCCTACTTCGTACACATGACTTCTAAAACCAACTTTAATGGAATTTTTATCCAACATGCTCTACTAAAAATTTATTCATCTATGTGCTAGCTTCCAATTGACCCAACCTAGATAACATTTAGACTCAAATTCAAGGAGTTATGGTCAAGGAAACATGACTTGTCCCCAAGACCCTCCTACAGAACTCTAGTTACACTTTGAGCATAGTTTTGAAGACCTTAAAGGCCTCAAACACCAACACTATGTCAACAACATTTGAAGGCATGAAAATGATAATTTCATACCAATAGGTCTCATTCACATCAGACTTGAGCAAAACACACCTAATGACCATGACAATTCAAATAGGTCCAATAAACCTCAAACCAGATTTTACACTTCTAGTTCATTAGCGTTAACTAACCTATTTAGCACCTTATTTTCTTCATATTCAAACTACACATTCTTAACTCAATTATGCATACCATGGCACACACAAAGCAATTAGTTCCCAAACCTCTTCTCCTTTGCTCCAAATGCTCACTTTTTATAAGGTTTTCCAACTTTCTTTACCCTTAGCTTGTTGGATTCTACCACTATAACAATAATCTCAAATCCAGAAATGAAAACAAGGGTTCAATACCAATTCAATCTCAATTTCAGAAGTGAGAAGGAGGAGAAGAAGATGAAGAACTAGAGTTGCTTACCTTGCACAAGAACACAATTCAACTGTAATCAACCCATGGAAATCTACTCAAAGAAATTTGATGAACTTAAGCTACACATGCAGAAATAGAATGGAAGAAGAAGAAGAAGAGAATGGAACTTCAATAGAGCCGTAGAAATGAGAACACAAGTGACAAATTCTGCATTCTCCACTCACAATCGTTCTTTATATATGCATGTAGTTTAATAAGGTGGCAAACCCACAACTCAACACCTGGATTTCCACCACTTCATCCTTGATTCAATTAACTTTAATTAAACCCAATTGTCACTTAATCCATCTTACTTAAACTTAATCATGCCCACTTACTTTTCAGCCACAAAACTTATTTATTATTTACAATTAGGTCCACATTTTTCGCTGCTTTTAGGTCCAACTTTAATAATCTCAGTTCACACTTACCTCGATTACCCCAATTAGGTCACATTCCTACTAGGGTACAAATCAGGCCATTACAACATGGGCACATCACGCCCCAGACAAGCTGGTGCAGACTGACCAGACTCAAACACTTCAACATTTTGGGGATTCATGCTTTTTGCGGTCTCTTCTCTGGTGTCATAAGAAAGATCCATCGATCTGATACATAAACAAGGACGTTCGCATTAGGTCAACACATCTATACGCATCCTAATCTATACTATGCCCAGAAACAACTAAACCTAGGCTCTGATACCACAACTTGTAATACCCCATTCCCATCCATTCACACAACTTCGCTGCGGCAGTTGAGAATGGCTGTAATAACACACACATCACATGCACATCTCATACAATTACATTAACATACACAATTCTATACCAATTAATTTCATTCACATGCAGTGGAAGACATTCACTACGCATTCTTAATATTATACTATCATATTAGATTACATCATGTATACCAAAGTTATGCTATAATTCTTACATGCCCAAAAGTTATTAGTTACATATTCATAATACAAAACACAAAAACCTACACTAAGCAAAGATGTCCTAGTGTGTTGACAAACTATACTGCGGGAACATCCTTCGATCACTTTGCCACACACCTACACGAATTGAAAACCCGTGCTAAGCAATAACGCTTAGCGAGGAACAATAACAATATACACATACATATATATACATATTTAGATTACAAGCATATGATAAAGAATATCAAATATAATCCCCATATCCATGCTTCATTTCTAACATGCTTTGCATTCATATTATTAAGCACACTACCATTACTCATGAGATATATTAGAAAATCATATTCAATAGACATATTATAATTTCATATCAATTTATAATGCATTGCATTCACAATATCATATCGCATAGTAATCACTTTGCATATTATAGTTTGTTTCATTATTTAAGCCTTGCCTGCAATTCAAAGATGTGGATAACGGGGTATCACATCAGTATTCGAGAGTACAACAATCACATTTGTATTCGAAGATACTTACTTTCGCATTAGTACACATAGGTACAGAAATATTCAATAATAGATATTAAATACAATTTAAGAATCTAGGAAGGATTCATTACATATTGGGATTCTAGAGGAATCAGACACTTTGGTTGTAGCACTAGGACCCCATAGGCATACCTGTCTATCCACTACTTGACTTGCAGGCTAAATTATTAATCCGATTATTATTCTCATTATCATAGAGAACAACATCAGTAAAATAGCATCCCGATAAGCATCACCACATCACTTATTTACACAATGGCTTACCTTACAATTCACCTATCATTGCATAATTATGCATATACATATATATTTATATGTAAATGTAATCGCATGATATCCACAATAATAACTTTCATACACATATTCATTTATCAATCAAATGTATTAATTAACAAGAATGAAGTAAATTAGAGATTCTTTGCAACAACCAGAAGTGTCGCGCTCGTGACCCTTGTTGCTCTCGCGCCGCGACAAAACCTAGCCTTTGCGTCTGTCACGCTCACGCAAAGGTTCGTGTAAGCGATAGAAGCCAAACTCACAATTTCAGCCCAAATTGAGCGTTCTGTCGTGCTCGCGATAGAACTGAATTTTTTGTTCAATTACTCCACACTTCCCACCTTATGATCATGCATTCTACCCCAAACACACTTATGACCTTTAAAACCCAACATAACATAAATATCTATCTTCATGGCCTTCTAAACACTTATTTATCTACAAGTTAAGGGTACAACCACGCAATTCTTATTATCTTTGATCACAAATTTAAGGAGTTGTGGCCAAGGAAACAACACATGCTCCAAAAGCCCTCCTACAATCTTAAACCAACTTAGGCACAAATATTGAAGACCATAGAGCCCCCAATTCAGAATGGCTAATACTAGCACATTATAGACCCATTCTTAAGAACCAAATCCCTTAGTTTCATTCTATTTAAAGTTGTACAATTGAAGCTATAGATTAAACAAACCTATAAGGACATTTACCCTACACATCCAGCTTTTAGCCTCTCAAATTAGTCAAGCTTGAAATCCATTTAACTATCAATATACAAAACTCTAAACACACATAAGACTTCTCAATGAACATACCCTTAATCCGACATGTTCAAAATTTTCATTATTCCACAATTATACAATTTGCATATTAGCACCATAAATTACTTAAAACAAAACAACATGCTTAATTTCAATTTCATGGCCATAAATAACACATCAATTCATCACTTCTATTCCATTAACAAAAGCACATAATTACTCATTTTCTATATTCGTCAATCATATAAATCAATCATACAACAAAATATACAAGCACATTAAAATGACATATGAAATAGTATTCCCAACCTCCTCTCCTAAGCTCCTCTCAAGGTCACTTTGTACTTGGATCACCAATCTTTGCCTTTCCTTTGTCCTTCTTTTGATCAACCACTACATCAAATATCCATTTCCAGATTTGAACTAAGAATTAAATTCCACAATAACTTAGAATCAAGAAGGAGGAGAAGAAAAACAACTAACACTAATCACTTACCTTGACAACTTATAAAATCAGCACAATCCAAAGCACCAATTGAGCAGCAACAGAAATTATGAGGATCAAACTAAAAGAATGGCTCATGAAGGAGGAAGAGAATAAGAAGTAGAAGATCAATTTTTTGAGAGAAAGAGGACACCGAAATTCATATGCAAAAGGAGTGGAGTTTCTCTCTCCTCTAAGGTTTATATTGCATGTTCAAAGATGAGGTCGCACAACCTATGAAGGACACCCATATTGTCACACCCCAAAATAGCCCTGGTCGGATTGTGCATGTTAAGTCGGGATCGGAAGGGTATTTCAGTAAATCGTGTTTGAGAATTTGGAGTGCTAAGGACCTAATTGATAAGATAATTAAGTTGGTAAAGAAAGAAATGTGTAAGTGAGTGAAGTGTAATTTGTTTAAGGACTAAAGAGCATTTAGACAAGATATTTATTAAGGCAATGTTTGGGTATGACTCTAGTATTGTGCCATGGTTTGAAATGCTAAGTGGAGTTTGGGGTCCAATAAGATGTTGCCAAGTGGACTGTTAGGTGGGCAGTGAATGGGGAAAAGAAGAAAAGAAAGTGGAAGAGAGAGAGGGAACACAGATTTCATTCCCGTCCCCCTCCTCTCACGCTTTCCCTTCTTCTTCTCTTCTCCCTTCCTTGCTTTTCCTTTCTTTCTCTATTGGCTTGGATTTGTGTGGCTTGGGTTGTGCTTTGCTTTGAAGAGGTAAGTTGGACTTACGTTTTGTTCTTCTTCATCATCTTCTTCTCCTGGTTTTGGTTTTGTTTGAGTTAGGGTTTGAGGAATAATTGTGGGTTTTGTTTGTGCAAGCTTGGGACTGTAAGAAGAAGCAAAGTAAAGGCAAGGATTGAGGAGTGAAGCTGGAAGCTGTGTTTTTGGAACGTGATTTTGAGGTTTGGGAGCTCTGTGTTCTTTATTTTGGTTTTGGGTTTTTGTCTCTGCCCCATTTTCTTCTTGGATTATGAATGGTTTTTGGTGTTTGATTTCCAGTAATTGAATGATTGAGATGAGTTATGCAAGTCGTATTTTGGGTACTGTGTTTGCATGCATGACTTTGAATCAAAGTATAGATTGATACATTTGGAACTTACTGTAATGGTATTTGGAACTTACTGTAATTATTTTTAGGGTTTATGTTCTTAATGGGATTAACTATGTTATGCATGGTTTTGATTGTTGATTTAAGTTGCAATTATCTTGTTTATGCTGTTTGGGACATCAATTGAAAGGTAAGATGAGTTCTGGAGGTGTTTGAATTAGATTGAAAATAGTTTCTATCGAGTTCTTTGATTTTCTGGAAAAGGGATGGAAATCTGCAGGTTTGCGATTTCGGGAAAGAAGAAGAGGGCAAGAGAAGTAGCTCACGTTACGTGAGCAAGGCTCACGACGTGAGCAGATTGCTCACGTTACGTGAGCAATGCTCACGACGTGAGCAGATTGCTCACGAGGCGTGAGCTATGCTCGCGCGACGTGAGCAACCCTCACGTTCTGTTTTGCTTCTGTTTTTCCTTCCCAAGTGTCCAGTTTTTATAAAATGGTTTTCAAAAGCTTTTCAGGGTATTTTTCCTCTACTGTGTTTTATATTATCTTGATGACATGACTGAGTATTCTAATTTATTTGGTATTAATAATATGTTATCTATGACAAGTTATATGTGGTATTTTGGAATAAGTTGTGGATTACAATGATCCTGTTAAATGACTGTGGGATTTTAACAGTATGGCTTGGACTGTAATATGTTTATTATTGTGATATGTATTGCACGTCATATTTTGAATGTGAAGGATTTATAAAGGTTAACTTTCTGACTGTTAATTCTCAAACATGTTCTGTCTTAATGTGAATTATGTTATGCATATCTTTAGTCTGCTTCTTCTTTAAGAATAATTTGCCATGCTTAAGATTATGTAATCACTTTCCCCGATTTAGATGATGCGTCTTTGGTCATTAGCATAATATGTTTCCACATGTGTTCCTGATATGCTTTAGTAAATTAAGTAGGGATAAATTACGATTGATTGACCTATTGCATGTTTCCGAATATGACTTGAATGAGGTATGATTGATATTATGCTATGCTATATTTATTTGAATAATATGGTTAATGTCTGAATGCATGATTATGCTTTAGCCTGGGAATTCAAAGTGTTATGTTTAAATGTAATTTGGACTATGCATGATTTATACTTAGTATCCTCACCTAAACGCATGTTTAGGATTATGTTTTGATAATCATTGGCATGGTAGTGTTTCTTTACCTGATTCTTGGCATGCTTTAGAATATTGTTTAATGTTAAAGTGTAAGGACTGTAATATGTTTTGCAATGGGGATGTATGAGATATGACCAACCTTATGAGCATATGTATATGGCTATTGTACTTTGATTTATGCATGATGTATATGTTTATATATATTTATGCATTGTGCGATTCGTAATGTGAATGATTTATGCATGACCTGCGAGAGTCAGTCTAGTGGATAGTTAGGCATGCCTAATAGAGTCTTTCAGTAGCTGCAGCGCCCTTTGAACGTATTGGACCCTGATCAGGTCCCCCGTATGGTTCCTCGCGAACCCCCCTTCAGTGCGGATCCTCGTGGTCCTTTTTAATGAATTTGGATCGGGTTAAGATCCCCCATCAGTAAAATGCTTTTGTGACAAAATAAAGTGGTTTTCGATTTGTACCCGTAAGGTACTAATCAGTTCAGTACACTCGTTATCCACTATTGTGAGTCAGCAGGTGCTTTTCTGGGTTGTATTACTTTGAAATAGCTATCAGAATGTGATATCCGATTGATTGTGATAAGGATTTCTGGAATCAGTTTATGTGTATATGAATGTGATCATGGGCTTCTGAATGTATGTCTGTTTTAAACAAGCATGACTTTATATCTAACATGATTATCCGTACTCGTCATGTGATTTGTTATAAGTTTCTGAATGCTTTGATTATGATGCGACTAGAGAATGAATGTATGTGACTTAAACATGTTTTGTTAATATATTAGTTGTGAACCGAAGCAGCTGTGATGGTAAGTATGTGATGATTACTGTACTCTCTGCATGATGATGATATGAATGTAATACTAAGTGATTATGCCTTCAGTCTCCGTTATCAGAATGTTTCTGCATGATGCTTAATATATTAGAGTTGCGCAGCGGTATTGTGATGCTCTAAACGTTATCTTCTGGATATTTGACTAGTGTTTGTGTTAACATGTTTAGGTATGTTAATTAACTGGCATGCTTAACATGATGGTTTGATTATCAGTTCATGCATGGGTACTTTGTTATGTCTATTGCATGTGTATAGCTCTTGTGACTCCGCACGGTAAGATGTTGTTATTTGATACCCATGTAGGTTTATGCATGAGTTATAGTATGTAGTTCGGCATGATGATATTTGTATCGTATATTGTATGATGTCTGTATTGGTATATCCTGGACATGAGTTTATGGTCTGTTTGTGAGTTATCGATTGAATGCTTTTATTGTGCAGCCTGATTAGTGATATGTTTTGAATATCTGCATTTGTCATTTGAATGTGTTTTGCCTTGACGACCATTGTGAATGGCCGTCCATATTCTTGTGTGTTCTCCCCACTAAGCGTTATCGCTTAGCACGGATTTCCTTTCCGTGCAGGTGGCAGGTTTGGTTCTGTTCGAGTCGCGCTTCTGCAAGGTCGGCCACGTAGGAGTTAGAAGTTCTGTATTTTGTTCAGCTTCTGTATTTCAGCTTTTGTATTCGGTAGTATTGTATATGTAATTATTATGTTTCGATCTTGAGTTTTCTTTTGGGAATGTAATAGTTAGTATGTCTTTATGTTTAGTTATTCCTTTGTTTTATTATTTCACTTATGCTTCCGTTGAATGGTCATTATGTATGCTTCTGTGTATGCTTTTGCTTAGTGTCTGTGTGTGCATAAGTGATTGCATGATCTGTCCGTGCCTGCAGGTAAGGTAAGTTTTTAATTAATCCGTATTTCTGTATGCATGTTAAGTATGACTGTGTGCTTCCGCATTGTGCATGTGTATATCTGTATATGTGAGCGTCGTGTAGCGCATCCGTCGGCGTCCTTCCAACGGGGACGACGATGGGGGTGTTACAGTTAGTGGTATCAGAGCCCAGGTTTGAAGGTTCTGGGTATGTTGTTTGTTTTGTGTTGAGTCTTTGCATGAGAGTCGGTTTTGTGTCGTGGCCTAATGCAGATGCGTCTTGTTTTGTGTCATGTCTAGATGGAGTTTGATCCTAGTGAGAATGCGGGCGAGACAACAGAAAGTGTGAACCGAGTTAATGCTGATCAGGATGTTTCAGAGCATCTTCCAGTTGAAGATTCTGGTCGTGTTTCTGATGATAGGGCTTTAGTGCAAGGATTGATTCGGATTTTGGATAGATTGACTACTCCTCGTGCTTCTCAAGATTTTGTTCAGCATGTTCCTCAGAAGAGAAAAAGATCGGTTAGTGAAGTGTCAGCAGGGAAGAGGGTTCGAGAACCTTCAGCGTGTCAACAATTTCAGAAGCAACATGGGAATAAGTGTAAGAAATGGGTACCGTCAGTATGTCAGCACTGCCAGAAGCGACATCGTGGTCCATGTCGTAAGCTTTCAGGTGCTTGTTTCAGGTGTGGCAGTATGGAACACCGGATTGCCGATTGTCCTAAGAAGATGAGTGAGAGTCTAGCTGGGCAAGCTAGAAAGGATGTGGAGGATTTGCTCAGATCTTCTCGAGTGTCTTCAGAGTTTGTAGCATCTAGCAAGGATTCGAAGGAGACCGCAGGTTCTTCTGGTAAGTTATATTGCAAGCTTTTGTTTAAGTAAGTTTTGTTTGTTTGGGTTGTGTGGATGTAAGTGTTTCACTGTGAATTTCGAGGACGAAATTCTTTTAGGAGGGAAGAGTTGTCACACCCCAAAATAGCCCTGGTCGGATTGTGCATGTTAAGTCGGGATCGGAAGGGTATTTCAGTAAATCGTGTTTGAGAATTTGGAGTGCTAAGGACCTAATTGATAAGATAATTAAGTTGGTAAAGAAAGAAATGTGTAAGTGAGTGAAGTGTAATTTGTTTAAGGACTAAAGAGCATTTAGACAAGATATTTATTAAGGCAATGTTTGGGTATGACTCTAGTATTGTGCCATGGTTTGAAATGCTAAGTGGAGTTTGGGGTCCAATAAGATGTTGCCAAGTGGACTGTTAGGTGGGCAGTGAATGGGGAAAAGAAGAAAAGAAAGTGGAAGAGAGAGAGGGAACACAGATTTCATTCCCGTCCCCCTCCTCTCACGCTTTCCCTTCTTCTTCTCTTCTCCCTTCCTTGCTTTTCCTTTCTTTCTCTATTGGCTTGGATTTGTGTGGCTTGGGTTGTGCTTTGCTTTGAAGAGGTAAGTTGGATTTACGTTCTGTTCTTCTTCTTCATCTTCTTCTCCTGGTTTTGGTTTTGTTTGAGTTAGGGTTTGAGGAATAATTGTGGGTTTTGTTTGTGCAAGCTTGGGACTGTAAGAAGAAGCAAAGTAAAGGCAAGGATTGAGGAGTGAAGCTGGAAGCTGTGTTTTTGGAACGTGATTTTGAGGTTTGGGAGCTCTGTGTTCTTTATTTTGGTTTTGGGTTTTTGTCTCGCCCCATTTTCTTCTTGGATTATGAATGGTTTTTGGTGTTTGATTTCCAGTAATTGAATGATTGAGATGAGTTATGCAAGTCGTATTTTGGGTACTGTGTTTGCATGCATGACTTTGAATCAAAGTATAGATTGATACATTTGGAACTTACTGTAATGGTATTTGGAACTTACTGTAATTGTTTTTAGGGTTTATGTTCTTAATGGGATTAACTATGTTATGCATGGTTTTGATTGTTGATTTAAGTTGCAATTATCTTGTTTATGCTGTTTGGGACATCAATTGAAAGGTAAGATGAGTTCTGGAGGTGTTTGAATTAGATTGAAAATAGTTTTTATCGAGTTCTTTGATTTTCTGGAAAAGGGATGGAAATCTGCAGGTTTGCGATTTCGGGAAAGAAGAAGAGGGCAAGAGAAGTAGCTCACGTTACGTGAGCAAGGCTCACGACGTGAGCAGATTGCTCACGTTACATGAGCAATGCTCAAGACGTGAGCAATGCTCACAACGTGAGCATAGCTCACGTTACGTGAGCAATGCTCACGACGTGAGCAGATTGCTCACGAGGCGTGAGCTATGCTCGCGCGACGTGAGCAACCCTCACGTTCTGTTTTGCTTTTGTTTTTCCTTCCCAAGTGTCCAGTTTTTATAAAATGGTTTTCAAAAGCTTTTCAGGGTATTTTTCCTCTACTGTGTTTTATATTATCTTGATGACATGACTGAGTATTCTAATTTATTTGGTATTAATAATATGTTATCTATGACAAGTTATATGTGGTATTTTGGAATAAGTTGTGGATTACAATGATCCTATTAAATGACTGTGGGATTTTAACAGTATGGCTTGGACTGTAATATGTTTATTATTGTGATATGTATTGCACGTCATATTTTGAATGCGAAGGATTTATAAAGGTTAACTTTCTGACTGTTAATTCTCAAACATGTTCTGTCTTAATGTGAATTATGTTATGCATATCTTTAGTCTGCTTCTTCTTTAAGAATAATTTGCCATGCTTAAGATTATGTAATCACTTTCCCCGATTTAGATGATGCGTCTTTGGTCATTAGCATAATATGTTTCCACATGTGTTCCTGATATGCTTTAGTAAATTAAGTAGGGATAAATTACGATTGATTGACCTATTGCATGTTTCCGAATATGACTTGAATGAGGTATGATTGATATTATGCTATGCTATATTTATTTGAATAATATGGTTAATGTCTGAATGCATGATTATGCTTTAGCCTGGGAATTCAAAGTGTTATGTTTAAATGTAATTTGGACTATGCATGATTTATACTTAGTATCCTCACCTAAACGCATGTTTAGGATTATGTTTTGATAATCATTGGCATGGTAGTGTTTCTTTACCTGATTCTTGGCATGCTTTAGAATATTGTTTAATGTTAAAGTGTAAGGACTGTAATATGTTTTGCAATGGGGATGTATGAGATATGACCAACCTTATGAGCATATGTATATGGCTATTGTACTTTGATTTATGCATGATGTATATGTTTATATATATTTATGCATTGTGCGATTCGTAATGTGAATGATTTATGCATGACCTGCGAGAGTCAGTCTAGTGGATAGTTAGGCATGCCTAATAGAGTCTTTCAGTAGCTGCAGCGCCCTTTGAACGTATTGGACCCTGATCAGGTCCCCCGTATGGTTCCTCGCGAACCCCCCTTCAGTGCGGATCCTCGTGGTCCTTTTTAATGAATTTGGATCGGGTTAAGATCCCCCATCAGTAAAATGCTTTTGTGACAAAATAAAGTGGTTTTCGATTTGTACCCGTAAGGTACTAATCAGTTCAGTACACTCGTTATCCACTATTGTGAGTCAGCAGGTGCTTTTCTGGGTTGTATTACTTTGAAATAGCTATCAGAATGTGATATCCGATTGATTGTGATAAGGATTTCTGGAATCAGTTTATGTGTATATGAATGTGATCATGGGCTTCTGAATGTATGTCTGTTTTAAACAAGCATGACTTTATATCTAACATGATTATCCGTACTCGTCATGTGATTTGTTATAAGTTTCTGAATGCTTTGATTATGATGCGACTAGAGAATGAATGTATGTGACTTAAACATGTTTTGTTAATATATTAGTTGTGAACCGAAGCAGCTGTGATGGTAAGTATGTGATGATTACTGTACTCTCTGCATGATGATGATATGAATGTAATACTAAGTGATTATGCCTTCAGTCTCCGTTATCAGAATGTTTCTGCATGATGCTTAATATATTAGAGTTGCGCAGCGGTATTGTGATGCTCTAAACGTTATCTTCTGGATATTTGACTAGTGTTTGTGTTAACATGTTTAGGTATGTTAATTAACTGGCATGCTTAACATGATGGTTTGATTATCAGTTCATGCATGGGTACTTTGTTATGTCTATTGCATGTGTATAGCTCTTGTGACTCCGCACGGTAAGATGTTGTTATTTGATACCCATCTAGGTTTATGCATGAGTTATAGTATGTAGTTCGGCATGATGATATTTGTATCGTATATTGTATGATGTCTGTATTGGTATATCCTGGACATGAGTTTATGGTCTGTTTGTGAGTTATCGATTGAATGCTTTTATTGTGCAGCCTGATTAGTGATATGTTTTGAATATCTGCATTTGTCATTTGAATGTGTTTTGCCTTGACGACCATTGTGAATGGCCGTCCATATTCTTGTGTGTTCTCCCCACTAAGCGTTATCGCTTAGCACGGATTTCCTTTCCGTGCAGGTGGCAGGTTTGGTTATGTTCGAGTCGCGCTTCTGCAAGGTCGGCCACGTAGGAGTTAGAAGTTCTGTATTTTGTTCAGCTTCTGTATTTCAGCTTTTGTATTCGGTAGTATTGTATATGTAATTATTATGTTTCGATCTTGAGTTTTCTTTTGGGAATGTAATAGTTAGTATGTCTTTATGTTTAGTTATTCCTTTGTTTTATTATTTCACTTATGCTTCCGTTGAATGGTCATTATGTATGCTTCTGTGTATGCTTTTGCTTAGTGTCTGTGTGTGCATAAGTGATTGCATGATCTGTCCGTGCCTGCAGGTAAGGTAAGTTTTTAATTAATCCGTATTTCTGTATGCATGTTAAGTATGACTGTGTGCTTCCGCATTGTGCATGTGTATATCTGTATATGTGAGCGTCGTGTAGCGCGTCCGTCGGCGTCCTTCCAACGGGGACGGCGATGGGGGTGTTACACATATTTCCACTACTACAACCAAAAATTTGCTTTGTTAACTTAAACACCATTAACCAATAATTAAACATCCACTAACTTAATCATGCACATTTACAATATGGCCACCAAAACTTATTTGTTAAGCAATCAAGCCCTTAATTTAATTACACTAAATTCCAGAATTTAGCAAACTTTAATTTAAATATACCCAATTACCCCAATTAGACCAATATTACTACTAGAGTATAATTCAGGCTGTTACAGAGCTAGTTGACCTGCCTGCCCCTTGATTGCTATAAACCTTCCTAGCATAGGCTTCATTGCTCGCCCTCTTGGCCATGAATTCATTCTCGGCCTCTATGGAGATATCCTTTAAGGATTCCCAATCCTTGAGACCTTTCATCTTTAGTCCCTTTTTCAGGTATGGACTTGCATTTCGAATAAACAATTGAATCTGCTCTGAAGTATCGGGCAAATGCTTCATCTCCATAACTCTATTTTGCCACCTAGTGAGATACTCATGGAATGACTCTCCTGATCTCTGCTGTAACAGCTTTAGGTCCTTCAAGGTGACCTCCATTCGAGTACTACAATCATACTGCTTGAGGAACTCCTCAGTCAGCAGATCCCAATCCTCTTTGGACCTTCTGCCTAACCCATGATACCAATCTACTGCGGCCCCCGTAAGCCTCAGGCAGAAAAACTCTATCTTCTGCTTCCTGGACAAGGTGGTACCCTTTATGACCAGAGACTACTGTTTAATGTGCGCCGTTGGATCAGAAGTCCCATCAAACTTAGGAAGATGAGGCATCTTAAAATTTTGGGGCACTAGGCCATCCCCATCTAACTCTCTATCCTCAGGGTTCATCCCCTTACCTACTATTAGCATATGGGTCATGGCCTTAAACCTCTTTTCTATCTTTTTCCACATCGCCTCCTCGACTTTAGGCATCTTGCCCTTTACTAAGACCAGGTCCTCTTTAAAGAAATCATCGTCAAGATCTAAAACCATTTTAGGATCAGGTGCACCCCTGGGCTTAGCTACTGGTGGGCATAAAATCTCTAGAGGATCCTCTCTAATCGGATCTTGCCTCTCTTGTCCTACTGCAGGAGCAATTGGCGGCTGCCCAGTTGGCTGTGTCATTACAGTTGTCAAATTCCTCATCATAGTCATCATCTTATTTTCAAATTCCTCCAGTCTCTTACCCACTTCCTCAGCAATCAATGCACGGGTCGCATTAGACTCTCTCGAAGGATCAGCCATACTAAGTTCTGCTAAAAAGTCTGAAGATAGAGTCTCACTACCCTCTGAAAGTGAATCCGAACCCCAAACTGATACCCTTCCTGACAACTCAAAGATAGGATTTTTGATCAACCGTCCACTAGGATTCCTAAACAACTCGGATGAATCTATGATGGCTACATAGCTCACCTTATCAGAATGATGCATGAATGATGTATGCGATGAATGATCGTGAGTCGTGCAGCATTTCACAACCACATACGAGGTCAATTGGTCTCTTTCTAAGTGGGCTTAGCCCATGGGTCAATATTGGACCCGAGGAATGCGCATAGTGTATGGCGGTAAATTGGTAGCACAATGTCTCTCAGAATGTGCATACGTATGAGTTTCGGCCATTACGTATTTGGACACTTCAACCACATTACGGTGAACCCACTTGGGCATGAAAGCCATTGATAGAAGACCACTTAATTCATTTGATTTTGTTCAATATATGATGCCCACATGACAAGATTTGTATTATGGTTCATTTTCCCTAGGGGAAGTATTTATTGCCATTATATGAGGTTTGGTCAGGATAATGTTACTTTAGGGGTACCAAAGCATGGTCCCTGCCAACGGGTCTAGCTCATCACGAGCATAACAACCAATCGGGTCTCCATTTGATATACCATTGATGATACAAGGCTTGGGCTAGTGATTATCCTGAGCATTTCCCTACAATGAATGAAAGTAGGGTCATGTATTAAGAATGCACCGCGGTAAAATAAGGGACCCACTAGCATAGTTCTAAGGCTCTAATGAATGCAATGCAATTTTTTTGAAAAGAGATAAAATTTCTTAATCCTAAACCCATTTATATTAGATTAGCCAAAGGTACTTTCGGCGCAACATCAATATCAAATGCAACTTCTTTTTCCAAGATTATTGATAAATCTTGCAATTTCTACATTAAATCTGTAACAAAGTAGTTCTCAACAATATTATGGTCTATAAATACTCAACAATTCATATTAAGTGTTCACTAAATATACCTGTAAATTATTTACAAAGACAAAATATAGAAAATACTTGTAAAGCATAATCACAATCATGAAATAAGAAATTATTAAATGTTTTATACTGCGGATTGCATACTTACCTGTGAAATGTTTCATTCTGTTGGGAATTCACTTGAAGATGGTGATTCAGAATGGACATTAGATTGCTGAACCAAGATTGCAGCTTCGAGTCGTGCTAATTTACTCTCAAAGACATCGAGTTTTCTTTTCAATTCTTGGTTTTCTTCTTCAGTTTTTGGTAGCTTAGATAATAATGCCTCTTTCGATCAACTAGTCCCTTTCAAATGCCTTACAGTTATGCCACCACCAAATCCAGCAGCATGACCTTTTCGTTGAGGTCTAAAGACTTTTTTTGCTACCTCTATATTGGAAAGAGAAGGTTTGGATTGCACAACTTCTTGAATTTGAGTCTATAAAAATACAACAATAATTTAAAATGTATCAATATTTTAAATAAAAAATAGTATAATAGAAATCAAATCAATCGTACAAACATATCTTTCATTGGTGGTAGTTTCAACAAGTTTGCCATCTTTTTTATGGGTCTCAAAGAACATGGTAGCCAAGTCTGGTGGGTTACTATCTTTGCCTCCCTTCACAACAAGATTAGGCTAATAAATGATAAATTTTAAAATTATCTCCATCGAAATTGGGATATAAATCTCTTAAAATCCCTTGTATTTCATCATCATCTTCAACCTCTTTTATATCATTATCATCTACATCTAAGCAGTCTGACTGTGGCTCACCTAACTGCTCCCATTGGTAATACCAAAAGGTGTAATTTTGAATTATTCCATATGCTATCAAATGTGAATTGACCATATCACGTATCCCTAAAGATGTGTTGCAACATTTGATGCACGGACATGGTATTTCGTTCATTTCTCCTATTCTTGTGAAAGCATAATCCAAAAAAATTTTGCACCCCAGATATATAAGCATCATCAAGTCAATTATGAACAAGTTGCATCCATTGCTTACCAGGTGCCATAAACTTCCTAATGTCAATATGTTAGGATAAAAACAAAAGGAGCAAAAAAGTATTAATTTCCATCAAGAAATTGTAAATCAACTTAAGCTGATGCTAAGCGCAACTCCTAACTTAACTAACCATTAGAAATTGAATTTTAAAAACATGGCAGTAAATTGAATTATAATGATAGAATCCTATCAGCCAGTAGTAAAAAAATATGGACCTTAATGATAGAATCCATCAAGAAATTACAAACTTTCTAGCTTGATTGCTCTATTCTCCCCTAATGTTCTATCAACGAAAAAAAATGGAAAGCAGCAGTCCAAATTAATGGAAAATAGCAATGCAGTGTTACGTTTTTCTTGACACAATTTAACATATATACTATGTGTTGTAAAGATACTTTAATCAATTACCTCAAGAAACATAAAGCAGTCACGGTAAGTATTGCAAGAGGAGTTCATTCAGAGACATGGAAAAAAGAGGAAATAAAAAAGAAAGATTAAAACCTTGATTATGGTAATTACTTCAAGCTATTTTGTTTGTATAACTTCTAGAATTCAGTACTTGCACTGCAATGGTGAACAATAAAATTATCACAAAACCAGTTATCCATAAATTATTGGCCACCAATAATTAAAAAATCTTTGCAACGAATGTTTCTTTAATGAAACACATACACCTAATACTATTACTCTAAAGTAAACATCAATCATAATTATCCTTGAATATCAGCAAATTCGAAATCTCAATATTGTTAGCACTTGGCCAAGAAGCAGTCCATTAACAGCAGCCAAATGATACCATATAAAATGGTCTATTATTTAGTGTATATTTTCTTTATTTTAAGTAGTTAAGTACATAAATTTATTTATATTCCATGTGTTTTTGTCTAGTTTATGTGTTTATTTACATTTCAGGGTAATTTGGATGAAGGAAGGAGCAAATGAGTTAAACAGCAGAGCATAATTAGTGAAAAGGAGCACGACTAGTGAAGAGGTGCACGACTAGTGAAGAGGTGCACGACTTGTGAAGAGGTGTACGACTCAAATAGAAGAGGAAATATATATCGGATGGAAAATATGCAGACAGATATAAAGCATGAACATCGTCAGAATGTTTGAGCATCCAGTCAGTCAAATATGGCAATGGCTTAAATAATCACAGAAAGCATGAACATCCAATAAAATATGGAAACAGCTTAAACTTAAACTTAAGTGAATGTTTGAGCTTATAAACCACAGACAAAAAGCATGAACATCGTGAAAATTAATGCTTTCAGAATATGACAATTGAGCAGAAAAGAAGGAACTTAATAATTACATTAAGTCAAAGAAGAAAATTTAAGAAGAAATCCAAATTTTACCTTGCAAATTAATAAGAAATTGGTAATAAATTTGAACACTAAAAGCAATCAGAAATACATAAATTTGAGAATCATTCAATAGCAGGCAGAACAGGAATCAATCAAAAGTAGGCAGAACTGGAATCAAAAGAAGAGAGAGAATTAAAATCAGAATGGGATTAAAAAATAGAACGAGAATCAAAAGGAGAACGAGAATCAAAAGGAAAACTAGAATCAAAAGCAGAAAGAGATGCTGGTTAAATAGAGCTGTCGCTAACTTCACATATCACCAAATGAAATTAATCTTTTTCCAATAAAAACATAAACAAGGAAAAGAAATAGACATTTATGCAAACCTAGAAAAATAATAGATACAGTTTTGAAATAAAAAAATCGAAATATCAAAAATACCCAAAAAAAATTACTTACCAATTATAACAGATAGATTAGCCTAGCAGAAACGCAAATCCTCAAAACATCTTAGAGTTGGTGTGCCCTATTTTCCTATTCGACGAAAAGAAGAGAAGATTAGAAACAAATGGATATTCAACTGCTATCAAGAGAGAAGAGAAAGAAGGGTTGGTTTTTTCAGTTTCTCACCTGTAATCACCGATGAAACTAAACCCTAGACTGATGAAATCTGAATCTTGCAAAATATAAACTAACCTATTGCTTTTACTACAACTGCCATTTCTATTAGGATTAGTTTAGGTTTGGAAGATAAGAAAAGGGTTTTGCATTTTTTTGCTGTTTTTTTTTATCTTATGGGTTTGCTGTTTTTTGACTTTTTTCACCTTAGTTTTGCGTGGATATGGCAGTTTTGTGTTATATTTTTATGAAATAATGAACAATGATTTTGGAGGTTTTTGTGTGGGTAAGCCTTATAGAAGTCCCGCCAATTTTCCTAGACCAGTAACGACCGAATTTACACTGTTTCAACGACCAAATTTTAAGCCCTTCGTTAAATGGTAATAAAATTTAAGAATTAACGATCGGATTTATTTCCTTTCGCTACTGGTATATTTTTAAGACCGGATTTTCATTCCTTCGCTAAATTTTGGTCGTTAAAAATCAATTTTCTTGTAGTGGATCTACCATAGTGTACAATGTTAAAGTGTTTAGTGTGGTGCAGTCACTACAAGAAAATTGACTTTTAACGACCAAAATTTAACGAAAGGATAAAAATCCGGTCGTTAAAATATACAAATAACGAAGGGAAATTAATTCGGTCTTTAGTTCTTAAATTTTATTGTTACATAACGAGGGAATTAAATCCGATCGTTAAAGCAATAAAAATCCGGTCATTAAAATATACAAATAACGAAGGGAAATTAATCCGGCCGTTAGTTCTTAAATTTTATTATTATTTAACAAAGGGATTAAATTTGGTCATTAAAACAATAAAAATTTGGTGGTTAATGGTGTGAATTAGTGGGAATTATGAGAAGTAGAAAAAGAAAAGAGAGGGAAAGTCACGAAAGGGAGGCAGAACGGGAAAGAGACCGAGGAAGAGAAAGAGAGAGAGAGAGGGAGAGAGAGAGAGAGAGACGGCGAAGCACGGCGGCAGGGGCGAGGAGGCTGGTGACCATCGATGGCGATCAACCGGGTCCTCGCAATGCCGATCTCTGCGTCTTATTCCCCTTCGTGAAGGTCTCTCATGCTTTCTCTCGATAATCTCCTGGGTTTTCTGTTTGATTGTTCCTTTGGATTGGGGACTTAGTTCCATCGTTAAAGCTTCTTATTCTTCGTTAGGATCTAAGCCTTTCGGTTTTTGCCTGCACAGGAACTTATCTTTGTAATCAAAGCAACGGCGATGATCTTTGTTTAAGGTACCCTTTTCTGCTCTTTTGTTGTTAATTTCTGATAATCTGATGCTGAATTTATCACCTCTTCGATAATTCAGTTGGTTTTGTTTTGTGGGCTGTGAATTGTTTTCCTTTGGATTTTGGAGTTCGATAATTTATGGTAGTAGCAATTGATTTAGCTGCTTTATTGAGCTTCATTAGAATTTTTATGGTTCTTTTTGATTTGAAATGAATTATTATCTTTTACTGGTCTATACTCAGTCATGAGGTTTTAATCCATTTGCTCTGTATTGCTTTCAACTATTAGATTCTTGTGTAGATTGGATTCTAATGATCGTCTTTCATTAAGACCACCATTACATTGCACTACTGTTGTCACACCCCAAACTGAGCCTAGTCGAAATATGCTTGCTCAGTTGGAGTGAGTGAGGCTAATTCGATAATTTGTGCATGAGTAATAGGGATGATAGGATTTAATTGCAAGAAATTAATTAAACAAGTTAAGTGAGGAAATTATTTGGTGTGCATTTGGTGTATAGATATAGGGTATTTGTTGTGGTTTGATCTAGTGGTATGTGTGTATAGTACCCTAGATGAAGGATTTTGTTGAGGAGTTATCTAGTGGATTGTGTGTGTGGAGCCTTGGAGATATTTACATAAGAGAAATCATTATCAAGTGGATTATGGGTATGAAACTAAAGATGTAGGATATTTTTATGAGAAGTGATTTAGTGTGGGTGTGTATGGTGACTTGATTAGAGAAGTCAAAGCGAATTATTTGGACCTATGGGAAGTGGGCATGTGGATTTGGATAGGAAGCAATTAATGGGAAAGGAAAGAGGAAAAGAGAGAGAGAACACAGGAATTGGAAATTCCCGTTCTCCCGCTCTCACGTCCTCCACTTCTTCTTCCTTTCCTCATTCTTTGCTCTTCCTCCTTGTTTCTCTTTTTGGCTGGAAGTGGTGCTTGTTTAGAGGTGATTTTGGGAGAGTATTAGAGCAAGATTGGAGAGGTAAGAGTTAGTTTGGCTTGTGTGTGTGTGTGGTCCTTCTCCTTCTTTATTTGCTTTTAATTTTGATATGTTAGAGTTTGGATTGAGTGATTTTCTGGGTTTTGGTTTGTGCAAGTTGGTGATAACAAGAAGAAGCTCAAGGGAAAGGAAAAGATTGTAGATAGAAGCTAGAAAGTGACTCTGAATCTTTGATTTCCAGGTTTGGGAAACTTTCTTTATATATATGGATATTTGTATATTCATGTATGATATAAGCTTTTTTGTTGATGATTTAGGATGATGGTAGAGAGAGTTGGTTAAATTGTTCATTTGTGCATGTGAATAGTTTTTTGGGTGAAAACTGGGTTAGAATGCACTTGACCTCTCTTCGGTTATTAGGCCGTATTGTGAGTTTTAGAACTCTAATAGATATGAGACTAGTACCGTTTGAAATCTAAGACATATTACTACAAATGTCTTAGAAATATGTTTGAGCTAATTTTACCTGTAAGGATCTCAAAAATGGTCATGAAGTAGAGCTATCTTCTCTGGCCGGGTTCAGGGGAGCATTATAGGTTGTTTAGATCCTATCTGAATCTTTATATGTCCAATTGATATGAAATTTGTTGCATTTGAAAGTTAACATCTTAGGGAACAAATGTTAAGAAGGAAGGTTTGCCTTAAAATGTCATTTCGATGTCCGTTTAGTCTGAACCAAATTGATGTTGTTGGGTTTTTTGTCTTGAATTCCGTGGCTCTTTCACTAGTAGTGACGACTGTCACGAGTCGTGATAGTAAGCCCCTGTCACTAGTAGTGACGACTGTCATGAGTCGTGATAGTAAGCCAAGCCCCTGTCACTAGTAGTGACGACTGTCACGAGTCGTGACAGTAAGCCCCTGTTACTAGTAGTGACGACTGTCACGAGTCGTAACAGTAAGCCAAGCCCCTGTCACTAGTAGTGACATCTGTCATGAGTAATGACAACCTCCTTTCCCGCAGCATGTTTCTAAATGTCTTCTGTCTTGAATTTTGATGTTTTAATTCTTGTCCTTTGTTCATTTTAACTTATGTTCTGGTTTTAATAGTTATTTAACGTCACCTCAATTTTGAAGTTATATTTAACTGTAATTATCTTTTGTACCTTTGGGTTGATCAAACAGTAATGTAATGATTTCCGCTGTATTAATGCATGATCAGCTTATTTCACGAATGGCTTGTAAAGTTTAAATTACCATGTATATCTGTATGTATGTTTATGTATGTATATTCTGTATCTGTGTGGCGGTACCTCTACTCATACGGCATCTCACTCCTTATCGGATGGTATCACCTAAGTACGGGTAAGGGGTGTTACACTATGAACGTGAATCCAAAACATGAATATGCACATGTATGGTTAAGATTTTGGAATATTATGGAATACTACAATTGTCTTTGGTTCGAGTCAAATATGCTTAAGTTATGAACTCTATGTGTGATCGGAAATTTCGCTATGACGAATTAGCGGAATATTATGGTTAATGTCTGATTGTAGTAATATACCTAGCCTATGAGCTCAATGTGCCTTGTTTATATAATTGGTTTATGCATATTAAATATTATGGCTGTTTATATTGAGCATGTGGTATTAGAAGGTGAATGTTTTGTGATTCTGCATGTCAATGTATGAATTAGTATTTACGATCATTGGTGGTATAATATAGTTCCTTACATGTGATATTGATATGCCTTGAATAATAAACAATGTTAAAGTGTGTGATTGGGTTGCTATATAAATTGTTCAATGCATGACCGACATTATGAATTTATTTATGAGTCTATCATATTATGGGTTATGTATGATGATATATATATATATATATATATATATATATATACATATGATGTTATTCGAAACATGATCTGTTTTATGCATGACCTGCGAGAGTCAGTCTAGTGGATAGTTAGGCATGCCTAATAGAGTCTATATAAGTGTAGCTGCAGCGCCCTTTGAAAGAACGGACCCTGATCAGGTCCCTGGCTAGTTCCTTGCGAACCCTTTTATGTAAATGTTTTGCAATATGGAAAAAGATGATGTTGCTTTTCGATTGGTACCCGTAAGGTACCTTATGTGTTCGATTGGTACCCGTAAGGTACCTTATGTGTTCGATTCGTACCCGTAAGGTACAACTCAGTTACTCGATATCCACTATTGTGAGTCAGCAGGCGTATGATTTGTTATGTCGTGTTTATGAGCATGCGATTCTGATCAGTTATGATTATAGATATATGAATTAATAAGTGCAGACTTATTGGCTCTCTGGAATACTATGATTTGAATGCAATATTGTATAGTTGCTTATGTTAAAGATTAATGTTGTGCAGCGGAAGTGTGATGGTATTGTGATGATGTATCTATGCTCTCAGTTAGTTTATATGTACTGTAGTATGATTGTAGTATGAGTAAACTCTAGTTATTTTTGCTAGGGAATTTGTGGGCATTATGGCGTGAACAGTTAGGGTACTAGTTCTTAGGACTGGCATATGGTTATCTTTGACAAGATAATTGCATGATTAAGTTGTTATGTATCTACGCATGATGTACTTTCCAAAAGCCCGACTCCCCAATGTTCTCGGTAAATGTATTCATATGAGGACCTGTATTGGTATAACGATACGAATATTAACATATAAATGTAATGATACTGACATGTAATGTATAGGTAATTGTACACATGTGAAGCATATATGTAGTTATGCATGAACATACTTACATCTTGTATGGTGATGTTTTATTTGGTTTGTGTCACACATATGAGTATATGAAAATGATTAGAAACATTTAAATGCATAGCTATTTTATGTAAGCATATATATATTTCTCGGTAAGAACTAGGTGTATATGATATTCGTGTGTGTTATGCCTTGACGACCATTGTGGTTGGTCGTCCATATTATTATGTTTGTTTTCCCCACTAAGCGTTGTCGCTTAGCACGGGTTCTTTTTCCCGTACAGGTGGCAGGTCTGGTCCGGTTCGAGTCACACATCTGCATGGGTTTGCCACATAGGAGCTACGAGTTTTGGGATTTTGTTCAGCTTCCTTATTTTTGATTTTGTAATTCTGTATAAAATGTATATGTAACAACATGTAAAGATACTTATGTAATATTCTGGACCATGTAAATATTTGTTGCTAAGAATTTCCTCTATTGTATCGTCTGTCTGTAACTTCTGTTGTATGGTAGTAAACTTACACATCTATATGTTTCTGCTTGGTGTACGTGCATTTGTTAATTCTTTATGTTCTTTTGTACTCCTCAAGTTTTAAATTCTTCTGTATTTTTATACACTTTGTATCTCTTTTGTCCGGTAACACACCTACTCGTATGGCTTCCTACTCCCTCATGGATGGGTTTGCCTACGTATGGGTTGGGGTGTTACATTTTGTGGTATCAGAGCGCCGGTTTGGCGGTTCTGGTTATTTTGTTTGTTTAGGTATTGAGTCTTTAAATGCTAGTCGGTTATGTGTCGCGTTCTTGTATGTACGTCGGTTTTGTGTCGTGGCCTAATACAGATGTGTCTTGTATTGTGTTGTGTCTAGATGGAGTCCGATCCAAGTGAGAATTTGGACGACACGACAGAAAGTGTGAACCCGATTAGTGTTGATCCAAGTGTTTCGTTTCTGCGCATCATTTGGTTGGAATTCTGGCCCTGTTTCTAATGATAGAACATTAGTGCAAGGATTGATTCGAATTTTTTATAGGCTGACTGCTCCTAGGATTTCTCAAGGTTTTGTTCAGAGTGTATCTCAGTAAAGAAAGATGTCGAGTAAGAGTTAGTGGGAAAGAAAAATTCGAGGACCTCCGATGTGTCAACAATGTCAGAAGTAATATTGGGACAAGTGTAAGAAATGTAAGAAAAATTGGATATCACCGGTAATGGACGAGTATTTGGATCTTGTAAGGTTTTGGTAGTACTTTATATGCCTGTCAGCTATCTCTAGAAAAGTGTTTGAATGAAAGCATATTGAATCATGGGGATGGGACAAAGTGCATCATTATAGACTTAATTGCATCACTTTGCATACATGAATCATCTCAATCACATTGCATCATCATCCCTTTAACAATACACGATAAGCATTTGCATATATGTTTTGATTTAGGGAAAGCTGACAGGGTGTATATGTACTATTTGATATTAAGATTAAGGGTAAAAATGACGCGCTCAGTAATCGTTTAGGAAAGTGTCCTGTGTTTGGTTAAAGATTGAGCAAAAAGAGTATTTCGGGACCTTATACAAGTGAAGGTAAAAAGGATTTTAGAGTTTGACAGGAGTGTTAATGGCAAAGAGAAACGTAAGTATGACAGACATCTTTTAAGTAGTGAAGGATTTATGTAACAATCGGCGAAAGCTAGTTGGTTTATGTGTAAAGTGTTTGGGTTTTGATTTCAGTCGGGCATTTGAGTAATGATTGTTCTGATGAATGTGTTTGACTCGAATATAAGAAAGTGATTTAAGAGTATAGCAATGGCAGTAGGTATATGCAAGTGAGTAGTCTGGAAATGAAGTGTATGAGTCTGATGGTAGCTTGGAATGTGGTGCTGGGAATTCTTTTCGGTGTAAGTGAATTTCGAGGACGAAATTATTTTAGGAGGGAAGATTTGTCACACCCCAAACTGGGCCTAGTTGGAATATGCTTGCTCAGTTAGAGTGAGTGAGGGTAATTCGATAATTTGTGCATGAGTAATAGGGATGATAGGATTTAATTGCAAGTAATTAATTAAACAAGTTAAGTGAGGAAATTATTTGGTGTGCATTTGGTGTATAGATGTAGGGTATTTGTTGTGGTTTGATCTAGTGGTATGTGTGTATAGTACCCTAGATGAAGGATTTTGTTGAGGAGTTATCTAGTGGATTTGGTGTGTGGTGCCTTGGAGATATTTACATAAGAGAAATCATTATCAAGTGGATTATGGGTATGGAACTAAAGATGTAGGATATTTTTATGAGAAGTGATTTAGTGTGGGTGTGTATGGTGACTTGATTAGAGAAGTCAAAGTGAATTATTTGGACCAATGGGAAGTGGGCATGTGGATTTGGATAGGAAGCAATTAATGGGAAAGGAAAGAGAAAAAGAGAGAGAGAACACAGGAATTGGAAATTCCCGTTCTCCCTCTCTCACGTCCTCGTCTTCTCCTTCCTTTCCTTATTCTTTGCTCTTCCTCCTTGTTTCTCTTTTTGGCGGGAAGTGGTGCTTGTTTAGAGGTGATTTTGGGAGAGTATTATAGCAAGATTGGAGAGGTAAGAGTTAGTTTGGCTTGTGTGTGTTTGTGGTCCTTCTCCTTCTTTATTTGCTTTTAATTTGGATATGTTAGAGTTTAGATTGAGTGATTTTCTGGGTTTTGGTTTGTGCAAGTTGGTGCTAACAAGTAGAAGCTCAATGGAAAGGAAAAGATTGTAGATAGAAGCTAGAAAGTGATTTTGAATCTTTGATTTCCAAGTTTGGGAAACTTTCTTTATATATATGAATCTTTGTATATTCATGTATGATATAAGCTTTGTTGTTGATGATTTAGGATGATGGTAGTGAGAGTTGGTTAAATTGGTCATTTGTGCATGTGAAAAGGTTTTTGGGTGAAAACTGGGTTAGAATGCACTTGATCGTTCTTCGTTTATTAGGCCGTATTCTGTGTTTTAGAACTCCAATAGATAGGAAACAAGAGCCGTTTGAAAGCTAAGACATATTCCTACAAATGTCTAAGAAATATGTTTGAGCAAATTTTACCTATATGGATCTCAAAAGTGGTCATGAAGTAGAGCTATCTTCTCTGGCCGGGTTCCAGGGGAGCATTATAGGTTGTTTAGATCCTATCAGAATCTGTAGATTTCCAATTGATCTGAAATTACTTGGATTTGAAAGTTAACTTCTTAGGAAACAAATGTTAAGAAGGAAGGTTTGCGTTAAAATGTCGTTTTGTTGTCCGTTTAGTCTGAACAAAATTGATGTTGTTGGGTTTTTTGTCTGAAATTCCGTGGCTCTGTCACTACTAGTGACGACAGTCACGAGTCGTGACAGTAAGCCCCTGTCACTAGTAGTGACGACTGTCATGAGTCGTGACAGTAAGCCAAGCCCCTGTCTCTAGTAGTGACGACTGTCACGAGTCGTGACAGTAAGCCCCTGTCACTAGTAGTGACGACTGTCATGAGTCGTAACAGTAAGACAAGCCCTTGTCACTAGTAGTGACATCTGTCACGTGTAGTGACAACCTCCTTTCCCGCAGCATGTTTCTAAATGTCTTCAGTCTTGAATTTTGATGTTTTAATTCTTTTCCTTTGTTCATTTTAACTTATGTTCTGGTTTTAATAGTTATTTAACGTCACCTCAGTTTTTAAGTTATATTTAACTGTAATTATCTTTTGTACCTTTGGGTTGATCAAACAGTAATGTAATGATTTCCGTTGTATTAATGCATGATCAGCTTATTTCATGAATGGCTTGTAAAGTTTAAATTACCCTGTATTTCTGTATGTATGTTTATGTATGTATATTCTGTATCTGTGTGGCGGCACCTCTACTCATACGGCATCTCACTCCTTATCGGATGGGATCGCCTAAGTACCGGTAAGGGGTGTTACACTATGAACGTGAATCCAAAACATGAATATGCACATGTATGGTTATGATTTTGGAATATTATGGAATACTGCAATTGTCTTTGGTATGAGTCAAATATGCTTAAGTTATGAACTCTATGTGTGATCGGAAATTTCGCTATGACGAATTAGCGGAATATTATGGTCAATGTCTGATTGTAGTAATATGCCTAACCCATGAGCTCAATGTGCCTTGTTTATATAATTGGTTTATGCATATTAAATATTATGGCTGTTTATATTGAGCATGTGGTATTAGAAGGTGAATGTTTTGTGATTCTGCATGTCGATGTATGAATTAGTATTTACGATCATTGGTGGTATAATATGGTTCCTTACATGAGATATTGATATGCCTTGAATAATGAACAATGTTAAAGTGTGTGATTGGGTTGCTATATAAATTGTTCAATGCATGACCGACATTATGAATTTATTTATTAGTCTATCATACTATGGGTTATGTATGATATATATATATATATATATATATATATATATATATATATATATATATATATACACATATGATGTTATTCGAAACATGATATGTTTTATGCATGACCTGTCGGAGTCAGTCTAGTGGATAGTTAGGCATGCCTAATAGAGTCTTTATAAGTGCAGCTGCAGCGCCCTTTGAACAAACGGACCCTGATCAGGTACCTGGCTGGTTCCTTGCGAACCCTTTTATGTGAAATGTTTTGGAATGTGGAAAAAGATGATGTTGCTTTTCGATTGGTACCCGTAAGGTACCTTATGTGTTCGATTGGTACCCGTAAGGTACCTTATGTGTTCGATTGGTGCCCGTAAGGTACCTTATGTGTTCGATTGCTACCCGTAAGGTACAACTCAGTTATTCGATATCCACTATTGTGAGTCAGCAGGCGTATGATTTGTTATGTCGTGTTTATGAGCATGCGATTCGGATCAGTTATGATTATAGATATGTGAATTAATAAGTGCAGACTTATTGGCTCTCTGGAATACTGTGATTTGAATGCAATATTGTATAGTTGCTTATGTTAAAGATTAATGTTGTGCAGCGGAAGTGTGATGGTATTGTGATTATGTATCTATGCTCTCAGTTAGTGTATATGTATTGTAGTATGATTGTAGAATAAGTAAACTCTAGTGATTTTTGCTCGGGAATTTGTGGGCATTATGGCGTGAACAGTTAGGGTACTAGTTCTTAGGACTGGCATATGGTTATTTTTGACAAGATAATTGCATGATTAAGTTGTTATGTATCTATGCATGATGTACTTTCCAAAAGCCCGACTCCCCAATGTGCTCGGTAAATGTATGCATATGAGGACCTGTATTGGTATAACGATACAAATATTAGCATATAAATGTAATGATACTGACATGTAATGTATAGGTAATTGTATGCATGTGAAGCATATATGTAGTTATGCATGAACATACTTACATCTTGTATGGTGATGTTTTATTTGGTTTGTGTCACACATATGAGTATATGAAAATGATTAGAAACATTTAAATGCATAGCTATTATATGTAAGCATATATATATTTCTCGGTAAGAACTAGGTGTATATGATATTCGTGTGTGTTATGGCTTGACGACCATTGTGGTTGGTCGTCCATATTATTATGTTTGTTTTCCCCACTAAGCGTTATCGCTTAGCACGGGTTCTTTTTCCCATGTAGGTGGCAGGTCTGGTCCGGTTCGAGTCACACATCTGCAAGGGTTGGCCACATAGGAGCTAGGAGTTTTGGGATTTTGTTCAGCTTCTTTATTTTGGATTTTGTAATTCTGTATAAAATGTATATGTAACAACATGTAAAGATACTTATGTAATATTCTTGACCATGTAAATATTTGTTGCTAAGAATTTCCTCTATTATATCGTATGTCTGTAACTTCTGTTGTATGGTAGTAAACTTACACGTCTATATGTTTCTGCTTCGTGTACGTGCATTTGTGAAGTCTGTATGTTCTGTTGTACTCCTCAAGTTTTAAATTCTTCTGTATTTTTATACACTTTGTATCGCTTCTGTCCGGTAACACGCCTACTCGTTCGGCTTCCTACTCCCTCATGGATGGGTTTGCCTACGTATGGGTTGGGGTGTTACATTTAGTCGTATCAGAGCGTCGGTTTGGCGGTTCTGGTTGTTTTATTTGTTTAGGTATTGAGTCTTTACATGCTAGTCGGTTATGTGTCGCGTTCTTGTGTGTACGTCGGTTTTGTGTCATGGCCTAATACAGATGTGTCTTGTATTGTGTTGTGTCTAGATGGAGTCCGATCCGAGTGAGAATTTGGACGAGACGACAGAAAGTGTGAACTCGATTAGTGCTGATCCAAGTGTTTCGTTTCTGTGCATCATTTGGTTGAAATTCTGGCCCTGTTTCTAATGATAGAACATTAGTGCAAGGATTGATTCGGATTTTTGATAGGCTGACTGCTCCTAGGATTTCTCAAGGTTTTGTTCAGAATGTATCTCAGTAAAGAAAGGTGTCGAGTAAGAGTTAGTGGGAAAGAAAAATTCGAGGACCTCCGATGTGTCAACAATGTCAGAAGTAATATTGGGACAAGTGTAAGAAATGTAAGAAAAATTGGATATCACCGGTAATGGATGAGTATTTGGATCTTGTAAGGTTTTGATAGTACTTTATATGCCTGTCAGCTATCTCTAGAAAAGTGTTTGAATGAAAGCATATTGAATCATGGGGATGGGACAAAGTGCATCATTATAGCATTAATTGCATCACTCTGCATACATGAATCATCTCAATCACATTGCATCATCATCCCTTTAACAATACATGATAAGCATTTGCATATATGTTTTGATTTAGAGAAAGCTAACAGGGTGTATATGTACTATTTGATATTAAGATTAAGGGTAAAAATGACGCGCTCAGCAATCATTTAGGAAAGTGTCCTGTGTTTGATTAAAGATTGAGCAAAAAGAGTATTTCGGGACCTTATACAAGTGAAGGTAAAAAGGATTTTAGAGTTTAACAGGAGTGTTAATGGTAAAGAGAAACGTAAGTATGACAGACATCTTTTAACTAGTGAAGGATTTATGAAACAAACGGCGAAAGTTAGTTGGTTTATGTGTAAAGTGTTTGGGTTTTGATTTCAGTCGGGCATTTGAGTAATGATTGTTCTGATGAATGTGTTTGACTCGAATATAAGAAAGTGATTTAAGAGTATAGCAATGGCAGTAGGTATACGCAAGTGAGTAGTCTGAAAATGAAGTGTATGAGTCTGATGGTAGCTTGGAATGTGGTGCTGGGAATTCTTTTCGGTGTAAGTGAATTTCGAGGGCAAAATTCTTTTAGGAGGGAAGATTTATCACAGCCCAAACTGGGCCTAGTCGGAATATGCTTGCTCAGTTGGAGTGAGTGAGGGTAATTTGATAATTTGTGCATGAGTAATAGGGATGATAGGATTTAATTGCAAGTAATTAATTAAACAAGTTAAGTGAGGAAATTATTTGGTGTGCATTTGGTGTATAGATGTAGGGTATTTGTTGTGGTTTGATCTAGTGGTATGTGTGTATAGTACCCTAGATGAAGGATTTTGTTGAGGAGTTATCTAGTGGATTGTGTGTGTGGTGCCTTGGAGATATTTACATAAGAGAAATCATTATCAAGGGGATTATGGGTATGGAACTAAAGATGTAGGATATTTTTATGAGAAGTGATTTAGTGTGGGTGTGTATGGTGACTTGATTAGAGAAGTCAAAGTGAATTATTTGGACCAATGGGAAGTGGGCATGTGGATTTAGATAGGAAGCAATTAATGGGAAAGGAAAGAGGAAAAGAGGGAGAGAACACAGGAATTGGAAATTCCCGTTCTACCTCTCTCACGTCCTCCTCTTCTTCTTCCTTTCCTCATTCTTTGCTCTTCCTCCTTGTTTCTCTTTTTGGCTGGAAGTGGTGCTTGTTTAGAGGTGATTTTGGGAGAGTATTAAAGCAAGACTGGAGAGGTAAGAGTTAGTTTGGCTTGTGTGTGTGTGTCGTCCTTCTCCTTCTTTATTTGCTTTTAATTTGGATATGTTAGAGTTTGGATTGAGTGATTTTCTAGGTTTTGGTTTGTGCAAGTTAGTGAAAACAAGAAGAAGCTCAAGGGAAAGGAAAAGATTGTAGATAGAAGATAGAAAGTGACTTTGAATCTTTGATTTCCAGGTTTGGGAAACTTTCTTTATATATATGAATCTTTGTATATTCATGTATGATATAAGCTTTGTTGTTGATGATTTAGGATGATGGTAGTGAGAGTTGGTTAAATTGTTCATTTGTGCATGTGAATAGGTTTTTGGGTGAAAACTGGGTTAGAATGCACTTGCTCTTTCTTCGGTTATTAGGCCGTATTGTGAGTTTTAGAACTCCAATAGATATGAGACCAGTGCCATTTGAAAGCTAAGACATATTCCTACAATTTTCTTAGAAACATGTTTGAGCCAATTTTACCTGTAAGGATCTCAAAAATGGTCATGAAGTAGAGCTATCTTCTCTGGCCGAGTTCAGGGGAGCATTATAGGTTGTTTAAATCCTATCTGAATATGTAGATGTCCAATTGATCTGACATTTATTGCATTTGAAAGTTAACATCTTAGGGAACAAATGTTAAGAAGGAAGGTTTGCCTGAAAATGTCGTTTCGATGTCCGTTTAGTCTGAACAAAATTATTGTTATTGGGTTTTTTGTCTGGAATTCCGTGGCTCTGTCACTAGTAGTGATGACTGTCACGAGTCGTGACAGTAAGCCCCTGTCACTAATAGTGACGATTGTCACGCGTTGTGACAGTAAGCCAAGCCCCTGTCACAAATCGTGACAGTAAGCCCCTGTCACTAGTAGTGACGACTGTCACGAGTCGTAACAGTAAGCCAAGCCCCTGTCACTAGTAGTGACATCTGTCATGAGTAGTGACAACCTCCTTTCCCGCAGCATGTTTCTAAATGTCTTCTGTCTTGAATTTTGATGTTTTAATTCTTATCCTTTGTTCATTTTAACTTATGTTCTGGTTTTAATAGTTATTTAACGTCACCTCAGTTTTTAAGTTATATTTAACTGTAATTATCTTTTGTACCTTTGGGTTGATCAAACAGTAATGTAATGATTTCCGTTGTATTAATGCATGATCAGCTTATTTCACGAATGGCTTATAAAGTTTAAATTACCCTGTATTTCTGTTTGTATGTTTATGTATGTATATTCTGTATCTGTGTGGTGGCACCTCTACTCATACGGCATCTCACTCCTTATTAGATGGGATCGCCTAAGTACGGGTAAGGGGTGTTACACTATGAACGTGAATCCAAAACATGAATATGCACATGTATGGTTATGATTTTTGAATATTATGGAATACTACAATTGTCTTTGGTATGAGTCAAATATGCTTAAGTTATGAACTCTATGTGTGATCGGAAATTTCGCTATGACGAATTAACGGAATATTATGGTCAATGTCTGATTGTAGTAATATGCCTAACCTATGAGCTCAATGTGCCTTGTTTATATAATTGGTTTATGCATATTAAATATTATGGCTGTTTATATTGAGCATGTGGTATTAGAAGGTGAATGTTTTGTGATTCTGCATGTCGATGTATGAATTAGTATTTACGATCATTGGTGGTATAATATCGTTCCTTACATGTGATATTGATATGCCTTGAATAATGAACAATGTTAAAGTGTGTGATTGGGTTGCTATATAAATTTTTCAATGCATGACCGATATTATGAATTTATTTATGAGTCTATCATACTATGGGTTATGTATGATGATATATATATATATATATATATATATATATATATATATATATATATATATACATATGATGTTATTCGAAACATGATATGTTTTATGCATGACCTGCGAGAGTCAGTCTAGTGGATAGTTAGGCATTCCTAATAGAGTCTATATAAGTGTAGCTGCAGCGCCCTTTGAATGAACGGACCCTGATCAGGTCCCTGGCTGGTTCCTTGCGAACCCTTTTATGTGAAATGTTTTGGAATGTGGAAAAAGATGATGTTGCTTTTCGATTGGTACCTGTAAGGTACCTTATGTGTTCGATTGGTACTCGTAAGGTACCTTATGTGTTCGATTGGTACCCGTAAGGTACCTTATGTGTTCGATTCGTACCCGTAAGGTACAACTCAGTTACTCGATATCCACTATTGTGAGTCAGCAGGCGTATGATTTGTTATGTCGTGTTTATGAGCATGCGATTCTGATCAGTTATGATTATAGATATGTGAATTAATAAGTGCAGACTTATTGGCTCTCTGGAATACTGTGATTTGAATGCAATATTGTATAGTTGCTTATGTTAAAGATTAATGTTGTGCAGTGGAAGTGTGATGGTATTGTGATTATGTATCTATGCTCTTAGTTAGTGTATATGTATTGTAGTATGAGGAAACTCTAGTGATTTTTGCTCGGGAATTTGTGGGCATTATGGTGTGAACAGTTAGAGTACTTGTTCTCAGGACTGGCATATGGTTATTTTTGACAAGATAATTGCATGATTAAGTTGTTATGTATCTTTGCATGATGTACTTTCCAAAAGCCCGACTCCCCAATGTGCTCGGTAAATGTATGCATATGAGGGCCTGTATTGGTATAACGATACGAATATTAGCATATAAATGTAATGATACTGACATGTAATGTATAGGTAATTGTACGCATGTGAAGCATATATGTGGTTATGCATGAACATACTTACATCTTGTATGGTGATGTTTTATTTTGTTTGTGTCACACATATGAGTATATGAAAATGATTAGAAACATTTAAATGCATAGCTATTATATGTAAGCATATATATATTTCTCGGTAAGAACTAGGTGTATATGATATTCGTGTGTGTTATGCCTTGACGACCATTGTGGTTGGTCATCCATATTATTATGTTTGTTTTCCCCACTAAGTGTTATCGCTTAGCACGGGTTCTTTTTCCCTTGCAGGTGGCAGGTCTGGTCCGGTTCGAGTCACACATCTGCAAGGTTGACCACATAGGAGCTAGGAGTTTTGGGATTTTGTTCAGCTTCTTTGTTTTGGATTTTGTAATTCTGTATAAAATGTATATGTAACAACATGTAAAGATAATTATGTAATATTCTGGACCATGTAAATATTTGTTGCTAAGAATTTCCTCTATTGTATCGTCTGTCTGTAACATCTGTTGTATGGTAGTAAACTTACACATCTATATGTTTCTGCTTGGTGTACGTGCATTTGTGAAGCCTATACACTTTGTATCGCTTCTGTCCGGTAACACACCTACTCGTACGGCTTCCTACTCCCTCATGGATGGGTTTGCCTACGTATGGGTTGGGGTGTTACAACTGTTATTTAGAATGGCAATTTTAATCTAGACTGACAATCATCATCAGTAATCATTTATTACTTCATGCCTAGCTGGCTATATATTACGTGCTTCTGCTGCTTTGTTCTACATGTCGGCATGAGGTTTTCCTTTCTTTGCTCATTGTTTTTGTATTTGGGGCAAAGTTCATATTTTCCCATTACACGAAGGTCAATGATTAATGTGTACAGTGTACATGCTATGTCTTCTGGATAGGTATACATTGTAAGAAGTATTAACCTGCAAGTATATGTGTGAGTGTGCATGTATGCAGAACGCAGAATACTGGACGTAAGGGAGCAGGCTTTGAATTCTTACATTCAGATCATTATTTGCTAGCTATTATGGCGGCAGTTTAAATCTTTGATGAATGAGAGGCTATATCCTTAGGGGAGTAATGCAAATATCTTGATCAAATTCTGCCCCTCTAAAAGCACTAGATAGTTTACTCAAGTATAAGGGAGCATTATGTATTATCCTAAACTGCTATTGATTGCATGTTTTTTGATTGGTATATATAAAGAATGTGCCAAATAAGTCACAAGCAGCTGTTTTTTGTTATATTAGATTTTGGGGATCATAATTATGGAACATTTACCATAAAGCAACTGGTGGCAGCCACCTATGCCCCCTTGCAATTGTGCCTGATATTTTTCTTGTTTATGTTAAAACTTGACATTTATGTTGGTCTCCATTTTATATAGATCTGTGCTATTACATACTAAGTTTTTAAGTTAATTCAATACATTATGGTGAAGCAGCATTTTTTACTCTATTCATTTTGGTATTTGGACTTGTATTTTACTCTATTCATTTTGGTCTTCGTCTTGGTTTTAGGATTTTGTATCAAGAGATTGATTACATAAACGAAGGAAAAAATGCTGACAGATTTCGCCGAGATTTTCGAAATATAAAGTGGGTTCGAGTACCTGTATGTTTCTTGCTTCTAGCTTTTCTAGCTTTTTCTCATTAAATTTTTTTCCCTAGCACCTCCTTTTGTGCAATCATGAAATTTAATTGATTGGAATTTTTACTGCACATGTTCTTACTCTAAAATCAATTTTGTCCCTTGAAGCTGGTATTTTGGGATTGTACTGCCACAAAAGTGCTGACACTGGAGTATGTACCAGGTTTCTGCCTAAGCTAATGTATCTGTTTAACTTGTACATGCTTCTCCTTATAATGTACATTAGAGTAAAGTTTGTATCTGCTTTATTTTAAGAGATGCAGCAGCATTTTGGCGATCACAACATTTGGCATTACATTGTTAACTTGTATGCAGGTGTTAAGATAAATCAGTTAAATGTCCTAGATTCGCGAGGATATAACCGTTCTCAAATTTCATCACGAGCAATTGAGGCATACTTGATTCAGGTATACAGCAAATATGCAAGTTACTTTGTAAACAGTGATTTTCATTGTCTGCTGCTTTCTTTGGATCACCATTTAATTGCTAAAACCTCACTTTCTGTTATTGTTTGGTTGGGTTGAATTTTAGAAAAAACCTCGCTTTATTTATATTTGTTGGAAAAAAGTCCAAATTGGGTGAAGCTGAATACTTTTGTCAGTCCGTAAAATCTAATTTTTGTTTATTTTTATATAGGAATTGTATTAGAAATTCATGTCGTATAAATCAAGAAAAATTTAATCTTTTCCCGAAACACATTAGTCTTTAATCGACAACCAATGGCTTGGATTGGTTTTGACTTTAAAGTATGCTTCAACTGAATTGAATTATAGTTTCTTCAATTTGCTTACATCTTTGATAGTTTTCAATCCACATCATTAGTTAATTCCATGATGAAAGAATTCTATCCTCAAGCAGGTGCTTGCACCCAATGAAAATATTACGATTTTCCCATGTTTACAATCTAACAGCATTCTGCATAGAATTCTGTATGAAAGAATTTCAAGTCCTATATCATAGTATTAGCAGGCTACTATAAACCATTGAATGTATAGTTGTCATACAACTTTAATTTCAATATTGTATTCAGTTGAGGACATTAACAGAGATATGAATATGATTGAGGCGCTAGTATCTGATCAGGTATATATGAATATGATTGCTATGCCAGATATATGTAATTTCGCTTTTTGTTCATATAAAGTTCAATTTAGACATCCTTAGATTGCATCCACTCACAGCTGCTACGATTTTATTCCATGCTATTTACCTTACCATTTAAATTGGTCCTCTTTATTATTGACTTTGATATCCAATCCTATGTTGCAATACAAATCATACTGATTAATAAACAACATCAATTTTCCATATTTGTTGACTGCATATTTAGAGTTCCCATTTTAAAGTAATTTGGCAATGAGATGAAGGCCCGATATGAGTTGAATTTTTTTTTTGTTCTTGTTCCCCATTTAAGAGCCATTTGAAGCTCATGTGGACAATTTATAGGTTTTCATCAATTTCAGTTGTGCTAATATAGGGTGGCTAGGATTGTTTGAGTGGTACCTCATAGCATGGTGAGGGGTGAGACATTTAAAGCATTCGGAAATTTCTTTACCAAATTTCAGGTATGGTTTTTAACTTATTCTTTTGAAGGATGAGCTATTAGTTATGTCGGTGAAAGCATACTCTTTTGAATTTTGATATCAAGTTTTAGCTCCTCAAGAGAAGCACAACTCTGTACCAAACAACAAGAATTTTCAATGAAAAATCTTCTTATGAGTTTGAAATCAGCATATCTGGTACATATGTAGTATGTATTAACTGTTTTGCTTTCCATTCCTCCAATTTTTCTCAGCTCTTCTCACTATTTCAGATTTTTCATTGTGGAGTAATTTTACCATGAATAAAAGCATCCATTTCCATTAGATGAATTTTCAATGTAAATATTAAACTTTCTCGGTTAGAAGAGTTGTCTGACGTCTTTAGATTTGATAAACATTAACCTCATGCCATCTTTATATTTGTGTGCTGCATGTAGATGTGGATATGCTAGATTTAAGAAGAGAATTTTATTAACATACTGTCATTATGATTTCACTTATCACTAAAATGTAACATTCACCTCACTTTACCTCTTTGAGAGTTGGTGCAATGTTGCCCATTAATCATCATGCCCAAGAGATGAAGTTGTTGCTGGTTGGACTTTTTGGCTCTCAATTTCCCCAATTTTAAAGATCACTTGCTTTTAAGCTGTGATGGCTCCAGCACAGATGGTCTTGCAGCCATTGCCACTAAGTGCAAGTAAGGGTCTTTTATGTTATTAATTTATTAATTTGTTAGTTATTTGCTAGCTTTTCGATTTTGGTTTAGGATTTTCATATTGGATTATATAAAATTTTAAACTGATGTAAATAAAATTAAAATAGGCTTTCATATTGGATTGTTATTGGTTGCTTTTCCTACTGCATTCATAGTACAGGATTTCAAATTTCCTTGGAAGTGCTTTGGTGTTTTTATTATTGCTACTTCCTCCTATTGTTGATGATGCCATTATTGATCATAGGGGTGCGCAAAAAATAACCCGATTGTAATTTTATTTCTTTGCCAAATTGTTAATCAGTATGGCTTGTGGACCTTTTTTTTTCAATTTTTTATTTTAATTGTCTTCGTGTTATCACCTTATAATTCATATTAAGCTATATTAATTATACCAATGGAAATCCCCATTATATATGGCCGTTTATTTCAGGTTCTGTGCCCCCATATCAGCGACATAACTAAAAGTTGACAACCTCTTTAATTATACCAATGGAAATCCCCATACTTTTTATTGTTATAATGACATTATAATGCATTAAACTTATTGCAGCCCTTTTCATTTTTTGGATATTTTGAAGTGTATATACAATTACACTTGATGGACTTGGGATGTTTTGAAGTGTATATATAATTACACTAGCTTGTTAGGAGATTTTGAATATTTAAGGTAAATTATATTTTAAATTAAAAATATTAAATTATTTGGCCTTTTGATTTATTGGCTTCGTCCATGAATTTTAATTATAAATTTATGTTTTAAATTCTACAAGTTTTAAAAAATAATGGACAATGAAGATATAAGGTTCATTATGTATTCTTCTAGAATTTTCTAGGTGAATAGAGAATGACATAGATAGGGGCAGTTTTTATATTTTGTACTTGTATATGATACAATGTCAACCAACTTCGAAATATCGATATATTTTGTATTTGATATTTTGCAATCTAAGAAAAATCTATTTATTATAATTTTGGATATGTATATTTACGTGAATGATGTGTACAGGTAATAGTCAAATAAAATATTTTATTTATAGTGAATACAGCGAAAGAAAAAACTTATCGATAAAAAGTATCTTCAACTACCAAAAATTCCTTCGTTGAAAGCGAATAACATTAGCAAAGGGAAAATTCGATCGGTAAAACAGTATTTTTAATGACGGGAAAGGTTGAAAAGTGAATATAATTAACGAAAGAAAAATTCGGTCGCTACAAAATATCTTTAACGACCGAAAATTTTTTCGTTGAAAGTGAATATAATTAACGAAGGGAAAATTTGGTCGCTAAAAGGTATCTTTCACGATAAAAAATCCCTTCGTTAAAAGTAAATATAATTAGCGAAGGAAAAATTCGGTCGCTAAAAGGTATCTTTAACGACTGAAAATCCCTTCGTCGAAATTGAATACAATTAGCGAAGGAAAAATTCGGTCGCTAAAAGGTATCTTTAACGACCGGAAATCCCTTCATTAAAAGTGAATATAATTAGCGAAGGAAAAATTCGGTCGCTAAAAATCACTTTTCAACGATCGAAAATATTCCAGTCGTTAAAGACATTAACGACCGGATGCAATATCCGGACTTCTATACCTTTAACGAAGGGGCTTTTACTGGCCGGATTTTTCGGTCGTTAAAAACTTTTAACGACCGGATTTTAACTTTTAACTACAGGATTTCCCTTCGTTAAAGAGCATTTTTCTTGTAGTGAGTGATAGTGATGGGTGGTCCTTCGGGATCACTTATAGTGTAATGGATCTGTGAGGTTCATATCCCGTGTATCCGATTGGGAGATTTCTGGAGGATTTATATTAGGGGCAATATGGTAAAAATGAAATTAAAATGATCAAATTGGAATTAATATGAAAATTAGAGTGAAAAAGGGACTTAATTGAAAGAAATAAAAAGTTTAAAGGAATAAAAAGTTTAAAGGTAAAATGGTAATTTAGTTTTAAAATGCATTTAATAACGAGAATAATGTAATTAAATGGTTAATAATGTAAAACAGTCACATTTTAGGGATTAAAGCATAATTTGGCATAAAGGCGGTAAATTGAGGACTAAATGGTTATTTGCAAATCAAATAATGGGTCAAATGAGAAAATAATATTATTTAGTGGCATTTTTGTAAATATGAGATTATTAAGGGTAAAATTATAATTTGGTAAAAGTTTAGGGGCCTAATTGAAATTGTGTAAGGCTAATTAAAGGGTTAAAATGTAATTATTGATTAATATAGGTATTAATTGAATAATTGATAAAAAATGGGAGGACTAATATAGATATTATTGTAGGATGACAATTTAATTGAAATAAATAATAGGTTAATTCAATTATGTATACTTATATATATAAATGGTGCATGTATGTGTGTAACTTAGTAAAGTGGAAATCCTTGGATTTGTAACCATCACTGGGTATATTTAATGTTCAACACGTAATTTTATTAATTGCGTGTAGGTACTAGCTAGGACGTCAAGAGCAAGCACACCTCATTTTGGGAGCAGGTTGGCGAAGGGTTAAGTGAAGAAATATTTTCTATCCTAAGTATATTGGCATGTATATGTATCTTGAGATGATTTTATGGTTATGTAATGGCATGTATGTGAACTTTTATATATTGGATAGTGAGACACTATGATGGATGATATATGTATTTTGGACTGTTTATGATTGTGATGTGATTATATTGTTGTTGTGCCCCTGAGTTGGGCTGTGGATTGTTTGATTTGCAGGAAGGGTAGCCTAAGTATATAACCGTTATACTGCCAAAATTTTGTCCATGTGAATAGTAACTTTAGACAGTTTTAGGTCATTCGGCAAGATGAATGTTAAGATAAAATGATTTGCATAATTCTTAATATAGCACAATGGTAATTGGGTTTAGAAAAAAAATAAAAATTACCCGCGTTTGCAAATAATGAATGACAGTATGTTCCAATAATCATGGTAATCACATAAGAAATCGCAGTGCATGTATAGTATAAGGGTGTTACACATATTTTTCCTTAACAATTTCCAATAATCCCTTGACATTACAATAGCATAGTTTCCTTAATTCATTAACATTGCTATTATTTATTTTTCTTCCATTAATACTATTATTATTATTATTATTATTATTATTATTATTATTATTATTATTATTAGCATTGTCATTAACATTAATATTACTTTCATTTTTATTGTACACATTATACTACATTCATTATTTATTAAATATACTTAATTTTACTAACTTCATAAAATATTATATATATGTTTAAGTTTCCCTTTGGGTCCTTCATTTAACCATAACTCTATCAAATTATCATTTAATACTTACATTTTCTTTTATTCATGGTTATATCCTTTTTCGTTCACTAATTAACTATTTTCTTCACATTTAATCCATTCTTGATATGTAAAATTTCTATTTAACCTTTTCATTTTACTTCAATCTTAATTACTTTTTAACCCTTTATTTTACTAAATTTCTTCCCAATACTTTACTACACAATTATCACTATTTCTTAATAATCACTCTTATTAATTATAATTCTTACCAAATTACAATTTAGTTATTTTCATTAGATTTATTAAAGACTATTTACACTTCAATCCTTTTAATATTATTTAAATTACAACCTTGCCCTTCATATTTACTATAATTACAATTATGCCACTAGTTAACCTTGGTTTCACATTACTTTCATTATTTGTCATACAAATTACCTTTTAGTCTTTAAACTATTATCTTCATACCAAATTACATTTTAACTTTTATGTGATAATTTAATTACTTTTTTTAACAAGTTATTTCCTTTTTCTTTTATTTACTCTTGTTTACTTATTAATTATCATTCCTCTAATTTAAATCCCTAAATCTTTTATATTCTTACCGTTAAGTCCTTTTTCCACATTGTTTATTATATTAATTAAAAATTAATCATTTTTAAATTCACTTTTACTATTTTACCCCTAATGTCAATCCGGTAGAAATCTCCGAACCGGATATACGGGACGTGGACCCCACAGGTCCAATACACTTTAGAGTGACTCTAAAGGACTACCCATACACTTTCATTGCTATTCATTGTACACTTAATCACTTTAACTCTTTTTCACTATTTCACTTTAGTAGACCGTCATTGACCCACTGACCCGAGTCGCCATGACTGGCCATCGCGGTATAGGTGTCCTTATGGCTAGCCATCTATATCCTTAGCTAGATTTGACCACTAGACTACTATCAAGGGCAAAGTATACTTTTCATTTAGTATTTATTCAGTAATTCACTTATACATTCAATTCTTACAATATTTGTCATTCAATTTGCACTATATATAATCATACATTTTCCATATACACATACCATGATAAACTAATAACACTTGCATTATCAAAGATACTTTACATTCATTTAAACACTTTAACACATATTTATTTCCTTGTATATACATTTACATTTCCATAAACTATTACACTTGTCATCATTGTGCATTTCATATCATATTATCAATACCTTTTTCATAACATATTACCAATGTTATGCCATTTTACATTTATGTATCAATTATCTTAATTCCTAATTAAATTAATAATGTAAATAAAGTTCTTTATGCTTTATTAAGATACTATATTTTATTTTTATTTTTTTCTACTCATTTCAATTTTGATGTTATTAATTATTCATTTACTTTACTTACACTTTCATTTCTCTTTAACTGCACATATTCAATACTATTCACTTTAGACATAATATATGTGTATATTAGAATTTATTCAATTAAATTCTAATGTTTTCCATAAAATTTATATAGACTTAATTGTAATTTCTATATTCATTCTAAAATATTATATTCATTTGATCAACATACTTTAATTTTACTCTTAATTCTTTTCCACTTTTTTCACTATCATACTAATTGTTATTTATTTTTATCTCTATTTATACCATTACTTCATTTAAAAACATCATGTTACACTAGTTTCAGTTAAGACATAATACAATACTAACTTAATTTCTCATTTAATTAAGCTCTAAAAATCCTCAATTAATTTATGTATCTTCTATTTCATCTCCTTATTCATTTTCTATCATTATTTTCACTAAATCAATAAAATAAACATTAATATACTATTCTAAACCATTCGGCCAAGATACCATTTTCACTTTTAAATTTATTTTTTTCTTTATTTATCATAAATTCCATTATGTCACACATTAAATAACATATTTATATAGCTATCTCTCATTAATCAATAAAATATACCATGATATACCCTAGTATACCATTCGGCCTCACTTAGGGATTTTATACCAAATTAATTTCTTTTATTTTAACTAATTAAATCTTCATATTTCACCATCAAAGCTCCTTCCTTTCCTTTATTTCTCAATATGGCCGAATATACAACAATAACCATCCATCCATTTCTTGCTTCTTTTTCTCAATATAATCACATAATCATGCTTACTATACTCAAATCTATCCATAAAAATCATCAAATCAAATTAAAAACTTCAAAATCACTTACTTAATTTTTAGCACATAATCTTCTTTCCTTTATTTTTACCCAATATTCCACTCCAAATGAGCTCTAGAGATGCTTATAATTGAAAAGAGGGGCTGAATTTAACTTGGGCGGGTTTGATTTGGTGGAATTAGTTGAAAAGAAAATGAAGAAACTATAGAGGGAAGAGAGAATACTTTGGCCAGTGTGAGGGGGAGGAAGAAAGGGGAAAATTCTAGAGAGGGCTGACATTTCCATCCTTTTATAGGTCCTAGGATGATTCTGGGATTGGTCCAACCAATTAGGCCAACCCAAAAGCACAATTAGGTTAAATAATAATTATTTTTGCCAAATTTTAATTCTATCACTTTCCAAGCTCAAATTCTCATAAAGATGCTTCAATAATTCTCAAAATATATTTATTAAGCCCCATGAATATTTTTGGGTCAACTGGAGATCGTTCCCCTGTCTGTAATTATTTACCTGTCCAATAATCAAATTTTTAGTGTCATCGTAAAATTAATTTTTCTTGACCATTTGATTAAACTAATCAATATGAGCGCTTTCATATTTTTAGATTATTTTCTGAGATCTATATCATAAGTTAAAGTTCGGTCAAACTTGGGTCAAAACTTGTCAAACGGGCTGATTTTTGTTGATAAGAGGTGACAGACGCCCGTCCCTCACTAATAACTGCCCAAAGTGATTTTTTTACTTCTTTTCACATTTTTAAGGTCTATTTGACTTTTTTTTGATCCCAAATTTCATCATCGAACTTTTGCTGACATGCTTTGTCTAATGGTCAAATAAAATATATTTCGATTTCAGGAGGTACTATTCACCTCGGTGTCAATATTCACTACCCAAAAGTCACTGTTCATGATAACTATGATTTTGGGCAATTACACATATATAAGGTATAATGGTGAACTTTGTTAATTATAGTATGTGAAAGTGTTTTGAATTGAATGTAATTTTATAATTCTGCTTTAATTATTTGTTTTTATTTATGCTGTGTTTCATCCAGTAGCATCCTTCACTTTTTGTTATACACCGGTTATGTTATCATATGGTGTGCTATGTACGGGTAAGCAGTGTTACAAGAAAAGTTATCTCATAAAAAGTACACTATTAAAGATATAATTGAAGAGCCAAAAAATGAGAATGATAGGTTGTTAAAAGAAAAAGAAAACTTGAAAACAAGTTAAAAATACCTAGTGAAGAAAATGAGGAATTAAAGTCTAAAGTAAGTAAATTTTCTAAAGGTAAGGAAACACTTGACAACATACTTAGTGTTCAAAGACCCATCAGTATCAAAGATGGAGTAGGATATGAGCACAAAGTGTCCACTAGTAAATAATATAAAATAATTTTCATAAGAGGTAATAATAGTAATCCTGTAAAACCCTCACATGTGGACACACATCATGCACAAAACATAATCATGCTTATTAACATAAATTCAATCATATAAATCGAAGTAAGAATATAAGATATAAAGAATCAGATAAATTCTATAGCTATTGTTACTCATGTGGTGATTTTGGGCATTACGCATATTTTTGTCATGATAAAAAGAAAGTGATGAAATCTTTAAGATTGATTCACACAACTAACACTCAATGACCTATGTATGTATGGGTACTTAAGTCTAAACTTTTTTATGTAGGTTTGCTTGAAGAATACATGCTGTAAAGAAAAATGGTATCTTGATAGTTGATGTTCAAAACATATGCCTAGAAATGCAAATTTTTTTACTTCTCTCTAAGAAAAGGATGGAGGTAATGTTACTTTTGGATAAAATGCCAAAGGTAAAATAATTGGAATAGTTAAAGTTGGCAAGAATACTGACTCTACTGGTGCTGATAAAGTGTTGTTAGTTAAAGGTTTAAAATATAACTTGCTTAGGATTAGTCATTAATTATGTGATAAAGGGATGCCTGTTCTATTTAAATCTGATGCTTGTTATATTATTAGGCCCACGGATAACAAAACAATCTTTGTAAGAGAAATATTTGAAAATTTTTATGTTCGTTATTTAGAAAAAATTCTTAACAAAGATATTAAATGTTTTGTTTCATTAAGTGACAATATATGGATATGGCATAGAAGGCTTGGACATGTAAGCATGGACTTGATCTCTAAGTTAAGTAAAATATCTCATATAGAAGGACTTTCATTCCAGTTTCTGTCTCCCAAGTTGCTTCTTTCATACCATGATGCTTCCAAAGTACATTCACTAAAGGAATTTGCTTGTTCTGAAGCTGTCTGACTTCTTGGGCTAGAATAGTTTTAGGCTCTTCATCATAAGAAAAGCATGGTTGAACCCATATATCTTGCACTAAAAGAATATATGATTCATCTGAGTGATATATTTGGAGCATCGATACATGAAACACATCATGAAGCTTAGCTAAATTTGTTGGAAGAGCCAAACAATATACCACTAGGCTGATTCTTTCCAGGACTTCATACAAACCAATGAATCATGGACTAAGTTTCCCCTTCTTTCCAAACTGAAGCACCTTACGCTATAGAGATACTTTTAGGAGCACCTTGCCCCCGATTTCATGCTCAATATCCTTTCTCTTCAAGTCAGCATATGATTTTTGTCTATCACTGCCAGCTTTTAATCATTGTTGGATGATCTGAACTTTCTTTTCCGTATCCTTCACAATTTCTAGTCCAATTACTTTATGCTCATCCAATTCAGTCCAACACACTGGAGTTCTACACTTCCTGCCATACAGTGCCTCATATGGAGCCATACTAATACTTGACTGGAAACTGTTGTTATAGGCAAATGCCATCAATGGAATGTATCTATCCCAACTCCTAGAAAAGTCCAATACACATTCCCGTAGCATGTCTTCCAGAATTTGTATTACTCTTTCAGATTGACCATCAGTCTGCGGAAGGAATGCTGTGCTGAAATGAAGTCGATTGCCTAAAGCTAACTGTAATTCTTTTTGGAACCTAGTTGTAAACCATAGATCTCAATCAGACACAATGGATAATAGAATCCCATGCAATCGAACAATCTCATTCACATATTACTCAACTAACCAATCCATGGGACAATCAACTCGCATCTGTAAGAAGTGAGTTGATTTAGTTAGTCTATTGACAATCACCCAAATTGATTCATGCTTTTTCAATGTAAAGGGAAGGCCGGACACAAAGTCCATGGTACTATTATCCTATTTTCATTGTGAAATTAGGATAGGATTCAATAAACTCATTGACACTTGATGTTCCGCTTTCACCTCTTGGTAAGTTAGACATTTTGACACATATTCAGTTATGTACTTTTTCATTCCCAGCCACCAGTAGAATTGCTTTAAATCCTGGTACATCTTGTTACCTCCAGGATGCATAGTGAATACTGTATTCTGAGCTCTATATAGCAATTTCTTCCTTAACTCATGATCGAAAGGTACACATAACCTATTCTTATAATACTGGTTTCCATCATACTTCATCGAATAGTCAGTCTTATCCACATTCTTGATTGTTTATGAAACTTGTTGCAACCCGGTATCATCTTTTTGAGCACCAACTATCAACAGTCTCAATCTAGGTTCAACTTTTAATTGCGCTAATAAGGCTCCATCCGGTGAAAATCTCCAGCTACAATATTGCAAAGACAAAGCAAAAATTATCTTCCTGCTTAAGGCATTTACCATAAAATTTGCCTTTCCGGGATGGTAGTTAACGATACAATCATAATCTTTGAACAACTAAAGCCATCGTCGCTGCTGTAACGGCCCAAAAAGGGCCAAGTCATAATTCACATGCCAAGTCGAATAATTAAGGGCATTTAGTAATTTATTCATGAGGAAATTTGGATAATAAGGACTTAATTGCAAAATTAATTAAAATGTTAAGTGAAGGAATTATCTAGTGTGTGCGTGGTGTTTGGTAACAAGGATGTAAGGTATTTAATAAGAAGTTATCTAGTGAGTAGAGTGTATAGTGCCAAGTAAAAAGAAGTCAAAGTGGGAACCTTTGGTCCAATAGGATTATGCCAAGTGGATTAAGTTAGTGAGAGCATTTATTGTGAAGTGAGTGAAGGAGAGAGGGAAAGAAGAAAAAGCAGAATTTCTCTTCTTGCTCACGTTTCCCTCTCCTCCTTCTTCTTTTTCATTTCTTTCTTGCTCTCTCTTACTTTGCCCTAACGTGAGTCTTCAAGCTTGGGTTGGATTTCTAATTTTGAGCTGGGATTTGAAAGGTAAGTTATTGGGTTGCTTTGGGTTCTTCTTCTCCCTCTTTATTTCCGATTTTGGTTGAGTGAATGCATGGTTTGACTCATGTGTGATTGCGGCTGGGTTTTGTGTAATAAATAGAGGAGAGAAGGAAGAACAAGGGAAAGGAAAAAGTGGGATTTCTGAAAGAATTGGATTGAAGCTTCTTTGTCAGGTTTGGGAGCTATGTCTTTGTTGTGTTTCATTTTGAAGTTGGCTTCATGTGTGTTTTGGTTTGAAATTATGTGTGAATATGTGTTTATGCATGTGTTAGTTGATGGGATTGTTAGTGATTTATGTTAGTGATTGAGATGACTGTGTATGAGTTTTGTAGTAAAAAGGCATGAGTAATAGATTTGTGTATATGAGTTGAGATGATAGAGTTAAAATGCTCTGCATGTCCAATTTGAATAACGTACATGAACGTGAGATAGATTTTCTGGGTTTTTGCAACCTCAATATATGTCGATTTAACTTGTGTAATTATTGTGTAAATTGAGTTATATGTGTCATATATATACATTTTGGAGGCACTGGAGGTAAGGTTTTGACTTTTGCATGATGGAGAAAGATGGGATTTTGTTTTAGAAGTTCTGTGTTTTTAATGTTTTGTTGAGGAAGGGAAAACTTGCTTCTATCATGAGCGCGACGCTCGTCGCGAGCGCGATAGAAGGGAGTCTTCCTTTCCCTCATGATATCCAATCGGCTGGCATCCTTCATGACACGTAAAGCATCTTCACGAGTCGTGAAGAATGGCCCAGTTCTTCACCACACGTGAAGCATCTTCACGAGTCGTGAAGAGTAGCTCGGGTTCTTCACGATAAGTGAAGCATCTTCATGAATCATGAAGAAGTATGACTGCTCGGTTTCACCGCTTTGTAAGGAGTCTCATTCGGCAGTAGTGCTCCGCTCGACTGATCACTCGCTCGGTGGAAAATTTCTTTCGGCATAAGGGACAGCTCGGTGCTCGATCTTATGTGCGAGTCGTGCTTCTTGGGCACGACTCGTGCCCAAGCGTTGAGGCCAGCACGAGTCGTTCACAGTAGCACAACTCATGCAAGCCCAATTCCAGCTATTGCGAGTCGCGCATCACGACAAGAGTCGCGATAGCCCCTGCATTCTGCCTTCGCACTGCGATTACTGTTGCGAGCATGACACAAGTCGCGATTACGACAGTGAGCCTTCTCCTCTTGCTTGTTTTGTTCTTTTTTGCCTACATGTCTTCTTTTCTCTCCTTGCATGGCTTTTTCGTACTGTGTAAGTTATGTTTTGTATTTTTTATACAAGTGTATTGATGTTTTTGAATTGTGCTAATAATTAATGGCATGTTAGTGTTGGACTTTGGCTTTTGACATTATCTAGTGATAAATATTTAGAGTGAGTGTTTTAAGCCTGAAGTGTCAAAGTAGTGGATAATTAAGCATACTTAAGAAGGGTTAGTGAGTGTAGCTGCCAGTGTTAGCCCCGCTATGGGTCAAGTGATTTCGGTTGACCTCTATTATAGTCATAGTGAAAATGTTTTGAGACTTCGGTCTCCCGTGCTACCTTCGGGTATTAAATATTTTGAGTCTTTGGTCTCCTATGTATTGTTCCCGTATCCACTATTAGTGAAATTCAGGCTATGGTTTGAAGTGTTTGGCTTTTGCATAGTGAAATGTTATGAATATTATGTGATTCCAGTTAGTGTATTTTGCTTTATGCATACTGTTATTAAGTTCTATTTTCTTATAGTGATGTAGATTCTTATATCTCTGTTTTTGTTACCTAGTGAACTCAGTCTATTAATACTTATGAATATATGCTATTGCATGATATTATTGTATAGTGTTCTGTTATATTTATTTCTCTCCACTAAGCGTTATCGCTTAGCACGGGCTATTTTCCTGTGTAGGTGGCAGGTTTTGGTTTCGCTCGAGTCACGCATCTGCAGGGTTGGCCAGTTGGAGTAGAGTCTATTTTATTTTATACTCCTCCTGTATTCTTTTTTGTACATGTATTATTTTTTTGATTAGTAGCATATGTAATTTTTGCTTAGGATCCTTATGTAATGCTGAATGATGTATTTAATATATTTTAATTTAATGTTAAGATTATGAGTTTTATTACTGTTAATGTACGCTTCAGCTGAGATTTATGCGTGTTTGTGAGTGAGCGTCGGGTAGCTCTCCAGTGTCCTTCCAACGGGGGCATCGGGGGTGTTACAGCTTTGGTATCAGAGTGCCAGTTTAGGCGATTCTAGTTGTCTTTGATTGTTTAAGTGTCGAGTATTTTCATGCGAGTCGGTTTTGTGTCGTGGCCTAATGCAGATGTGTCTTATCTTGTGTAGTGTCTAGATGGAGTCTGATCTAAGTGAGAACGTGGGCGAGACAATTGGTAGTGTTAATGCAGTGAGCGTTGAGGAGTCTGCTTCCCAGCATCCGCGGGATGAGCATCATGATATGCCTGGTATGGGATTTGGGAATCCGGCTTTAGTGTAAGGGTTGCTTCAGTTAGTGGATAAGTTAATGGCTCCTAAAGCTCCTATTGAGTTGTTGAGGAAAAGAGGAGCCGAAGACTTTTTTAGGACTTCCTTGGACCAACCGGATATGGCCGAGTTCTGGATTGATAGAGTGGATCAAATTTTACAAGAGATTAGTTGTCCTACCGACCAGAGGGTATCCTGTGCAGTATCATTACTTTAAGGGCCAACGTATGATTGGTGGAAGCTTGTGCTTTGCAACCCTCAATGGCCAGCTGAGTTAACATGGGACTTCTTCAAGCAAGAGTTTGAACAGAAGTATGTGACGAAGGCATACTGTGAAGCCAAGTGGAAGGAGTTCATCAGTTTGAAACAACGGGGTATGATAGTAAGTGAGTACGAGAAGGAGTTTAGCCGGTTGAGCAAGTATGTACCGGAGTTGCTTTTTACTGAGGAGTTTAAGTGGTGGCATTTCCAAGAGGGTTTGAGGGAAGTGATCAGAGGACCGTTATCGGCTATGGCGGTCATGCAACAGGTTGGTTACTATCAGCTAGTTGCAATAGCGATCAAGTTAGAGGAATCTGAGTTGATCAAGCAGAAGATTGAGCACAAGAGGAAAGCACTGGATAGCGGACTTGGGAGTTATAAGAAGTCAAGAGGTGTTTCGAGTGCCCAAGGAGCGAAGGGATCAGTTCCGGTACGTTTAGAAGTTTGGAGTATAGCACCACGCTCTAGTAGGGGAAGTGTGATTCCGGAATGCGAACATTGTCAGAAGCGCCATTGGGGCGAGTGTAAAAGGGTCTCTGGAGCGTGCTTCAGATGTGGAAGCAAAGATCATATGGTAGCCATTTGTCCGGATCGATGAGAGCTTCAGGATTAACCCGAGAGTAGAGTGAGTGGACAAAGATCAAGAGGGAACATAAGTGGTATAGGCAGTGGACGACCTTCTCAGGCGCCATCGAAAACATTGCAAAAGCCGCCAACTGAATAAGTGTATGTGCGCCCGCGAGTATATGCAATGCTTGGAGAGGATGCAGCGGATCGAGTTGGACATTCCAGTAAGTTGTGTTATTAGCTTTTATTGTGTTCGGTTTGTATTTGGGTTGTTGGATTTGCAGTTAGCAAGGAAATTTCGAGGACGGAATTTCTTTAAGGAGAGTGATTGTAACGACCCAAAAAGGGCCTAGTCAGAATTCGCGTGCCAAGTCTGATAATTAAGGGCTTTTCAGTAATTTATGCATGAAAAAATTTGGATAATAAGGACTTAATTGCAAAATTAATTAAAATGTTAAGTGAAGGAATTATCTAGTGTGTGTGTGGTGTTTAGTAACAAGGATGTAAGGTATTTAATAAGAAGTTATATAGTGAGTAGAGTGTATGGTGCCAAGTAAAGAGAAGTCAAAGTGGGAACCTTTGGTCGAATAGGATTATGCCAAGTGGATTAAGTTGGTGAGAGCATTTATTATGAAGTGAGTGAAGGAGAGAGGAAAAGAAGAAAAAGCAGAATTTCTCTTCTTGCTCACGTTTCCCTCTCCTCCTCCTTCTTCTTCATTTCTTTCTTGCTCTCTCTTGCTTTGCCCTAACGTGAGTCTTCAAGCTTGGGTTGGATTTCTGATTTTAAGCTGGGTTTTGAAAGTTAAGTGATTGGATTGATTTGAGTTCTTCTTCTCCTTCTTTATTTTTGGTTTTGGTTGAGTGAATGCATGGTTTGACTCATGTGTGATTGTCTGGGTTTTGTGCAAGAAACGGAGGAGAGAAGGAAGAATAAGGGAAAGGCAAAAGTGGGATTTTTGAAGGAATTGGACTGAAGCTTCTTCGTCAGGTTTGGGAGCTCTGTCTTTATTGTGTTTCGTTTGGAAGTTGGCTTCATGTGTGATTTTGTTTGAAAGTTGTCTGCTCTAGTTCTCTCTTAGATTGTGTGTTAATATGTGCTTATGCATGTGTTAGTTGATGGGATTGTTAGTGATGTATGTTAGTGATTGAGATGATTGTGTATGAGCTTTGTAGTGAAAAGGCATGAGTAATAGATTTGTGTATATGAGTTGAGATGATAGAGTTAAAATGCTCTGCATGTCCAATTTGAATAACGTACATGAACATGAGATAGATTTTCTACGTTTTTGCAACCTCAATATATGTTGATTTAACTTGTGTGATTATTGTTTAAGTTGAGTTATTTGTGTTATATATATACGTTTTGGAGGCACTGGAGGTAAGGTTTTACATGAATTTTCCATGATGGAGAAAGATGGGATTTTGTTTTACAAGTTCTGTATTTCGAGTATTTTGCTGAGGAAGGGGAAACTTGCTTCTGTCGCGAGTGCGACAGAAGGGAGTCTTCCTTTCCCTCGCGCTATCCGATCGGCTGGCATCCTTCACGACACGTGAAGTATCTTCACGAGTCATAAAGAATGGCCCAGGTTCTTCATGACACATGAAGCATCTTATTGAATCGTGGAGAGTAGCTCGGGTTCTTCACGAAACGTGAAGCATCTTCATGAGTCGTGAAGAAGCATGACTGCTCGGTTTCACCGCTCGGCAAGGAGTCTCGTTTGGCAGTAGCGCTCCGCTCGGCTGATTGCTCGCTTGGAAAAAATTTCCATTCTATGTATGGGATAGCTCGGCGCTCGGTCTTGTGTGCGAGTCGTGCTTCTTGGGCACGACTCATGCCCAAGCGTTGAGGCCAGCACGAGTCGTGCACAGCTGCATGACTCATGCCAGCCCAATTCCTACTGTCGCAAGTCGTGCATCATGGCACGAGTCATGACAGCCCCTGCATTTTGCCTTCGCGCTACAGCTACTGTTGCGAGCGCGATACAAGTCGCAATCGCAACAGTGAGCCTTCTCCTCCTACCTGTTCTGTTCTATTTTGCCTACATGTATCCTTTTCTCTCTTTGCATGGCTTTTTCGCACTGTGTAAGTTATGTTTTGTATTTTTTATACAAGTGTATTGATGTTTTTGAATTGTGCTAATAATTAATGACATGTTAGTGTTGACCTCCATTATGGTCTTAGTGAAAATGTTTTGAGATTTCGGTCTCCCGTGCTACCTTCGAGTATTAAATATTTTGAGGCTTTGGTCTCCCGTGTAGTGTTCCCGTATCCACCTCCAGTGAAATTCAGGCTATGATTTGAAGTGTTTGGCTTTTGCGTAGTGAAGTGTTATGAATATTATGTGATTCCAGTTAGTGTATTTTGAGTTATGCTTACCATTATTAAGTTCAGTTTTCTTATAGTGATGTGGATTCTTATATCTCTGTTTTTGTTAGTTAGTGAACTCAGTCTATTAATACTTATGAATATATGTTATTGCATGATATTATTGTATAGTGTTCTGTTATCTTTGCTCCTCCCCACTAAGCATTATCGCTTAGCACGGGCTATTTTCCCGTGTAAGTGGCAGATTTCTGTTTCGCTCGGGTCACGCATCTGCAAGGTTGGCCACTAGGCGTAGAGTCTATTTTATTTTGTACTCCTCCTATATTCTTTTTTGTATATGTATTATTTTTTTAATTAGTGGCATATGTAATTTTTTCTTAGAATCCTTATGTAATTCTGAATGATGTATTTAATATATTTTAATTTAATGTTAAGATTATGAGTTTTATTATTGTTAATGTATGCTTCCGCTAAGATGTATGCGTGTTTGTGAGTGAGCGTCGGGTAGCGCTCCGGTGTCCTTCCAATGGGGGCATCGGGGGTATTACAGCTGCCTAAAGTTAAGTTCTTTTTGTGTTAATAAGTACTTGAGGCTCTTGTGATCTGTGTAAATCCCTCACTTCTCACAATACAGATAGTGTTGCCAAATCTTTAAAGCAAAAACTATAGCAACTAATTCCAGGTCATGAGTGGGATAATTCTGCTCATGCGGTTTCAGTTGACTCGATGCATATGCAACTACCTTGCCATCTTGCATTAGTAAGCATCCTAAACCATTTCTTGAAGCATCACTGAACATCACATATTCCTTACCCGAAGCAGGTTGTGTTAAAATTGGAGCTTCACTAACCATCTTTTTCAACTGCTCAAAGCTAACTTGCCATTTATCAGCCCATTCAAACTTTACTCTTTTCCAAAGCAATCTAGTAAGGGGGAGAAGCTATTACAGAAAATCCCTTTACAAATCGCTGATAGTAACCTGCTAGCCCCAAGAAACTTCTTACTTCTAGTACATTTTGAAGTGCTCTCCAGTTCACAATAGCTTCAACCTTTGCAGGATCGACTCTTATACCTTAAGTAGATACAATATAACCTAGAAATGAAACTTCCCTAAGCCAAAAATCACATTTACTTAACTTGGCATAGAGTCATTTTCTCGTAAAGTCTATAACACAATCCGTAAATGTTGTTAATGCTCCTACTCACTCTTGGAATACACCAAGATATCATCAATGAACACAACTATGAACTATTCCAAGTGAGGTCGAAATATCCGATTCATCAAGGCCATAAATGTTGCGGGTGCATTAATCAACCCAAATGGCATTACTAGAAACTCATAATAACCATATCGGGTCCTAAATGCAGTTTTCAGAACATCTTCATCCTTTATCCCAAGTTGATAATACCCTGACCTCAAATCAATCTCAGCAAAGACACCTACTCCATTTAACTAATCAAAAAGATCATCAATTTGGGGCAAAGGATATTTGTTCTTTACAGTCACTTTGTCAATCTGCCAGTAATCGATACACATCTAAAGAGTACCATCCTTCTTTTTCACAAATAAGACCGGTGCATCCCAAGGAGAAAGACTGGGTCTAATAAATCCTTTATCTAGGAGCTCCTGCAATTGAACTTTTAATCCTATTAATTCAGTTAGAGCCATCCTATAGGGTGCCCTGGAGATAGGAGCTGTCTCAGGTACGATCTCAATCGACAAATCCACTTCTCTTTCTGTAGGAAGTCTGGTTAACTCTTCAGGAAACACATCCGGGAATTCTCTCACCACTGGTATATCATCCAGCTTAACCTCATCCCTTTTAGAGTCGAGCACTAATGCCAGAAAAGCTTTACATCCCTTTCTAAGACATCAATGGGCTTGCATGGCTGAAATCGGACTAGACATTAGGTTGAATCGAAGGCCATGCATTATCACATTTGACTTGTCAAGACAGTGAAGTACCACTGCTTTCTTACCATAATCAACAATAGCCTAGTGCTTAGACAACCAGTCCATACCCAAAATCATATCAAACTCAAGAAAGGGTAAGGCAATTAGATTAGCAGAGAATTCTCTATGTTGGATTGCTATAGGGCAATCTCTGTACATTTGATTAACAGTAACACTATGGCCTAGAGGACTTGTCACATTTATATCATATTCTAACTGTTCTACTAGAGGCATTTTATCAAACATGTGCTTAGTGCATATGTATGAATGTGTAGAATTAGGATCTATCAAAGCATACATCTTAGTATCATAGAGAAAGAAAATACCAGCTATCACTTCAGGTGCATCCTGATCCTCTCGAGCCTTCATGGAATAAGCTCATGCTGGAGAGATAATAAGAGGTCGATCCACCAATTTCGATACAGTGCCTCTCCTATTTTGACTTGAACCACCTCGGCCTCTAACTCTACCACAAGCTACCGAAGGGGTGTTTGATCCTCTTTTATCAATTCCTTCCTGAACTCTAGTGGTTCCTAGCTCTTTAAGGCAATTTGCCATGAAATGATCCGTGCTCCCACAATGAAAGCATCCTTCAGTTAGTTTTCTACAAGTACCAAAATGATGCCTATTACGATGAGAACACTCAGGTGCACTACCTTATCCAGATGGAGAACCCCTATCGGTACCCGATGCCACATGAGTTCCTTGCCTTCTTCCCCTGGTGGCAGAATTTTGTACTGATTTAGCTTGGGACTCTCTAGCTCTTTTTGTAACACCCCCTTCCCATACGTAGGCGATCCCACACAAGAAGGAGTGAGATGCCGTATGAGTAAAGGTGCCACCAAGCAAGTACAAAGTATAACATACAATCATTCATATCATACATTCAGAAAATACAGAATAATTAAAAACTTTACATGCAGTAAGCAAAAGCTGATCATGCATTACTATAATTAAACTATTACAATAATGTTCTGATCAACTAGCTGAAACGAAATAATATTACATAACAAAATATAGTTACAAAAGCGGAAACTGATACATGAGAGTTCTATACAAACAAAATCATCACTGATACAAAAATAGCCCTACACTAAAAACTCTTCTGTGTTGGCTTGATGACGGCGACGCTCTCAAAGCAAAACTCCTTCCGCACCTGCACGGGTAAACACACCGTGCTAAGCGATAAAACGCTTAGTGGGGAAACACACATAAATTATGGACGGCCACTCACAGTGGTCGTCAAGGCATAACACATTCACAATGACAGAATGCAAGAACTGTTGCATAATTCATATAAACATGCCCGTATTTAAATACCATACTTTCAGAATCTCATCATCATATACATTACAGAATAAACCAACATGTATTTCATCATTAAACTCATTCAGATATTCCATACAAAGCCATATCAGATCAGAACATTTCCATTAACATTTAAAGAATACCTGCTGACTCTAGACAGTGGATAACGAGTGTACTGAGGGTACCTTACGGGTACGAATCGAATACTGAGGGTACCTCACAGGTACAAGTCAAATATTATATCATTTATCAAAACATGTTATTTATATACTGAGGGAATCTTAAACAAGATTCTATACTGAAGGGTTCGCGAGGAACCAAACGGGGACCTGATCGGGGTCCAAACTGAACTGAGGGCTGCAGCTAAAGACTCTATTAGGCATGCCTAACTATCCACTTACTTGACTCTAGCAGGTTATGCGTCACTGATCACATTTCAGGATATAGAGTATAATTCATCAGAAAATCATGTTATCACGCATATCAAAGCATCGAACAGTAAGACATGCATCATACAGCAGTAAAGTCCATTTTGAAGAAATAACAAATTCAGTTCTGAGTTAAAAACCAGGAAATTTCGGAAAAACGGGCTGAGCGGAGAAATGGGCGAGATCGGCTGGTCACTGGGCGTGACTGGCCTTCTCAACAGGCAGGTCACGGCGTGACCTAGGGTCACGTCTCGTGACCTGCTTGTTTCTCGCCACTCGCGTTGCGTGATCCTCGCGGATCACGCAATGCTTATGCAGGTCACGGCGTGACTGAGGGTCACGCGACGTGACGCTGCTTCTCCCTCGCAGATCACGTTGCGTGATCTGCCTCCATCTTCGCAGGTCGCACGACGTGACCGAAGATCACGTCGCGTGACTTGCTTGTTCTTCAGCTGGTCACGCGACTGGCTTCCCAGCAGGCATGTCACGTCGTGACCGAGAGTCACGCGACGTGACTTGCCTTCCTGCGTAGCGAGTCACGCAACGAAGAACAGTACCTAAATTTTCAGGATTTCCAGAATTTCCAGAATCGAGAATTCAACCTCAATTTGATTAAAAACCATTCAAACCTGATCTTACCTTCCAGAAATCATCTCAAACATCATAGGCAATAATTATACAACTCAATTGATCAACTAATTCACCCAATCAATTCAAGATCATATGCATTTAAACTCACAAGAACATAAACCCTAGAAATTTACAGTAGAATCAAAATCACACAATTTCACAGTTGAACATTCCCAAACCTGAATTCTAACTTCTATCACTTAGCTCCACTTGGTCCAGCAACCTCTTTCCCCTTTGGATCACGTGGAGCCTCAGCTAGAACACAAACACAGTAAATTCAACCCTAGGTTAAACCTAAACTCAAGGAAGAAGATGAAGATGCAATTTACAGTAAAACAAAGACTAGATCTTGCACTTACCAAGCTAAGAAATGCAAGGAGAGGATTAACTTCACCAATAAGACCTTGAATCAAAATACACAGTACTTGGGAATAAAGAAAGTGAAGAAGAAGAGAGAGTGAGTGAGAAAAACGTGAATCTGTAAGTTTCTTTTTCCTCATTCCCTTTTCTTTTTCTTTTCTTTATTGTAAATATGTATCAAACTCCTATTGGTGACACTAATCACTCACACTAAAATAACCTACACTACACACACCTAAAACCCTCTTCACTTATGCATACCCTACCATGGTATGAACACATGCACACAAGTATATCTCATTTAATTAAACACACTAATGCCATGTATGCACCCACATAAAAATAAACCCCAAAATCATACATTTTACTGACATACCCTTATGAAATGCTGAACACATGCGAATGCTTACACATACTGACAGACAGATAGACAGACAGACAGACGGACAGACAGGCTCATTCTACTAGGGGGCAAACGGGGTGTGACACTTTTACCTAAAGAGGAACCAACCCTGGAATAACTCCTCCCCTGACTTCTCTCATGACTAATCATCTCATATCTTTCAACTATCATAGCCGCTTGTTTTAATAGGTATAAATTCATTGGTTGTAAAGAGGTCGTAACTTCCATGTATCTTCTGATGGAATCATTCAAACCATCTTCGAATAGTGTACATCGAAATGATTCAATGAGAATTGGTTTTGGAGCATATTTGCTAAGATGGCTGAATTCCTTTTCATATTCAGCTACAGATAAGTTTCGTTGTCTCAAATTTAGAAATTGCTTCCATTTTGCCTCTCGATAAGCTTTAGTAATATACTTACTCTTGAATTATTGCATGAAGAAATCCCAAGTAAGTGGATTCGGGTACTGTGGATGGCATCAAACCAATTTCCAGCAATCATAAGTAGCACCTTGCAAAAGGGAAACCACACAAGCGGCCATGTACTCTGGAGGATATCTCACTTCCTCAAACACTCTTTGCAACTTCTCAAGCCAATACTCGGCTTTATTAGATCCCTCCAAACTCATACCATGAAATTATTCAACCCTATGTTTCCTAACCGCATCAATTGGGGCTCTAGGAGCTGCCATCCTATCTAAAACACACGTCAAGGCTTTAGTTGGCATGGCAGGAACATCTCGATCACCTCTTGGTGGTTCAGCAGAACTTGAGACCAATGGACCTCGATCCTCAGGATTTACACTTTCTGTTGACCATTCACCAGTGCCACGGGATGAGTCCATTCTGAAAGTTATAAGAAAACAAGAACATCCATATTAGGCCAACACAATCCTATGAATACATGATCGGGTTCTACTAGTTGTCAAGATTTGCCTAAACTTATGCTCTGATACCACTAAATGTAACACCCCTTATACCCCTTTCAGAGAATAAGAGAGTGTACAAACAAAATAAATGTCTAATAGTTAGAAAAATAAAATTTCATCATTTCAATAGACTATACAAGAAATTGTAACAAAATCCATATCTCATTGCATTACTCAAGGGACATTCCAATAACATACATATCTGATTACTGCGTTAAAATATATAATTACAAGCCAGAAAGGCATAAGATACAAAACATATATCAAAAATGAAAACCCTACATGTGGCTTCTTCTACAGATGTGTTGGCCTTGATTAACATGAGATGTACTTGGCGATAACTTTATCTTCGGTACATATACGGATAGAACACTCATGCTAAGCGTAAAGCTTAGTGGGAAATTAATATGAAATGCACAACTACTCATAGCAGTAGATGAAACCAGGCACACATAATGTATGCACAAACATAGATCATCACTAGGTATATAATACATAATCGTAACCTCGGTGAAAACAGAATAGAGAGTAACCATATATCTATAGTGAGTATATTTTAGTTCACACTAATGAACACATAATATTACCATACATTTGCCTGCATTAACCTAGGGAAGTGGATAACGGGAGGAGTAATAAACGGTGGTACTTGAGGTACAAACGGTGGTACCTGAAGGTACAATATACCTTAATCATATTATTCTTTTCTTTTACGGTAAGGATGAGCAAAATAGGGTCCACTTGATAGAATGGTAGCAGCAGTAATCAGAGTGCCTATAGGTATGCCTATCTATCAACCACTCGGTCTAAAGTAGGCGGAAAAGCATATAACCGAGTTTTAGCCACTTTATAGGTTTAGCATGTAATGGTGTCAAGTAAAGATTTACATAGTATATTTATTCCTCATATGAGTAGTTCATAGAATAGGACGAAAATACAGTGAATATCTTTTATTAATGATAAATAATCATCGCATAAAATTTGGTGTCATTTAGAAGACATTTGATAGCAAAAATTCACAAATAATTTCTAGAAAATAGGGGTCACATGGCAGTAAAGAAAACTTGCCGCCGTATGGCAAGGTGGAAATTGAAACCTGCAAAACATGATGGTTTTACACGGCGGTAAGAACAATCCTTACCACTGTGTAAAGGACACGACACGATGGTCAGAAGGTCCTAACCGCCATGTGGGATGTCCATAATACCAAGTTGCTGAACAAAATACATTTACACGGTGGTAAGGATATTCCTAACCACCATGTAAATTACCTCATGATCCAAAAAGTTGGACAAATGCTTCTATACGGCAGTAAGGGCTGACTTGCCCGCCGTGTAAGCCCACGGGCTGCCACATTTCCATAACTTCACATGACCACATGACGGTAAGGATATCCTTAACCGCAGTGTAACCTAGCACAGCTACCTTAAATCCACTAAAACATAGCTGTGTTTTCAAAAGCGCAGCTGTGCTAGTCTAGAAATTTGACATGCTTTGTTTTACAATTTCTAACCTAAAACACATCTAAAATAATTCTTTTCACATGCAATCACTTCCACAATCATTATTCCACACTCAAATAACTCCCATACCATTTGAGCAATATTCTCAAAAATATAAACACCTCAATTACTCAATTATAGACAATTTGAAGACAGAGGAAAAGAAAATTCCCAAACCTCAAAATTACTTCCTTTTTCTACTCCTTTACCTCCTTTCCTCTTTTTTATCCTTCAACTTCTTTTTCTTTAAATTCAAATGACAAAACCATATCAACTTTCATAAATATATGCATATATATACCCCAACTTGCACTCTAAAAAGCAAAGAGGAAGAAGATGATGGATATTGACTTATTATTACCTTTAATACTTTAAAACCACTTTAAAACTAAATCTCTAGCATGAATTCCACTTGAAACCACTCCTAATAATGTTTTAGGTGTCTAAAAGATGGGAAAAGGGCTGCTTGGATGAGGAAGGTCGGTTGGCTATCTTCTCCCTCTTGGCAACTGACCTTCATGTCTTATAAAGCCATAAAGTCTCTTCCTAATTCTAGAATGGATAGGTGTCTGTGCATGTTTGGTTCCCCTTCTCCATTTGCCTTATTGATCCTTCCTCTTTGTTAGTTTCATGCATTTGGCTATAGATTAAACATATTTATTCATAGACACATACAACTACTCAATTGATGCAATTATACCCATGTATTTATGCAATTAGGTCCTCACTCTAACACCCTAATACCCTTTGGGAGGATATCGGGGTCGCTACGCACACACATACGCATACACAAACAATCATACTATAGCGGAATAACTAATACATATAAGTGGAATATAATAAACCAGAACAATACGTATATACATGCAAATTCAAATATTCATTTACAAAAACATTCACTGTTACAACATTACATTATCAAATACATAATTCTCTTCACACTATCTCTTCGCTATACCTTACAAAAGATTCTTATGCAAAAAGAACTCCACAACAAGCTCCTGGTGGCCAGCAGATGAACACTCTCTAAACCGAACCAAACTTGCAACCTACATGGAAAAACACCCGTGCTAAGTGATAATGCTTAGTGGGGATAAACAAAGACAATAGAACTCTAACGAAGTCACAAAGATCACAATATGCATAACATATATAATAATGCTAAACACATACTGTCATTCATTATCATATAACTCTTAATGCACATAACCTATAATTCCTTCATATAGTTATGTGTGTGTGTGTGTGTGTGTCTATATATATATATATATATATATATATATATATATATATAACATATCAATATGTCTTTATCATTTGCAATCACGCATAATCTCAAGCTAGTGAACATTATAAACTATAAGTAATAAAACATCACTACTTCTATTACATTATCAATACGTATACATACATATCACTACATCTCTTGTACAAATATAATTACTCAATAGCATAGATTGAATTCACATCAATGGTGGATACGGGTACTTTAGATACTGATAAATAGTACCAAACATCTAGAGACCTAACTCAAAGATCTTGATACTGTAACACCTCTCACCCACGTATAGCATATTGTATGGTAACATAGACAGTATGCGATGATGGGTGAGGCATGCTACGGGCAAAGCATGCCGGGAACACTAATATAAGCAGAGTTACAAAAATTTTTCTCAAAACATACAAACATCCACATAATACAAAAGACCTTCATATACTTATCATTACAATGCTCATTAACATCTTATTACATCCCAATCACTTAATACAATACTAATTAAGAATTACATTACAATGATGGACTATAATTCCTAAACACTAGCTACTACTACAGACTGGATGGCCCGACTGTTGCGGATTATCCTCGGCGACACGACTAACTTCAAACCTGCATGGATAAAAACCCATGCTAAGCACAAAGCTTAGTGGGGAAAACACATAGTATGGACGACCATTCACAATGGCCATCAGTCACAACATACAATAAATAACCAACATCAAATCATTTAACACATATATACATAGTTGGTCATAATTAGAATATTTTAATCATAATCATTTATAAGATTAAACAGGGTGACAGTCTTGCTTGATACATGCTTTTCATGTTTTATTAATCATACATCGCATGTCATAAACATCATTTTATTTAACCTATAATCAGATCTCTAATTACAATAATTCTCACATGCCAAGGAGGTCATGATTAAGCCGCTATTAATCTAACTTCATATTCAAAGCATATAAATGTATCTCATAAATATAATCACTTTCGTTTAATTACTTCCTTCAAATTGTTGTCATTAACTCATGTTAATATTACAAAGAAAATAATCAAAGCTGAAACATATGAACTTTTAAAGACATTACCACATTTAAGCATAGGGATCCCACAGGATCCAAAACACATAGGTGCGCAAGGCGCAACTCATGCCAAAATAAAAGTCACATCGTACAAGGTGATCACATTCTCATTGGTGCATAAATTTACACAAAGCTTCACATATCTTTATCAATTCACACATATCATTCAGTTCACATTTTTATGTTTGTTTAATACCTGCTAAGTCAAAAGGGTGGATAACGAGTAACACTAAGATACCCGAAGGTATTAACACTATTCTCATAACTCATAGATACCCGAAGGCATCAACACTAACTTTTCAGTACACAGGGATCACGAAGATCCATTTAGGGGACCTGATCAAGGTCCAAATCATACACTAGCTGCAGCAACACTAACTCTATTAGGCATGCCTAACTATCCACGACTCAACTAACGCAGGCTAACACATACTTGTTTCCATTAATAATGTTCATGCTATAATTTTATACCTTTTCCCAAAAGCACACACTTTTATTACAGTCGTATAATAATCCGATACATAAATTATTCACAAATGAAAATAATGGATCATATAAAATATAACAATTCATAACTTTTAATTACAATCACATTTACTTTTAATTCATGCTCCACAAATTATTACCACTAACTTGCATGGTATAACATGTCTTAAATTATACATTATGTCACATGTAGACCATAACCCAAAACTCATGTCAAATAGTTCAATCAATTGTATATATATATATATATATATACAAGGCACAGAAAAGAGTCGCGCTCGCGACCCTTATTGCGATCGCGACAGAAAGCTAAATGGTCTCTATCGCGCTCGCGACACCCGTCGCGCTCATGACAGAGCCAACCATACACTAGGAATCACGTTCGCGACCTGAGTCGCGACCGTGATAAGAATCATATGACCTCTGTCGCGCTCGCGACAGAGACAAGCATCACCCTTCTTTCATCTCGCACTTGTATACCCTTCGCATAGGAACATACTTACTTTTGTCATGTCCGTAACTAATTTTCTTAAATATTATTTTCCTTAAATTCATGCATAAAACCCAAGAGTTCCAACACCAGTATCCCAAACTACTCAATTGCCTAAGAGTCATTCCGTAATTAAATAGTCAAATTAAAAATCATTGAGATACGAAAGGTTCATTCCAATTTCGGTTTACGACACACTTAATTCCATCATTTACTTCATTCTTAACATCTCATACAAATTCTAAACTATAAATAAATCTCCTCAAGTCTTGAATCATTAAAGACTCACAGACTTTTGTTGGTCTTACACAAATGGGCCACAATTATTCCTAACAATTATCAAAGCACTAGTAAGGTTCAATTAATACACTCTTCTTCAAATCCGATTGCGCTTCTACGCTTTGGTTTGAACTTTAAAGAGTGTTCCAAACCTCCTATATATCCCGAAGGGTGAGGAATCCAAACCCCAAAATCCTATTAGCTCAAAATGCAAGTTATGGAATTCCACTTCGAATTGCCTAAAATAATATAAATTAGGTTATAAAGAACATACTCGAAAGTGTTTGATTCATTAAACCACTCAATAATAAAGTTAATATTCTTGTTTATAACCTTAGACAATTGTATTCCTAAATGATATCTATTTATTTGCTCATTTCCAAACTTTAAATGTATGATAAATATATCTTGAAAGGTTCCGAGGAAGTTCGGGTGTGTTTCGGGCTGAAAAACATGACAAATTACGCATCCTAAAGAATAGGAAAGAGGGGCAAGGGTTCATACCAATTATGAGGCTCAAAATGAAAGGAAAAACCTTCCACAAACCGGTTCTGTCGCGCTCGCGACATGAGCCGCGGTCGCGACAGAGAGCTCTTCCAACTGCCCTACGAAAACGGACTTACGAGATAGTTTTCTGGATTCGACTTTGTATCGCTTAAACAACCCACTAAACCTCATTTTTAACCAAAATGTCCTTCTTAACAAATGTTAAGTAGGATGTTATATTTCAAATACAGCAAATTACAGATCAATTGGACATCTAAACCTACAGATATGAGCTACACAACCTACACTGCTCCTGTAAACCCGTTTAAGTATAGACGCCCCGGTTTTTACAATTTTCAAGGATCTTTGAGCCAGAATTAGATTCCAATCCTTTAGAGACAATTTTTAATTATTGAATTAGCTTTCAAATTCCACTAGTTTCATCTCATTTGGACATCTATAGCTTGACTTATAACGAAAACGAACACTAAAGGTCCAGTGAAATCTGGACAGAGTATCTCCAGAAAATTCAAATTCGCTAAACCCAAGCCAATCCGCAAAACCACATCAACACAACCAATCAAATTTTAAATAAAATACACTTCAAAACAGAAACTCATTCATAAACAAATCAATAATTAAGAATTCACACCAAAGCATATAACTTTTCCCAAACCTCAAACTCCTTTGCTCCATTAGCTTCAATGGTTGCTCTTCTTGCTTCCACACTCTTTCTTCAGTTTTATTATTCCAATTTCCTCATCAAAACATAAAATATTACTTAAGATTTCTAATTAAACAAAGAGGAATTGCAGAAATCAAAAGTTATAACTTACCCTTCTATCTCTAATCTCTCATAAAAGTACTTGAGCTACAATCCATTATACACAACTTGGGCTTGCAAGAAGAGAGAGCGGGGCTGGTGTGAGATGAAAAAGAAGAGGAAGGGAAGAAGAGAAAGGCAAAACGTGAAGAAAGAGAGGGGAATGAGCAGAAATCTGCTCTCACTCTCTCTTAATTAAGTCAAACCTATCTTAAATGCCACATGTCCTCTTTCTATTGGCCCTCACTAGATTTTTTTGATAATTCCCCTTTTTGGTCCCTTAACTCCTTTTTAATCCTTCCTTCACATAATACATAAATATAATTTTACATTGGCCCACAATTAAATCTTATCCCCTTCAATTAAGTCCTAAATTAATACCTTACAAATTTGCAATTGGCCGCACTTGCCGAAACTTTTGCGCTAATACCGAATTCGTCCTTTCGACACACCTAACACCACAACTTACATACATTTGGCATATAAATGATCCATTCTCAAAATTTAGCCCTCATTTTTATTTATTCCACTCAATTAAATCCCTATATGTGAAATTACCAAAATACCCTTAGCTCTCTTTTTCTTAATTCTGATCATATCTTTTTCTACTACTTAATCACTCCGACCATCAAATCACACGATTTCGAACATCAAAATCCCCGAAAATATACAAATCTTTCTAGGGTACATTTCGGGGTGTTACAGATACCCTAAGGTATTAAACATCTAGACACAAACGGTGCCACACTGGCAGCTGCACTCTAACCCTTTATAAACATGCTTATCTATCAACTACAATGAACCCTTTTGGCTTAACACAATTACTCTATTCACTATAACATATTCTTTGCATTTACTTAAGTGTCTAATCATACCATCACACGTCAAACTCAACTCATATATTAACTACGCAAACCATTAACATGCATATACATTCATTCATGTTTTCATATTATACTTTACTATGCATGGTCATACATAATCCAATGCAATATTACACACATATAAGCATAAATATTTTGCATTCAATACTCTAAGTAGTGTTGCTCTTGCGATATAACTAAAAATACACTGCTGTCATACTAGTGGGCATTGTCACACTCGTGATAGAATGCTAAAATGGCTTCTGTCATGCTCGCGATGAGAATTGTCAAGGCAAACCTCGCAAAAAGGAGCATTCTGTCGCACTCGCGATAGAACCTGAAGTTTGTGTTCAAGCTCCAAGCTACATAACTCTCATGCACATAGTTCATACTAACTCTTCTATAATCACATGCATGACTATTAGCATTACACTCACACTAAATCCAGTCGAAAGGGGCCCTCAAACAAGTACTCTCTTACATGCAACTTTCTCTACATATCATGTAACTAACATATAATTGACATGCAAATAATCATCTTTAAGTTGTTAAAGAAGCACCTACAACTCATCACTAATAACCACATGCAAATATAACAACTGAAAGAGCAATTAAACTATAACAAAGCTCACTAATTCCCAACTAACCAACATGCATCTAACAAGAAATCAAGTACAAACTCAACTCAATAAACATGCATTAACAGGAAATCACACACGATCCCAAACCTAAAAAAAGAAGCTTGCTCAACTTTGCTTTCTTACTCAAACATTGTCTTTACCCTTGTTTCTTCTCTTATCAATAGCTTCTTGCACAAAAATAACCAATACATACACTTAATCCAATACTCATACTACTTTAAATCAAAAACAAAATTAGAAGAAGAAGAAGAAGAAGATAACTCTAGGATATCCAACCACACTTACCTTTCCACTATATCTCTTCAAACCAATCCAATACAACTTCAGGAAAACCCAACAAAGAAGAAGAAAAGCAAAAGAGAATTGAAATGCAGCAAAAAGGGAACGAGAGAGGGAAAGAGGACAGCCGAACGACATACAAAAAATGGGCAGATTTGCCTCCGCTAACTCACTATATATTGCATGTAAGGATCCTAGGTGTCAACTCCTCCACCCGCCACATGTCCTCTTCTTGACACATGTCAAGTCTCTAGCAAATAACCCAATAATTCCTTGGAAAACTCCACTAAAATCACTCCATTAAATTCCTTCCTTCAAATACTTATATTCTCTTTTCAATTTCACCCTCACATTTAGCATAACCCATACTTACAATGCAATTAGCACTATAATTCCTACTAGGGTACTCTTTGGGTCATTACACTCACATATGAGATTACTACATTAACCTCTTCTATTAGCTCAATTCAAATTATGCAATAAATCATAATCACTATAATACTTATTAACCCCAAACATAAATATATATATATGTAATGACCCAAAATTTACCCTAGTAGTATTGTGGCTTAACTAGGGTAATCGGATGAGCTTGAGTGGGATTTTTAATTTTTGGTCTAAGAGTAATTGGAAATGAGGACCCAATTGCATGAAATAAATAAGTTTAAGTGGCTAAAGTGTTAATGTGCATGATTAAGTTTAAGAAGGATTAATTAAGGGATAATCAAGATTAGCTTAAATTAATCTTGTTTAAGAAAACCAACTAATGGAATCCAAGTGTTGATTGTTGGTTGTGCCTGTCACACCCCGTTTGCCCCCTAGTAGATGAGCCATCTGTGTGTGCATCCATTGTGTGTGTCTTGGCATGTGTTAAAGGACATTTTAGGTAAAAATGCTTGTTTTAGGAGTTTTATTAGCATATGGATGCATGTATGGCATTAGAGTGTGAATTAGTTGGAAAATGTTTGTATGTGCATGAGCATATCATTATAGGGTGTGAGTAGTGGTGTGGTGGTTGTGTGCTCTACTCACACATTAGTAGGGTGTTTTAAGTAGGGAGTGCATAGTGTGTGTGTTCATACCATGGTAGGGTGTGAGTGATTAATCTCCACCAATAGGGAGTTGACACTTGTCTAGGGTTAGGAAAAGAAAAAGAAAAAAAAGGAGCAAAAGGGAAGGAGGCAGAACTGCTCTCCATTCCCGTTACCCCTCTTTCCCACTCTCCTTCTTCCTTTTTCTCTTCCTTAGAAACCCTAGCTAAGATTCAAGTGACTGTTGGTGGAAATTAGTTGTCTCCTTGCATTCCTTTGGTAAGTTATTGCATTTTTTTCATCTTGTTTTCCTTTTTGTTCATCTTCTTCTTCTTGATTTCTGGGTTGAGATTTAATCTAGGGTTTGTTCTTGGTGGGTTTGTGTTTAGCTGAGCCTCCTCGAAGGTTGGGAGTAGTGGAACCAAGTGTGATTGAAGCTAGGGTTAAAGGTTTGGGAAAATTGCATTTACTGGGTTTTTGTTGTTTTGATTAGCTACTGTGTATTTATTTTATTTGATTATTTTGATGATGAATTGATGTATTGATATTGCATGTTGGGATTTGAATGAATGGGTTTTATTTGTGCTTAATGCATAAAGATTGAGAATTTGAAAATGGAATTGAGGAGAATTTGAGCTTACTGTCACGTTTTCTGGGTTTTGATATTTTGGAGTTTTAATTTGCCTATTTCCTGTTTTGGATGGGTAATTGTTACGAAAGTGTTTTGTATTAATTATGTTGGTTTTTGCATGCTTGAGGAAGCTAATTCAGGTAAGAATGATTTGGATTTGAGTTCGGTTGTTTCTCGGAATTCTTCGAAAATCGATCGGGGAGGAAGAGGGCTGTGAGCCGCTCATGAGACGTGAGCAATGCTCACGAGTCGTGAGCAACGCTCATGAGCAAAGCTCACTGTGATGCATGCCGGACCTCGCGTGCCGCCCTTACGACCGCCCGCTCAAGGGCGATCGGGGCATTTGTGGGTCCGTTGGCAACTTGCAATGAATTGCGAGTGCATCTATTTTGGGCAACAAGGAGGTTTCATGTAGTCGCCACCCAATAGAACATTGGGAAAGTTTCTCGCGCCTCGGAGAGCCTAAGACTGCGCTTATTATCCATTTTGGGCCAACCAAAGGGGTCTTGGAGGGTAAACCTCTCTCCCAAAGGAGCCTAGGATTAACGTCTAAGTCTCGTGACACAAGAGGTGTCTTGGAGGTCTTAGTTCCAACGAGTGATCGGATAGACCTCTCGCCTCTTTGAGCCCAAAGACCAGAGCTGGGTTCGGGACTTCTCATCTATTTCTACCTCGATCATTTTATGATTAAATTTTGAACTCATTAATTCACTCCCTTTCCACACGATGCAATTGAATTAAAAGCGCATTTTATTCACGTGTTAAAGCGATAGATAAATAAAGGAATATTAAATCAAAAAATTACAATAACACTAGGAGCGGAATACAACTCCCATTTATAAATGTGCAATACATACATAAGACAGGGGATTATTTATTTTGAGGACTTTGGTCCTCGCATGCATTTATTATAAAAATGATGTTTTTATTGTGGAAATTTTTCATTGGATGAAAAATAGGACATTGGGTCCTTAATTTTATGAAAATCTCCCTTTATTAAATATAAAACATTCATCAATTTTTAGATTTAGCGAGATACAAAAAGGTATATTCATGTATATAAAATAATTAATAAATAAACAAATGAGTGAAATAACTAAGAAGGTTAGAAAACTAAACTGGACGGAATCCTCCGAGCATGGTAGATTGCCCCTCGAGCTAAGGACAGTCCAAGAAAATCATATATGCTCACAAAAGGTTAATGGGTGTTAATATACAAAAAGCGCAATATAAATAAAGCTCTAAGACTTGAGAGAGAAAGAAAAAGGAAAAGAAAAGGGGGTTTGAAAATATGGAGACAGAACCCAGGGATGGGCACTGCCGAGTGACCGATGGGCATCAGTCAAGGTGACCAACGTGTCTCATCACTCACTCGACAGAGGGCTTCCGTGGGACGGGTGACCAACGTGCGTCGGTGAAACAGATGACCCGTCGGTCACCGCTGTCTCCGAAAATGACAGCGAAACTATTTTTTTCAAGGCAAACACAGATTTTTACCATAAAAACGAGATGAGAAGGATCAAAAGAAAGATAAAAGCAAAAAAGTTGAAAAAAGCAAGAATAAGAATAAAGATGAAATAATACGGAGAAAAAGTCCGAAATATTTACCCTCAGATAATATTTTGGATGGATTTTTTGTGTCGATTAAAGTCCCACACGCTCCACAGGAAAGACAAAGTGAGAGGTCAAGAATGAGGAAAATAGATTATTTCCTTCTTGATCCTTCTAAAGACTGAACTTTGGAATTAAAACCTTAGGAAAACTAATTAGATTTAGCTCCTTTTTAATGGTTTGATTTTTAAACTAAAAGAGATTTCTTGAGATTTGTGTTTGTTGCAAGAGAGAGAAACAAGTGTTAATTTTGACAGAGTTTCCCCCTTTAGAAATTTCTCCAACCCCTTTTTAGGTGGGAAATGAAAGCTTTTATAGGCCAGGGGTGACCGACGGGCGTCGATTTAATCCTACTGACACAAGGATTCAACCGATGGGCCTGCAACTCTTACCGACGGGCGTTGGTTCAATCCTACAGACACAAGGATTCAACCGACGGGCCTGCAACTCTTACCGACGGGTGTCCGAAAGGTCGCGTGTTCCGGGAAATCAGGTCGCGTGCTCTGAAAAATTAGGTTCCTCCGATGGGCGTCAAAAAATCACATAGGCCATCGATGACCCGCAGCGAGCGACGGTCTTGCCTTTGATAGACGGGCAGACCGCCGGTGGAGAAAAATACACCTATTGACCCAAAAAAGATCCCCGTTTCCTCCTTCTTTCCTACGAAGACTGAAAGAACACATTTCTCATGAAGCAGGGGACCAAAACCTCCGAATCTCAACCGTTTGTACAGACTCACACGTTGATTCTTCATCGAGTAATCTCCAATCCAGACTGCCCCGGGACACGGTGCTTACAGTTGCCCCCAATTTTGGGGCAAACTAGCGCACGAGTGCCTAGATGATCCAAAATTCAGAGAAAGGAACAAAAAAAAGGAAGAAAAGCGTACCTGTAGCGATTCTTACCTTCCGTGTCCCTCATCAGGTAGACTTCGTCTCAGTCTGCTCAATGGATGGAAATGTCCCTACCGGTCTCGTCTTGACTTATAAGGCGTTGGTGAGATGTAGTGTTCTCTAGCTACGACCTCGGTGGGAAGAGCGGTGTTCTATAACTGCAGCTTCGATTGTTTTCGCTGGCCTCATCTCGGCTCACGCAGCATCGGGGAGATGTAGTACTCTCTGACTACAATCTTGAGGCGAAGAGCAGTGTTCTCTAACTGCAACTTCAACTTATTGGAGTACCCTTGCTAACCCCCATCCGATCTGCAAGGTGTGCAGTACTCTCTGACTACAACATGAACTGTGAGATGTAGCACTCTCTGGCTACAGTCCCAAGGTGAAGAGCAGTGTTCTCTAACTGCAACTTCGGTTGTGAGATGCTCCCCTGCTAACCCCCATCCGATCTGCAAGGTGTGTAGTATTCTCTGGCTACAACATGAGCTGTGAGATGCAGTACTCTCTGACTACGATCTCGATTTGTTAGAGTTCCCTTGCTAACCCCCATCCGATCTACAAGGTGTGTAGTACTCTCTGACTACAAAATGAACTGTGAGATGTAACACTCTCTGCAGTCCCGGTTGCAATCTGCTCTATCACTGATGTTTATCTTGAACTTTCTTTTTTTCTGCAAAAAAAGGAAAACGCAAATTTATAGGGTAAATTATAAAAGAGATACGTACCTGTGGTAGCACCTACCTGTTGGGGTCGTTATCAGTTGACCCTCACTGGGAGACTTGGATGCTCACCGAGAGGCTTTGACCGAGAGGCTTTGATGCTCACTGAGAGACTTTGATACTCACTGGGAGACTTAGATTTTCGATCCTGATTGCCCCCTGGCACAGCGTGGATAGGCTTGCTTTTCTGGATAGTGTCTGACAACGTTGAGCTGAACCCATCATCTGGATCACCTCTAAGCATAGGGTCTATTCGGACCTTTCCCCTGAGTCACGTACATGGCAATATATACAAAATATTGTGTGTGTATGGGAGCATGTGTGCAAAATGTATATATACATTTGAATTCGGATTTTGTACACTTGGTGTGATGTGTGTGAGTGTATATCTTATGATAGAAAAACTTACCTGCTTGCCCTCGGTATGATGTGTATGAGTAGACTTGCTCTTTTGAGTGTTTTTGGGAGCGGGTCTGCGAGATTCCGTTCTCGTGAGGACTTCATCTTGATCTGCTTGTTCGGCGTGGCCGATGTAGAGCCGAACCAGTACGTCGACCCGCTTTTGCGTCAGATTGCCTCTGAATAAAGTATGCATGGATAGTCTGGCTTCTCACTGGACCTTCTTTTTTGCATATTTGTGTGATTCCGGATTGTCCTGAGTGTGTCTGGATAGACTTGTTCTTCCGGGCATTCCACCTTTGTACAAATGCACTTGACTTCATGCTGGATACAGTGGCCAATAGTGTCGAGCTAAACCCATTTCTTGGTTCATCCTTGCTCATGAGGTCTATTCGGACCTTTCCTTCTAAGTCATGTGCATAACAACGTATACAACAGATTGTGTGTGCTTATGGACTCATGTGTGTGAAATGTACATACATAAAGCTATATACACAAAACACGAGCAAAGGATTAATGTACAAGAATTGTGTGTGCAGAACTATAAGTGTAAAGGATTAAACACACGAGATATGTAGGGAGACATGCAAAAGATCTATGCATGTGAGATGCATATAAGATGCAAAAATGGATAGACCACATCCTAGGCAGTTAAAGGATTCCTTGAGGGTATTTGCTCGGCTGCTTTGATGCCCCCTGAAGGACCTAGAAAGGCGTCATCTTGGTTTTAGGAATTTTGACCCAACCTTTTGAATAGAACTGACCCGTGCGCATCTTTGCCCCCAGGACCATGAATCAAGTTCTACTTCATGTACTACCTGCCCAAAGGAAAGTTATCTGATGTAATGCCGCCTTATCGCTCCAGGCTCCAAAAGTCATTATTTTAAAGGTAGTGTGTCCTTTGTGGATTTTCACACTAGCTTTTCTTGGCGGGAAGCGCATCCTTTCGGATTTTCACACAACCCTATGACTTATTTTTGCCTGAAGTAAATCCTACTTACTCCAGCGGCTTTTTTTTTATCAGGTCTGGCTGCAAGAGAAGCTGAGAATGTTGTCAGAGCCACCTCCTTGAGTCATTACGCAGTACTCCCCGAGACACTTCCTCCCGCGTCGACGGCTGTATACATGCGCCACTGTTGATGAAGGCATTGCCAGATTTAGCGAGCTGTCGGATGACGATACCAGTTTCATGTCTGCCTGGCTACCTCTGTCCCATGCGATCATTGATGGACCATCGTGGTGTGTTCCCCTCTGTGGACTCCGTCAGGCTACTTTCCATAACACAGCTCGGTGTGCTCGCTAGCTTGGGATGATCCAGGATGTGGTGAGGGTCGCAATATCTTTTCGGGGAGGAGCTCTTTCTGATGCCTTTGCTTCTCGGTATCATGAACTGTGGAGCCGACTACCGATGAAGACTGTCATTCCTAGGTTCAGAGCTCATTCTGTGGCTTCCACTAGCGAGTACAAGAGATGGGTCCTTAGCCCGGCATCTGACAATAGGACGCGAGGGCTCAAGCATCGGACCGGCGAGAGCAGCAGAAGGACCTAACTTAGTTTAGATAGGTAAACTTTTTGAGTATTACATTTCTTTTTAATGCATAACTAGAAAATGACGAAAATGAGAAGAATAATTCTTATTTTATTTCACGAAATTGTGTACATTTCCATAGAATTTCAGCATACATGACCAGTTTTGACATTAACTCGACTGTGCATGCCTTATGAATACATGAAACCCAATTTTAACAGCATCGACTCCTGTTACCAACCGGCCCTTTCGGGTTTTCACGATTGAACATTTTCTCTCATGCCTCTTATTTTTGCATAGGATGCCTTTTTTCGGTTTTCACCCTGTCGAGGCGCCCAATTTTAGCAAGGCCGCCTTTTTTCGGATTTCAACCCGCGGGGCATTTTATTCTCTTCTTTTTATTGTTGGTCTTTAGCCATGGAATCTTTTGAGTCTGTCGACATTGATCGGTTCCATGAACTCATTACCATCGCTATCCGATAAGATTGCAGCTCCTTTGGACAATAGCCTCTTGAGGATAAACGGCCCTTCCCAGGTTGGTCTAAATTTTCCTCTGATATCTTGTACACCTGGCCTCATCTGTTTGAACACCAAGTCCCCCTCCTTCAGCGGATGCCTTTTCACCTTCTTCCTAAATGATCTGGCCAACTTCTTCTGATAGATCTTATTATGATATTAAGCTTTCAGCCTACTTTCATCCAATAAGTTCAAATGCTATAACCTCTGTTGTGCCCATTCGGCCTCCGGAATCTGAGCTTCCATGACTACTCTCAGCGATTTGAGCTCTACCTCGACTGGCAGCACTACCTCTGTCCCATAAACCAGAGAATACGGCATAGCGCCCGTAGATGTCCTCACCGTCGTTCTATAACCCCACAGTGCAAAGGGTAGCTTCTCTGCCCAGTCTTTGTAGGTTTGGACCATCTTGGCTGGGATCTTCTTCATATTCTTATTGGCGGCCTCTACTGCCCCGTTAGCTTGTGGTCGATAGGGAGAGGATTTATGGTGCTCGATTTCGTACTTCTCAAGAAGCTTCCTGGTTTTCCCCATGAACTGCACCCCGTTATCAGACACTATGTTATGTGGGAGGCCGTATCTGCAGATCAGATTTCTTTCAATAAACTTGGCCATGTCTCTTGCGTCGATCTTCTTGAAGGATTCCGCCTCTACCCATTTTGTAAAATAGTCGATTGCGACTATTATGTATCTGTGCCCGTTGGATGCCGGGCAGATCTCTCCAATAATGTCTATTCCCCAAGCAGCGAATGGCCAAGGTGATGTTAGGCTGTGTAGCTCTGACACTGGCAAGTGCCTTAAATCTACGTACTGCTGGCATAGCTGGCACTGCTTGACATATTTTGAGCAATCGTTGTCCATCATAAGCCAATAGAAGCCTTGCCTTATGATCTTCTTCGCCAGGGTTAACCCATTCATATGAGCCCCACAGATGCCTGCATGGGTGTTTCTTCCATCACCTTCCGGGCTTCCCTTTCGTCTAAGCACTTGAGCTGGATACCACCTGCCTGCCTTTTGTATAACACCCCGTCTAAGGATATGAACTGAGTGGATAGCCTTCAGATCATCCTCTGATCTTTCTCGGTAGCTTCCTCTAGAAATCTCGCATTTTCCAAATAATTCATGATGTCAAAGTACCATGGCTTTCCATCTGCTACTTCTACTTCCATTATTGGTTTGATCTCGAAGCTGGGCCTCTCCGAACTCAAAATCAGGACAGGCTTCATAGCTATCCCTTTAGGATTATCCCATATCGACACCAGAGTTGCCAGTGCATCAGCCAGACGGTTCTCCTCTCTCGGCATAAAGCAGAATGTACAGGTCTCGAACTGCCCACATAGCTACTTCAGATATTCAACATAAGGTACCAGCCGTTCTTCCTTTACAGCCCACTCACCCCGGATTTGGTTGATTACCAAGGATGAGTCACCAAAAACCTCTACGTTCTTTGCCCCCAAGGTAACTTAGGCTTCTAACCCGAAGGTGCACGCTTCATATTCAGCTTCATTGTTAGTGACCCTGTACCTCAACTTCTTGGCCAATGGGAGCTTCTCATCCTCTGGGGTCGTCAAAATGATTCCGACTCCTGCCCCCTTGTTATTTACAGCCCCATCAAAATATAACTGCCATCCTTGGACAGAAATTGTGGCTATCCTCTCATCAGGAAAATTGAATTCAGGTGCGTCGCCCTGAATGGGATGATCAGCAAGAAACTCCGCTACTGCTCGCCCCTTGATAGTTTTGCGAGTGATGTATTCGACATCGAACTCTTATAGCAATAGCAACCACCTTCCCATCTTACCAAGCAAAGACGGCGCTTCTTGCAAATACCTCAAAGGATTCTGCTTTGCCACTGCCTGAACTCTGTATGAATGGAAGTAATGCCTAAGCTTCTTTGACGCCCAAATCACTGCCAGGCAGATCTTCTCTACTTCAGCATATTTTATCTCGTAGGCCAGGAACTTCTTGCTGAGATAGTAAACCGCGAATTCCACCCCGAACTCATCTGCCTGAGCCATCATGGCTCCCACTGAACCATCCTCCACTGCCAGACGTAAGATAAGCGGCTTGATCGGTTGCGGTGGCCTCAGCACTGGCGAATTCAACAAATATTCCCTGATGCTATCAAAAGCTCTCTGGCAGTCTTTATTCCAAACCACAGGCTTATCCTTTCTGAGCAACTTGAAAATCGGCTCACATATCGAAGTGAGCTTCGCAATGAATCGGCTGACATATTGTAGCTTGCCTAGGAAGCTTCTCACCTCCTTCTCTTCTTGTGGCACAAGCATCTCTCTGATGGCTTTCACCTTGTCCGGGTCAATTTCAATTCCCCTCTGGCTGACGACATGCCCCAGTAGCTTTCCCGAAGTTACTCCGAAGATACACTTCTTGGGATTAAGTCGCAGGCTGTACTTATCAATCCTAGTGAAGAACTTCTCTAAAGCTTCGAAATGGCCCTCCCTAGTGGCTGACTTGACCATCATGTCGTCTACGTACACCTCCACTTCCTTGTGGATCAAGTCGCTTAGGATCTTCGTTTCCATTCTCTGGTACATAGCCCCTGCATTCTTTAGGCCGAAAGGCATTACTCTATAGGCATAGGTCCCCCATTCCGTGATGAAAGCTGTTTTAATCCGGTCGACTATCTTGTTAAGGATCTGGTTGTAGCCTACATAACCATCCCCAAAATTGTACATCGCGCAGTTGGCGGCACTATCTATTAACACGTTAATGTGGGGTAGCGAAAAATCGTCTTGAGGGCAGGCCTTGTTCAGATCTCGATAATCCACACATATCCTTACCTTTTCATTCTTCTTGGCTACAGGGACTACATTTGCTAGCCATGTAGGATACTGCACTTCAACCAGGAATTTGGCTTCGATCTGCTGTCGAATCTCTTCTTTAACCTTGTCTGCCCATTCTGGCCTAAGCCTCCTCAACTTCTGTTTTACAGGCTTATGGTCCAGATACGTCGGAATAGCATGCTCTGCGATGTTCCGATCGATTCCTGGCATGTCCTCGTAGGTCCAGCCAAAAACTTTTTCATATTTTTTTATTATTCTCTCGAATTTTTCTCTCTCATCAGGAGTTATATTTGATGCTATTAAGATTTCCTTTGGATTTTTCGAGGTTCCAAGATCAAAAGGCGTGGTGTCAGTGGAATCAATATCAAAAATAGATGGGATATGATCATGTTCATGCATGTTGAGATTATTGGAAATATCACACAAATAAGCAAAATCATTCATCTTACTAATAATATTATTATTGTCATTTACATCATAAAAAAGTTCTGGAATAAAAAGACAATCTAAGCTAGTATCTTCTTCAGCTTCCGTTGAGGTCGATGCTGCAGCAGCTTGTGCCTCGGCTTCCTAGCTTGGCAGGGGCCTTTCAGCTATCCCCGAGGAAATCTTCGAATCCCCAATCTTCAGTTCTGACTCTACCATTTTTTCCTTCCCTTTCAGCCTGGCAGCTAACATCTTCTCGGTGACAACCTCTTCGGGCTCATCCCTATCCCAGGCAATGCATTGGGTCATAACTTCCTCATCCCAGAAGTCCTCAGCCATTTTTATAACTCCCACATCCCAGTCAAAAACATCACTGAAGATCTCAAATCCAGGGACAATCTTTCCATTCACCCACTGTGGCTCATCTTCACCAGTGTAAGCGCATACTGAGGATGCGGGCACAAAGCTTTCTGAAATGTGAGGGATCTTTTCCGTCGTCTTCTTCTTGCCAAGTCCGCCTTTGTATCCCAAACCTTCAGATCTTTCTGACCTCGAGTAGTGATTGCGGATTGCGGCCCTTGCGAATTTCTACCAAGACCAGCCCCAGGGAGATAGTGCATCCTCTTCATCATATTAACCACTGGAGGGCTATCCAATGACCTCTACTCTTCCCCTATTACCGATATGTGAAAACCACTGAATGGCTGATTTGCAATCTCTAGGGCCGATACCTGATTATCCCTGGCCACCTTAATGGTTACCAGCTCGCCTTCATATGGGAATTTTATCATCTGGTGTAGCGTAGACGGCACTCCCCCTAGTTTATGAAACCAGGGCCTCCCAAGCAATACCAAGAAGTTGGCCGAAATGGGCAAAACTACAAATTCCGTCTCCGTCTCAATAGGTCCGGCCTTGACCAAAGTCTTGAACGTCCCCGAAGCTTGCCTTTTAGAATTATCGTAAGCTGTAATAGTCAAATCTGACTCGCTAAGCATACCCTCATCCAAACCGAAAGCCTGAAGCACCACCAGAGGGCAAAAATTTATAGATGACCCATCGTCTACCATAGCGCAAGCAGTGTGCTTGCCACTGATTTGTGCCTTAATGTACAGCGGTCGATTATGATTACGGCCTTCGACTTGCAAGTCGGCATTAGAATACACTAATCTCTCTCCTGATCCCCCTTTTACAAGGTCTAACAATTCTGATGGAGAGATTGTAGTAGCCACAGTAGACTCAGTCAAAGCTTCTACCAACTTTTGTCTATGAGAAGGGGACTGCCTCAGAAGATCCCATATAGATATTTGAGCCGTGGTCTTCTTCAACTCTTTGACTATCTGATTCTCTTCCAGCTCTTTCTCTGTTGATGCCTGCGCTGGTTCCGATGACCTTTCTATCTTTGGGACTACTCTTCCACTTCTCGTTATAGCTCCTACTTCTTTTCCCTCTTCATCTGACTTCCACAGATCCAAAGATATTTCAACTTCCTCCTCATTTTCTTCACCGCTTTCGCTACTAGACCAACAATCAATTGTCGCTACAGACATCCTTTCCCCCTTGGCCTCAGGGCAAGTAACAGCAACATACTCATTCCCATACAAGTCCTACAGCACATACCATTCTGGTAGGCTTGATCCAATCATAAAAATAGGTGGCGGCACAACATTTGTAACACCCCCATCGTACACCCCCGTTGGAAGGGCGCCGGCGGGCGCGCTACCCGACGCTCACTCACATACATGCTCACATACACAAAGTGGAAGCATACAATTATACAAAAACACGGGGAAATTAAAAACTTACCTTGAGAAGCAGAACTGGACATACATTAACTCACACACACGCAGGCACTAAGCAGAAACATATACACATACATACATATGATCACTCAGCGGAAGTATAAAGTGAATGATAAAACAAAGGGCTAATTTAATACAGAAATATAATAGCATTACAACCACTAAAATATTACATTTAGAATCTCACATATATGATTACAAATACAAAAGGCTACAGAAATACAAAAGCCAAAATACAGAAGCTGAACAAAATACGAAACTTCTAACTTCTACGTGGCCGACTTTGCAGATGCGTGACTCGAATAGAACCAAACCTGCCACCTGCACGGGAAGGAAATCCGTGCTAAGCGATAAACGCTTAGTGGGGAGAACACACCATAAAATGGACGGCCATTCACAATGGTCGCCAAGGCATAACACATTCAAATGGAAAATGTGGATGCTCATGGCACAAATATAATTAGACTTGCATAGTAAAGGCATTCATTCGAGGATTCACATTTATAACCACATACTAATGTCAAAATAAGTTATAGCAAAAGCAATACCATACATAATACAGATATCATCATGCATAAACTCTTGAAAATTTACACATGTAGTTATCATACCAAGACACCACTACCTTAGAGAAACCCGTTTACATGCAACCCAATCACCAATCATTACTACAACCAACTATCATACACTACTAAGAGGTACTAAAACATAGCTTCAACATGTCATAAGACTCATACACTAAATAAAACCCAGTGTAAAGCATCAAACCACCACACTTCCACTGCGCAACTCTAATTCATACAATATCATGCCATGAATTGCAAACACACAACCACGTACCAAAAACCACTATGATAACTGAGTTTGAAGGAACATACAGCATATCATTACATTATGGAACATGCACTTACCGGACGTCGATCCACATGCATTGCATCACAATAATACATATGCTTATTCACACATTCAACCTTAGCATTCAAGTCAGAGTACTTATACATATTAATTCACATACTTACCATTCTCACCGACTGAATCAAACATGTTCACAATGCAATATAGGCGAAAAAGCATATACAAATATATACTTAAGTAAAATATAGATCACTAAGACTTTCATGATCACATTAATGGAATCTTACCCAAACGGTTATCATATTATCATATTCATATCAGACGAAGCGAATAAAATACCTGTTGACTCAAAATAGTGGATAACGAGCAATCAGACAGTGCCTTGCTGGCACGATCGGGCGCACCTTACGGGTAGGAATCGACAAATCACATAAATTCTCAATCGAAACACTTTCACAATAGGGGATCTTAAGCAAGACCCAAACACATAAAAGGGTTCGCGAGGAACCAAACAGGGACCTGATCAGGGTCCAAACGTTCAAAGGGGCTGCAGCTAACAAAACTCTATTAGGCATGCCTAACTATCCACTAGACTGACTCTCGCAGGTCATGCGTAATGCAAATCATGTCTCACATTATGGCACATATTTTAAAATATTACATTGATATAATTCATAACATTGTCCATGCATAATACATCAAATTATATTAATATACTTCATAAAATAGTCAAATTATAAACCTAAAGGCATCACAAGTTCGGAATTCAAACATTGAAATCACAAGAGAAAACTCAATTTTGGAAACTAGGGAGTGTCGGGATCACAACGGATGTCGCGCTCGCGACAGAGGCGACTTGCTCCAGGTCGCGATCACGGCAACCTTCGCGATCACGCGAGGGAACTAGGGCATCTCGCTGTCACGCTCGCGACATACATCGCGCTCGCAACAGTGAACTGCCAACCCAAACAATTCGGCAACAGCGCGACAGATGCTCTGCTGCACGACTCGACGGAGAGCTCGGACGCGTGCGAGGGCTGCTTTCACTGGGCTCTGTCGCGACCTCGCGACGATGTCGCGATCGCGACAGAGTCGTGAATTTCAACCCTTGCTCAGAAAAATCGGTAAAAAGTTCCCTCTTCACAACATCCTAATTTCAAACCAACATCAAAACATCAACTTACCTCATCTCCAGCAAGCCACACATCATTGACAACATAAACACAACATCCCTACCAAGACTTCCAAATAAATCATGCCGCTAACAATATCCATTTACACAACCTATAATATCAACACTATTCGCCATTCATCACAATCACACCCATGTTAATATGCATTCATACATATGGTACATCATGCTTAGGTTACTCATGAGATCAACACATATTAATACTCATCCATATGCCAACCTTCACAGAGTTATATCTATTTTTATTCACTAGTTAAATCACCAATTCTTAATCATGCTCAAAAGTTCCCCAAAGACAACCACTTATATAGTTATTTAATTACCCTAAAGATGCATAATAAGCTGAGGTGAAGGGTAGGGGATTGATCCGGGTCAACCGAGGGCTTAAAAATGAAGAAATAAAGGCTAATACAAGTTTTTCTGTCGTGTCGCGACCATGTAGCGCTCGCGACAGAGGCTTATCTCAGAACCCACAAAAGACTGCTTAACGCCCCTGACTTGTGTTGCCTAAACCGACCTCTAGACCTCATTTTTAGCCAAAACTTCCTTCTTAACAAATGTTCCCTAGGCTGTTAACGTTCAAATGCAACAAATTTAAGATCACAAGAACATCTAGAACTCGAGATATTACCTAAACAACCTATACTGCTCAAATAACCCGACACAAATAGAGACACTACGGTTTTATCCAAATTTCAGGATCTTAGAGCAAGAATTAGCCCAAGGCTATTTCTAGGACATTTAAAGACATGGAGGTCATGGTATAAATGGCTCAATAATCACACGATTGTGAGGCCTAGAACTCTACTTATGACAAAAACAATACACGGAGGTCAAATAAAACGGAACAAAATTGCCAAAACTCATGCATTTCAAAGCCAACCCCCAAATACATTTATCTCAATCAATAACATGGACTACTAACACATTTATCCAATTTAATTCATGCATAAACTCATATCAAAGCACTCAAATTTCTAAAAAAACAAACACACCATAAACTCACGATCCAAGGAGAATAGGCATAGACAACTCAAACTCAATGTAGAAATCAAAGCTCCCAAACATTGCATGCATTCAAAACACACTCCCAAACCTGGAATTGAAGCTTCACTTCAGCCCTCTCACGATCTCACCTTCTCTTTCCCTTTCCTCTTTCTTCCTTCTTCCGATTCTTGTACAAAACCCAGCCAAAACACAAAATCAAACCATGAGAACCCCCAAACAAAGCCCATAAAATGCAGGAGGAGAACAAGAAGAAGAAGAAGCCATAAAAATCCATGATCTTACCTCTAGAAATCTAGCTCAACTCAGCAAATCCAACTTAACTCTTGAAGATCCACGTTAGGGCAAGTAAGGAGGAGCAGAAAATGTAAGAAGAAAGGAGAGGGAAAAGGATGAAAGTGGGAAACGTAGAGAGGGAGTAGAAATTCTGCTTTCTTCCCTTCCCTCTCTCCTCATTAATGCCCTTCACCTACTCATCCTATGTGGCAAGCTTCAATTGGACCAATAATCCCACTTTTGACTTATTCCTCCTTGCACCATACACAATACACACACTAACACCTCTTACATAAATATCTCCAAGGCACCATACTTAACTCACACCATAACATTCTTAAAAACCCACTAACATCCTACTTCCATACACTACAAGCACACCATAAAATTCCTCCACTAAACTTATTTAATTATTTCCTTTGCAATTAAATCCTTATTATCCAATTTTTCTCAAGCATAAATTACTAAAATACCCTTCAATTCCCGACTTAACTTGCCAACTCTGACTAGGCCTGAGTTGGGGTGTGACAACTCTTCCCTCCTAAAAGAATTTCGTCCTCGAAATTCACTTACACCGGAAGGATTCACAACCCAACGATCCAAGTCACCATCAAACTCATACACTTCACTTCCAAACACCCGCTTGCTTATACTTATCCTCATCATTAAACTCTTAGATCACTTTCTTATATCCGAACCAAACACTTTCAGCAAAATAATCCCTACTCAACTTCCATACCAAATACTCTATGTACACCATTTCAGCTTTCCCTCAGTCAAAACACATATGTAATGCTTTTCATGTATGGTCAAAGGGATGTTGATGTAATGAGATTAAGATGATTCATGTATGCAGAATGATGCAATTGATGCTATAATGATGCACTTTGTCCCAACCCCATGATTTAATATGCTTTCATTCAAAACTTTTTCTGGGGATAGCTGACAGGTATGCAGAGTACTACCAAAACCTTACAAAATCCAAAGATCATTGCGTCCAAAGATACCAAACAAACTTTACTCAAACATGTCAAAAGAATACTTACCAGAAGGCGCTACAGAATCCTCTACTTCACTATGGTGCGCAACAAAACCCGAGGGCACACGGGCGGCTCGAAGCAATTCCTCCACATCCTTTCTAGCTTGATGAGCTAGATTCTCCCCCATCTTAGGACAATCAGCAATTTGATGCTCCATACTGCCACACCTGAAACAAGCACCCGAGAGCTTCCGACATGGGCCCCGATGTCGCTTTTGGCAGTGTCTACATATTGGCGGTACCCACTTCTTCCTACACTTTCCCTCATGTTGTTTCTAACATTGATGACACATCGAAGGTTCTTGAATTCTTTTTCCCGCGAACACTTCTCTACTTGACACCTTTCTCTTTTGAGGTACCCTCCGAACAGAATCCTGAGAAACCCGAGGAGCAGTCAACCTATCCAATATCCGATCCAACCCTTGCACCAATGTCCTATCATTGGAAGCAAGATCGGGATTTCCAACCAAAAGATGCTCGGAACCACTCTGTTTAGCTACAACAGGTTTCACACTTTCCGTTTTCTCGCCCACTTTCTCACTAGGATGGGACTCCATCTAAACACCACACAAGACACGACACATCTGCATTAAGCCACGACACAAACCGACTCACATGCAAAGACATGACACAAACCAACTAGCATACAAGGATTTGACACTCAAATAAACAAAAGGCAACCAGAACCGCCAAACCGCGCTCTGATACCACTAACTGTAACACCCCCATCGTACACCCCCGTTGGAAGGGCGCCGGCGGGCGCGCTACCCGACGCTCACTCACATACATGCTCACATACACAAAGTGGAAGCATACAATTATACAAAAACACGGGGAAATTAAAAACTTACCTTGAGAAGCAGAACTGGACATACATTAACTCACACACACGCAAGCACTAAGCAGAAACATATACACATGCATACATATGATCATTCAGCGGAAGTATAAAGTGAATGATAAAACAAAGGGCTAATTTAATACAGAAATATAATAGCATTACAACCACTAAAATATGACATTTAGAATCTCACATATATGATTACAAATACAAAAGGCTACAGAAATACAAAAGCCAAAATACAGAAGTTGAACAAAATACGAAACTTCTAACTTCTACGTGGCCGACCTTGCAAATGCGTGACTCGAAAAGAACCAAACCTGCCACCTGCACGGGAAGGAAATCCGTGCTAAGCGATAAACGCTTAGTGGGGAGAACACACCATAAAATGGACGGCCATTCACAATGGTCGCCAAGGCATAACACATTCAAATGGAAAACGCGGATGCTCATGGCACAAATATAATTAGACTTGCATTGTAAAGGCATTCATTCGAGGATTCACATTTATAACCACATACTTATGTCAAAATAAGTTATAGCAAAAGCAATACCATACATAATACAGATATCATCATGCATAAACTCTTGAAAATTTACACATGTACTTATCATACCAAGACACCATTACCTTAGAGAAACCCGTTTACATGCAACCCAATCACCAATCATTACTACAACCAACTATCATACACCACTAAGAGGTACTAAAACATAGCTTCAATATGTCACAAGACTCATACAATAAATAAAACCCAGTGTAAAGCATCGAACCACCACACTTCCACTGCACAACTCTAATTCATACAATATCATGCCATGAATTGCAAACACACAACCACGTACCAAAAACCACTACGATAACTGAGTTCGAAGGAACATACAACATATCATTACATTATGGCACATGCACTTACCGGACGTCGATCCACATGCATTGCATCACAATAATACATATGCTTATTCACACATTCAACCATAGCATTCAAGTCAGAGTACTTATACATATTAATTCACATACTTACCATTCTCACCGACTGAATCAAACATGTTCACAATGCAATATAGGCGAAAAAGCATATACAAATATATACTTAAGTAACATATAGATCACTATGACTTTCATGATCACATTACTGGAATCTTACCCAAACGGTTATCATATTATCATATTCATATTAGACGAAGCGAATAAAATACTTGCTGACTCAAAATAGTGGATAACGAGCAATCAGACAGTGCCTCGCTGGCACGATCGGGCGCACCTTACGGGTACGAATCGACAAATCACATAAATTCTCATTCGAAACACTTTCACAATAGGGGATCTTAAGCAAGACCCAAACACATAAAAGGGTTCGCAAGGAACCAAACAGGGACCTGATCAGGGTCCAAACGTTCAAAGGGGCTGCAACTAACAAAACTCTATTAGGCTTGCCTAACTATCTACTAGACTGACTCTCGCAGGTCATGCGTAATGCAAATCATGTCTCACATCATTGCACATATTTTAACATATTACATTCATATAATTCATAACATTGTCCATGCATAATACATCCAATTATATTAATATACTTCATAAAATAGTCAAAGTATAAACCTAAAGGCATCACAAGTTCGGAATTCAAACATTGAAATCATAAGAGAAAACTCAATTTTGGAAACCAGGAAGTGTCGCGATCGCGACGGATGTCGCGCTCGCGATAGAGGCGACTTGCCCCAGGTCGCGATCACGGCAACCTTCGCGATCACGCGAGGGAACTAGGGCATCTCGTTGTTGCACTCGCGACAGTGAACTGCCAACCCAAACAATTCGGCAACCGATCTCTCTGACGCACTCGCTATAGAGGCTCTGCTGCACGTCTCGGCGGAGAGCTCGGACGCGTGCGAGGGCTGCTTTCACCGGGCTCTGTCGCGATCGCGACAGAGTCATGAATTTCAACCCTTGCTCAGAAAAATCTATAGAAAGTTCCCTCTTCACAACATCCTAATTTCAAACCAACATCAAAACATCAACTTACCTCATCTCCAGCAAGCCACACATCATTGACAACATAAACACAACATCCCTACCAAGACTTCCAAATAAATCATGCCGCTAACAATCTCCATTTACACAATCTATAATATCAACACTATTCGCCATTCATCACAATCACACCCATGTGAATATTCATTCATACATATGGTACATCATGCTTAGGTTACTCATGAGATCAACACATATTAATACTCATCCATATGCCAACCTTCACAGAGTTATATCTATTTTTATTCACTAGTTAAATCACCAATTCTTAATCATGCTCATAAGTTCCCCAAAGACAGCCACTTATATAGTCATTTAATTACCCTAAAGATGCATAATAAGCTGAGGGGAAGGGTAGGGGATTGATCCGGGTAAACTGAGGGCTTAAAAATGAAGAAATAAAGGCTAATACAAGTTTTTCTGTTGCGAGGTCGCGACCCTGTCGCGCTCGCGACAGAGGCTCATCTCAGAACCCACAAAAGACTACTTAACGCCCTTGACTTGTGTTGCCTAAACCGACATCTAGACCTCATTTTTAGCCAAAACTTTCTTCTTAACAAATTTTTCCTAGGACGTTAATGTTCAAATGCAATAAATGTCAGATCAAAAGAACTTTTAGAACTCGAGATATTACCTAAACAACCTATACTGCTCAAATAACCCGGCACAAATAGAGATACTACGGTTTTATCCAAATTTCAAGGTTATAGAGCAAGAATTAGCCCAAGGCTATTTATAGGACATTTAAAGACATGGAAGTCATGGTTCTAATGGCTCAATAATCACACGATTGTGTGGCCGAAAACTCTACTTATGACAAAAACAATACACGGAGGTCAAATAAAACGGAACAAAATTGCCAAAACTCATGCATTTCAAAGCCAACCCCCAAATACATTTATCTCAATCAATAACATGGACTACTAACACATTTATCCAATTTAATTCATGCATAAACTCATATCAAAGCACTCAAATTTCTAAAAAAAAAACACAACATAAACTCACGATCCAAGGAGAATAGGCATAGACAACTCAAACTCAATGTAGAAATCAATGCTCCCAAACATTGCATGCATTCAAAACACACTCCCAAACCTGGAATTGAAGCTTCACTTCAGCCCTCTCATGATCTCACCTTCTCTTTCCCTTTCCTCTTTCTTCCTTCTTCTGATTCTTGTACAAAACCCAGCCAAAACACAAAATCAAACCATGAGAACCCCCAAACAAAGCCCATAAAACGCAGGAGGAGAACAAGAAGAAGAAGAAGCCATAAAAATCCATGATCTTACCTCTAGAAATCTAGCTCAACTCAGCAAATCCAACTTAACTCTTAAAGATCCACGTTAGGGCAAGTAAGGAGGAGCAGAAAATGTAAGAAGAAAGGAGAGGGAAAAAGATGAAAGTGGGAAACGTAGAGAGGAAGTAGAAATTCTGCTTTCTTCCCTTCCCTCTCTCCTCATTAATGCCCTTCACCTACTCATCCTATGTGGCAAGCTTCAATTGGACCAATAATCCCACTTTTGACTTATTCCTCCTTGCACCATACACAATACACACACTAACACCTCTTACATAAATATCTCCAAGGCACCATACTCAACTCACACCATAACATTCTTAAAAACCCACTTACATCCTACTTCCATACACTACAAGCACACCATAAAATTCCTCCACTAAACTTATTTAATTATTTCCTTTGCAATTAAATCCTTATCATCCAATTTTTCTCAAGCATAAATTACTAAAATACCCTTCAATTCCCGACTTAACTTGCCAACTCCGACAAGGCCTGAGTTGGGGTGTGACAACTTTATAGCTAGGCTTCTTTTGTTCCTCTCTCCGCTCGGGGTCAGTGATTTATTTTCTGTCAATCAAATCCTGGATTAAGTGCCTCAGCGCTTGTCTCCTTCTCTGGACCCCGGAAGCCACTGATCTCAGATCTATAGGTGGTGGTCGAATCGGTTCCTCCTGTCTTTCTACTCTTTCCTCCTCCCGCTCATTTTGCCTCATGGGAGGAGGAGGAGGATTTTGCGGAGCAGCCTGCTGAGCCATTGCGGCTAACATATTCATCATACGGCCTTCGAACTCCTCAAGCCGTCTACCCACTTCTTCAGCAATCAAAGCCTTGGTAGCATCATTTTCCCTTGGTGAGTTTGCCATCTCTAATACGATACCATTGGTTTCTAAATGGGTTTCTTGAAGACTCTCTCTTTCTTGCAGCTCAAATACAGAAACTCTGATCAGTCATCCGGTCGGTCCTCTCGTCCACCTGGCCAGATCTATGATGGGTGCATAGATAAGGTATTAGAATGATGCATGAAATGCAAATGAAATGCATGGTCGTGATATGCAACATCCATAAATCACAGGCAAGCAAATAGGTCCTTCCACCCTTATTGCTCCCACACACGTGGTCGTGCGGTCTCTCTCCTAGGCAAGATTAATCCACGGGTCAGCGGGGAACCAAATGGACACGGATGGTGCGCGGCGAAAACCGGCAGAATAACACTCCTATGCTAATGCACAAGCGCATGGATAATGATCATCATGTATTTAGACATCCCAAATATATCGACATGGCCCTACCGGGGCATGGAAACCTTTGGCTAGGTTACCAAGCAAGACATCTTGATTCACCCAATACATAATGACCCATACAGCAAGCATGATATTACGGTTCATATCACCTAGGGAGAGTATCCACGGCCATTATATGAGATTTGGTCGAGGGAGATATTACTTTAAGGCTACCCAAGCATGATCCCTGCCGACAGGTCTAGCTCATCACAATCATAACAACCGATCGGGTCATCATTTTATATACCAAAAGGTACGAAGCTTGGGCTGGTGATTAACCTTAACACTTCCCCACATTGAGTGAACGTAGGGTTGTGCTTCGGGAATGCACCGAGGTTAAGAAGGGACCAATCTAGCATATTCTAAGGCTCTAATGGGACGTATATGGAAATGAGAGAAAGCGAATTTATGAATTAAACTTTAATCATAAATGTTAACCGAGGAAATCGAAGTCACGAATCAATCCCCAGTGGAGTCAACACGGTGACGCGCGTCGTACCCCGCGTGCCGCCCGTACGACCGCCTGCTCGAGGGCGATCGGGGCATTTGTGGGTCCGTTGGCAACTTGCAATGAATTGCGAGTGCGTCTATTTTGGGCAACAAGGAGGTTTCATGGAGTCGCCACCCAATAGAACATTGGGAAAGTTTCTCTCGCCTAGGAGAGCCTAAGACTGCGCTTATTATCCATTTTGGGCCAACCAAAGGGGTCTTGGAGGGTAAACCTCTCTCCCAAAGGAGCCTAGGATTAACATCTAAGTCTCGTGACACAAGAGGTGTCTTGGAGGTCTTAGTTCCAACGAGTGATCGGATAGACCTCTCGCCTCTTTGAGCCCAAAGACCAGAGCTGGGTTCGGGACTTCTCATCTATATCTACCTCGATCATTTTATGATTAAATTTTGAACTCATTAATTCACTCCCTTTCCACACGATGCAATTGAATTAAAAGCGCATTTTATTCACGTGTTAAAGTGATAGATAAATAAAGGAATATTGAATCAAAAAATTACAATAACACTAGGAGCAGAATACAACTCCCATTTATAAATGTGCAATACATACATAAGACGGGAGATTATTTATTTTGAGGACGTTGGTCCTCGCATGCATTTATTATAAAAATGATGCTTTTATTGTGGAAATTTTTCATTGGATGAAAAATAGGACATTAGGTCCTTAATTTTATGAAAATCTCCCTTTATTAAATATAAAACATTCATCAATTTTTATATTTAGCGAGATACAAAAAGGTATATTCATGTATATAAAATAATAAATAAATAAACAAATGAGTGAAATAACTAAGAAGGTTAGAAAACTAAACCGAACGGAATCCTCCGAGCATGGTAGATTGCCCCTTGAGCTCAGGACAGTCCAAGAAAATCATATATGCTCACAAAAGGTTAATGGGTGTTAATATACAAAAAGCGCAATATAAATAAAGCTCTAAGACTTGAGAGAGATAGAAAAAGGAAAAGAAAAGGGGGTTTGAAAATATGGAGACAGAACCCAAGGACGGCCACTGCCGAGTGACCGACGGGCGTCAGTCAAGGTGACCAATGTGTCCCGCAGCTCACTCGAGAGAGGGTGTCTGTGGGAGGGGTGACCGACGGGCGTCGGTGAAACAGATGACCCATCGGTCACCGCTGTCTCCAAAAATGACAGCGAAACTATTTTTTTCAAGGCAAACACAGATTTTTACCACAAAAACGAGATGAGAAGGATCAAAAGAAAGATAAAAGCAAAAAAGGCGAAAAAAGCAAGAATAAAAATAAAGATGAAATAATACGGAGAAGAAGTCTGGAATATTTACCCTCAGATAATATTTTGGATGGATTTTTGGTGTCGATTAAAGTCCCACACTTTCCACAAGAAGACAAAGTGAGAGGTCAAGAATGAGGAAAATAGATTATTTCCTTCTTGATCCTTCTAAAGACTGAACTTTGGAATCAAAACCATAGGAAAACTAATTAGATTTAGCTCCTTTTTAATGGTTTGATTCTTAAACTAAAAGAGATTTGTGTTTGTTAGAAGACAGAGAAACAAGTGTTAATTTTGACAGAGTTTCCCCCTTTAGAAATTTCTCCAACCCCTTTCTAAGTGGGAAATGAAAGCTTTTATAGGCCAGGGGTGATCGACGGGCGTCGGTTCCACAGATGGGCATTGGTTTAATCCTACTGACACAAGGATTCAACCGATGGGCCTGCAACTCTTACCGACGGGCATTTGTTCAATCCTACTGACATAAGGATTCAACCGACGGGCCTGCAACTCTTACCGACGGGCATCGTAAAGGTCATGTGTTCCGAGAAAGTAGGTTGCGTGCTCCAGAAAATTAGGTTCCTCCGACAGGAGTCAAAAAATCACATAGGCTGTCGGTGACTCTCAGCGAGCGACGGTCTTGCCTTTGACAGACGGGCAGACCGCCAGTGAAGAAAAATACACCTTTTGACCCAAAAAAGATCCCCGTTTCCTCCCTCTTTCCTACAAAGACTGAAAGAACACATTTCTCATGAAGCAGGGGACCAAAACCTTCAAATCTCAACCGTTTGTACGGACTCGAATGTTGATTCCTCATCGGGTAATCTCCAATCCAGACCGCCCCGGGACACGGTCCTTACACTCATGATACGTGAGCAAAGCTCACGAGTCATGAGCAACGCTCATGACACGTGAGCAATGCTCACGAGTCGTGAGCAACGCTCACGAGTCGTGAGCAACATTCACGACTTGTGAAGGTTGCTCAAGACTCTCTTTGGGCCTTTCTGTCGCGACCGCGATAATAATTCTGTCTTGCCCTATTTTCTCTACGTGACCAGTTTTTATAAAAACAATTTTCAAATGACTTGGGTGGCTTTTTCCTCTACTGGGTGCTAAATTAAATTATTTATATGAATGATTATCATAATTTAATCGTGATTAATAATATGTTATTTGTGGCACATGTTATATGAATGATGCGTTATCCATGAGAAATTATACGTGTTATTTTGAAATATATATTGGGTTATACATGTCTTATTATGATTTCTTAATATGAATGTGAATATAATTTTGTGTTATACTTAGAAACATGATTGAATGATGCATGACCTGCTAGAGTCAAGTAAGTGGATACTTAGGCATGCCTAATAGAGTCTTTTAGCTGCAGCCTCAGTTCAGTTTGGACCCCGATCAGTTCCCCGTTTGGTTCCTCGTGAACCCCTCAATATCGGATCTTGTTTAAGGTCCCCTCAGTAAAATATTTTGAAAATGATAAAGTAAGATGGTTTTCGATTCGTACCCATAAGGTACTGTCAGTTATCGATTCGTACCCGTAAGGTACTGTCTGTATACTCGTTATCCACTATTATGAGCCAGCAGGTGTTATGTGTTCTGTCTACTATGTATTACTCCGATATAATTATGCGAATGTGATATTCAAATGAGTCTAATAATTCAGTTAATATGATTATGAACATGAGTATGTGATGCGGAATGTATGACTTTAATATGCAAGCATGTTATATATATATATATATATATATATATATATATGATGTTATGTTATGGATATTTGCATTTGCTATTATGAATGTGTTATGCCTTGACGACCATTGTGAGTGGCCGTCCATATCATATGGGTGTTTCCCCACTAAGCGTTTATCGCTTAGCACGGTGTTCTTACCCGTGCAGGTGCGGACGATAATTTTGCTTTGGGAGAGTCGCCGCCAGTCAAGCCAACACAGGAGGGTTAGTGTTAGGGCTTTATTCTTTTGGTAGGATGATTCTTTTTGTAATAGAACTCTCTTATATCTTTTTATAGCTTCCGTATATGTATTAATCATTTGGGATATGTAATCTTTTATGTATTCAGCAAGTTGATCAGAACAGTAATGTAATGGATATTGTTATATTAATGCATGATTAGCTGTTCCCTTTATTGTTTGCAAAGTTTTTAATTACCCTGTGCTTATGTATGTATACTTTAAATGAATGTATGATTTGTACTGTGCTTGTATGGTGGCACCTTGACTCATACGGCATTTCATGCCTCATCGTATGGGATCGCCTATGTATGGGTAGGGGGTGTTACAGTGACAACAAATCCAAGTTCATGCAATTTATAGTGGGAAAAGATAGATTTTTCATTCATCTTTCTCTTTCCTAAATTCTGTTCTTCTTCTTCTTCTTATTCTTCTTCTTCTTTCGTGACCCATCATCTTTAGCCTTTGATTCCATAATTTATGCTGAATGATTAGTTGATTCCTTGCTAGAAGTTGAGTTATTGGCAAAGTAAGGTAAGTGATGCATTAGATTATTCTTCTTCTACTTCTTCTTCATTTCTATGTTAAGATGGAAATTGATCCTTGTACTCAATTTTGGAATTTGACTATGCATGTGATTGTGGCTATGAGAAAAAAGAAAGGGAAAGAAGAGGGTTAATGATCAAGATACCAAGTGAGCATTGGAGCTAAGGAATTGAAGTTTGGGAACTAGCTACTTGTGTGTGTGTTATTAGATTGCTTGTGTATTTAAAGTGTGCAAATTAGGTTATGAGATGTGTTGAATTGAAGAAATGAACACGTTGAATGATAATGAATGCTATGAGTTGATTGACCTAAGATTGAACCCTAAAATTTGCATGAAATTTTGAATTGATGTGTTTATGTGAATGGAAGAATTTGTAGAAAGATTGTAAATGCCATAAAATGCCTAAATGAGTTAAGAATGTGTAGTTTGAATCTAAAGAAATTAAGGTGCTAAATAGGTTAGTTGTAGTTAATGAACTAGAAGTGTAAAATCTGGGTTGAGGTTTGTTGGACCTATTTGAATTGTAAAGGTCATTAAGTGAGTTTTCCAAGTCTAATGTGAATGATACCAATAGGTATAAAACTATCATATTCATGCCTTCAAATGTTGTAGAGATAGTTTTGGTGTTTGAGGCCTTTAAGGTCTTCAAAAGTGAAATTCTCTAGGAGGGCCTTTTGGAGCATGTTATGTTCCTTTGGCCATAACTCCTTAAATTTTAATCAAATTGAGTTGACATTTGTGTCAAATTGAAGTTATGACATAGATGAATAAATGATTAGTAGAGCATGCTAGTTAAAAATGCCATTAAAGTTGGTTTTAGAAGTCATATGCATGAAGTAGGAATGATGTGCTTGTAGGGTAAGTTTTTGTGTAGGTCTCTCTTGACCTTTAGTGACTATTTTTCCCATATATCGCGTTTTAAGGCTCCAACTTAGTGGATTCAAATTGGACCTTAAACCTAAGATCTATACCTAAACATATTTTAGAGATATGGTTGAGCTAATTCTAGCTCTAAGTGTCCCAAAAGTGGCTAAAATAGAGGTGTCTTTACTTTGGCTGGTTAATTTGAGTAGTTCGGGTTATTTAGATCATATCTGATGTTTTAGAGGTCAAAATGACCTGAAACTTGTACCATTGAAAACTTAACATCCTAGGACATAATTGTTAAGATATAATTTTGTCTAAAAATGAGGTTTAGATGTTGTTATAGGCTTTGCAAAATAGGGTAGTGAAGCAGTCCTGAGTTCTTGCTTCTATTTTGCTAAATTTGTGTATGTCAATGTGACAACCAATTCATTGCCACCGTGACCAATGCTGAGAGAAGTCAAAATGCCTATTTTTGGACCTCATGGTTGATAGGAGCTTAATTGAGGTATAATTTAGTATTTATTTTGTATGAGTTTATGTAATTAATCATGCAATTGTGTGTAAAATTTGATGTGATATGTTAGTTGATGTTTATTTGTATTAGTTGAGTGTTTATTGTGTTTATTGATGTTTTTAGGTGAAAAATGAAGAGAAAGAATATATGGAAGTAGTGGATCACGAGAGAGGAGCAAGTCACGTCTCACACAAGCGATCACGCGATGTGACTGGAAAAGAAGAACGAAGAGGAAGGAGGAAAAGAAGAGAAGAAGCTGAGAGAGAAGAGTCACACGAGGTGAGCATAGGTAACGACTCGTGACGACACAGAGAAGCAAGGAAAGAAAGGGAAAGAGAAAGGAAAGAGAAGAGAAAGGGGAGAGGAGGCGAGACGTGAGCGCCAGTCACGCCACACACGAAGAATCACACCACGTGATGGGGAGTAGCGTCTCGTGACTGGCCAGAGAAGGAAGAGAAAACCGAGAGAAAGAAAGAAAGAAGAAAATGGACCTGCGCGTTTTGTCGCGATCGCGACACCGTTGCGAGCACGACAGAGGCGACCGTTGGGCAGTTCTGAGCCAAAAGTCACTTGAAAAGCCACCTATTTTCACCAAAAGTTGCAACTATTCTCAAGGGACATTTTCAAGAGACACAACTCTCAAATAAATATCTATAAATATGTAGTTTAACTGTAGTTTTAATATATAGAGGAGACAATATAGAATAATATAAAATTTTAGTTATGTAATTTTCTGTATTTTCTTTAGTTTTATTTTCTTACTTAGTCTTTATGTTTTGAATAAGAAGATCAAGGAGAAGGAAAACTTGTTTCAAGAGATTGAGAAAAGGGTTGAAAGGCTTCTATCTTATTCTCTTATTTTTAATTCTTCTCCATTATTTCAATGAATATCATTTCAATGAATTTGCATGTTATAATTCTTTCTATTTCCATCTACTTTCATAGTCTTTCATTGTAGATTCTCTATTAGTATCTTTTGCATGATTTTTACAAGTTAAAGTAATTCGAGAGTTTGCTTTATTTGACATCTAATAGAGTTTCATTATCAAGGTGTATTTTGAGAAATCGGTATATTGAGATAATTGCTATAGGTTAGTGTTTATTCTTAAAATATGTAATTAGAAACCTCTAATTAATTAATGAAAATTGTGAGTTAGAATTTTAATTATATGTTTTAGGCATTTTAATTCATGTCGAGAGAGTGAGTTAAAAATTGATTCTAACTTGGCTTGCATAAAAAGATGAAAGATGTTAATCAAATTGATGGAATCAAGTTCATTGTCTTTAATTCTTCATGATTTATTTTATCTTCTTTTGACTATCATTAACTAGGTATATTTAGTTTATATGTTAGATTAGTTTAGAATCACTTTTCCATCATTTTACCATTGTAAACAAGATTAAAATCAATTAGTAATAGTGCGTAAAAACGTTCCTCGTGGGATCGATATCTTAAGTACTATTGCGGTACACCGTATACTTGCGGTATAATTAGCATCTATAGAAAATGCTTAACAAGTTTTTGGCGCCGTTGCCGGGGAACGGTTGTTTGCCATTATGAAAATTGATTTATGATTTTGGATTACAATATTTTGTTTTGTTTTAATTTTTTTGCGTGTTTAATTTAACTTTGTGTTTTGTTTTTGGTTTTACAGGATTTAGAAGTTCATGCCTAGTACAAGGAGTTCTTTAGAAGAACTTGAACCCTTAAATCCTGAAATTGAAAGATTCTTGTCAAGTAACCGGAAGTCAAATAGAAAGAAGAACAAAAATAGGAGATCAATTATCATGGCTGAAGAAAATCCAGCAAGACTCATGGACTTTGCCACACCTGCTTTGAATGGTGCTCAACAAGGAGTGGCAAGGCCAATGGTAAATGCAAATCAATTTGAAATTAAGCCTTCATTGCTACAAATGATTCAAAATAGTATTCAATTCTATGGTTTGGCAAATGAGGATCCAAATGCTCATTTGGCCAACTTTCTTGAAATATGTGATACCTTTAAAATCAATGGGGTTTCGGCTGATGCAATCAAGCTTAGGATTTTTCCATTCACTTTGAAGGATAAAGCAAAAGCTTGGTTGAATTCATTAACAAGGGGATCTATAACTACTTGGGACCAATTGGCCCAAGCATTCTTATCAAAATATTTTCCATTGGCCAAAACTGCAAAAATCATAAAGGATATTACTACATTTGTTCAAAATGATAATGAATCATTATATGAGGCTTGGGAAAGATTCAAGGAATTGCAAAGGATGTGTCCACACCATAACTTGCCAAGGGAGCTGTTGATGCAAACATTCTATAATGGAGTTAATCCTACCACAAGGGGGACTATTGATGCTGCTGCTGGAGGTTCTTTGATCAGAAAAATAATTGATGCAGCATATGAGCTATTGGAAGAGATGGCAATGAACAACTGTATATGGCCTCCTGAAAGAGTAAGGGAGTATAATAATTCTAATGCTAGGGGAGTACATTCAGTAGATTATATGGTTGCATTACAAGCCCAAATTGAAGCATTGAATCATAGAATTAATAGTCTAAGTATGGGTGGTAATTCATTAAATGCATGCAATGTTTGTGGTCAACAAGGACATAAGAGTGATAATTGCAAATTAGGCATGGTTAATAAGGAAGAACAAATTAATTTTCTTCAAAGCCAAGGTCGTGGAAATCCTTATTCCAACACCTATAATGCTGGTTGGAGAAACCATCCTAACCTTTCATGGGGGAATAATAATGTTAACAACCAAAATAGAGGTGTAGGATACCAACAACCACAAGATAGGTTTGGGGCCTTTGAGGTTAAAATTGATAAGTTCATTGAAGAAATTAATTGTAAGATGCATTCTCAAGATGAAAGTCAAAAGAAACTTGAAGAAAAATTTGATCAAATTGCTAAAAATCATGCCGCTACTATTCATAATCTTAAGGTTCAATTAGGCCAACTTGCTAATTCTTTATCTTCTAGAAATTTAGGATGTCTTCCAAGTAATACTGAGGAGAATCCTAGGGAGCACATTAAGCCATGATATGTCTAATTCTTTTATTTAGGTTACTTAGTTATATTGTTTTTTTTTTAGGTTTTGTACTTTATTTTAAATTTGTTTATATAGTTTTATTTATGGTATTATTGATTTTCATGCTAATAACACATTTGTTTTTAAATGATAGCTAATTTAGTAAGATTAGATTTGTTTAATAAATATATAAAAAAAAAATAAATAAATAAATAAAAAAATAATAATAATAAAAATAATTTTGCAGACGTTGTATTCTGTTGCGATCGCGGCAAGTATTGCGATCGCGACAGCAAGCGATTTTTGCAGGGTGTGCATCTCGTGATGTAACTTCACGCGACGTGATGGACTTCGCTTGATGGACTTCGCTTAGGTAAGTAAGAGCATCACGAGTCGTGACGTTGTCTCACGACTCGTGACGTCCGATGAGTAACTCAGGTAAATTTTAAATTTTTCTTTTATTTTATTATTTTATTTATTAATTTGGATTTGTTTTCGTTTTCTTCCGATTTCTGTGATTAAATTTTATTTAACTTAACTTAATTTTAACATTTACGCCTTAAAACACAGCAATAGAAAATTAAAAGCGGGAACTTAAATTTAAAACCCTAACATCGTGACCTTTCGTTTTCTTCATTTTCTACTTCATTTCACCTGTTAGTTTTCTTTCCCTCACACCGGTCACGAGTAAAAAAAGACCTTCCATAGCCATTTTATCTTCTTCGTTCCTTCTTCTTCAACCTTCCATCCTCTGTTTTCCTTTCGTTTTTCTAGTTTTACATTCCAGCATTCCATTTCTATTTCTTCTCTTCTCTTTTCTTCAATAGTCTTAGGGATTACGGGATTTTCATTCTCTTTTTAGGTTTGTAACTTTCTTTTCATTTTTCTTTGTTTCATTTTCTTTTTCATTTCTTCTTTTCACAAACACACTTGATTTCGGTATTTTTCCTGCATAACAAAGCCACATTTTTTTTGTAGTTTATTATCTGTTTCTATTTCTTTTTCTTTTATCTTTTCAGTTTTCCTTCCGTGTATTTGGTTTTGTTAAAATTCTTCCATTGTCTTCAGATTTCCTTCCCTATAGTTTACATTAACTGTTAACACATTCAACAATGGTGAGAACAAAAAACCCATCATCTTCAAGGGTTGAGCAGGAAGCTGAAGAGGTGAATATTGCTGCTCATTATGGTGCTTTGTTTCCTATATTTTCGGTAGATGAAGGCAGTAGGTATTTAACCATTCATGGTAGGCATTTGATGCAATGTAAGTATTTTCCTGATTCCTTGCTTATTCAAATTAGCATGTTAGATGTAGTTAATGACATGTTAAGAGTCTGTGGCTTGTTGAAATTTGCATCTATGCATGAAGATGTTCGTCCTGATTTAGTTTTAGAATTTTACACCACATTGAAAAAGAATGATAATAATGAAAATTGGTTAGATTTTAGGATGGCTGGTAAACCTTATACTTTGACCTATTTTATGATGAATAGGATGTTTAGATTTTCTCAAACTGGTTTAACTGATCCACCTAAATCTTTTAAGCCACATGAATTTTGGACGATTTTAACTGATTTGCAAACACCTTATAGGTCTAGGGATGCTAAATCCATGTTTATTAAAGATTTGAGATATTGGATTTTGCATAGGGTTTTAGCTTCTCTGGTTTTTAATAGGTCTGAATTCAATAGAGTTTCATATAATGAGTTATTTTTGATGTGGTGTGTACATAGACGTAAGGATGTATGTTGGCCTTTTTGGATAGTTAGTCAATTGTTGCAATGTGTTAATAAGCATAATTCATCTTTAACTCATGGGCATGTTATTTCTAGTATTGCAAGCAATTTTAATGTGGATCTTGATGCTTATTATTGCATTTTTTCTTGCCTTTATTTTAATAAGAATGTGTTAGTTCGTGGAGAAGTTATTGGTAATAATTCTCAGGAAATTCCACCTCGTGCTCGATCATGTTGGAGGGATATTGCTGGAACTTCTGAGCCACAAGTTGAGGCACTAGAAGAAAAAGGTGGTGATGAGGAGGCAAGTGAAGATGAAGTGATGCCCGATGTGGCTGCTGCTCCTGAGGTTGGCTCATCTAGCCATAACATTCCAATGATGTTATCTAATATGCAAGAGCAACTTTCTTCCATTGAGCGACGTCAAAGGAGGTTGGAGTATAAATTTGATAATTTCATGATACAAGCTGATTTTGTGGTTCCATCGCCTCCACCTTCACCATTATAGGGGAGTTTTCTTTCGCTTTATTTTATTTGTTTCTTTTTCTTGTTTTTGCGTGTCATTCCTACACATTGAGGACAATGTTGGTTCTAAGTGTGGGGGAGTGAGTTAGCTTGTTTGATTATTGTTTTATATGTTTATGTATGTGTTGTTTATATGTTTGTTGTGTGTTTTTATATTTCAATTAGGTTTTTAGTAAGCTTTATTATGAGGCATTGTTTATTTGGTGTATTATATAGGTTGTTAAGTCATTTATCCTCTATGCTCATTATTATCAGTTTTTCAAAATTTTTTAGCATGTGTTTTAAGTTTTTCAAGTTATTTTCTTTTACTTATTTCAACATTATAGATTATTTAGTCTTTTTAACTAGCCATGTTTTTAAAGTTAGAATTTACTCATTTAGTTTAAAATTTTAAAGTTTCTAGTTGTTTAAGGAAACTATAGCCATATTACTTACCCTTTTTATCTTTTCAATAATGGATGAGGACTAAAAATAAAAATAAGTGGGATGGAGCATAAAATGCACCCACTTAAGTTATAAAAAGAAAAAGAAAGCAAGATATATATCAAAATTGCAAAAATATGGGATGGAGCATAAAACGCACCCATATAACTTTCTCTTGCTAGAAAATAAAAAGATAAATCAAAAGAAAAGAAAAACAAGTAAAGTCTAAAAATGCCATGAGATTGGATTAAGGGTAAGTGAGCTCAAATTGTCCTAAGTGCAGCTAGTTGCTTGAGAATTTTAACTTTATGGTTAATTTTCTTTCTTTTAAGTCATGTTTAGTTTTGATAGACTTCATACTCTTTATGTTGGCATTAGTAAAGTTAAGTAATTTGTTGAATTTGGGATGCATATTTTAAAATTTTGACTACTGATCTTTTTCTGAGTATATGAGATATTTGGATCTTTTCAGTTCTATTAAATATGCTAAATGAACAGTATTTTATAATGATGTTTACTGGCTATTGAATTTGCTTATTTCTTTTCGTTTGCTTGAGGGCAAGCAAGGGTTAAGTGTGGGGGAATTTGATAGGAGCTTAATTGAGGTATAATTTAGTATTTATTTTGTATGAGTTTATGTAATTAATCATGCAATTGTGTGTAAAATTTGATGTGATATGTTAGTTTATATTTATTTGTATTAGTTGAGTGTTTATTGTGTTTATTGATGTTTTTAGGTGAAAAATGAAGAGAAAGAATATATGGAAGTAGAGGATCACGAGAGAGGAGCAAGTCACGTCTCACACAAGCGATCACGCGACGTGATTGGAAAAGAAGAACGAAGAGGAAGGAGGAAAAGAAGAGAAGAAGCTGAGAGAGAAGAGTCACGCAACGTGAGCATTGGTAAAGACTCGTGAAGACATAGAGAAGCAAGGAAAGAAAGGGAAAGAGAAAGGAAAGAGAAGAGAAAGGGGAGAGGAGGTGAGACATGAGCGCCAGTCATGCCACACACGAAGAATCACGCCACGTGATGGGGAGTAGCATCTCGTGATTGGCCAGAGAAGGAAGAGAAAATCGAGAGAAAGAAAGAAAGAAGAAAATGGACCAGCACGTTTTGTCACAATCGCGACACCGTTGCGAGCGCGACAGAGGCGACCGTTGGGCAGTTCTGAGCCAAAAGTCACTTGAAAAGCCACCTATTTTCACCAAAAGTTACAACTATTCTCAAGGGACATTTTCAAGAGACACAACTCTCAAATCAATATCTATAAATATGTAGTTTAACTGTAGTTTTAATATATAGAGGAGACAATATAGAATAATATAAAATTTTAGTTATGTAATTTTCTGTATTTTCTTTAGTTTTATTTTCTTACTTAGTCTTTATATTTTGAAGAAGAAGATCAAGGAGAAGGAAAACTTGTTTCAAGAGATTGAGAAAAGGGTTGAAAGGCTTCTATCTTATTCTCTTATTTTTAATTCTTCTCCATTATTTCAATGAATATCATTTCAATGAATTTGCATGTTATAATTCTTTCTATTTCCATCTACTTTCATAGTCTTTCATTGTAGATTCTCTATTAGTATCTTTTGCATGATTTTTACAAGTTAAAGTAATTCGAGAGTTTGCTTTATCTGACATCTAATAGAGTTTCATTATCAAGGTATATTTTGAGAAATCGGTATATTGAGATAATTGCTATAGGTTAGTGTTTATTCTTAAAATATGTAATTAGAAACCTCTAATTCATTAATGAAAATTGTGAGTTAGAATTTTAATTGCATGTTTTAGGCATTTTAATTCATGTCAAGAGAGTGAGTTAAAAATTGATTCTAACTTGGCTTGCATAAAAAGATGAAAGATGTTAATCAAATTGATGGAATCAAGTTCATTGTCTTTAATTCTTCATGATTTATTTTATCTTCTTTTTACTATCATTAACTAGGTATATTTAGTTTATATGTTAGATTAGTTTAGAATCACTTTTCCATCATTTTACCATTGTAAACAAGATTAAAATCAATTAGTAATAGTGTGTAAAAACGTTCCTCATGGGATCGACATCTTAAGTACAATTGCGGTACACCGTATACTTGCGGTATAATTAGCATCTATAGAAAATGCTCAATAATGGTCACAACAAAATTATTGCCACCATGACCCCCTCTGTTTTGACTATTTTATGTGTTTTTCATCCCGAATCAAACCCGTATTGCACCGAAACTTTCTGGGATCTATCTGATGCATGTTTAGGATTATTAAATGAGTATAAGAATAGTTATCACTTGGAAAATGCACATCAATAGGATTAAGATTAATAGAAAACTATTGAAGTAAAGATGTATATTTTAGGGATTGAAGCGAATGAGATGTGTAAGAGTATGGCTATATGATTATAGTGAATATGTGTAAATGTGACATGTTCAATTATTATTATGGAATAATAAAAAATGTAAGTGTTATTTGATTATGATAATGTTATGCAAGAAAGATACCCGATGTGGTTGTTATGTGAAAAGTAAGGTTAAGTATAAATATATTCAAAGAATGTGTGATTAAGGCGATTGCCTAACATTATTATAAGATGCATGAATTGATATGAAATGGATGGTACTAGAATGTATTATTATGCAAGATATCTAATGATGTTATATTGGTTCATGTGGATATATGAGTGATTATATAATGAAAATTGTGATTTATGGCTTTAACCTTATGAATTGTTTAATTATATAGAGATTAATATTATGGCAATTCAGGAGAATATGAGTGTATATATATATATATATATATATATATACGATTTGTATGAATTGAATGATGAAGTGTGAGTTTGACAATAAGAATATGCGTATGGAAGTGAATAGGATTATGTGTTAAACATAGTTTTGCGAAGTTTTATATCATGTGAATTTTATTTAAGAAACTGTGTCAGTGTCTAACCTGCAAGTCGAGCCGTGGATAGATAGGCATGCTTATAGGGTCTAATGTGTTGTAGCTACGAGCAAATGATTGTATGTTTGATATAAAAGTATGTACGAATACTAGATAGCGATATAAGTATCTACGGATACTAAATTGTGATATAAGTATCTACGGATACTAGATTGTCATATAAGTATCTACGGATACTAGATTGTGATATAAGTATCTACGGATACTAGATTGCGATATAAGTATCTATGGATACTAGATTGCGATATAAGTATCTACGGATACTAGATTGTGACAATAGTATCTAAGGATACTAGTAGAAAGGTATCTTCGGATATCAGAATGATAATCCCGTTATCAACTACTATAGAAGTGCAGGCAAATTAGGGATTAATTAATAAGCAAGTGATTGATTGCCAACTTAAGTATTATGTGAATCTATGAATATATATAGTATTGATAGATTAAGGTACATGCAATGTGGATTTGAGATCATCATTGATAGGAATATGTTTTATGTATGTGTTGGTGTTGATAATTGTTATTGTATAATGTGAATTTAACACAAAATTGGCACAATATGTGGCATCAGGTAGATTATGATGTGATAACGAGTAATTGATTGAATAACTTATGTGAATTGATGAATATGTGGTAATGTTAGTGTGACACGCTCGAACCCCACTCATGTATCCGGGTCGCTCTCAGAAGTCCACTTTTAGGACTCAAGACCGAATGGAGGTTCATTAAGACTCGTGAAAGCTTATCGCTTTGCAATAGACAGGGAATCACCCCTATTCCATCGTTGGCAATCAACCTATGAGGGCGTCTATTGGGAATCGTAAGGTAGGTATCATGGAGTCGCCACCCAATAAAATATTGAGAAATGGATTCTAACCTTATGAGGGCAAAACCAGAGAGAGTTCGAGACCTCACTCTTATTTATACATTTGGTTAATGTTATATGACTGAGTTTTTAGAGTTAATTATTTTATCTCCCTTCTCACACGATCATGCAATAAATTAAAATGCATTTCAACCATATTCGAAAAGCAATAAAGAAATTACAAGTGAAAATATGGGACAGGACAATCCCCCGAAATAATTAAGGCATAAATAAAGAAAGGAATAAAATTGCCCCAAAAATTAATTGCAAGGGCCCAAAATAAATAATACACAAAAAGACTGAAATAAAATACATAATAAATAAATCGGGCCATTTATTAGATCTTAGGAACATTGGTTCCATTTTGTTAACTTAAAAATTGGAGAATTGTTCTTAGGCATTTATCGGGGAAACCGGGATGAGTGATCCCATTTTATGAAAATTAATTCTCCTTTTGAAAGTGAAGGTTTATTGGCTAAAATCAGGACATTGGTCCTATTTTAATAATAAAAATTCCAATTTATTAATAAAAGTAATTTTTGTGATTTTCAATTAAACATGCATAAACCTTTTAATTACAAGACAAGCTAAAAACAGGAACGAACCAAAAGAAAATAAATGAAAATGCATGAAATATAAAAATAAACCGAGAAGCTTAAATCTCCTTTACCCCCACATCTCTATTCGGTGGAATAAACTCACATGCGTGGATTTATTAGATTGACAAAACAAAAGAGGCAAATAGTTAGTAATGAAATAACACGACAATATAACTGATTTGTAAAGAGGTAAATAATATTAACACAAATAAACAAGCGACTAACCACGTAGTAGGAATAAATATGAAAATAACAAGGTGTATTAATAGCAAAAGGATAGAAATGATTTAAATGAATTAATGTAACACATGTATTAACAGTATTAGCAAACACATCAATTAAGACACTTAAACAATAATTAAATAGACGAAGGAGCAAATATATAGAATTGAGAAAAGCATTTATGATCATTACGAAAACAAGGCTTAACAAAATACTGGAGATTAACACAACAGATTAACAACAAAAAATAAAATAGACAAAACCAATTATAGATATTATACAAATCGAACTTATATTCCATGCATTATGCGAACAATTAATTAAGCTAAGTAAAGTTCACATGCTAATTATAACAAACAACAATCAATACATTTATAATAATTTACAGTGGAGAAAATAGTTGAACGACAGAAAATAAGAATAGAAAAATATTGGCACTAACCCCGTATATTTACCCTCAGAAGTTTCAATTCTGGCTACAAAAAGAAGGAATATTGATTTCCTATTGATTTTTTGAAAAACGAGAATTAAGAAAACTTGGATCTGTTGCAAAAAATTTGAAATAAAAAATTATTATTTTTGCTTGAAAACAGATGATGAAAAATTGATTCTTAAACACAAAGAATTAATTTCTTTGGCTCAAGAACAATTAGAATTTTTTCAAGAAAACTCAAAAAATCTTTTTCTTTTTCTTGGAGCTTTTCTAGTCGCTGTTCAAATGCTCCCTCCCCCTTTTTGGGTTCATATTTTACTTTTTATATCATCCCAAAAATTAGGTTTTTAGGAGTTTTTTAGCCTCATTAAAACTCTAAATTATCCTTTTAAAAATAAGTTTTATCCCTTTAAAAATCGAAAAAGAATTTGAATTTAATTGAAACTGAAAAACGGTTAAAAAACCAGGAAAAATAGAGTCTTTGCGAGGTAGAGGAAGCACGAGGTCCGGCCCCCATGCTGGAGGCCGTGCCTCGCAGACACGAGGTGCGGCTTCATGCAAGGCAGGCCGCACCTCGCAATCGCAATGTGCGGGCTCCAGGTCGCACCTCGCGTGTGGCCTTTGCGAGGCCACGTGCATCGCGGGGTGCAGGCTCCAGATGTGCGGCCTTTGTGAGGCCGCGTGCGCTGCAAGGTACGGCCTCCCTCACATGTAGCTTTGCGAGGCCGCATGCAGCCTCTTATGCGGGAGACTGCATATAGTGTGCGGCCTCCACACGGGAGGATGCATGCTGCATGCATGAGGCCTCGCGCACTACCCGTGCGCTGCACCTACCTTGCTGCCCGCGGGCGCTACGCCTAGTGCTTGCTGCCCCCAGGAACCGCTTTGCATGCACTATTGCTACCGCGGGTGCTGCACCTCGTGCGTGCTACCCGCAAGAACCACTTCGCTCGCGCTACGCATCCCGCGGAGGCGTGCCCCCAAAAACTTTAAAAACAAAATAAAAAATTTTATTCAAAAAGGAGGTTTCGACATGGAAATCATCACTTCTAAACTTTTTGCCTAGGAGCGAATATCATTTACATCACTGGGTAACCTTAGTCTAGGCTGCCTCAGGACCCAATGTCTACAGTTGCCCCTAGTTTTTGGGAACGTAGTGCATGGTTGCCTAGGTGAGCCAAAACTCAAAGAAAAAAGGAAGAGACATGTACCTGAGGCAGCTATCTTTCCGGTCTGAATGATGTTGTTACGGGTAGTTACCATCAATTTTGCCTATTCGTTAACCCTTGTTGCCTTGGCATCTAACCTGTGTGGTGTCTAGCTTCCTCCATGGTCTGTAACTGACTTTAATGTGGTGTCTAACCTCTATCATTGCAGCATCTAACCTGTGCAGTGTGTAGCCCCAGCCGTGTAGGTATCTACCCAGTTGGTGTGGTGTCTAACCTCCTCTGTTGTGGCATCTAACCAAAGTGGTATATAGTCCCAGCAGTGTAGGTATCTAACCTATTGATGCGGTGTCTAACCTCCTCCATTGCGGCATCTAACAAAAGCGGTGTATAGCCCCAATCGTGTAGGTATCTAACCAGTTGGTGCAGTGTCTAACCTCCTCTGTTGCGGCATCTAACGAAAGCGGTGTATAGCCCCAGCCGTGTAGGTATCTAACCTGTTGGTGCGGTGTCTAACCTCCTCTATTTCGGCATCTAATCAAAGCGGTGTATAGCCCCAGCCGTGTAGGTATCTAACATAATGGTGCGGTGTTTAACCTCCTCCGTTGCTACATCTAACCAAAGTGGTGTATAGCCCCAGCCGTGTTGGTATCTAACCTGTCTAAATAAAACAAACAATGTTAAATCATCTCATCATGATAATCATTTTGATCATTTATCTTTCGTGAAGGTTCACTTGTTATTATCTCATTTTCCCATTTTATCATTTATTGTTTGTCATATCATGTATATTACTTTCATCTTTGCCATGTCAAAAGTATGTTAAATGAATAAGAGAAATAAAAGATCATTTGTATACAGAATGTATCTATTTAGTATGAAAAACAAATGAAGCTAAAGATCATGATAGATAATCTCCCTAAATATTAGCGACAGATTGTCGGTGGACTCCTCAGGATCACTCTTGCCCGGATAGCGCGCCATTGGTACATCTGGTCCTGTATGCCTCTTAGGAGGGCTTTGTGCTCACAGGGTGGCTGAGAAGGCCTCTTTATGGGCTCACATGATTTCAACTTACGTGGGCTTCATCTTATCCTCATCTTGCCAAAACTCCCCTTTAGTTCAGCTCTTTCATGTAAAGTTGTTTTGACACAAAAGCATGTGCAAAAGATTGTGTGTGCGTAATGTGTGTGAAATATATACTAAAAACTATACTGATGCAAAGAATTAATGTACAGAAATTATGTATACACAACCATACGTGCAAAGGACTGAATGCATGTGATATATGCTATAATATGCATGCTAAACAAGTGCAAAGAATTACATGTTATATGTATGTAGGAACTATGTACACGGGGTGTACGCGAAGAATTGCATATGCAAAATATATATACAAAGTTCATGCATGTGTGAATGAATGTTAAGCATCATGAAAGGCTATGCACGTGTAAAGTTGGGCAAAGAGATATGCAAAAAATTGTACATGCGGGATGCATGTTAGATGCAAAAATGGATAGACCACATCCTAGGTGATTAAGGGACTCGTTGAAGGTGCTGCCCATACTGTCTAATGCCCTCAAGGATCTGAAAGAGTATTATCCTAGCTTAAGATCTCTAACCCATAACCCTTTCAGATAGACTTGTCCGACGTGCATCTTTGCCCCTTGGTCAATGAGTATGTGCCCTTTTGCTATGAGTTGGTGCAACATTTTGCCCCCCAGGATTCTGACTCACGTCCTGCATTTTATTACCCTCTGCCCGAAAGGAGATTATCTGAAGTAATGCCGCCTTATCGCTCCAGGCATCAAAAGTCATTATTTTAAAGGTAGTGCGTCCCTTGTGGATTTTCACACTAGCTTTTATTTGTGGGAAATGTGTCCCTTTTGGGATTTTAAAACAACCTTGTGCCTCATTTTTTTGCCTGGAACGGACACAACCCACTCCAGCTGCTTTTATTCATTTTTTTTATTTTTTTTAAAGGACAGACTGCCTGTAAAGCTGTTTTACCACTAATTGGAGATTACTCTTTTGCATTTACAAGTGCACACAAGATATGGATGCCCAGTCCAACGGTTGATAATGGGACCCATCGACTTCGACATCTAGCCGGCGATAGCAGTAGCAAAGCATAGTTATTTAGATTAGATGCATCCAAAAATATATGATGTTCCTCTTTTTATAACAGAACTAAAGAGATAATGAACACATGAGTTAAATTGCCTTTGTTTTATATGATTCTGCAAAATTATGTACATTTCAGCCTGATTTCTCCATACATGATCATTATTTAACATGGATTCAAAATGCAAAACTACATCTCATCTTAGAGGAGATCTTGTAAGCATCAAACTCCTATTTCCAATCAGCCCTCTCGGGTTTTCTTGATTGGATATTTTCTCTCAAGCCTCTAATTTTTTTGCTTAGGTTTTTTTTAATTAGTAAATTCCAGATACAATGTTGAGGATGACACTCAACTCAAATGCATAAATGCACTCATGGCTTCCCACTTGAAGCTCAAGAAATACCATATGCCTCTTCCTACGTTCCAAACCTTATTAAAAGGTCATCTCCACTAATTAGATAAGACTGAACCAAGAATCAAGAGGTCTTACTTCGGTTGTAACGTTAGGCTTAGGTAGATGGCTATCAAAGCAGGATCAGGTTGCTAGAGAAAAATGGCCACAATATTTACTCGACCGATGGGAGGACCATTCTTAGCTTAATTGCATACTATAAAGGTATTCTTAAATTTGGGCTTAATAATACTTTAGCTCATCAAGTTCCGAAGTTAAAAGGATAACCATTGAAACTCATCAAGAGGTACTATCTTGAGCTCTACCTTTTTTCCTTCTTTTTTTTTCTTCTTTATTTTTTGTTTTTTGCTCTTTTTTTTTGCAAGCTTGTGTCTCTAATTATGCAAAGAGTTTGTTAATGATTAAACCCTCTTTCAGAAGTGTAAAACCCATCCTTACCAGGGCAATTTTTGATAGCCCAAATAATTATCAATGATTGAAACTCCTTTCCAAAGTGTAAACCCATCCTTATCAGGGCAATTTTTGATAGCCCAAAGAATTGTCAAAATGTACATCCAACCTTACTGAAGCGGCCATTCTTCTAAGGGGAGGCAAAAATCATTTTAGGCGAAGGGTAGTTTCAACATGTGTAACAACAAAATCGGTACGCATTTAGCATACCAGTATAAAGGCTCAATGGGCTAGCAAGTGATTGTGAAATAAAGGTAAAAAATAGACATTTAGAGAGCTATATAAAGAAGGGTTGCCTAAATTATTTCCTAGGTTCTGCCTTATCCAGGGATCGCTCTGACGGGTAATCAGAAAGGTTCTAATGCTTTTATTGAGTTTTCATCCAATCCCGTAATTGCAACTAGTTTTCTTTCAGGTTGTTTCTTTTTTTCACTTTTTATTTCCATCTCTCAGAATTCTCTTCTCTTCAGGAGCTATATTAGATGCTATCAAGATTTTCTTTGGGTTTTCTAAAGTTCCAGGATTAATTAGACTACCATTTGTTGAATCAATGTCAAATATGAATGTGTTATGAAATACTGCACAAAATAAGCAAAATCATTCATTTTATTTAATAAAAATTAAAATTAAAAATGTCCTTATCAAATAGTTCCAGAACAAAAAGAAAATCTAAATAGTTGTCTTCTTCTTTTCAGCCAGCACCGATGTCATAGTCAAATGGTTCATTGTCATACTCGAGGATTGTCCACCTTTCCCAATTCATTTTATTCTTTCCCTTTTGCTTTTCTAGGTTAGAGATCTGCTTACTATCAATAAGGTCTTGAACTCAATGCCTTAAAGTCCGGCAATGGTCTGTCAAATGCCCAGTGAGCTGGTGGAAGGCACAATATTAATCCGTCTTATGATCGGGATAACCTTGACTTCTAGCAGGCGTAGCAGGCAGTGGTTGTAGTTTCCCTTCCTTCATTAGCCTCTTAAGAACCCAAGACAAGGGTTTGCCCAAATTCAAATAATGCCTCTAAGCCGATTCAATTGCTGATACTTTATTTGTCCTTCGGGTACCACTATTATCATCACCGTAACTAATTCTTAGACTTGCAGGGTCAGTAGTAGTCTTGTTGAGAGGTGCCCGGATAGTTGCAAGCTTATATTTCATAATTCCTTCTTCAAGACCAGCTAGTTTATATTTCATGCCTAGGGAATCGGGAAGGCCTATTGATTGTAAAGGCTCTAGTCTGTTTACCTTTCTTACTTGCCCGACTGGTGAATCAAGCGCCACCCTACCTCCAGGCTCGAAAGTGGGTGGAAGCATTGGGGCCGTTGCTGCATAAGCCCTTTCGACTATGGTCGGCTCATCTTGGTTAAGAGAAGTCGCCATAAACTGAGCTTGAAGAATGAGGGCCATAGTATCCATTCTTTCCTTGACCATGGCCAATAACCTCTTTTCAAGTTCTTCAAGCCTTCCATCTATCTCTTAGGCAATTAGGGCACGAATCTCTTCAGTCTATTGTGGAAAATTGGCCATTTCTGAATATTTGAGTTTCTATTAATCGCCCTTTGATCCTTATCCTAGCTGTACAGACAGAAATCCCTCTAATTTGGTGACTGTCGGAACCCCAAAACCACTTAAACAAATGGTCTATGATGGTTGAACTATAGAGGGGTTAGGATGATACATGAAATGCATAGAAAATTTTATACCCAGGACGATGTGAAATATTATATATACAGGATAGAGTGTACACACATAAAATAAACTGCATATGCCTTTTTTTATGTTTTTTATTTTTTTTTATGTGCATGAATGACATGTAATGCATGATCGTGCTATGCTAATGGTCCTCGATGACTGAAAGATTAAGAAATTACAATCATACATGTAATACATGAAAAATTATACACAAAATGATATGTACCTGCGAAAACTATATGCGTCGAATATAATGTACACATATGAAATGACATGTATATATTTTGGCATGCATGAATGACACACAGTGTATGAGCATGCTATGCAGCATCCACAACTACATGCAAGCAGATAAATCTTTCCAACATTATCACTCCCACACACGAGGTTGTGCGGTCTCTTTCCAAGTGGGCTTGACCCATGGGTCAGCGGGGAACCCAATGGGTGCGTATGGTGCATGGTGAGAAACCAACAACATAACACTCTTAATTTAAAGCAGATGCGTATGGGTTTTAGCCATTATGTATTTGGACCTTTCGAACAGACTAAAAATGGGTCTGCCGGGGCATGAAAGCCTTTGATGAGTGTCCAATTAATATGTTTGAATTTGTTCAATATATAAGGGCCCACGTAGTAAGCACGTTGTTAAGGTACATATCACCTAGTGGAGATTTCTATTGCCATTACATGAGTTTTGGTCAAGGGTGGTGCTATTTTAGGTCTACCCAAGCATGGTCCCTACTAATGGGTCTATCTCATCACGAGCGTAACGACCGATTGGGTCTCCATTTGATATACTATTGATGGTAGAAGGCTAGAGCTGGTGATTATCCCGAGCACTTCGCTATAATGAGTGAAAGTAGGGTTGTGCTTTAGGAATGCACCGGGGTAAAATAAGGGACTAACTAGCATATTTCTAAGTGCTCAAATGTATGTAATGCAATTTTTTCAAAAAGAGATAAAATTTCTTAACCCTAAACTCATTTATATTTGATTAGCCAAAGGTAATTTGGGAGAAAAATCTCATGATGTCCCCAGTGGAGTCGCCACTGTAACGCGCACCGAACCCCGCTCACGTATCCGAGTCACTCTCAAAAGTCCACTTTTAGGACTCAAGACCAGATGGAGGTTCATTAAGACTCGTGAAAGTTGGTCACTTTGCAATGGATAAGGAATCACCCTTATTCGATCGTTGGCAATCAACCTACGAGGCCGTCTATTGTGAATCATAAGGTAGGTATCATGGAGTCGCCACCCAATAAAACATTGGAAAATGGATTATAACCTTATGAGGCCAAAACCAGAGAGAGTTCAGGACCTCACTCTTATTTATACCTTTGGTTAATGTTATATGACTGAGTTTTTAGAGTTAATTATTTTATCTCCCTTCTCACATGATCATGCAATAAATTAAAGTGCATTTCAAGCGTATTTGGAAAGCAGTAAAGAAAGTAATAAAGAAATTACAAGTGAAAAATATGGGACAGAACAATCTCCCAAAATAATAAAGGCATAAATAAAGAAAGGATTAAAATTGCCCCAAAAATTAATTACAAGGGCCCAAAATAAATAATATACAAAAAGAATAAAATAAAATACATAATACATAAATCGGGCCATTTATTAGATCTTAGGAACATCGGTTCCCTTTTGTTAACTTAAAAATTGGAGAATTATTCTTCGGCATTTATCGGGAAAACCGGGATGACTGATCCCATTTTATGAAAATTAATTCTCCTTTTGAGAGTGAAGGTTTGTTGGCTAAAATTAGGACATTGGTCCTATTTTATTAATAAAAGTATTTTTTGTGATTTTTAATTAAACGTGCATAAACCTTTTAATTACAAGACAAGCTGAAAATAGGAACGAACCAAAAGAAAATAAATGAAAATGCATGAAATATAAAATCAAACCAAGAAGCTTAAATCTCCTTTGCCTCCACATCTCTATTCGGTGGAATGAACTCACATGCGTGGATTTATTAGATTGACAAAACAAAAGAGGCAAATACTTAGAAATGAAATAACACGATAATATAACTGATTTGTAAAGAGGTAAATAATATCAACACAAATAAACAAGCGACTAACCACATAGTAGGAATAAATATGAAAATAACAAGGTGTATTAACAGCAAATGGATCGAAATTATTTAAATAAATTAATGTAACACATGTAGTAACAGTATTAGCAAACATATCAATTAAGACACTTAAACAATAATTAAATAGACGAAGGAGCAAATATATAGAATCGAGAAAAGCATTTATGATCATTATGAAAACAAGGCTTGATAAAATACTAGAGGTTAACACAACAGATTAACAACTAAAAATAAAATAGACAAAACCAATGTTAGATATTATACAAATCGGACTTATATTCCATGCATTATGCCAAAAATTAATTAAGCTAAGCAAAGTTCACATGTTAATTATAAAAGACAACAATCAATACATTAATAATAATTTATAACAATTTACAGTGGAGAAAACCGTTGAGCGACAAAAAATAAGAATAGAAGAATATTGGCACTAACCTGTATATTTACCTTCAATAGTTCCAATTCTGGCTGCAAAATGAAGGAAGATTGATTTCCTATTGATTGTTTGATAAACAAGAATTAAGAAAACTTGGATCTGTTGCCAAAAATTTGAAATCAAAAACTATTATTTTTGCTTGAAAACAGATGATGAAAATTTGATTCTAACACACAAAGATTTAATTTCTTTGGCTCAAGAACAATTAGAATTTTGTCAAGAAAACTCAAAAAATCTTTTTCTTTATTTCAGAGCTTTTCCAGTCTCCATTCAAATGCTCCCTCCCCCTTTTTGGGTTCATATTTTACTTTTTATATCATCCCAAAAATTAGGTTTTTAGGAGTTTTTTTAGCCTCATTAAACACTAAATTATCCTTTTAAAAATAAGTTTTATCCCTTTAAAAATCGGAAAAGAATTTGAATTTAATTGAAACTAAAAAGGTGTTAAAAAACTAGGAAAAATAGAGTTCGCGTGAGGTAGGGGACACACGAGATGCGGCCCCCGGCTGGAGGCTGTGCCTCGTAAATGTGAGTTGCAACCTCGCGCGAGGCAGGCCTCGCCTCGGGCGCGAGGTGGCGGCCTCGCAGGTGACCACACCTCGCAATCATGAGGTGCCTGTATGTCGTGCCTCGCAGATGCGCGGTGCGGCCTCGCGCGGGGCAGGCCGTGCCTCGGGCGCGAGGTGCCAGCCCCGTAGGAGACCGCACCTCACAATTGCGAGGTACAGGCTCCAAGTCGTACCTCTCGTGCGGCCTTTGCAAGGCCGGGTGCGTCATGAGCGAGGCCGCACCTCGTGTACGACCTTTGCAAGGATGATTGCACTGTGAGGTATGACCTCCTCGCGAGTTACCTTTGCGAGGCCGCATGCAGCCTCTTGAACGGGAGGCCACACATAGCTTACAGCCTTCACGCGGGAGGCTGCAAGCTGCACGTGCAAGTCCTCGCGCACTGCCCATGTGCTGCGCCTCGCTTGCTGCCCGCGGGCGCTGCGCCTCGCGAGTGCTGCCCGCAGGAGCTGCTTCTCGCGCGCCGTGCAGCCTGTAGCAATGGGCCCCAAAAACTTTTTAAACAAAATAAAAAATTTTATTCAAAAAGGAGGTTTCGACAAAGAAATCATCACTTCTAACCTTTTTTCCTAGGAGCAAATATCATTTTCATCACTGGGTACCCTTGGTCTGGGCTGCCTCAGGACCCAGTGTCTAAAGTTAGGGATTAAATAAAAGTATGCACTATTAAGATTTGTATTTATTATATGATGGAAGTGTTTATATTATGCCAGTACTAATAGTCATTCTAATGTTTATGAATTTATAAATATGATGCATGTAAGGGATAAGATCTAAAGATTTGCAATGTATGAGTAGAGTAAGACCATATAGAGTAATTGAATATAGGTGAATGTAGGATTCAAAATAGAGAACTATAAAATTCTTTGAGGATAATGATAATTATTTATGAGTAATTGTAGAAGAGTGTACTCCTATCGATGTTAAATTGAATGGTAATTATGATAGATGAGATACTGCATGTATGTGTTAATACAAGGCTTGCTTTTGATTTAATTTAATGAATTTTATATATGAGAATAGTATGTTGTTGTGGTTCCCCACTAAGCGTTATTGCTTAGCATGGATGTTTTATCCATGTAGGTATCTAAAGAGAGAGAGAGCATTTAGAAGACAGTCCTGCATCGCCAACGGCCAACACATTAGGAAATGTTGAACAAGTAGGTTATTTTGTAATAGTAATGGATGTGTATCTATAGTTGATATGTATAATGAGAATAAGTTTTTGTATCTAAAAAGTTGTAAATTGAGAAGCAAAAACTGTAGTAGGACTAAAAATGTTATAATGTAATGCATTGAAGTTTTGGAATGTAATTGAATTTTGTATGTTAAAGAAATTTATTAATTCTGAACTTTGTATGGAATATTGATTTATGCGCTTGTGATGTATTGTGACACTCTATAGCCATCGTAGTAAGGCTCTACAGGTGGTTATGGGGTGTTACAATAGATCCCCCAAACATGTCCAAAACTACTAGGGTGCCAATTGGGACATTACAATTGCCTTGTGATATGGGCTTACATGTTGACACTCTTGAGCATGACATTTTTGTTACAAATCCTTTGGGTCATAGTGTAGTGATGAATAGGGTCTATAAGAATTGTCCGATAAAAATAAAAGGTTGTGAATTTCCTGGTGATTTGATTAAATTATCTTTCAATTAATTCGATGTGATTTTTGGTATGGATTGGCTATCTAGACATCATGTAATGGTAGATTACCATCTTAAAAGAATCACTCTAAGAACAATTGACAGTGATAAGATCACAGTAATTGGTGAAAGGTCAAATTTTCTCTCAAATGTTATGTTAGCAAAAGCAGTAGAAAGACTTATTAGAAAGAGGTGTGTAGCCTACTTGGCTTGTGTCCTTGAAGCTAAAAAGAATGATCTTAAAATTCAAGACATACCAATTGTATGTGAATTCCAGGATGTATTTCCTGACCAGAAAGAGAAGTTGAATTTTCCATCGATGTGTTACCTGGTACAGCACCAATATCCATTGCACCATATCAGATGTTGCCCACAGAACTTAAGGAATTGAAAATCCAACTGCAAAAACTTCTTAGGAAGGGTTTTATACGCCTTAGTGTATCTCCTTGGGGTGCACCTATGTTATTTGTTAAGAAAAAAGATGAGTCTATTAAGCTATGTGTGGATTATAAACAATTGAATAAAGTGACTGTGAAAATAAATATCCACTTGTGACACGCACCAAACCCGCGTTGGTTCCCAAAAGACCCGTTTTTAAGGTTCGAGAGGGTTCACATCTAGATCTTGGGTAACATGAGATATTTTGGAATCCCTACCCAATAGAACTATAACACCCCCTAACCACTCGTAGAGCTATTCTACAGTGACTATAGAGTCTCACAACATAAACACATGCACATAAAACAGTATTTCATGCAAAATTCAGGAATAATAAATATATTTTAAAAGCAATACTCATTTATACTTTAAAAATCCATACTTTACATTACAAAACACTTAAATTCTTATATTAATTTTCGATTTACAAAATACAACTTCTTAATACAAAAACTTCAGTTCCCTTACACATGCCAACTATAAATACACATTTCATACTATTACAAAATAACCTACATATACAATGGTTCCTATGTGTTGGCCGTTGGCGATGCAGAACTGTCTTCCAAAACGCTATCTTCAAATACCTACATGGATAAAACATCCATGCTAAGCAATAATGCTTAGTGGGAAAAAATAATAGAATATAGATGAACACTCACAGTGGTCACCAGTACCAATCACATGCTCAAGCAACATATATAAATATTGATAGCTCTATTTATTACTATGCACTCATCCACAAATACATACAAGCAACTATTAATATCCTCAAGCCATTATATAATTCTTTACTTTGTATCCTAAATTCACAAATATTCATAACTCTTATCTTTTACATACGTCATATATATAAGTTCATATTTGTCAAAATAACTATTAACACTTGCATATGCATAATCACCCTCAACATATTATGAATACAATTCCGATCACTGTATAGTATATTCAATCCCTAGCAACATCACAAACCCATCAATTCATATAAAGTTTATAGTCATTATCATGCTTGTCGAATCATAGCTTACCTGATACCACATTTTATACCCATTAAATATTAAACTCACATTATACAATAACAATTATCAACACCAATATATATATATAGAACATATCCCCATCAAATATAATAATCACAAAGTAAACAAACAATCACTGGTTTATATGCTACTTCATAATTTGCCTGCACTTCTATAGTAGTGGATAACAAATTATCACTCTGATATCCATAGATACCTTTAAACTAGTATCCATAAATACTGAAATATTCAATCGTATTAGTACCCGCAGGTACAGAAATATTCAATCACCTTAGTACCCGTAGGTACCCAATTAATCAATCGTATTAGTACCCGTAGGTACCCAATAATCAATCACACTAGTACCCGTAGGTACATATATAATTAATCGCATTAGTATCCATAGATACCTTAATATCGCATTAGTATCCGTAGATACCTTAATATCAAATACACAATCACTCACTTTTGGGGAACCTATTCCAAGATTACCCCTGACCCAAATGGGGCCGATTAATAAAAATCGCTCGCTTTTGGCTGCAGCACTTAAGACCCTATAGGCATGCCTATCTATCCACAACTCGACTTGCAGGCTAGACAACTAATTTGGTACTTAAATCAAATTCTCATGATATAAACCTTTGCAAAACTGCATTAAACATATATCGAATAGCTCTTAATACTATTCATTTCCATATGCGTATATATTATTATCAATCGCACACTTCATCATTAAATTCATACAAATTGTACAAACATATATAGACACATGCTCACCTGGATTGCCACGTTATTAGTCTCCATGTAATTAAGCAAATCATAAGCTCAATCATAAGTCATACTAATACATCAACATTAACTAGCATCATAACATATGATATCTTGTATACACACACATATATGAGTTACCATACAAGCTTCTACCTCAATATGCATAACCTCAAATGATCACATACATACTTATCATTTTCCATACAACTACATTAAGAATTAACATGTCATTTAATATTGTGCACACATGTATGGTTTATTTAACAATCACACACTTTAATATACTTATGTTTACTTGAATTAGCACATCTATAACTTTCATATGCATAGTTATTCACAAGCAAATATCACCATTTACACAGAATAAGATATTTAAAAAATTTTCCAAACTTGAGACTCTATCGCTGTAATAACCCGAAAAGTACCCTAAAAGGATTTATGCATATCGAGAATTAGTGGTGACTAAAATTATCCAAGTTGTAGTGTTGGTGTGCCGATTGGACATGTTTGGATTTAATGTAAAAGTTTCGGCAAGTGCAACCAATTGTATAATTGTGGAGTATGGAATTAAGACTTGATTGACAGAATAAAATTAATTATGTGGGCCAATGCGGAGAATTATAAAGTATAATTATCGATACATGAGGATATGAGAGTTGAGGGATTAAAAGGAGATTTTGATATAAATATCTAGATTGGACCAATGGCAAGGTGACATGTGGCAAGGAGATAAGAAGAGGTATAAAAGAAGAGAGAGAAGGAGAGAGAGGGCAGAAATCTGCTCTCCCCTATCTCGTTCTCCTCATTCTTCCCCTTCTTCTGCTTCTTCTTCTTCTCCTTCTTGCTTCAATATCATTTGCTCTCCCTTAAATCAAAGCCAAAGATTTAGATGATGAAGTTTGTTAGTCCAAGTGATTTGAGTGAAGAGTTTGTTAAAGAAAAAGTAAGTTTTAAGTTTTGATTTCTCCTATTCTTTTGATTAGCAAAAACCTAGATTAATGTTTTGTGTATGTGTGTGTGATTGATGAGGATTTTGGATAAGAAAGACCTTGGATGAGTTTGGGAGCAAGCAAGATCAACCAAGGAAGCTTTTAGGAGCAAAGGAGTTGAGGTTTGGGAAATTTATGATTTTGAGTGTATAATTTGATTATTTACATTTGGTTTAATTTTCTGGAAAATCATGTGATCAATGATGTTTATGTTGGTATAAATGTTATGGGTTTTGATTATTTTGAGTTGGAATTCTTTGATTGTGAATTATTGAACAAAAGTGTGAAGTGAATGAGTTTTTGGAGCAAAAATGCTGACTTGGGTATTCATGGATTTTGATTGTGTTAATTGCATGTTTTAATTGTGATAATTGGTTTGAAACATGGGTTTTATGTGGTATAAAGTGTATTGAATGTTGGATTTGAGTTATGTTGAAGTTTAGTGAGTCAATTGTATGTTGGTGGATTTTTGGTTATGAGAAATCTGCAGATTTTCGAAAAGGAATCTGGAAATCGACTCTGTCGCGAGCATGACACCCGCCGTGAGCACGACAGAGCCTGATGTCCCGAGCTCTCGGTGCAGGACCTGTCCCGAGTTGTGACAATTGTCACGACTCAGCATGATTTTGGAGCTATCACGACTCGTGACATTGAGCACGACTCGTGATAGCCTCCTTTCCTTTCTTTCCCTTTCTTTGTTCTTTTGATATGTTTTGTCTCAATTCTTCCTTTTGAGCTTTACAATTATACCTTATTCTATTACAGTAATGAGTGGGATGTCTTGAATTGTGAGAATGAAATGGAAGCCACATTCTTTGATGTTAAAATATAATGATTATATATATATATATATATGTGGAAATGTGTACTTGGATAGAATATATGGAGCAGATAAAATAATTTGATTTACTTGTTGTCTGCTATATTATGTATGAGCTATTACTTTGATTATTAAGTGAATTATGTACATGATTTTTCCTGAATATTATAAATATTACTAATATGAATAAATACATGATTATTATGTGACCACTATAAAGGTATGTACTCTTAAGAAGGTGTTATAATAACATTGGTATTATTAAAGGAAATAATTATGTGTATAGCCTATGTCGGTCAAGTCGTGGATAAATAGGCATGCCTATAGAGTTCTGTTAGCTGCAGCCCCTTTGGTTCTGAACCCTGATCAGGTCCCTATTTGGATCCTCGCGATCCTCAATGTGTTCGGATCTTGTTTAAGATCCTCCAATGTAAAAATGTTTTTGAATGATAAATTAAAGATGTTGCTTTTCAACTGTACTCTCAGGTACCCCAATGTGTTCACTCGTTATCCACCCCCTTGACTTAGCAGGCAATTAAAAGAATAAAGGAATGTGAATAAATTGATAAGTTCTTTGATGATTTGCATAAAGGTATGAGAATATGCATTTGATGTGTTCGTGAATATATATTTCTTTTATGGCTTATATATCAGTTGAGCTAGTGCTTTATGCACTTATGTGTTTCTGGATCTTTTATGGACTTCTATATGAGATTGTGTGGTATCTTCGGGTACCTATGTTGTCACACCCCATAAGTGGCCTAATTGGATTTAGCAATTTTTAATTGGACAATTAAGGGTAATTAGGTAATATTCAAGAGGAAAGTGGATTAAATTGCAAGAATTTAATTTAAGTAATTAAAGATTGTAAGTTTAGTGAGGAAAAGGTAATTTATCAAGGATTATTTGGTAAAAGAGGAATAAGTGATTTGTGTCTTTGTGCATGTGTGCCAAGTGGGATGTGAGAGTGTGTGTACGTGGGTGAGGGAAAAGAGAGATTTGAATTTCTTTGGTTCCTGGAAAAAAACAAAACTCAGGAGGTTCTTTCTCTTTGCTCTCTCTCACGTTAGCCATCTCTTTCCTCTCCACTTGCTGTTCTTTTCCATCTGCATGTGAGTATTGCTGTTGAGGAACTAGGGTTTGGTTTAGAAAAGAAGCTACAGAAGCCTCTGTGGATAAAAGAAAAGAGAAGGGTAAAGATAAAGTTGTGGATTGAAAGAGCAGTGGACGTTGTTTTGGACTTCAACAGGTTTGGAAGTGTCTGTCCTTTCTCCTCTTTGGATCCTAATTGCTGTTATGTTGATAATGTTAGTTATATGCTTCTGATCATCAATTGCATGAGTAATGTGATGTGTATATATGTGATTTCTGTAGAAAAGAAGGTTAATGAGTATGCAAATGAGATGGTGATACATGTATATACATGTGAAATTCTGGGTTGTGCCTCTTTCTGGTTACATGCTGTGATTGTATAATAATGTGCATAATTTGAATGTATTTGCTATAAATGTGCTCAGAAGACCTAAAGGTACGCGTGTGCATAAATATTTCATGAAAAATGGTTTTAGATAAATGGGGATTTGAGTTTTGGGTTGTACTCTGTTTTCACAACTTACTGGTTTTTCACGTTTTCTGGAAATTTTGAAGAGTAAATTTGGAGAAGATGAAGGTGTGTGAGAAGAAGATCACGCGACGTGATGGAGCGTCACGCCGTGACCTCTTCCCTGTGGAAGGTCACGTGACGTGACGGGGCATCACGCCGTGATCCCCTTCTCTGGGTAGTCTTTGAGAAGAAGGGAAGAAGCAGAAGTGAGGGAAGAGATCACGAGACGTGATGCTTCATCACGCCGTGACCTGCTTCCTCTTCCTGTGTGACACGAGATTTCATCTCGTGACCTCTCTCTTCCTCTCCTCACAGGCGTCACGAGACGTGACTGATGGTCACGCCGTGACCGCCTGTTCTTGCCTTGCGTTTTGCATGGCGCTCGCGTGAAGCTTGCGTCACGCGACGTGATGAATGGTCACGGCGTGACCGGCCTTCCCTGTTACCCTGTTTTATAAAAACTAAAGTTTTAACTACAGTTTTAAGGATTTTTGCACTACTTGACAAATATTTGATTTAAAATCTGTATTGTGTTTTAATAATTGTTTAATATTGGGTTTTGTATACATGATTAATAATTAATATACATGATTTACATGTTTATAGTTTATTTAACAGGGACTTTTTCAATATGAGCTATTTGTTCTTATTACCTCCTGTAGTTAATATTTATATGTTTAAAAGTTTCTGAATTTGATCTAGACACATGTATACGTGAAATATGTATTTGCATTTAGTTGTTTTAATATTTATAGTTACTTGTTTTAAAAGTGATCTGTATACCTCTATACATGGACCATAAATTAGTATTATCTTCAATATTCATATTGATATTAGTGCTTGAATTGTTGAGTTGAGTTTTAAGCCTGAATAGTCATAGTAGTGGATAAGTAAGCGCTTACTTAGGTCAGAGTGTGTGTGCAGCTGCTATATGATAAAACGATATATGCGGGTCCATTTGGATCCTTGTTTCGACCATGTTTGGTCTATATGAAAATAAAGCGAGACTCCGGTCTCTATATGGAAAATACATGTTTGAGACTCATGTCTCTATATGCTTGGGATACTGTGTTCAATCAGTATCCAAATGACCGTATCCACTTCTAGAGAGTATTTCGGATTAATCAGGCTACATGTTTATATGTGATATATATATGTTGAGATGTTTATTGACAAGATTAAAGGTATATGTTGTATATGAAATATAGTATAACTTTGTGTTTATATACCTTGAGTATATATATATGTATTTGGAACGGTGAGAAATATGTAGATTTAATTTATATTCTAATAGTTAATCACTTGTAATGTATGTTTATGGTTGGGATGAGATTGTAGTGTTGTTGTAAATATTGTATATGCATTATTTTAGGCTAGTCAGGCTATGAGTTTAATTGTGTTGCATAAAATGAGATGAATTGTTAACATGATTACAAGTATATAGTGCACATGAATTCTTGCATAGCTTTAAATCGCACCTTGAATCTGTATACTTAGAATGATGAGAATTATGAATTGAATACTTGATTGCTGGTATTGTATATATATTTATGCATGTCAAGTAAGGAATTTGGAGATATGTTTATAGATGATTTGATGCCTTTGATTTTGAACCATTGGATTATTGTATTGTTATATCTATACTGTATATACACTTTGTTAGTTTGTTTTGTTTCTCCCCACTAAGCGTTATCGCTTAGCACGGGCTCTTTTCCCGTGCAGGTGGCGAGTTCGGTTCAGAGTCGGATATCTGCAGGTCGGCCACTAGGAGTCTTTTGATTGAAGTTATTTGAAGTCTTCCGCTGTAATGTTTGTATTTGGCTCGTGTATAGCAAAGTAACTCTTTTGTAAATGAACAAATATTAGTCTTGTATATGTTTTTGCTTTCGAGCCTCTTTTTGTAAAAACGATATGGATACAATATATGTATAAGGACTTGTTATATGTTATATGTAAAAAGGATTTACTATTATATGATTAAAAGTTTCTTTAAATCTCATTTGGTTTTCTTTTATTTATTTATACATGTGTAAATGTATATGATTATATGTGTTTGCCCGCGTGGCACTCCGGTATCCTTCCAACGGGGATGGCGGGGTGTTACAGCTTGGTATCAGAGCCCAGGTTTGGTGGTTCTGGGTTATGTTGTGATTGTTTGAGTATAGAGTCGAGTCTATACATGAGAGTCAGTTTTGTATAGTGGCCTAATGCAGATGTCGTTTGTGTAAAGTATAGATGGAGTCCGACTCGCGTGAGAGTAAAGACGAGGCAGTAGTAGATGTGAATTGATAAGAGTTCGAGGTGACACTCTGTATTCCTGTCAGCTATCTTCTTGAAAGCATGTGCACATAAGCATAGTGAAACATGGGGATGGGAAAAATACATTATAATAACTTACATTGCATTTTCGCATCATCTCGCATACATAAATCATTACATGATCATTTCATCCGCATCCCTCATTTGTATGTAAACAGCATCATTGTATGCACTTCACTGAAAGAAGCTGATAGGATATACATTGAGTACTTGATGATAGAAGAGGTATATGGATTAGAGTGTAGTGTGTTAAGGAAAGTGTGGAGTGTACATGATTTGATAGTTGTATGGTATAAGTGATAGCGATTCAGAGATTTGTTTAAAGATTTACCTACAAGTGATAAGCAAGAAATTTCGAGGACGAAATTTTCTTAAGGAGGGGTGAGTTGTCACACCCCATAAGTGGCCTAATTGGATTTAGCAATTTTTAATTGGACAATTAAGGGTAATTAGGTAATATTCAAGAGGAAAGTGGATTAAATTGCAAGAATTTAATTTAAGTAATTAAAGATTGTAAGTTTAGTGAGGAAAAGGTAATTTATCAAGGATTATTTGGTAAAAGAGGAATAAGTGATTTGTGTCTTTGTGCATGTGTGCCAAGTGGGATGTGAGAGTGTGTGTACGTGGGTGAGGGAAAAGAGAGATTTGAATTTCTTTGGTTCCTGGAAAAAAACAAAACTCAGGAGGTTCTTTCTCTTTGCTCTCTCTCACGTTAGCCATCTCTTTCCTCTCCACTTGCTGTTCTTTTCCATCTGCATGTGAGTATTGCTGTTGAGGAACTAGGGTTTGGTTTAGAAAAGAAGCTACAGAAGCCTCTGTGGATAAAAGAAAAGAGAAGGGTAAAGATAAAGTTGTGGATTGAAAGAGCAGTGGACGTTGTTTTGGACTTCAACAGGTTTGGAAGTGTCTGTCCTTTCTCCTCTTTGGATCCTAATTGCTGTTATGTTGATAATGTTAGTTATATGCTTCTGATCATCAATTGCATGAGTAATGTGATGTGTATATATGTGATTTCTGTAGAAAAGAAGGTTAATGAGTATGCAAATGAGATGGTGATACATGTATATACATGTGAAATTATGGGTTGTGCCTCTTTCTGGTTACATGCTGTGATTGTATAATAATGTGCATAATTTGAATGTATTTGCTATAAATGTGCTCAGAAGACCTAAAGGTACACGTGTGCATAAATATTTCATGAAAAATGGTTTTAGATAAATGGGGATTTGAGTTTTGGGTTGTACTCTGTTTTCACAACTTACTGGTTTTTCACGTTTTCTGGAAATTTTGAAGAGTAAATTTGGAGAAGATGAAGGTGTGTGAGAAGAAGATCACGCGACGTGATGGAGCATCACGCCGTGACCTCTTCCCTGTGGAAGGTCACGTGACGTGACGGGGCATCACGTCGTGATCCCCTTCTCTGGGTAGTCTTTGAGAAGAAGGGAAGAAGCAGAAGTGAGGGAAGAGATCACGAGACGTGATGCTTCATCACGCCGTGACCTGCTTCCTCTTCCTGTGTGTCACGAGATTTCATCTCGTGACCTCTCTCTTCCTCTCCTCACAGGCGTCACGAGACGTGACTGATGGTCACGCCGTGACCGCCTGTTCTTGCCTTGCGTTTTGCATGGCGCTCGCGTGAAGCTTGCGTCACGCGACGTAATGAATGGTCACGGCGTGACCGGCCTTCCCTGTTACCCTGTTTTATAAAAACTAAAGTTTTAACTACAGTTTTAAGGATTTTTGCACTACATGACAAATATTTGATTTAAAATCTGTATTGTGTTTTAATAATTGTTTAATATTGGGTTTTGTATACATGATTAATAATTAATATACATGATTTACATGTTTATAGTTTATTTAACAGGGACTTTTTCAATATGAGCTATTTGTTCTTATTACCTCCTGTAGTTAATATTTATATGTTTAAAAGTTTCTGAATTTGATCTAGACACATGTATACGTGAAATATGTATTTGCATTTAGTTGTTTTAATATTTATAGTTACTTGTTTTAAAAGTGATCTGTATACCTCTATACATGGACCATAAATTAGTATTATCTTCAATATTCATATTGATATTAGTGCTTGAATTGTTGAGTTGAGTTTTAAGCCTGAATAGTCATAGTAGTGGATAAGTAAGCGCTTACTTAGGTCAGAGTGTGTGTGCAGCTGCTATATGATAAAACGATATATGTGGGTCCATTTGGATCCTTGTTTCGACCATGTTTGGTCTATATGAAAATAAAGCGAGACTCTGGTCTCTATATGGAAAATACATGTTTGAGACTCATGTCTCTATATGCTTGGGATACTGTGTTCAATCAGTATCCAAATGACCGTATCCACTTCTAGAGAGTATTTCGGATTAATCAGGCTACATGTTTATATGTGATATATATATGTTGAGATGTTTATTGACAAGATTAAAGGTATATGTTGTATATGAAATATAGTATAACTTTGTGTTTATATACCTTGAGTATATATATATGTATTTGGAACGGTGAGAAATATGTAGATTTAATTTATATTCTAATAGTTAATCACTTGTAATGTATGTTTATGGTTGGGATGAGATTGTAGTGTTGTTGTAAATATTGTATATGCATTATTTTAGGCTAGTTAGGCTATGAGTTTAATTGTGTTGCATAAAATGAGATGAATTGTTAACATGATTACAAGTATATAGTGCACATGAATTCTTGCATAGCTTTAAATCGCACCTTGAATCTGTATACTTAGAATGATGAGAATTATGAATTGAATACTTGATTGCTGTTATTGTATATATATTTATGCATGTCAAGTAAGGAATTTGGAGATATGTTTATAGATGATTTGATGCCTTTGATTTTGAACCATTGGATTATTGTATTGTTATATCTATACTGTATATACACTTTGTTAGTTTGTTTTGTTTCTCCCCACTAAGCGTTATCGCTTAGCACGGGCTCTTTTCCCGTGCAGGTGGCGAGTTCGGTTCAGAGTCGGATATCTGCAGGTCGGCCACTAAGAGTCTTTTGATTGAAGTTATTTGAAGTCTTCCGCTGTAATGTTTGTATTTGGCTCGTGTATAGCAAAGTAACTCTTTTGTAAATGAACAAATATTAGTCTTGTATATGTTTTTGCTTTCGAGCCTCTTTTTGTAAAAACGATATGGATACAATATATGTATAAGGACTTGTTATATGTTATATGTAAAAAGGATTTACTATTATATGATTAAAAGTTTCTTTAAATCTCATTTGGTTTTCTTTTATTTATTTATACATGTGTAAATGTATATGATTATATGTGTTTGCCCGCGTGGCACTCCGGTATCCTTCCAACGGGGATGGCGGGGTGTTACATATGTGTTTTTGTATCTTAATCCAATATCAGCTAAATAAAAAGAGATGTAGCAAATAAGGTTTGTTCTAATAGGCGTGTATGAATGATTACTGACTGCATAAGAATTTGTATGTGGATAATGCATGTTATTAATCTATTTAAAAGTTGTGAGTATGATTGTCTATATGAAGTTTTTGTAGAGAATTATTAAAGTAATTGATATGTGTATGTGCTATAGTCAATTATTCAGTAAATGAATTTTATGAATGTATTAGTTTATATGTTTGATATGAGAATACAGGTATATTGTGTGTTATCTGCCTTCAGGACTTTAGCGTGGATAACTAATGTAAGTATGTTGGTAAGGAATTTATGTGCATTATTGTTGGCTCTCCATGAGTTCGGTAACAAAATATCGATTATTAATTAAGGTAAAAAGTGGTAAACATGAGATAAATAACTGGATTTAGGGAATGAGTTAGGATTAATTCTGGATTATGTGTGTATAAAGGTTTTTTGTAGAACTACGTTATTCTGATTCCCAACCATAGGGATATGTAGGAAGCTTGGAATGTTTATTTTAAGCCCAAACCAAATCTGAGGATTGAGTTGTTTTTAGTTTCGATCAATGTAATGGTTAGAACAAATGAAATGTTTTGATTTAAGCATCAATACGGTTGTATGCATGATTTTGGAAATATTTGTAATAATGGGAATTTCTTAGACTTTATATTTTGATTAGTAAAATGAATATTGGTATCCTATGAAGTATGACTAACTATAAAGTTAATTAAGCAATTTAAGTAAGTGATGAGTACGTATAATGTATTTGTAATTAAAAAGCAATAAAGTATTTCTGTTTATGGTGTACGAATGGATGTGTGTATGAAATTGCTTATGTTTTTGGTATGAGAATGATGATGTGAATCTGTAGTATCTCTGGCTAGTACACTATATTCTTATGAAATATATCTGTAGTATCCATACAGCAAGCATGAGATTAAGGTTCATATCACTTAGGGAAAGTAACTACAGCCATTACATGAGCTTTGGACAAGGGAGATGTTTCTTTGAGGCTACCCAAGCATGATCCCTGCCGACGGGTCTAGCTCATCACGAGCATAGCGACCGATCGGGTCACCATTTTGATATACCATTTGAGGTACGTGGCTTGGGCTGGTGATTATCCTTAACACTTCCCCAAATTGAGTGAAAATGAGGAGGTGTTTCAGGAACGCACCGGGGCTAGAAGAGGGACCAAACTAGCGTATTCTAAGGCTCTAATGATATGCGAATGCAATTTCGAGAGAAAGCGAATTTATGAATTAAATTTCAATCATAAATGTTTAAAAGAGGTATTTTCGAATCGAAATCTCGAACCATAAACGTCCCCAGTGGAGTCGCCACTGTGACGCGCGACGGATCCTGATGCGCCGCCCATTCGACCGCCCGCACGTGGGCGATCGGGGCATTTGCGGGTCCGTTGGCAGCTTGCGATGAATCGCAAGTGCGTCTATGTTGGGCAACACGGAGGTTTCATGGAGTCGCCACCCAATAGAACATTGGGAAAGTTTCTCTCGCCTCGGAGAGCCTAAGACTGCGCTTGGTACCCATTTTGGGCCAGCCAGAGGGGTCATAGAAGGTGAACCTCTCACCCTAAGGAGCCTAGGGTTAGCGCCAAAGCCTCGTGACCCAAGAAGTATATTGGAGGATAACCTCTAACCTCTCGAGCCCAAAGACCAGAGCTGGGTCCGGGATTTCTCATCTATTTCTACCTCAATTATGTTATGATCAAATTTTAATTATCATTGATTCGCACTCTCTCCACGCGATGCAATTAATCAAAGGCGCATTTATTCACATTCAGAAAGCAGTAAATGAGCAAATAGATAATAAAAGCGATAAATTACAATAATACAAGGAGCAGAATACAACTCCCTTCTATAAATGTGCGAAGCATACATAAATCGGGATATTGCTTATTTTGAGGACTTTGGTCCTCGCATGCATCATTATCAAAATGGGATATTTTACTTGTAATGATCTTTATTGGATAAAAATGGGGCCTTGGACCCTTTTTGCATTTGTATAAACCTCAATTTATTTGTGTATAAAACATTAAGTCACTTTTATACATTAACGGGGTATGAAAAGAGTACATCCATATACATAAGATAATCAATGAAAGAAATAAAATGAGAGGATTAGGAAACTAAACCAGACGAGATCCTCCAAACATGATAGATAGCCGCTCAAGCTCGAGATAATCCAGGAGGACCGATATACACTCACAGAAAGTTAAGAGAGGTTAATATACATAACATTAACATATAAGAAATCAGAGAGACCGGATAGATATGAAAAATGACTTAAAAAGATGGAGACAGAACCCACCGACGGCCTTTCTTGGTTGACCGACAGGCGTCGGTTCGGGTATCCGATATGCCCGTTTGTCACTCAAGGAGGGGCGTCTGTAGGTAGGTGACCGACGGGCGTCGGTGATAAAGATGACCCGTCGGTCACCTCTGTCTCCGAAAAAAATAGAATGGAGAGAAAGAGAGAGAAACCCTTTTGAAGTCAAAAAAAAGTTTTATCCCAAAAGAAGATAAGAGAGTCAAGATAAAAGAAAAATAATGACAGATATTTATTAATTTCACAAAATGATAAATAAATATAAAGATAAAATGGAGAAAGAATCCGGAATATTTACCCTCAGATAGTCGCTTTGGGTAAAATTTTGGTGTCGGTTAGAGCCCCGCGCGTTCCACGAGAAGCAAGGATGAAAGATTAAAGAGAGAAAATGAGATATTTCACCTTCAATCCTTCAGAAAATTGATTTTGGAGTCAAAATCTAAAGAAAACTAATTAGCTTTTAGTTCCCTTTGGTTGATTTGATCCTTGATTAAATAGATTTCTTTGTAAATGTGTTTTGTTGGGAGAGAGAGAAAATGTGCTTGAAATTGGGCAGAGTTTCCTCCTTTGAAATTTTTTCCAACCCTTTTCAAATGAAAATCTGGAGCTTTTATAGCCAGACACGACCGACGGGCGTCGGTGTATAGAGGCGGGCGTCGGAAGAATCCTTCTGACACAAGGATTAGTCCGACGGCCCTGCCACATTCACCGACGGGCGTCGGAAGGGTTGCGTGCTCCGGGAAACCAGGCGGCAATCTGACAGGGGTGGTGATTTTTCGACTGGCGTCAGAAAATACCAAGAGCCGTCGGTGACTCGAAGCGACGGGCCGGCTCGACAGACGTGCTGGCCGTCTGTGGAGGACAAAAATCCCTTCGACTGGAAAAAAACCTCTGTTTTCCCCTCTCTGCCCGGGAACGATAAAAAAACTTCATTTCTCATGGAACGCGGGGCTAAAACCTCTAAATCCAACCTACCATACAGTCTTGGACACTGATTTCATCATAGGGTACCTCTGATCCGGACCGCTCCGGGACACGGTGCTTACATATATGTTGCTTAGGCATGTGTTCATATCAATAACCCCTGTAAGTGGCTGTTTATTATTTGTTTCTCCCCACTAAGTGTTATTGCTTAGCATGGGTGTTTTTCCATGCAGGTTAAGAAGATAGAAGTTTGGGTCGAGTTGTCCGCTATAGCTTTGGCCAACAAGTCAATGGAAATTGTAGTAGGCAGTTTTTATGGAATTTCAGAATGTAATTTAGTTTCTTTATGAAACATGTTGGAGTTGTAATATATTTAGTGTGAGTTATAGTTTGCTGGCGATATAAGCATGTGATGTATATGTCTTTAGTGGTCTGGTTCTAAGAAATTTTATTATTCTGTTTTCTATTAGTGTTATCGTTTGGTAGCACCCCCCACTCACCATAGCACTTGCCTACCATTTCCTCCGGCGTGCTATGTGAGGGGTTTGCGGTGCTACAGTCGCACTCGAATAGAGTCCCTTCTGTCCCACTCACGGCAATGCCCATGCTCACAACAAAACACAATCTCACATCTATACTCATCGGATCACACTGTTGCGCTCGCAACAGCTGCTGAACTTCAAGTACAAAGCTCCACTCCACAAACCTTTTCCGACCACTTATCCAATATTCACCTATATGACTTCTAAATACTAGCATACATCACTTTCAACCATCATGCCCTCAAATCGACTGATTATCTACATGTTAACATTTCAATGATACACATCTCGTTATAATTGGACTTAAAATTAAGGAGTTATCGCCAATGAAAAGCCACTTGTTCTAAAAGCCCTCCTATATAACTTAATTACACTTAAAGTACCTTAATCACGTGTATTCCTAAATTGCAACCATTCCTTTTCTTCTTTACAAGACTCTAAATGTCACATCCCAAAATGGCCCTAGTCGGGATTGTGCATGCTAAGTCGAGATCGGAAGGGTATTTCAGTAATTTGTGCATGAGAATTTGGATAATAAGGACTTTTTGGTAAATAATTAATTAGTTAAGTGTGTTAAGAAGAGAAGTATTAGTGTGTGCTTGTGGTGTATGGAAGTAGGATATAAGTGGGTTATTGGAATGATTGGGTATGACTCAAGTATGGTACCTTGGTTTGAAAAGTTTGAGTGGATTTTGTGGTCCAATTGGATGTTGCCAAGTGGCTTGTTAGGTGGGCATTGAAAGAAGAAAAAGAAGAAAGGAAAGAGGAAGAGAGAGGGAACACAGATTGTATTCCCGTTCGTCCCCTCCTCTCACGCTCCTTCTTCCTCTTCTCTTCTCCTTTCTCTGCTTTTCCCTTTCTTTCTCATTTGGCTTGAGTTGTGTTTGGCTTGAAGTGAGGCTGCTTTGAAGAGGTAAGTTGGTTTAAGGTGTTCTACGTGTTGTGTTTCTTCTTCATCTACTGGTTTTATCTTCAGTTAGGGTTTTGAAGAGTAATTGTGGGTTTCTTGTTTGTGCAAGCCTTGGATTGTAAGAAGAAACAAAGTTAAGGCAAGGAAAGGATTGAGGACTGATCTTGAAGCTGATTTTGGATCGTCATTTCCAGGTTTGGGAGTGTTTTGATTGCATGCAATGTTTGGGAGCTCTTGTTCTTCAATCCCAGTTTGTGTATCTGATGAATGTCTCTGCCCTATTCTCACGTAGGATGTAAATATATGTTTTGTTTAGTTTATGGAATTTGGTGTGTTTTAGCATGAGAATACGTATGATTTATGTGATTAGATGTGTTAATAATGCATGTATAGGATTGAATGGAAGTTACTGAGTTTGTGTTTTGAACTTACTGTATTTTTAGGGTTTATGTCCTAGAATGGATTAAATGTGTTCAAGCATGATTTTAGTTGTTTGATTATTGAATTAAGCTAGTTTTATGTTATTTGGATGTTTGGAAGATCCATTGGAAGGTAAGATGAGTTTGGTTGTGTTTTGAATCAGATTGAAAATGATTTTATCGAGTTCTTTGAATTCTGGGTAAACTGGGAATGGGAAATCGCGTTTCTGTAGAATTTCCATTTCCAGTAGTTGGCGTGACTTCCTGTGAGAGACAAGTCACGAGACATGACTCTCAGTCACGCCACGTAACTTTGTCTCCCAGTCACAACGCGTGACTTCTCGGCGGGCTGGACGAAGTCGTGAGGCGTGACCCTCAGTCGCGAAGCGTGACTGCCTTGTGAGAGGCAAGTCACGTCTCGTGACTTAGAGTCACGTCCCGTGACTTAGAGTCACGTCCCGTGACTCTTGTGAGGAGCCAGGCGTGACATAGAGTCACGTCCCGTGACCCTCTTGCAGGTCACGAGGCGAGACAATAGGTCACGTCCCGTGACCCTCCTTTGAGGCCAGTCACGAGACGTGACATGGCTCGTGACCGACCCCTCTTCAGCCCTATTTTCTGATTTTGCCCAGTTTCAACCAAAATGAATTCCTGATTTCTTCTGTATGGACTTATACTGCTGTATGATTCATGTCATATTTTAATATGCTCGTATATGGCATTTTCTGACTTGTTTCTTATAAAATGACTTTCAAATGCTTTTATGACTTTTTCCCTATTGTGATGCATATCCTTGATTAGATTCTTCTCTAAGAATAATCTACCATGCTTAAATGTATATTGTATCATTCCGCGATTAAGATTATGTGTTTGTACTCATTGGCATAGTATGATTTCCCCATGTGTTCCTGATATGCTTTAGTATTTTGATTAATGTTAAATGTGATTGATTGAATTATTGCATGCTCCAGTATATGACTTGTATGATGTATGATTGGCATCCTGCTATGCCAAACTTATTTGAATAATATGGTTGATGTCGGAATACATTGTTATGCCTTAGCCTTTGAACTCATTGTGTTATGTTTAAATGTAATTTGGATTATGCATGATTTATACTTAGTATCCTCACCTAAAACGTATGTTTAGGATTATGTTTTGATAATCATTGGTATGGTAGTGCTTCTTTACCTGATTCTTGACATGCTTTAGAACATTGTTAAATGTTAAAGTATATTGACTGTATTATGTTTTGCAATGGGAATTGTATGAGATATGACCAACTTTATGAGCATATTTATATGTCTATTATTCTTTAGTTTATGCATGATGTATATATATTTATGCATTATGCGATTCGAAGCGTGAATTGTTTTATGCATGACCTGCGAGAGTCAGTCTAGTGGATAGTTAGGCATGCCTAATAGAGTCTGTTAGCCGCAGCCCATAGTTCTGTTTGGACCCCGATCAGGTCCCCGTTTGGTTCCTCGCGAACCCTTTTCTGTATTGGATCTTGTTTAAGGTCCCTTTTGAAAATATCTGTGAACGTTAAAGTATAATGGTTTAATCGATTCGTACCCGAAAAGTACTGTCTGTACACTCGTTATCCACTACCTAGAGTCAGCAGGTGTTCTTTGAATGTTTATTTGAACTACTCTGATCTGATTTGGCTATAAATGGATTATCTGAATGAGTATATCGATGTAATGTATATCAAATTATTTCTGAATGAATATGATTATGAAATACTGATTGTATGGCTTTATTATATGAGCATGTTTATATGGATTATGTTTTAGCCTTTGCATATTGTACTTGTTATTTTGAAATAACTATCAGAATGTGATATCCGTTTGAGCATGATAAGGATTTCAGGAATCAGTTTATATGTATATGGATGTGTCTATGGGCTTCAGAATGTATGTCTGTTTTAAGTAAGTATGATTTAATATCTAACATGATTATCCGTACTTGTCATGTGATTTGTTATAAGTTTCTGAATGCTTTGAAATGATTCGATTGATGTATTTAAGTACATGACTTAAGCATAATTTTGTTATATATATATTAGCATGTGAACCGAAGCAGTTGTGATGGTAAGTATGTAATGATTAACTGTACTTTCTACATGATGATGATATGAATGTAATGTTATGTGATTATGCTTTCAGTCTCCGCTATCAGAGTGTTTTTGCATGATACTTAATATATTAGAGTTGTGCAGCGGTATTGTGTTACTCTAAATGTTGTACCTTGGATTTTGACTAGTGTGTGTGTTTAGTATATCAAAGTATGTTGTTTAGCTAGCATTCTTAACATGATGAACGGGTTGTCGGTTCATGCATGGGTGCTTAGTTATGTCAATTGCATGTGTAAAGCTCATGTGACTCCGCACGGTAAGATGTTGATACTTGCTACCCATGTAGGTTTATGCATGTGATATAGTATGTAGTTCAGCATGATGATGCTTATAACGCGTATTGTATTATGTCTGTTTTGGTCTATCCTGGACATGAGTTTATGGTTTGATTGGGAGTTATCGAATGAATGCCTTTACTATGCCAACATGATCATATTTGTTATGAATATCCGCATTTGTCATTTGATGGTGTTATGCTTCGGCGACAATTGTGAATGGCCATCCATATTCTGGTGTGTTCTCCCCACTAAGCGTTTATCGCTTAGCACGGATTTCCTTTCTGTGCAGGTGGCAGGTTTGGTTCTATTCGAGTCGCGCTTCTGCAAGGTCGGCCACGCAGGAGTTAGAAGTTCTGTATTTTGTTCAGCTTCTGTATTTTAGCTTTTGTAATTCTGTAGTATTGTATATGAAATTAATTATGTTTTGATCTTGAGTTTTCTTTTGGGAATGTAATAGTTAGTATGTTTTTATGTTTAGTTATTCCTTTGTTTTATTATTTCGATTATGCTTCCGTTGATTGGTCTTATGTATGCTTTTGTGTATGCTTCTGCTTAGCGTCTGCGTGAGTTATTGCATGTTCAGTCTGTGCCTCAGGTAAGGTAAGTTTTTAATTCACCCGTATTTCCGTATGTATGTTATGTATGAATGTATGCTTCCGCATTGTGCATGTGTATATCTGTATGTGTGAGCGTCGTGTAGCGCGTCCGTCGGCGTCCTTCCAACGGGGACGGCGATGGGGGTGTTACACTAAACATGTGTTGGATAAGTTCCACAATGTTCCGGTGAAGTTCGGGTGTATTTCGGGAGTAAAAACACACCAAAATATACAAAACACGGGAGGGTATCAGTGGGCAATAACTTGTACTAGCCTTGGGGTCCCAAATAATAAGAAAACCCATCAAATTTTATGATCTGTCATGCTCGCAACCAAGGTCGCGCTCGTGATAGAAGCATCCACTAAGTCCCACGCAACAAAATATCAATACTGATTTTCAACTCAAATTTTCACCGCTTAAACCAACATCTAAACATCATTTTTAGGCAATGCATCCTCTTAAAAATTATTCCCTAAGATGTTATGTTTCTAATGGGACAAATGTCAGGTCATTTGAACATCTAAAACATGAGCTATGATCTAAACAACATATACAGTTCCAATGCACCCGCCGAAATAGAGACACCTAACTTTTGGCAATTTTTAAGGGTCTTAAAGCCAGAAATTACTCACAGTTATTTCTATGACATTTAAAGGTATGTGTTTTAAATTTATAACGGAACTAGTATCATTCAATTTGGAATTTCCTAACTTAACTTATGATAAAAACAATCAACAGAGGTTCAACTAAATTTGAGCAGAGTTTCCTTTAGAAACTCAACATGCCCAAATTATTAAATCTAGCAAAATTACCACAATAAATCAACACAAGTATTCCATGTATACTTCAAAACAAGAAGTTAAACATCAAAAATAGAAAAACACACAATTTTCTTAAACCTCAATTTCCTTAGCTCCAATGTGCTCACTTGGCACCTTGATCCTCAATCCTCTTCTTTCCCTTTTCTTATCTCACAGCCACCACCACATGCACAATCAAATTCTAAAGTTGGGAGTAAAGGAAATCAATTTCCATCTTAACACATAAATGAAGAAGAAATAGAAGAAAGAGAATAACAACCAAACTCAACCACTTACCCCAATGATTTAAAATCCAACAAAACTCAGTATCACTTGACCAAATGGCAGAAATTCAATTAGATTAAACTTAAGAAGAGAGGGAATGAAAGAAAAAGAGAAAAGAAGAGTGGATGGCCAAAAATAGCATGCAAAATTCCCTGAATTTCTCTCTCTTCCATTCCTTTATATTACATATGGGGAGCTAAGGTGGCAAGGACAGATTTTGCCACTTGGATTCCGCCACCATTTCTCTTACTTTGCATGCAATTGCTAAGTTGGTAAAGCCAAAGGAAGACACCTGGATTTCCACTTCCAAACCTTAATCAAGATTAATTTAATTAATCCTCCAATAACTCTTAATTAATCTTTTTTTAGTTTAATCATGCACAAGTGCTTTACAGCCACTTAACTTATATTTTTCCTGCAATTAAGTCCTTAATTCCAAATTACACTTAGGTCTAAAATTAGAAAGCTCACTCAAGCTCATCCAATTACCCTAGCTACACCAACATAATACTAGGGTAGATTTCGGGCCGTTACAAGAACATTGGGAAAGTTCATCTAATCTCATGAAACCTTTAGGCACCTTTGAGTTGTTTTGGAGTCGCCACCTAATTTATAAAAATTAGAAAAGTTCATTGTGACGCGCGCCGAACCCGGTGGCCTCCCGAGGGCCCGCTTTAGGGCGATCAAGAGAGGTTCATAAAACTTGTAAGGTATTTACAAGTGCGTCTATTTTGGGCAACAATGAGATTTCTTAGAGTCGCCACCCAACAAAACATTGGGAAAGGTCGTCTAGCCTCAGCGAGCCTAAGAAAGCGCATACATATCCATCTCGGGCTAGCCAGAGAGATCTCAGAGGCCTCAGCCTCTACCCCTTGGAGCCTAGGATTGTAAATTTAAGTCTTTTGGTGAGACTCAAGAGGTGTCTTGGAAGTCCTAGACCTCTCGCCTCATTGAGCCCCAAAGACCAGAGTGAGTTCGGGACTTCTCATTTATTCATACCTTGGTTAAGTTTATAATTGAGTTTTGAATTTATTATTTCATCCCATTTCACATACATTTAATGCAATTAATTAAAGCGCACAATATACATTTAAGAAAAAGCGGTAAAAGCATAAATAAAATAAAGCACATGTAAAAATATTACAATAAAACTAGGGGCGGAATACAACACCCATTGTAAATAAAATACAGATCATGCATAAATCGAGATATTCATTAATGGTGAGAACATTGGTCCTCGCATGCATATTATTATGAAACAATTTTTATGTGATGATTTTGGATGGAGAAAATTGAGACATTGGTCCCATTTTTATTTAGGAAAAATACCAAGTTAATTAATAAAAATGGTTTAGTGACTTTCTTTCTAGCGGGCCTAAATAAACAATTTTACAAGAAAATTATATGGTAAAAATAAATAGGAAAAAGCCAAATAAACAAATATTACAAATAAAGAAAAATAAATATTTCGAGCGAGCCTTTTGGACCTCCCCGTGTGCTCGTGAAAACGCCCAATCAAAAAATGAGTTTAGACATAAAAAACAAAATATAAATAAAATAATGTTAGTAATTAAATCAATTAAACATAAAAAATAATGAATAACAAATTAAAATGAAATAAGATGACATGAAAAGAATGATAATTGAATCAAAATGTTAACAAACCAAAATAAATGAGAAACATGCATTATATATGATAAATAATTAAATGATGTGATGAAAATAAAATAAAACATGTTAATTAATTAATACATGAAAATATACGCATGATGAAGATAATGAAAAAAAGTGAAAAATAAAAAATGAATAAATAAACAAATAATAATAAATAAATCATATAACAATGATAAAAAGAATAATAAAAATTAGTAAACAAAAGAATGATGAAAATAATAATGATATAAGGTTAATTGATGTGTTCATAATTAATATAAACTATTTACATGGCAAAAATGATTAACAAAAATTAATTAATTATTTGCATGTTAAAAATAACGAGGAATCAAAATAAAATAAATTATTTACATGTTAGGAATTAAAAGAAAACAATATTCACATGAATAAAAATAAAATAATATATAAACAATTAAATAGAACAAATATAAGATCAATACAACAAATGAATAAATGAAAACAATAAATAAATCAATAAAAATAATAAAATAAACATGAATAAATTAAATAAAAATAAAATAGAATAGAAATTGAGCCTAGAATATTTACCCTCAGAGTATTAGATTTGATGCAGGAAAAGTGATGATTTTCTTGAAAACTTGATTGAAAAACAATAATGTAGCAATAAAATTAATTCTCTTTTTTTATGGAGAAAACAAAGGAATTGATTTGTATGCTTAAAATTGAAAAGAAATTGATGTCAAAGTGATGATTAATTTCTTGTGTTTATGGAGGAAAAACAAAGAAATTAATTGGAATAATTAAGAATTGAAAATTGATTTTCAATTTCAATTAAACCTTCTTAATTAAAAGAGAAATCTGAAATTTTTTGAAGAGAAAATAGAAGAAGAAGAATTCTGGAAATTTCAGGTCTAAAAAAAATGTGGAGGCTCCCTTTGATTTTTCATCATAAAGTATTTATAAGATAAAAAAGGTTGCCCTAATTTAATTAAGGAAAACAAATTTATTTTAACACAAAATTCTTTTATTTTTAACGATAAAATCAAGTTTTATTAATTAATTATCTAAACAAATATTTTAGAATTTAATTTGAACTCAAAAACCCAAAAAAATGGGATAAAAAACGGATTTTTGGGTGAAAAGAATCGGAAAAAAGGGTGAAAAATCGGAAAAGAGGGTATCAGACCCTATAGCGACGGCCAGGGGAGGAGGGAAGCCTGTCGCTATAGGGTGACGGGCTTCCCGCAGCCAGCTCCGCGCGAAAACTGCGTGCAGAGGCGCGGAAATGGCGCGCAACGCTGCGCGTCGCTTTTTAGCAATGCGCAGCATTGGCGACGCTGCGCGTCGCCTCTTCGCGCCTAGCGCGCTGGACGCCCGTGAGCTGGGCGCGCCACCGTGCTCGACACTCGCGATCCAAAATTTTTTTTTTTAATTTACAAAAATACTATAAATCTAAGCCCCATTTTTCAAATTTAATTTTTTAAAATATTTTTTATTATTTTTCAATTTCTCACTCTAAAATGTAAATTTGACGAGAAAATCATCACTTTTAACCTTTTTAGCATGTGAAGGCAATTATCATCATTGGGTAACTTCGATTTAGGCTGACTCAGGACCCGGTGTCTACAGTTGCCCCCAGTTTAGGGGAATCTAGTACACTAGTGTCTAGGTGAGCCTAAACTCAAAGAAGAAAAGGAAAGAGACAAGTACCTGAGTCGGCCGTCTTTTCGAACTGGAGAATTCTGAGATGGTGGTTATTACCATGGTGTGTTTTCATTTGTTGAAGCGGTGCTCTCTGTGAGCCCTTCGGTTGATTGCCCCCTGAGAGGTCTTCGGTTCATCGCCCCTTGAGAGGTCTGCGGTTCATCGATCGTTTGCCCCCTGAGAGGTCTTCAGTTCATTAATCGTTTACCCCCTGAGAGCTCTTCGGTTCATTGCCCCCTGAGAGGTCTTCGGTTCATTGATCGTTTGCCCCCTGAAAGGTCTTCAGTTCATTGCCCCGTGAGAGGTCTTCGGTTCATTAATCGTTTGCCCCCTGAAAGGTCTTCGGTTCATTGCCCCCTGAGAGGTCTTCGATTTGCTGCTCCCTAAGAAGTATTTGGTTGATTGCCCCCTGAGAGGTCTTCGGTTCATTGATCGTTTGCCCCCTGAGAGGTCTTCGGTTCATTGCCCCCTGAGAGGTCTTCGGTTCATCGCCCCCTGAGAGGTCTTCGATTCATCGCCCCCTGAGAAGTCTTTGGTTGATTTCCCCCTGAGAGGTCTTTGGTTCATTGATCGTTTGCCCCCTGAAAGGTCTTCGATTCATTGATCTTTTGCCCCCTGAGAGGTCTTCAGTTCACTGATAGTTTGCCCCCTGAGAGGTCTTCGATTTGCTGCTCCCTGAGAAGTCTTTGGTTGATTGCCCCCTGAGAGGTCTTCGATTTGCTGCTCCCTAAGAAGTCTTTGGTTGATTGTTTGGACTGATGTCGTCACTCGGCTTTGGTCTGTGTCCGCATCAAATCTCTCTTTCTGCAAAATAGGGAAACTAAAATATGCATGAAAAATAGTGAGCATGCAAGTGAAATGCATGATTCATGCAGGAATGCAGGATAAGAATTCATCTATGTGGACTTGGAGATGATAGCCGGGCTAGCTGCAATTTGCAATAGGATCGATGCCTTTTAAGCTGATTTTGAATTTCATGCCCTTCGGGATTGCGAGATTCTCATTCAGTACCTGTAGTCATTATTTGAAGGTAGTGCGTCCCTTGTGGATTTTCACACTAGCTTTTCTTAGTGGGAGATGCGTCCTTTGTGGATTTTCACATAACCCTGTGCCTTATTTTTTGCCTGGAATGGACCCAACCCAATCCAACGGCTTTTCTCTTTCTTCTTTTTTTTTTTTTAAGGACAGACTACCTGTTTTCAGGTTTTCACCCTATCCTTTTGCCTAGTTTTTGCTTAGAGCGCCAGTTACGATTTTCACTCTAACGGCTCTTTTTTTTTCTTTTTTTTTTTAAGATTGCTAAAGTTGTTGGTAAGAATCTTTCGAGAGTCTTAGGATATGGTTGCATGAGCTTGATTCTTCACATTTGATAGCAGGATGAATCGGCTAAAGCGCTTGAGCGGTGGATAATAGGCGACTTTGGTCACACAAAGTGAACTGCTCTGATCACGTCATTGCAGAAATGCATGTGTTTCAATTTGATTTCATTAAGCATGATCATTATTTGTCATTAGTTTCAAAAAATACAAGACCTCAGCTAACCTCGAGATAGATAGATCCCGAAAGCATCAAACTCATGTTATCAATCAGCCCTCTCGGGTTTTCATGATTGAAGATTTTCTCTCAATTTTATTTTATTTTATTTTATTTTTTTTTTGTTATTAACCTTCTTCAGTTCGTCGGTATTGATTGAACTTGCATTCGTCTTCATTAATTGGGGAAGCTGCCCTTTCTGACGATGATTCTTTTTAGCACCAAAGTTTTATTATTGGGCATTGTGCAAGCCAGCTGAAATAGTGAATTTCTTTGCTTGGATTTTAGATGTGAAAGTCTGTATCTTCCTTTTGTTGGCTTTAGGTGGCTCAATTTCTAAAGTAACCTTTAATGGTTTGAATGGAATTGGCCTCAGATGGTTTATGACCAAACTATGGCTTAGGATAGGACTATGGTTTTATGTTTTTTTTTTTTTGGGAACGAGTTGTCCTCCTAAGTCACAAGGGTCACTGCTGGTCTTATATGATTAAAGATTGGTCTTGATTGGCTTTGGGGTGCATATCTCAAAAGGTTTGGAAAGAAAGAAATTTATATGGTTTGACTCCAATGAGGGATTGGATTGTGTTTGGCTGCACTGCATTCATCTTGAATGTTTGAGGAGAAAAGATTGGCTTTTGTAAGCTTCGTTCGTTATTATGTTGGCATATTGAAGCAGCATCGCCCCCAAAATATCTTAGTCAAGTGTCATGTCATTTCAAGTCCAGGCAAAGGCCCCCCTCCTTTTTTATTTTTCATTATTTTTCTCTCAAGAATTTCCTCTCTTCAGGAGTTATATTAGATGCTATCAAGATTTTCTTTGGGATTTCCCAAAGTTTAGAGATTAAATGCAGCCATATTATTTGAATTAATGTCAAAATAAATGTGTTATGATCATGCGAAATGAAATCAATAGAAATATCATACAAATAAGCAAAAGTTGTTCTCTTTATTACAAATCGAAAATTCTAACATAAAAAGTTCCAGAAATAAAAAGATTCCAGCATCTAAAAGCAATATCACTAGTGGACTACAAGACACGATCATGTTCGCGGTGAAGGGACTGTATTATAACATGCTTTCTTCTTTTTCTCTCTCTTCTCAGGATCTGTGATCTGATTGGTGTCAATGAGATCCTGGATCTTATTTCTCAGAATACGAAAATGGTCAGTCAAATGGCTAGTGTGCTGGCGGTAAATGCAGTACTGATCACCTCTATATCCCGGCTGTCCCTGACTCAAGGCTGGTCTGGGTGGCAATAGCTGCAACTTGCCTTCTTTCATTAGTCTCTCCAGTACCCAGGATAGAGAGCTGCCTAAGTTAGAGTAGTATCTCTGACCCTGCCCAACTCCAGTAGCTGAGACCTCTGCCGTCCTACCGTTTCTACTGTTGCTGCCCCCGGTACCTCCCGATCTAAGCCCATACTGGTTCCCATAGCTTTTCCCTGCAAAGTTATTATGGCTTGCTTTCTTTGCCAGGTAAGCTGCCTCAGCCTCTATAGCGATATCCTTAAGCGACTCCCAATCCTTGAGCCCCTTAAAACTGAGTGAGTCCCTCAAGTAAGGGCATGAGTTTCTGATAAACAGCCTGATCTGGTCTGCAGTGTCAGGCTTCCTCTTCATCTCCATGACTCTGTTCCTCCATCTGGTGAGGTACTCATGGAATGACTCATCATTCTTCTGCTGTAGAAGCTCGAGGTCTTTTAGGGTGACCTCCATCCTGGTGCTACAGTTGTACTGCTTTATGAATTCTTCGGTCAAAAGGTTCCAGTCCTCCTTGGACCTCCTATCCAACCCGTGGTACCAGTCAACTGTCGGGCCCACCAGACTAAGGCAGAAATATTCCACCTTCTGCTTCTTGCTCAGCCCTGTGCCTTTCATGACCAGGGTGTACAGCTTGATGTGGGCGGATGGGTCAGAGGTGCCATCAAACTTTGGAAGCTCGGGCATCTTGAATATTTGAGGCAGCAACTCTTCATGCCCCGGATCTCTGTCTTCTGGTTGACCCCCTTTCCAGCCGAGAGCATACGGGTGATTGCCTCAATCTGCTGTCTCATTCCCCTTAAGGCTTCATCCTCTACTCTGGGTGCTCTGGGCCTCGCAACTTGGTGAACTATCGGCATCTCTTCTTCTTCCTCCTCCATCAGGAAATCATCGTTGGGATTATGAATCCTTTCCCCTCTTGGCTCGATGGGTGCGGCAGCCCTGTGTTCATTGTTGGGTTGGCGAGCAGCAGCTTCAACGAAGGGAGCCTCCCCACCAGCAGGTGGTTCGGCTTGCCCCCGAGGAGGGGCTGCCTGTGGCTGTAGAGCTGCAGGCGGCTGTGGAGCAACAGGTGGATGGGCCATCCTTTCAGCCATGGCGCCCATCATATCCATCATTCTCCATTCAAAATCCTCTAGCCTCCCAGCTAGGTCCTGAGTGGTCAAAGCTCCAGCTTCTTCTGCCATTGATGATTCAAGAGAGGATTCACTGATTGATGGGAATGATTCAGAATCCCAGTCAGACACTAGTTCTGGCAACTCAAAGAGCAGATTTGTCCTTACTAGCCGACCGTCGGAACCTCTAGTCCACTTAGATGAATCTATGATGGCTGAAAAAATTAGATTGTTAGGATGATGGATGAATGACATATACAATGCATGATAGTGAGTTATGCAACATTTACAATCACATGCAAGCAAGTAAATCCTTCCAACCTTATTACTCCCACACACGAGGTAGTGCGATCTCTTTCCTAGGTGGGCTTGATCCATGGGTTATCGGGGAACCTAATGGATGCGTATGGTGCTTGGTGGAAAACCGGCATCATAACATCTCTTATCTAATGCGCATACATATGGATTTTGGCCTTAATGTATTTGAACATTTTAACTAAATTAAGATGGGCCCACCGGGGCATGAAAGCCTTTGATAAAAGCCCATTTAATTGGGTTGAATTTGTTCAATATATAATGGCCCACATAACAAGCATTGTATTAAGATACATGTCACCTAAGGGAAGTATCTATTGCCATTACATGAGCTTTGGTCATGGGTGATGATATTTTAGGGTTACCCAAGCATGGTCCCTGCCGACGGGTCTAGTACATCACGAGCGTAACGACCGATTGGGTCACCATTTGATATACCTTAATGGTACGAGGCTTGGGCTGGTGATTATCCTTAACACTTCCCTAAATTGAGTGAAAATAGGGTCGTGCTTCGGGAACGCACCGGGGCTAAAAGAGGGACCAAACTAGCATAGATCTAAGGCTCTAATGAGATGCAATGCAGTTTTGAAAAAGGATGAAATGTTTAAATTAAAACTCAATTGTAAATTTTAACCAAGGTACTTTCGAATCGAAGTCTCGAGTATGTTCCCAGTCGAGTCGCCACTGTGACGCACGCCGAACCCCGTGGCCTCCCGAGAGCCCGCTTTAGGGCGATCAGGAGAGGTTCATAAAACTTGTAAGGTATTTACAAGTGCGTCTATTTTTGGCAACAATGAGTTTTCTTGGAGTCACCACCCAACAGAACATTGGGAAAGGTCATCTAGCCTCAGCGAGCCTAAGACGGTGCATATATATCCATCTTGGGCAAGCCAGAGAGATCTTGGAGGCCTCAGCCTCTACCCCCTGGAGCCTAAAATTGTAAATTTAAGTCTTTTGGTGAGACTCAAGAGGTGTCTTGGAAGTCCTAGACCTCTCGCCTCATTGAGCCCCAAAGACCAGAGTGAGTTCGGGACTTCTCATTTATTCATACCTTGGTTAAGTTTATAATTGAGTTTTGAATTTATTATTTCATCCCATTTCACATACATTTAATGCAATTAATTAAAGCGCACAACATACATTTAAGAAAAAGCGGTAAAAGCATAAATAAAATAAAGCACATGTAAAAATATTATAATAAAACTAGGGGCGCGGAATACAACCCCCATTGTAAATAAAATACAGTTCATGCATAAATCGAGATGTTCATTAATGGTGAGGACATTGGTCCTCGCATGCATATTATTATGAAACAATTTTTATGTGATGATTTTGGATGGAGAAAATTGAGACATTGGTCCCATTTTTATTTAGGAAAAATACCAAGTTAATTAATAAAAATGGTTTAGTGACTTTCTTTCTAGCGGGCCTAAATAAATAATTTTACAAGAAAATTATATGGCAAAAATAAATAGGAAAAAGCCAAATAAACAAAATATTACAAATAAAGAAAAATAAATATTCCGAGCGAGTCTTTTGGACCTCCCCGTGTGCTCGTGAAAATGCCCAATCAAAAAATGAGTTTAAACATAAAAAAACAAAATACAAATAAAATAATGTTAGTAATTAAATCAATTAAACATAAAAAATAATGAATAACAAATTAAAATGAAATAAGATGACATTAAAAGAATGATAATTGAATCAAAATGTTAACAAACCAAAATAAATGAGAAACATGCATTATATATGATAAATGATGTAATGATGTAATGAAAATAAAATAAAACATGTTAATTAATTAATACATGAAAATATACACATGATGAAGATAATGAAAAAAAGTGAAAAATAATAAATGAATAAATAAACAAATAATAATAAATAAATCATGTAACAATGATAAAAAGAATAATAAAAATTAGTAAACAAAAGAATGATGAAAATAATAATGATATAAGGTTAATTGATGTGTTCATAATTAATATAAACTATTTACATGGCAAAAATGATTAACAAAAATTAATTAATTATTTGCATGTTAAAAATAAGGAGGAATCAAAATAAAATAAATTATTTACATGTTAGGAATTAAAAGAAAACAATATTCACATGAATAAAAATAAAATCATATATAAACAATTAAATAGAACAAATATAAGATCAATACAACAAATGAATAAACGAAAACAATAAATAAATCAATAAAAACAATAAAATATACATGAATAAATTAAATAAAAATAAAATAGAATAGAAATTGAGCCTAGAATATTTACCCTCAGAGTATTGGATTTGATGCAAGAAAAGTGATAATTTTCTTGGAAACTTGATTGAAAAAAAATAATGTAGCAATAAAATTAATTCTCTTTGTTTATGGAGAAAACAAAGGAATTGATTTGTATGCTTAAAATTGAAAAAAAATTGATGTCAAAGTGATGATTAATTTCTTGTGTTTATGGAGGAAAAACAAAGAAATTAATTGGAATAATTAAGAATTGAAAATTGATTTTCAATTTCAATTAAACCTTATTAATTAAAAGAGAAATCAGAAATTTTTTGAAGAGAAAATAGAAGAAGAAGAATTCTGAAAATTTCAGGTCTAAAAAAAATGTGGAGGCTAGAATTCTGGAAATTTTAGGTCTAAAAAAAATGTGGAGGCTCCCTTTGATTTTTCATCATAAAGTATTTATAAGATAAAAAAGGTTGCCCTAATTTAATTAAGGAAAACAAATTTATTTTAACACAAAATTCTTTTATTTTTAATGATAAAATCAAGTTTTATTAATTAATTATCTAAAAAAATATTTTAGAATTTAATTTGAACTCAAAAACCCAAAAAAAATGGGATAAAAAACAGATTTTTGGGTAAAAAAATCGAAAAAAATGGTGAAAAATCGGAAAAGAGGGTATCAAACCCTATAGCAACGGGCAGCCCGTCGCTATAGGGTGACGGGCTTCCCGCAGTGAGCTCCGCGCGGAAACTGCGCGCAGAGGGGCGGAAATGGCGCGCTCCAGCCCGCGCAACGCTGCGCGTCGCTAACAACATTGGCGACGCTGCGCGTCGCATCTTCGCGCCCAGCGTGCCGCCGCGCCCGATACTCGCGATCCGAATTTTTTTTTATTATTTTATTTTATTTTAATTTACAAAAATACTATAAATCTAAGCCCCATTTTTCAAATTTAATTTTTTTAAAATATTTTTTATTATTTTTCAATTTCTCACTCTAAATTGTAAATTTGACGAGAAAATCATCACTTTTAACCTTTTTAGCCTGTGAAGGTAATTATCATCATTGGGTAACTTCGATTTAGGCTGATTCAGGACCCGGTGTCTACATTCATCTAATCACGGAGGTCTAAACCAGAGAGTGGTTCAGAACTTTACTCTTATTAATGCCTTGGTTAAATTATAAATGAGCTTTTAATAGTTAATTTTCCATCTCTTTTTGCACACTTCATGCATTACAATTTCAAGCACACGTCAAGCATCGTGGAAAGCGATAAAGAAAAGCAATAAATAAAATAATTAAAATACAAAAGAAATTACAAAATGAAAATGGGACAAAAATACAATCCCCAAAATATGAAATTAAAATAAATAACATACATAAAATGAGATATTTATTTGGACTAGCAATATTGGTTCATTCATGTTCATTTAAAAAATCGAAAAATTATTTTTGGTTATCATTAAAAAAATCGGGGTGAGTGATTCCATTTTATGAAAACTAATTCTTCTTTTAAAGTGAGATTTTATTGGCTAAAAATTAGGACGTTGATCCTATTTTATTAGAAAAATCCAATTTATTAATAAAAATATTTTGTAATTTTCTTTTTAACGTGCATAAAATAAAGTAAGTTTATTACAAATTACATGGCAAAATAATTAAGGAAAAATAATTAAAATAATAAAAAATTAATAAAAAATTAAATCAAACAAAAAAAAAGCTTAAATCTCGTGGATGTCCTCATTCGGTGGGAAACACTCACATGTCTAGGCTTATTAAATCACAAAACAAAAGGAGACAAATCGTTAGTAATGCAACGAAAATAAATAAATAGATTATAAAGAAATGAATGTCAATGCAATAGAAATATGATGAAATAAAATAAAATTAATACCCAAGTAGAAAATAAAATGAGTCAAATTAAACACATTAATTTAATACGTGAACAGTGCACATGCAAAGATGATTAAAAATCGTGTAAAATCTAGCCATGCAAAAATTAAATAATATGATGAAGTAATATGACAAAATAATAACAACACTAATAGTGTCGAAATAATAAAATGGATTAATTATAACATAATGGGCACAAATGAAAGAAATAACAATGGCCAACTTATTGCAAATCATGTCAAAAAGATGGCAAGAAGAAAAGGTGTCATGGAAAATAAAATGAAAGCATGCAAGTTTACATGGAAATAGAAAGTTCGCGTGGAATGCAAATGAAATGAAGACAAAAACCATAAAATACACACATGCAAAAGTGGCCCACTTATGAAAAGTCATGTAAAATAAAATAACACTGTAGCAATAGCCCAAAGTGAATAATGGAACGTGTATGAGTAACATGCAGAAATGAAATTTAACAAATTACAGTGACAAAAATAAAAATAATGAAATAATAATAATAATAATAATAATAATAATAATAATAATAATAATAATAAGATGAAGAAATATAATAATAATAATAATAATAATAATAATATTCAAATTAAATAAATTTAATAAATTATTTAAATTATTGTGACACATGCAAATATTCACAAAATAAAAATGATAATAAAATAATAAAATGAAATGAAATGCAAAACACCTGCAATTTTACATGAAATGCAAAATGAAATAAAGACAAAAACATGTCGGGCTTACGTGAAATGCAAAGTAAAATGGCATGAAGGGTGTTGGAATGCAGGAGCAGCACGCGGAGGGAAAAAGGTGAACCAATGGGCAGCATGCGGAGGGAGTGGACGTCGCTCACCAAGGTGACGGGCGGTGTTGGCCACCTTCTCGTCGGTCACGGCGAGCTACAGAAGAACCGACGGCAGAAGGTGAGAGACGCTACCTTCCCTCGCATGATGCAGGTTTTTTCATTTTAATGCCAAAAAAATTAACCCAAATGCTTAATTCATGCCCGAAATCTTTTAAAAGTAATCATCCAATAAGAAACAACAAGAAATAACTCATAAAACACAAGATCAAAAATCAAGAAATGAGATAATGGAAGAACAGGGGATTGGAGAAGAAGATGAATAGTGAAAATTTTATTTTCTTGTTTTGGCCTTTTAATTCATTGAAGCAATTGTAAACATTAAGTAGAACAAAGGTAAGATAATATAACTGATTAACACATGACACTATCATCCAAAAATAAAAATAAATGAAATTAAAGTTAAGCTAAAAAATGGATGAAAAATGGATGTTTACATATTCACACACACGGTTTACTGCCTAGAGATCATATTTGTGTTACTTTTAGATTTGTGTGTTTAAGATCAGAGGATTTAGCACTTTTGGGTTTCTCTTGGACTGCTCTTCTTGCCCTTGGTTTGCCTTCTCCCTTTTCTTGGTCTGTTCTCTCGGTTCTGCCTCCCTCTTTTCTCTTTATTTTTGGGTCTACTCTCTCCTTTTTTTGGTTTTCTTTTGGTTTCTGCTCCTTTTTCCTGTCAAGTTTGATCTCCCTCCCTTGGGTTTGGGCTCACTCTGATTGCTTCCTCTCTTTTCTTTCTTTTCTTTATTGGCTGCTCTCACTTTTTCTTTTTCCTTTTTTCTTAATTTGTCGCCTCTCCCCTTTAGGGTTATTTTTATTTCTTTTTATATCCTAATTTTAGGTTCATTCTTTCCTTGATTTCCTCCTAAATATGCTCCTCCTTTTTCTCCTTCTATTTTCTTATCTTTTAATTTAGCTTTTTCTGCTCTTATTTTAAATTATTTTAAATTTATTTTAAATTCCCTCCATAATTACATTTTATTAATTAGTCCCTCTACTTATCTTCTTTTTTAATTATTTTTGGTTAATATTAACTATCCTACAATACTAGTTAATTAATCTAATTCTTAATTTAATTATTTTATTTTATTTTTTAATTAATTTTTTATATATTTTTTTGAGAATTTAATAAAATTTGCCTGAGAGACCCTGCTAAAACCCCCAGTCCATAGAGAGCCAAAATACTTTCAATCTCTGTCTATTTTTGAATAAATATTATCTTCATTAGGTAACTCTAACCAAAGCTACCTTAAGACCCAGTGTCTACACCACTGCCTAGAATAGATGACCTTTTTTATCAACTTCAAGGTGCATATGTTTTCTCTAAGATTGGCTTGAAATTTGGCTATTATAATTTGATTATAAAGGAAGTAGATGTCCCTAAGACAGCTTTTTAAATTAGATATGGGCATTATGAATTTTTAGTGATGTCTTTTGGACTCACAAATGCACCGGCAACCTTTATGGACCTCATGAATCGTATTTTCGATCTCTACTTGGATCAATTCGTAGTTGTCTTTATTGATGATATCTTCATTTATTCTAAGAACCAAGAAGAGCATAGTGAGCATCTGAGAATTATTTTGCAGACTTTGAGAGAAAAATAGCTTTATGCCAAGTTCAGTAAATGTGAATTTTGGCTTGATGAAGTTTCTTTCCTTTGTCATGTCATATCGACAGATGGGATTAGAGTTGATCCTAAGAAGATAGAAGCCATTATGGAATGGAAGCCACCAATAAATGCCACTGAGATTAGATGCTTTTTAGGTTTGGCAGGATACTATAGAAGATTTGCTAAGGGATTTTCCATAATTGCGGCAACTTTGACCAAGTTACTTCGAAAGAATGCAAAATTTGTGTGAGATGATAAATGTCAGGAAAGCTTTGAGAAGCTAACGGCCATGTTGGCTGAAGGGCCTATTCTTACACAGCCTGTACCTAGTAAAAACTTCATGATTTATAATGATGCCTCACATAACAGGCTTGGTTGTGTACTTATGCAAGAGGAGAAAGGTAATTACATATGCTTTTAGGCAACTTAAGCCTCATGAAAGGAATTACCCGACCTATAATTTAGAGTTAGCGGCCATAGTCTTTGCTTTGAAAATTTGGAGGCATTACTTGTATGCAGAGAAAAGTTATATTTACACAGATCACAAAACTCTTAAATATTTGCCTACACAAAAGGAGTTAAACTTAAGGCAAAGAAGATGGATAGAGTTGATTAAAGATTATGATTGCATCATTGACTATCACCCAGGCAAAGCAAATATAGTAGTTGATGCTCTTAACAGGAAATCATTGTCAAGTAAAATCTTAAATAATTAAGTTAACTTTTAAACTAAGGAAGTAATAAAATTATGTATGAATAGTGATTTATATACTTTTATACAGCTTTAAGAGCTATGAATGCTAGTTTATCTATAGCAAGTGATGGAGCCATTATAGCTGAGTTAAGGCTTAAGCCAAACTTGTTACAGCAAGTCAATGAAGCATAAAAGCAAGATGAAAAGCTAGCCACCATTCTTAAACAAATCCAATAAGGGAAGGAAAGTGAACATGCAATTAAAGAGGATGGTTACTTGATTTACAAAGATGGAATATGTGTTCCTAATGATGATGAGCTAAAAAAGAACATCATGAAGGAAGCCCATAGCAGTTCATATGTTATGCACCTAGGAAGCACTAAAATGTACTAGGATTTAAAGACACATTATTTGTAGCCATGTATAAAATGATATTTATGTAAAGTGGAGAAAAAAATAAGTATGGGGAAATAAGTAATTAAATGGTATGCTAAGTAAAACGTATTAAAATAAGGACTGAAATTGTAGTTGAGCATAAAAGTGAAGTTTAAGGACTAAATGGATATTACTAAGGGTAAAATAATGAATTTATAAGATGAAATAAAAAAAAAAAACTTAAGTGACATAATAATAATTTTAAATTAAATGTATAATTTAGAAGATGGAATAGTGATATGACTATGAAATAAATTAATAACTAAAAGTAAAAGGTAAATTATAAGTAGCAAGTTATTAAATAGGTAATGAGTATGTAAACTAAAGATTAAAATAGTATACTTAAATGACAAACAAAAATTATACAGGAAGACTGTAGATGAAGAAATAAAATAATAAATTTAATGATAAAGATTTTAGTGTAATACTTGACGTAAGTAAACAAATTTATAAACTAAGAAAATAATGAAAATGACTTTAGGTATATATAAACTAAGTGTTCACCAGCATACAACATATACGTAAATAGATCGGTAATTTAACTATGGAATAAAAGATGCGATGGAATGGTATTTAATTTAGTATGTAAATTAGAAGTAAGTTGGAAACTATATTTTAATTACATCAAACTTATTAAGAATTCCATGAAATTAATACGATTGTAATGGATAATTCATATTTTATGCGTGGTCAATATGTGATGGAACTTGATCTCATATATTTGGTAAAGTGTTAATTGTTTGCCCGTGTTTTGTTGAATATATTGTATGAAAGGTGGCTCGGTTATATGAGATAGGTTTAATATGAAATTGATGTGTGTTGTGTGTATATATATATATATATCATAATTAAATAATAAATGGCATATTAACTGGAAATAGCATTTTTATTTGAAATGGAATTAATTACAATGAAGTGAAATAAGTGCAATTGAAATGCTCATATAGACTAAAACAAGAGTAAAGTTAATAGGTGACTGTAAAACGTATTATATGTGCATAAATACTATAAGGAGATAATTAATGATTTTTGGTACAAGATTTCAAAAACCTAAATGTATGTTTAATTTGAAGTAAATTTTCAAGTATAGGATAAGTAAATTTGGTATTCACCACTAAGCGTAAAGCTTAGAGTGTGGTTTTTTTCCCTGCGCAGGTTAAAGGATAGAAATTCAAGTAATAATCAGGAGTCTTCTGAAAGACTATTGTTGGATGGGAGTCATGTCAAAGAGACAATAAAGATGAAATTTTTAGAAATGGACATATATGTTAAAATTCGAGTTCCATTACTAACTCGGCATGTACACTACATAAATACTTTAGAGTGCTACATGTAATGAAAAGTTTTGAACAGAATATTATATTATTAGTTAATAGTTCCTAATGTTTTGATATTATTATGCAAGAGATATTTTATTTGAGGTAACTAATTTTGGAACAAGCATATTAGGTCATGGACAAGAATGATGTTGTTGCTTTGAAATTTTATATGGTTGAATTAAGTGTTAATAGTTGATGAACTTGCCAAATTTTATGATATATGTAGTATTGTTTATATCTGGTGATTGAAAAATCTTCTCTTGAAGTTGGCTTTGAGGAATTAGAGATGATTGTGCATTTTAGAAGTGTAAAAGAAATTTTTCTTTTCAGGGGGATATGTAATGTTATGGAGGGGACTCTGCCGAAATTTCTATAGAATTATTGGTACTTTTTGGAGTAACTCATAGAAAATTTTAATATTCTCATGTTATTAATCTTAGAATAAGCTGTAACATCTTATATAGTTCGTACATTAATTGGGTGTAGGGTGGTAGCGATACATACAGTACAATGTGATAAAGGTGTTACAAATTAAGTGGTATCAGAGCAGAGGTTTAGGCATTTCTTGATATAAAAGAATAGAATGTGGATAGGAAAGGAAGAAGTTGTGGTCCTTTAGATACCTATTAGTTTTCCTTGATAACGGGGCAATCATTTGAATATTTCATGCATGGGATGGGATAATATGCATCCCCATTACATGAGATGTGCATTTGTATAACATACCATACATGAAACACCATACATTCATTTCATTAATATCATGTGACCATTCGTAAGAGATACTCGGATATGTGCATATGCCCCAATTGAAAGGAAACAAACATGATATATAGATATAGCAAGTGCATGGAAGTGAGATAAATGTGCTTATGAAAATGTGATAGTAGAGTTAGTGGCAATAAGAGGTTAAGTATTGGATAATTAAATTTGGTAGTCACCACTAAAGGCAAAGCTTAGCGAGTCATTTTTTTCCCTGCACGGAAGTTAAAGGATAGAAATTCAAGCGATAGTCAGAAGTGTTCCGAAAGGCTATTGTTGGATAAGATTCATGTCAAAGAGACAATAAAGATGAAATTTTTAGAAATGGACATATATATTATAATTCAAGTTCCATTACTAATTTGGCATGTACACTACATAAATAGTTTAGAGTGTTATTGTAGACACCGGGTCCCGAGGTGGTCCAAGATCAGGATTACCTGATAGTGAAAATGATACTTGCTCACAGGCAAGGATATTGAAAGTGATGTTTCTCTTGTCGAGAATTTCCTTTTTTCAAAAAATTCTAATTCGGAAAAAAATCTTTTTTATTTTTATTTCTATTTTTATTTTTATTTTTATTTATTCGGGGGTTTCGGTGCTGGAGCGTAGCGTCTGCATGCGGGCCTGTGCGGCATTGCGCACGAGGCAGCTGGGTGCCAGGCGCGCCCTCGCGCCAGCCCACAGGCCGCACGCCAGCTGCGTCTTGCGGTGCATGCGCGACATGCGGCCTCCCGCAGGTAGGCCGCAACTCGTGCACTCCGCCTGCGGGCCTCCCTTTGCGTGCATTTCCCTGCCCTGTGCTGTCATTTTCCACCTGCAAAAATAGTCAAACTTCTGACTTAAATAAAGTTTTGTTTCATGTTTTTATGTTTTTCGGACAACGAAATTAAAAAGATGTTTTGTCTCTTTCCATTTTGGAAAGACAGAGGATTTGAAATGATAAATAGTTTAGAGTGTTATTGTAGACACCGGGTCCCGAGGCGGTCCAAGATCAGGATTACTCGATGGTGAAAATGATACTTGCTCACAGGCAAGGATATCGAAAGTGATGTTTCTCTTATCGAGAATTTCCTTTTTTCAAAAAATTCTAATTCGGAAAAAAATCTTTTTTATTTTTATTTCTATTTTTATTTTTATTTTTATTTATTTTTATTTTATTTTTATTTTTTCAGGGGTTTCGGTGCCGGAGCGTAGCGTCTGCATGCGGGCCTGTGCAGTATCGCGCGCGAGGCGCACGCTCGCGCCAGCCCACAGGCCGCACACCAGCTGCGTCATGCGGTGCATGCGCGACATGCGGCCTCTTGCAGGCAGGCCGCAACTCATGCACCCCGCCTGCGGGCCTCCCTCTGCGTGCATTTCGCTGCCCTGTGCTGTCGTTTTCCACCTGCAAAAATAGTAAAACTTCTGACTGAAATTAAGTTTTGTTTCATGTTTTTATGTTTTTCGGACAACGGAATTAAAAAGATGTTTTGTCTCTTTCCATTTTGGGAAGAAAGAGGATTTGAAATGAGGGCTTTGTCTTCATTTCAGGGGGGGGGGGGTGCTTTCAGGAAGAAAATAGGGTTTTCTCTCTAAAAAAGTAGACGAGAGCATTCTAAAAATTCTAAGGATTTCAAGATTTAGTTTTTCTTCTTTCTTTCAAAAATATTTCACTCTTGGTTTGGTTTGAGCAAGGAAAATTAATTTCCTTTGCTTGATCATTCCGTCAAAATTATTTTCTTGAGTTTTTTAGTTGTTTAAAAACTTAGATTTTCTCAAGCTTTTTGTGTTTATTACTTCAAAAATCGACAAGGATGACGGATCAAGACACAATTTCTCCAATCTATAAACTCTGAGGGTAAACATTCTTGGATCCGTTCTCATTTAATTTTGTTTATCATTATTGTTGTTAATATTGTTATTTTTTGTTATTATTACCACATTTATCATATATTTCTAGCATTTTTAACGGCTTTGCCACTGTTGACATGTTCTTTGTGGTTTTGATAGGATTATTATTATCATTATTATTATTATTATCAATATTGCTCTCCTGTTACTATTACTATTACTATTATTATTATTATTATTATTATTATATTATTATTATTATTATTATTATTATTATTATTATTATACTTTACCGTTGACTTTCCCATTATATTGTTGTTATATTTGATATTATTATTATTATTATCATGTCACTGTCATTATTATTATTATTATTATTATTACTATTCGTATCCTGCTGCCATTATTATTATTATTATTATTATTATTATTATTATTATTATTATTATTATTATTATTATTATTATTATTATTATTATCATCATCTTATTGTTGTTGTTATTACTTTCTCATTGTTCTTATTATTATTCTTGGATTTTTGCATGACTTATTTTTAATTTCCTTTGCATGTGAATTGCTTTCATATTAAATTGACATGTCTAATTTAACCCATTTTATCTCATACACATGTGTTGATTATTTTTGCATATTCTCTGGCTTTTATATGTGTTGTTTGATTGTAAAATTACCACTAACATGTTTAATGTTATTTTTTGTTTGGGATTTAAATGTGATTTGCCTTGTGTGAGCGTTTCCGTGATTGCATAGAGGGGTCACGACGCGTAGGAGACCACATCGTTTGGGTGAGACCTTTCCTACCCACTTTTTTTGTTTTTGTGTTTGTGTTTGTTTGTAAATAAAATATTTTATTTTATGCACATGTGAGATAAAAAATCACCAAAATATTTTATAACTAAATTGGGACTTTTACTAATAATTTGGGACCAATGTCCCTCTATTTAGCAAAGGAATGTAAAATGTCACGAATAAAATGAAGAGTTGAGTTTTCCAAAAATGAGATAACTCATCCCGATTTTCAATCCAATAATCGAACAACTCTTCGATCCCTCTTTAAGTGAGCATGAAGGAACCAATGTTCCTAAACCAAATGAATGCCCCGATTTATGTATGTCATTTTTTATATTTGACTTTGTTTATTTATTTTAAATTTATGTTCATATATTTTTGGGCCCTTGTAATTAATTATTTTTGGGGCAATGTTATTTAGCCTTTACTTGGGATTGTATTTTGTCCCAATTTCCATTTCAATTTTAATTGACTCTCTTTCATATGGGATTGTATTCTTTCCCAATTTCTCTTGTAATTGTGTGCTTGGCGTGGTTTACTGCTTTTCCTTATCGCTTTATTTTATCGCTTTCCTTAAGGCTTTTATTTACTGCTTTTGAATGCTTGCAATGCGCTTTTAAATTAAATGCATTAATCGCGTGAGAGGATAGATGAAATTTTAAAAATTTAAAAACTCATTTATAATTAACCAAGACATAAATAAGAGTGAAGTTCCGGACAACATCTCTGGTTTAGATTGTAGAGGTTAGATGACCTTTCCTAATTTCTCGTAAATTGGGTGGCGACTCCAAAATACCTCAAAGGTGCCTAAAGGTACCATGAGGCTAGATGAACTCCCTAATGTTCTATTGGGTAGGGATTCCAAGATGTCTCATGGAACACAAGATCAATAAAATGCGAACCAATCCCTCGAGCCCTAAAAGTGCTCGCCACGAGGGCCTTTATAGGTTCTGCGCGCGTCACAGTAGCGACTCCACTGGAGACTTCTTGAGTCTTGGTTAAAATATATAATTGGATTTTTTAAACTTAAAATTCTACCTCTTTTCAAAAATTTCATTACATCATTTTAGAACCTTAGAATTACGCTAGTTGGTCCCTTATTTTATCCCGGTGCATTCCTGAAGCATGACCCTACTTTCACTCATTGTAGGAAAGTGTTAAGGATAATCACTAGCCAAAGCCTAGTACCTCGCAATATATCAAATAGAGACCTAATTGGTCGCTATGCTCGTGGTGAGCTAAACCTGTTGGCAGGAACCATGCTTGGGTAGCCCTAAAGTATCATCGCCTTGATAAAGCTCATGTAATGGAAAATAAAAACTTCCATTAGGTGACATGCTCCTTAAGATGATGCTTGAGATGTGGGCCGTCACGTATTAAACAAAATCAAGCAAATTAAGTAGCCCTTTATCAAAGGCTTTCATGCCCCGTTAAGCCCACCTTAACTTGATTGAATTGTCCAAATACGTAATGGCCAAAACTCATACGAATGCACATTAGATAAGAGATGTTATGCTGTCGATTTTTCACCGTGCACTTTGCACGTTCATAGGATCCCCTGTTGACCCATGAACTAAGCCCACCTAGGAAAGAGACTGCACTACCTCGTGTGTGGGAGTGATAAGGTTGGAAGGATCTATATGCTTGTGTGTGGTTATCTATGATGCATTAACACGACCATGCATCTTTAATGTTATTCATGCATCATGCTAACAATTTGAGTCTTTCAGCCATCATAAATTCATTCGGGTGGTCTAGGGATCTTAGTGGAAGATTGATCAGAAATCCAATAACTGAGCTGCTACGGTTATCGTCCATATTGGGTTCAGGTTGGGATAAAAATTTAGATCCTTCTTCAAAATAATTTTTTTGGTCGGTAATGGCAGATCTACTGTAAGAAATGAGTGCTTTGATGACGCAAGATTTGGACAAAAGATTTGAGGATTTTGAGAGGAATATGTTAGCTATAATGGGGAGCATCATCGCCAGATGGCACCAAGTGCTAGGCAACCATTTGTGGCTCCTGCTGTGGAGCAAGTTGAAACCCCTATTATTGGTGAAACTCCTATAGCAGTTGCCACTGTGCAACGACCACATGTCGAGCATAGAGTGGTTGCACCAGCTGAGCAGAGAAGTGTGAGTATTTCAGACCCTAGGGATGAACTTATAGAGAAGGAAGAGGATGAGCCAGTAATTCCTCAAACTGCGAGGGGAAGAGTCCCCAAAGTGGAGGATGATGTGGTGAAGAAGATGGAAGAAAAGATTGATACGATCACACATCTACTATCAGCTGATAAAAGGATCAACCCTGATGATATGGAGTTGGGTGATGAGGAGCTATTGCCCCAGAGGTTTAAGATGCCGGATTTGCCAAAATTTGACAGTACTTCGGATCCTTCTGCACATATTAAGCAGTACACCCTGATCATGAAGGGTAAGAGGCTGACGAAGAAGCAGAAGGTGGAGTACTTTTGCCTCAGTCTGATAGGTCCAACAGTTGACTGGTACCACGGGTTGGATAGAAGGTCTAGAGAAGATTGGGATTTATTGACAGAAGAATTCCTTAAGCAATATGATTATAGCACCAGAATGGAGATAACATTGAAAGACCTTAAGCTATTGTACCAGAAGCCTGGCAAGTCCTTCCATGATTATCTCACTTGGTGGAGGAATTGGGTGATGGAGATGAAGAGGAAGCCTGATACGGCGGATCAGATCAGGCTGTTCATTAGCAATGCAAGCCCGTACTTAAGGGAAGGGCTTAAGATGAAAGGGTTAAAAGATTGGGAGTCTTTAAAGGACATCGCCATAGAGTCAGAGAGTGAACACATGGTCGAGAAGGTGAGTGGTGAAGGGTTTGCTACGAAGGGCTATAACAGTCATGGGGCGAATAAGTGGGCAAGCTCCAGTAGTGGCAACAGGACTGAAAAGACGACTGAGGTGTCGGCTATAGGGGTGAACCAAAGGCGCTTTTCGAATTTGGACCGATCTTTATCCTGGGTGTTGAAGAGACTAATAAAAGAGGGAAAGCTGTAGCCCCTGCCACCTAAGCCAGCCAAAACCCAAGGATAACAGGGTCATAAAAATGAGGAGTATTGAGCTTTCTACTAGCACACGGGGCATACGACGGACCGCTGCGTGAGGCTAAGGCATGAAGTTCAGGACTTGATCGACAACAAGCAAATCACTGATCCTGAATAGAGAGAAAGTAAGAAGAAGTCTGCTTGTAATGCCGTGCCACCACCGGTCTTCATGATTGGTTCAAGCATGCCTGAATGGTATGTACTGCAAGACTTATTTGGTAATGGATACGTCGCTATCACTCTCCTTGGGGAAGATGAAGGAGGGATTTTCGTAGCGACGATAGATTATTGGTCCACTAGCGAGAGTGGGGAGGAAGATGAGGAAGGAAAATAAGAGGGGTCTAACCGGGCATTAAAAATGGCAGATCCTTCGCGACAGATTGAAGAGACTCATGCCTTAATGGCCCAAGAGATAGATAGAAGGTTCGAGGAGCTTGAAAAAAGGTTGTCTATCATGATTAAGGAAAGAATAGATGCTATGGCATTAATTCTTCAAGCCTAACTTATGGCAACTACCCTTAACCAAGTTGGGTCAGCCACTATCGAGAAGGCCTACACAGCGACGACCGCGACGTCTCCTTTTACTCCCAAGCCTAGGGATAAATTTGCACTTGTTTCACCAGTCGAGCAAAGAGGAGATACGGGATCTACTCTAGAATGTGGCATTATGCCTAAAGAGGACGAAGATACAGTGAGGATGCGTGCTCTGAAAAATGAAAGCTCGGGTATCCGCAACAACAGTAAGGGCAATGTTAAGAGGACAAGAGTGCCAACTACAAAAATGAATCAAAGGCACTACTCTGATCTGGGGAGATCCTTGTCATGGGTTTCTAAGAAGCTAATGAAAAGGGGGATATTACAGCCAGTGCCTCCTAAGCCCGCCAGAAGCCAAGGGTAGTGCAACCACAGGGCGGATCAATACTGCGCATTCCACCAGCACACCGAACATTTGACGGACTATTGTCAGACTTTAAGGGACCAAGTTCAACACCTCATTGACAGCAAGCAAATCTCTAACCCAGAAAAGCGAAAGAAGAAGTGGGAGACAAATTGAGCACCTAAGTGGCGAAGGAAGACGGCTCTTGCGGATGGTGATGAGCCATTGGCTGAAACAGCTGTGCTAGTGGAAACAGGAAGAAGATAGCTATTTATATGTTCTTTCTATTTTTGAACTGTTTGATGATGGTGTTTTTAATACTGATTTTCTATTAAATGAAATGGATGGTTTTACTTATCGGTGTGATATTTTCTTGTGATTTTACTATGCATGATCATAACACATTCATATTTAATAATGATTCAAATGATGCAATTTCATTTAATCTCGAAACTTTAGAAACCCAAAGAAAACCTTGATAGCATCTGATGTGACTCCTGAAGAGAGATTATAAGAAAGAAAATAAAGAAAAAATATGAAAGAGTCTTTGCCTGGACCTATGAAGACATGCAGGGAGATGATCATGAAGTTGCCGAACATACTATGCCAACATATTCCAATCATGGGTCAGTCAAGAAGAGACTCAGAATACTTAAGCTAGAATAGGCAGAAAAGGTTAAAAGAAGAAATCCACAAGCAGAAGTGAGGCTAAATTTTTTATCAGAGACATCCGACTCGGTTGGCCTACGTTATCCCAATAGTTAAGAAAGGAAGTGTGTGCATGTATGAACTATCAGGATTTAAAGCAGGCTTGTCTAAAAAAAAAGACGAAAAAAAAACAAAAAAAAAACAAAAAAAAAAAAACAAAAACAAATAAAAAAAAAGAGAGAAAAAAAAAGAAACAACAAAAAAAAAGGGGAAAGGAAGAAAAGTCATCTTTGGGATAAGCTTTGTTCGAATCCCATTAATTCACAAATACCCGCACTCTACCATTCTTCTTGGCCTCCGAAAAGGACCGAAAGGGTTCTATTGACCTACAATGGATACGGATTGCTCGAGCTTAGGGAATAGATATCTTAGGGGAAGTAAGCCCTACGGCATCTAATGGACATAGGCCCACTATAATTGCTATCACCTACTTCACCGAGTGGGTGGAAGCCGGGTCCCTCAGGAAAGTTGATGCTCGGGATATGAATAAGTTCATCGAAAGGAATCTGATGTGTCAATACGGTCCCCCACACTACATTGTGTTCAAGGACGAGGAGTAGTTTGTGCCTAAAGCTAGGGAGACACTCCAGAAGTATGGCATTAAGCATCACAAGTCCTCTCCGTATTGCCCTCGAGGCCAATAGGGTGATAGGGGGTGTCACACACCAACCTATAACATGGAGACTTCTATCCCGGTGGAGGGAGAAGGGTCCCGATAGATAGGAGTGTCACATTACACATACCAAAACATACGATCGCAGCAAGTAAACAGATAATACAAAGATAATATAAAGCTTATAAAAGAGAAGCACAACGGTACTGAACAGGATAAATTCTTTCCTTTCTATTATATATATATATTCACAAACAAAGTCTGTACATATTACAAAAGATTTCATATACAAGCCCCAAAGAATACTGTTCCATAGGGCACACAAAATATTACATCGTATACAAAAGACAGGAAAGCCTATACTATAAAACTCCGATCCCTAGTTGTGATGGCCTTCCCGATTCGGCACGCCTCGACCGAGCATACCAAAATCTTCCACACCTGCACAGATAAAACACCCGTGCTAAGCGAAATCGCTTAGTGGGGAAAACACAAAATGCATTACCGCCACTCACAGTGGCGTTAACAAACAATTACAAGCGAATGACACATTTACTTGTTACGATGTCATCAATTACCCTTACGCATAATAGCACTGTAATTATATTATTCTCAAAAAGCAATAATTCAGAACTTATACATAACATCCAATAACACTTTTGCACCTGCTATATCAAGATAGTGGATAACGAGTACACATAGATACCCGGAGGTACCATAAATATTCTCATAACGCATAGATACCGAGGGTATCAAAACAATCATTTTATTCTTATTCCAAAGTATTTTCACATAGAATCTTAGGTAAGATTCAACAGAAAGATCACGAAGATCCATTCAGGGGACCTGATCAGGGTCCAAATCGTACACATGGCTGTAGCTACACATAACTCTATTAGGCATGCCTAACTATCCACTTGTTCGACTCTAGCAGGTCATGCATAATCCAAGGCACATTTCATTCCACAACATATGTTTACCTCATGTTTTATGCATGGTATAAAAACATATAGCGCATTCACACTTATATATTATCCACAATTCTAGACATGATACAAATTGGAAGGTTAAGTATTGAAATCATATGAAAAGCAAAAAGAAATAAAAAAAAATCCAGAGGGTGTCGCGCTCGTGACAGAGGTGAAGTTAGCCTCCTGTCGCGCTCACGGCGAACCTCGCGACTCGCGTGGAGATGAAACAGATCTCACTGTCGCGCTCGCGACAGTGAGTACCCGCAAGAGCTGTCGCGGGCTCGCGACAGAAGCTTGGCCATATACGAAGCTCTCTGTCGCGATCGCGACATAGTCGCGCTCGCGACAGTGAGTTCCTGCTGCGCATGCCCAGCCGCTCGCAGCTCAGCGCGCGCGGTGGAATGGAAATCACCGAGCTCTGTCGCGACATCGTCGCGCTCGCGACAGAGTCGGGATTTCCACTCCCAACGCCAAAAATTGCAGATTTTCACTCTCCAATTTCACCCACTCACTCGTTTGGTTCCAAAACTCAGTTCTAAGTAAAGTCATTCAATCAAACCATTAATTACAACTCAAAACATGTCCTTTAAACTCATTAATGTCATCAAAACCAACAAATTGCAAAATCAAACATCCAAAAGTTCTCAAACTAGTAATTTTTTAAGAAACATGCAAAATTTCCACATTTCAACTCCATTCTTCATAACCCATGGTTCTCAACTCAAATTAAACAATACCCATAACTCATAGAAGCTAAAACACCCAATTCATGTCATCAATAAGCATAATGCACCAAAATACACAAAATACCCAAAATACACAAATGTTCCCAAACCTGATCTCCTTCGCTCCTAATCGTGAGCTCCGCTTCCACTCGCTTTCTCTTTCCCCTTAGATGTTCTAGGAAGCTCCTCTTGAACCATAAATCAAACACAACCAGGTTTAATTCTAACAATTAACACATAATTGAAAATCAAACCTAGAGAGGAGGAAGAGGAGAATCTAAGATATTACTAACTTAAACTCACCCTTTGAACTTATGAGACACAACCAAGCTAAACAATCACCCAAGGAAGAAGAGAAGAGCAGAAATGTGCAAGGAAGGAGAATGAAAGATGAAGAAAAGGAAAAGAGGATGAAAATGGTGTGAGGGAGAGGAAGGCAACGGGAAAAGGAAGAAGAACCAAAGTGGTTTACAACTGTCCTCTCTCTCATCACCTACTAAATTCAACCCTATCCACTTGCAATGTGTCACTCTCTCATAGGAATTGATCCCACAAGCATACCCTACTCCCATACTCTCACTCACACACAATTAACATCACTTATTCACATCCTACTTCCCTATCCTATGCACACACACTAACAAACCCCTCTCCTCACATAACATTTACATAAACACATACACTTAAATAAATTAACATGCATGCAACATCAAAATGCACACAAGTACACATGCAGATACAGACAGGTACATTCAGACTCAGTCAGGCTCAGACTACCAAGGCGGTTTTGGGGTGTTACAGGGGGTGTTAACAAGAATGTTTAGAAGATCCTGACCAAGATGGTTGGAAACGATTGCAGCAGTTGAACACTCTAGATGAGACAGGTCGCAGGCTTATTATCACAATCAGATTTATCAGAAAAGACTTGCTTAATCATTTGGAAAGAAGGTCAGGAAGCACCCACTGAAAGAAGGAGAATCATTCCCAAGGCAAATGAAACCAAGCATTCCGGACATACGGGGTAAATCCAGGCCGATATAGGAAGGTTTGTTCTTAAGAGGTTGGTATCCAAAAGAGCAACAACTCTAGCAGATAGCAAGGAAAGCAAGTTCAAAGAACCAGTCAACATCGACATACCTAAGAGGTTCCATGGCTAAAGACTAAAAATAAAAAGAAGAGAATAAATGCCCGGCGGGTTGAAAATCGAAAAAAAAGGTGACCTTGATAAAATTGTGTGCCTCGTCAGGGTGAAAAACAAAAAAAGGCACCCTCGGCAAAAATTAGAGACTTGAGAGAAAATGTTCAATCAAGAGAACCCGAGAGGGCTAACTGGAAACAGGAGTTTTGATACTTTTAAGATCCATTTTGAGATTAAATGTAATTTTGCATTCTGAATCTATGTTAAATGGTGATCATGTATGGAGAAATCATGATGAAATGAACACAATCTTTGAAAATACATGAAATAAAAGTAGTGCAACTCATATATTCATCATTTCCTAGTTCTTTTATAAAAGAGGGACACCGCTCATTATTGAGTGTGTGAAATATAAATGGCTATACTCTACTCCTGCTAGCACTATCCAGATGCTTCGGCCGATTTATCCTATTATCAACTATAAAACAAATCCTACAGCACCTTCATGAGGAGAATCAAGATCATGCAACCATCATCTAGGACATGAGTACATGTAGGTCCCCATTAAAGGATCTCCAATAGCAGCTTCAGACTCTCTTGCAATCTGTAAAAAAGAAAGAAAGAAAAAAGAGGGAGCAGGGTAAAAACCTGAAAACAGGCAATCTGTTTTATAAAAAATGAAATGAATAAAAGCTGCTGGATCGGGTTAGGTCCCTTTCAGGCAAAAATTAGGCACAGGGTTGTGTAAAAATCCGGAAAGGTCGCATTTCCCGCTAAGAAAAGCTAGTGTGAAAATTCACAAGGGACGCACTACCTTTAATCAATGACTTCCGCTGCCTGGAGCGATATGGTTGTGGTTCTTCAGATGACCTCCTCTTGGGCAGATGGTGTATAATGCAGGACATGAGTCAGAATCCTTGGGGGCAAAGATGCACACTGGACAGGTCTCCTTAAGAGGATCATGGGTCAGAATTACTAAGCCGAGAAGACACTCTTCTAGATCCTGGGGGCATGATCAAGCAACCAGGCCATACACCTAACGGACCCTTGACCACCCAGGACGTGGTATATCCATTTTTACATACATCTCATATCTGCATATGGCATTTTACACATGCATGCACAACCCCTTGCGTATATTCTTGTGTACACAGCATTGCAAGAAAAGTCCAGATGGAGACTGCATGCACAAAAGCAGGTACAGGACAACTTCAGCTCAACATTAGCACTCACCCGTACTGGACAACCAAGTCAAGATGAAGTCTGCACAGGTTCAAACCTCCAAGTCCTCTGAGGAGGAAAAATCTCAAAAGTCCTCTGAGGAGGCGAAACCTGAAAGTCCTTTGAGGAGGCAAAATCTCAAAGTCCTCTGAGGAGGCAAAACCTCAAAGTCCTCTGAGGAGGCAAAATCTGAAAGCCCTCTGAGGAGGCAAGATCTCTAAGTCCTTTGAGGAGGCCAATTCTCCAAGTCCTCTGAGGAGGCAAAATCTGAAAGTCCTCTGAGGAGGCAAAATCTGAAACTCCTCTGAGGAGGCAAATCTCAAAGTCCTCTGAGGAAGCAAAATCTGAAAGTCTTCTAAGGAGGCAAGATCTCTAAGTCCTCTGAGGAGGCCAATTCTCTAAGTCCTCTGAGGAGGCAAATCTCACACCCCTTGCACTTTGCAAGTCGGGAGCAGACTCAGCATATCGCCATTTGAGGATGGCACCCGCACTTCGTAAGTCTGGAACAGACTCGGTGCAGTTCAGGACAACAATCCCGACACTTCGTAAGTTTGGATCAAACTCGGTGTCTCGCCATTTGAGGATGGTGCCCATGCTTCAATGGTCTCGAGAAGACTCAATGCAACACAGAAAGATGGCAATCGCTCCGCAGTCTAGATGGTGACTTGAGGAGATGATCCCCTTTTCGTGGCAGTAGGAAGGTCGCCGCCTCAGGTACGCGCTTCTTTCCTCTTTTTTGAATTTTTGCTCACCCAGGCACCTAAGTTCTAGATTCTCCAAAATTGAGGGCAACTGTAGACACCGGGTCCCGATGCAGTCCAAGATCAGGATTACCCGATGGTGAAAATGATACTTGCTCACAGGCAAGGATGTCGAAAGTGATGTTTCTCTTGTCGAGAATTTCCTATTTTCAAAAAATACTAATTAGGAAAAATCTTTTTTATTTTTATTTCTATTTTTAATTTTATTTATTTTTATTTTATTTTTTTTTCTAGTTTCGGGGGTTTTGATGACCTGAGCGTAGCACTTGCGTGCGGGCCTGCGTGGCATCCCACGCGAGGCCGCGGGGTACGAGGCGCGCGCTCGCGCCAGCCCGCAGGCCAGGGCATGCGGCCTACGGGGCATGCGCGACATGAGACCTCCCGCAGAGAATGCAGCATGCGGCCTGAGCGCCCACGTACAGCCCCCGGGCCACATGCGCGACATGCGGCCACGCGCGAGGGGGCTGCATGCCCCCCGCGCACGCTGCGGACCTCAGGCCGTATGCCGCGTGTGAGAGCTAGGCCCTCCGCAGGCAGGCCACAGCTCGTGTACCTCACCTATGGGCCTCCCTCCGTACGCATTTCCCTGCCCTGTGCTGTCATTTTCCACCTACAAAAATAGTCAAAGCATTCTAAAAATTCTAAGGATTTCAAGATTCAGTTTTTTCTTCTTTCTTTCAAAAATAGTTCACTCTTGGTTTTGTTTGAGCAATGAAAATTAATTTCCTTTGCTTGATCATTCCGTCAAAATTATTTTCTTGAATTTTTTAGTTTTTTAAAAACTTAGATTTTCTCAAGCTTTTTGTGTTTATTACCGCAAAAATCGACGAGAAGGACGGATCAAGACACCATTTCTCCAATCTATAAACTCTGAGGGTAAACATTCATGGATCTGTTCTCATTTAATTTTGTTTATCATTATTGTTGTTAATATTGTTATTTTTTGTTATTATTACCACTTTTATCATATATTTCTAGCATTTTTAATGATTTTGCCACTGTTGACATATTCTTTGTGGTTTTGATAGGATTATTATTATTGTTATTATTATTATCATTCTTATTATTATCATCAGTATTGCTCTCCTGTTACTACTACTACTACTACTACTACTACTACTACTACTATTATTATTATTATTATTATTATTATTATTATTATTATTATTATTATTATTATTATACTTTACCGTTGACTTTCCCATTATATTGTTGTTATATTTGATATTATTATTATTATCATCATGTCACTGTCATTATTATTATTATTATTATTATTATTATTATTATTATTATTATTATTATTGTTGTTGTTATTATTATTATTATTACTATTCGTATCCTGTTGCCATTATTATTATTATTATTATTGTTATTATTATTATTATTATTATTATTATTATTATTATTATTATTATTATTATTATTATCTTATTGTTGTTGTTATTACTTTGTCATTGCTCTCATTATTATTCTTGAATTTTTGCATGACTTATTTTTAAGTTCCTTTGCATGTAAATTGCTTGCATATTAAATTGACATGTCTAATTTAACCCATTTTATCTCATACACATGTGTTGATCATTTTTGCATATTCTCTGGCTTTTATATGTGTTGTTTGATTGTAAAATTGTCACTAACATTTTTAATCTTATTTTTTGCTTGGGATTTAAATGTGATTTTCCTTGTGTGAGCGTTTCCGTGACCACACAGAGGGGTTACGATGCGTATGAGACCACATCGTTTGGGTGAGACCTTTCCTACCCTCTTTTTTTTTGTGTTTGTGTTTGTTTGTAAATAAAATATTTTATTTTATGCACATGTGAGATAAAAAATCACCAAAATATTTTATAACTAAATTGGGACTTTTACTAATAATTTGGGACCAATGTCCCTCGATTTAGCCAAGGAATGTAAAATATCACGAATAAAACAAAGAGTTGAGTTTTCCAAAAATGGGATCACTCATCCCGATTTTCAACCCAATAATTGAACAACTCGTCGATCCCTCTTTAAGTGAGCGTGAAGGAACCAATGTTCCTAAACCAAATGAATGCCCCAATTTATGTATGTCATTTTTTATGTTTGACTTTATTTGTTTGTTTTAAATTTATGTTCATATATTTTTGGGCCCTTGTAATTAATTATTTTTAGGGCAATGTTATTTAGCCTTTACTTGGGATTGTATTCTGTCCCAATTTCTCTTGTAATTGTGTGCTTGGCGTGGTTTACTACTTTTCTTTATCGCTTTATTTTATCATTTTCCTTAAACCTTTTATTTATTGCTTTTGAATGCTTGCAATGCGCTTTTAAATTAAATGCATTAATCACGTGAGAGGATAGATGAAATTTTATGAATTTAAAAATTCATTTATAATTAGTGAAAGTGCAAAACACCCTTATGCTGGACAGAACTTAGTGAAAACAAGGTCGTGGGTCCAGAATTGATAAGGAAAACTGAGGATAAAGTCAAGATTATAAAGGAAAGGTTGAAAACTGCTTCCGATCGCTAAAAATCATATGCAGATTCGAAGAGAAGGGACATTGAATTTGTTGTTGGTGACAAGGTTTTCTTGAAAGCTTCACCATAGAAGTAAGTGATGCGATTCGGAAAGAATGGTAAATTAAGCCCTAGATTTGTTGGTCCATATGAGATCATTGAGTGTGGGGGACCATTAGCTTATAGATTAGCATTGCCACCAAATCTGGAAAAGATTCATGATGTCTTTCATATATCTATGTTGGAGATATAGGTCGATCCATCACATATCATAACACTGGAAGATATTAAAATACAACCAGATTTAACTTATGAGAGAAGCAAGTGAAGATTTTAGCAAGAGAAATAAAGCAGCTAAGGAACAAGACGGTTCCACTAGTGAAAGTACTTTGGATAAACCACAAAGTCGAGGAGACAAAATGAGAACCGAAAGAAACCATGAGAAATTCTTATCCAGAGCTATTTAACACAGGTAAATTTTGGGGATGAAATTTTATTTTAGAGGGGAAAAAATGTAACACCCCAAAATTTTCGGTTTAATGAATAGTATTTTCGAACCAAAGTTGACCGGTGGTCAAAGTTTGACCCGGAAAGGGGGTAAAAGTCAAACCCAAACATATTAATGGAAAATATATGCTATTAATTAAGGTATTTATGTGGGGTTAATATTTTAATGAGTATTATTTATTAAGAAGAAGAAAAGAATTTATAAGTTTTAACAGAGTTATTTTCGACCCAAAAAATTAAATAGTATCCAAATAATTTTTTAATCTAAATTTTAAAATTTTTAAATGGAGATATTTTTGGTGGGATTAAATCCAACTAATGGATTAAAAATTGAAATTTAACCTTAGATCTTGAAAAAATAAAATAAAAGAGTGGAAGTTTGGCATCTATTGGATTAATAAGTTTCATTTTCAGTATAACTATTGGACTTTCAAGGAGATTTTCAAGGGATGAAATGGCATTTTTGCCATCTTTTCCCTTTCTTTTTCCTTGGCTGCCGAGAACAACCCTTTTATTCTCCTTTCCTTATTTTTTTTCTTTCTTCCATTTTCTTCACTCCAATGCTTAACTTACCACTTAATTTCCATTCGTTAATTCCTAAATCAACATCTAAACACCAAATCTAGGGTCCCTAAATCATCAAATTAATAATAATTTTGGGAAAAAGATGAAAAGGCTGTAAATGGGTTTCTTGGGTGAATAGTGTCCAAAATTGAGCAAGGTAATTATTAGGGTTTTAATTATTTTTAGTGCATGATTCTAGTATAATTGCATGCATTGATAAATAAAAATGTATGAACTTGAATTTTTATGCATTTTTATGAAGATAAAGAAGATGAGTTAAAGATGTAGAAAGGAAAAGAGAAAGAAATGAAGAATTGATGATGGAATTGAAGCTCTTGAGAGTCTAATTTGAAGAATTGATATCAAGTAGGAATATGTTCAAGCAAATTAATTTTTCCTTTCATAAACTATGTTTTATTAATTTAGAGTATGAAAATTATGTTATAACTATTAAATTGAGGATTAAATTAAGATGTACAACATGTTTTAAATTGATTTTGAAAGGTATAATTTGCTAATTCCTACATTTACATCCATTATGCTTGAATTTGAGAAATTATATGCACATTATTTTAATTATTTGATATGATGAAATATGTTTGGATATTATAAAAACTTAATTGGAGATACTGAATATATATATATATATATATATATATATATATATATATATATATATATATATATATATATATATATATATATATATATATATATATTCATAGTGTGGCCGAATTGGCCTTGGTTAGTGTAATGGCCTGAAGAGTACCTTAGAAGGAATTATAGTGCCAATTGTTGTGTAAGTTGGATTTATGGTTTACGTAAGGATGCAATTGAAAGGAATTAATGGTTGTTGGTAGAAGATGTTGATTTGAGGGATTAAATAGAGGTTTGCCAAGGGACTAAGTGGATTATTAAGCTTAGTCTTGATAGATGTCAAGAAGAGGACATGTGAAAAGAGAAAAGAGTGCCATATTGGATTCACATGCAATAAATAGGGGTGAGTGGAGTCAAATTTGCCCCCACTCATTGCATGTGATCCAGCCATCTCTCTTCCCTTTCTTAAGTTTTCTTTGTTCTTCAACTCTCTTGGTTTTGCTCTCTTCTTCGTGGGTTTTAATTTCAAGACTTGAGTTTGGACTGGTTTTAAGAGGTTTAGTAAGAGTTTTGAAATGTAAGTGTGGTTTGGTTTGAGTGTGATCTTCTTCTACTCCTTTTTTATTTGGTATTTTGGATGTGTTTTGAGTTGATTGAATTTTGATTAAGTGTGTCATTGGATTTATGCAAGAAGCATTCTACAAGAGGAAAGAGAAAGGCAAGGAGAAGGTTTGATCTTGAAGAGAAGTGTTTCAAGCTGCTTGTGAGGTTGTGATCGTGTGTGATTTCTTGTTAATGTACTTGTACGGATTTGGGTTTGCATTTAATTTCTTGTAGATGCATTTTTGGGTTTATTTGTTATTTTGATTAAATGCATGTGTTGATTGCTTAGGCTTTGCTATTTAAAATTCTATTATTTGAGGCATGTTTTAATGGATGGTATTATGTTGAGCTTTGAATTAGTTTAATAGTTCTTTTAGTAGTTTTGGTTAACTTTGCTTTTGTTGCATGTTGAATATGTTATAGATTTTTCGTGTAGAGAGTAATTGTTTATGATTACAATGTTAGATGGTCATTTTGGTTAATGTTAGTATTTGATTGTGTTGTAGTTGAAATAGAGCTTAGTAATGTAAATGACATGATTTTGAAAGTTATGCATACGAGTATAGATCGGTATGTAAATGTGTGTGTGCATGTGAGTTGTGTTGCTCGGAGGTTGAACGCATAGCTCGGTTCTATCGCAAGCACGATAAAATGCTCGCTAGGCAAGGTTCGCATTACGGAGCCTTATCGAGAGCGCGAGCTCCGTTGCAGGCGTGACAGTGCGAGCGCGACATGGCCTTCTAGCATGACATCTACGTGTGATGGGTTATGTCGCAAGCGCGACACTGTGCAGAGTTATGAAATTAAGTCTTTTGGCCTTGTTTGTGTGTAGTGTTGCATTGGATTATGTATGATCATGCATCATAAAGCTTTTATGTGATATATATATATATATATATATATATATATATAGGTATGAAACTTATGCATGATGGGTTGTTTAGCTTTTACATGAATTGAGTTGATATGTGATCATTGTTGGAATACATGGGGTAATTGTAAAGTATATGATAAAGTGATTTGAGTTTGTATGTAAAGCTTGAAGGATTCATGGTAGTGGATAGATAAGCATGCTTATAAAGGGCTAGAGTTTGCAGCTGCTAGAGTTAGCCCGTTTGGGTCTAGAGATTGGCCCACAAAGGTCTGGAGTTTGTTACCTTCAAGTAACTAGGGATTTGAGACTTCGATCTCTAGATGTTTGATACTACTAGCCAGTATCTAGAACACCCATATCCACTATTAATGTGAATTCAGGCTATAGTATTGTGTGTTGTGTTTGAGAAAATAAAGTTGTGATCTATCATATGTATATGAATGTGCATGATTATGCATGTATGTGAGATGTTGTGATAGTTATCACTTATAGTATTAAATATCGACAAGCTAGAGAATATGTATATGCTTTAGTAAATGTATATGATAAGGGCATGTGTTACATGTAAGGTGTGTTTAATATGATAATTAGGTATAGGTAAGTGATATAGAAGTGCTAGTATTATTGAGTTGTGTGCAACTGATATGTATATGTAATGTTGTGACTTCGTTGAAGTCCTTTGCTTCTGCATATTCCCACTAAGAGTTATCGCTTAGCACGTGTGTTTTCCCGTGTAGGTATACTAGTTCGTTCGATTTTGAGAGTCGTGCATCTACTGTCCACTAGGAGCTTGACTGGAGTTTTACTTTTGTATAAGATTCTTTTTGATAATTCAGTGTATATGTAACGAGAATGTTTTGTAATTGATAATATAAGGCTTTTGATTTTGTAATATTAAAATGATAATATTTTTGTAATATGAATATTTTGAGAGTTTATTTATACAAGTATGATTTGTTTCTTGGTGTTTGCTTCCGCTTATATGTATGAGTTAGTATTGCTTCTGTTATAGTTTATGCAAATCGTTTTGTATATGCATTTTTGTGTGGTAGCGACCCCGATATCCTCCCAAGGGGTATTTGGGGCGTTACAGTTAGGATTTAAAGGAATCTTTCATAATTTATGTTTAATTGGGTTCAATTAATAAGTTTTAGACATGAAGTTGAGGAAAGTGAATGTGATTGTCACTTTGGGATGCTTTGGCCGAAATTGGATGAAATATTGATGCTAATTTGATGCTTAAAATAATAATAATAATAATAATGATGATGAGAAATGAATTTATGTGTAGAGATAAAGTTATGTGAATTAAGTTAAATTTTAAAGGAAATAATGGGAATAAACTTGAAAAATATGAGCTTAAGAATTATTACGAGACTATATTATTAAATTGTAATGGAAATTTAAGTACATACACCCTTAGTAAAAATAGAAAGGAATTGGAGAAATAGGATAAGGTTGGCATGCAATTAGAGAGTTAGCAGTACTGCTTCATAACATGTATTACCGGACTGAATGGCTTCGAGAGGTCGGTTTTGGTGTATGATATTTAAATTATGTTATGGACTGAATGGCTCTGAGAGCTCAGTCTCAATAGGTGAATATTAAAAATTTTGTAATGATAAGAGGTAAGTAAATGGACCGAATGATTCCGAGAACTCGGTCCCGTATTTAAAATCTTGCTTATCCATCTCGGTGCAATTCCTCTATAGTTTACTTGGACCAAATGCAAATACAAGTACAAAAGAAAAATAATATAAATACTTGCATAATTAATAGTTAAATAACTTCAAATGTAAGTAGTAATTAGTGTAAATTAAATTGTAAGATTTACTAATCAATATGTAATTTATTATGGAGTAGTATAATTATATACATGCTTAAATTTCATAATTTAATTTTAATGCCTATTTATGTTTGAAATAATTAAAGAAATTTATATTTGAAAAAAAAATTATGTTATGCATGCTGTTAGTGCTAAATTTGCAAGCGCACGGTTTACCGATTATAGTACTTAAGATATCGTTCCCACGAGGAATATATATTGATTATTACTCACTATTACTACTTGAATTTAATTTTGTTTGCAATTATCAATATCTTTAAGAATAATTCTAAACTTTTAGTGGAATGCAAGTTTTAACTAAACCTAATTACTAATGATCAAAGAAGACAAGAAGGATTAATGATGATAAGTTAATAATTAATGGAACTTTGAGTAATTATTCTTACTTATTACTGTATCCTTATCATGCAAGTCAAGTTGAAATAATATTCCAATTCATTCTCTCAACATAAATTAGAGTACCTAAAACATACATTTATAATTCTAACTCTTAACTCTCATTAATGAATTAGCTAATTATACATGCTTATTTGAGGATTAATTAACAACCTATAACAATCATCTAACATTCTGATCTCTCTAGTAATGTTTCAATGATGAAATTTTGTTAGTTTTAAGTAGAAATTTATCTCTCAACTAAATTCTTACATATTATGATCATACGTCAAATAATAATAAAAAATTCTGCAAACAAGATTACTAAATTGATATGAATAATAAAATATAACATTAAAGTTTCAAGTTCCTAAAACATCATTAAAAGTTTAAAAAGAAGAAGGAAAGATTAGAAGATAGAAGAAGGAGATCTCTCAACCCTTTTTCTCTTCACAAAATATGTAGTCTTCTTCTTTACTTGTTGCCTTCTTCTCAAAACATAAAACACAAACGTAAGAACTACAACTACAGAAATTGTTCTCCTACTTACAGAAATTCTAAAGTTAAAATTCTTTATACCTTTCGTCTACAATTGAATTTTCTACATATATTGTTCCAAAACTTATGTCCTTTGATATACCCTTTCAAAAGAGTTGTAAAAGTTGGTGGAAAGGCTTGACTATTCAAGTGGCTTTTCAAAATAACTGCCCCAATGGATCTTTCTATCGCACTCACAACAAAACACGGATTTCTCTTCCTTGACTTTCTTCAGCTGCATTGACTCCTTTCTTCCTCCTTGCACTATCGTACTCGGGACTCCATTCGCGCCCGCGATAATACGCGGCATCTCCTTTTGCTCAACTTCTTTTCTTCTTTTCTTCCTTCTTCTTAGGCACCTTAGGTCATGCTCGCGGCTATCTTTGCGCCAAAGACAAAGACTAAATTCATTGCTTAGTTTGTTCCTTTCTCCAATATTTTCTCCATTTCCTCCTATACTCACTAAACACAAAATAGAACATAAAACATACCTAATTCTTACACAATTTACCACAACTAAACATGATTTTAATTACAAAACATTAACTAAATATGAGTTATTTATGTAACACCCCGATACCCCCGTTGGAAGGATACCAGAGTGCTACGCGACACTCACTACACATCTATGCATACATACATGCATAACAGCGAAAGCATACTGTGACGCGGGCCGAACCCAGGAAGGGCCCTCGCTGAATCCACTTTTAGGATCGAGGGACTGGTTCGCGTCTTTTGATCATGGGCGCCATGAGATATTTTGGATGCTTCCTTCCCAATAGAACATTGGAAAGGAACATCTAGCCTCATGGCACCTTTGGGCACCTTTGAGGTATCATGGAGTCGCCACCCAATTCACGAGGAATTGGGAAAGGTCTATAACCTCTTATTGGTCAAAACCAGAGATTGGTTTTCGAAACTTCATTCTTATTTATGCTTTGGTTAATTATAAATGAGTTTTTAACTCCCTAAAATTCTACCTCTTATCTCACACGATCAATGCATTTAAATTAAAGGTGCATTAAAAGCATGTAAAGAAAATAAAGGAAAGCAATAAAGAAAGCGGTAAATGAAGTAATTAAGGAAAGTGGTAAACACACAAGCACACAATTACATGAGAGATAGAGGCGGAATACAACCCCTAATGAAAAGAGGCTAAAGATACAGGTTGGGACGGAATACAATCCCAAAAGTAAATGATATTGCCCCAAAATTAATTACAAGGGCCTAAAAGAAATGAACCTAAATCTTAAAATAATCAAACAAAATCAAATACAAGGGAAACATACATAAATTGGGATATTCATTTTGGGTTGGAACATTGGTTCCTTCGTATTTGAAGAGGGTTCGAAGAGTCATTTGATTGTTGAGTTGGAAAACCGGGATGAGTGATCCCATTTTTTGAGAAAACCCACTCTTCGTTTTATTTGTGATATTTTTCATTCCTTGGTTAAAACAAGGGACATTGGTCCTAATTTTATTAGTAAAAATCTCAATTTAATTATAGAAATATTTTTGTGATTTTTTATCGCACGCGTGCATAAATAAAATAAATATTTACAAATAAATACAAAACACATAAAAAGGGGTCGGAAAGATCTCACCAAATCGCAGTGTTCGTCCATGTGTCGCGACCCATCCGGAGAGTCACGGGGATGTTCATATAACGCGACTCAAAATAAAATCTCAAACAGGAAAAATAACATTAAGAACATCAGTAACAATTCCAAACAAAATTAATCGAATAAAAAATGAAGTGAATGTTGAACACAAATATATAATGCTAATAATGATGATGATGATGATGATAATAATAATAATAATAATAATAATAATAATAATAATAATAATAATGTAGCCAACATATTAATAATAATAAATAACATTAATAATAATAATGACAATGATCGATAATAATAATAATAATAATAATAATAATAATAATAATAAGAGCGCGAACAGTGGACAAACATGGAGAAATAAGTTTAATAATAATAATAATAAATAACAACAGTGACATAATAATAATAATAATAATAATAATAATAATAATAATAATAATAATAATAATAATAATAATAATAATAATAGCAATAGCAAGCAACAGGGCAATAATAATAGAAAGAAAGAGGTGACGACATCAGGGAATAAAAGGCTAAAAATCATTAAAAACCAACTAAAAGGCACAAAGGGAACTAATAAGAATGAACCAAATAAGAAAACCAGCAGGAGCAAATAAAGTAAAAAATTATCAGGAAGTGAGCATGATGTTAACAGGACAAATGAAAATATCAATAACAGTGAACAATGTAAAGGAAAATAAATGAAGGCCATTCCAAGTGTTTACCCTCAGAAATTATAGATCCGAAATAATGTGTTGATCTGCTCCCCTTTGTCGAGAATCCAGTAGAAAAAACACAAAATATTTAAACAAGAAAATAAGGCAAAGAACAGATGAAATTTGTTCTTAATTTAGGACGGGATAATGCAAAGCAAAAGGGTATTGATCTTCCTTTGCTTAAGAGAAAGCCCCTGACTGATAAGTTCTTTGAAGAAAAACCAAAAAGAAGAACCAAAAATCTCAGCTTGAAAAAAAAAACTTAAAACCCCTTTTTTGCTTTGCTGTTCTTCTTTTTTGAGAGAGAAGCAGTTTTTTTCTTTTTTTCAAAAACAATTGCCGATCCTGTTAATAAAATCAAAGTCCCCCTTTTGATTATCTAGGTTGTCCCAAAATAAAGAAAAACAAATCGGTCTTTTAATTTTTCCTTCCCGAAATTTGCACAGAAACGAAAAAATCAGCGGTAAAAACGGCGGTAAAGTGGACTGCAGGTTGACTAGAAAACACAACAAGAAACGCGTAAAAAGGCCAAAGATGGCCGCGGGTGAAGGGGGCTGACGCGCGTGCCAGCGTGATACGAGCCCCCAAGGGGCGCGCGGTCTCGCGCAAGATGCGCCCCTAAGTCTTCGCTGCGCGAGCGCGAGGCTGCGTGCGTAGCCCCTGCTGCGCGTGCGGCCGCACGAGCTGCCTCTGCAGCGGGCACAGGCCACATTCATGGTGTGCAAAAAAGAAAAGAAAAAAAACTAAAACAAAAAAAATAAAAGTAAAAATAAAAATTAAATAAAAATAAAATAAAAAAACAAATTTTCGTACTGAAACTCTTGGAGGAGTAAAAGGAATTTTCGACAAGGGGAACATCATTTTTGACACTTTTATTGGTAAGTATCATTTTCATTATCGGGTAATTATGATCTTGGACCGCCTCGGGACCCGGTGTCTACACATACACTATACAATCATAGAAAAACATGAATCATATATAATCAAAATATAAATAAATATACATCATCCAAAATTACATAAGGATCCTCATAGCCAAAATACATATGCCACTATTCAAAAGAATACATATACAAAATGATATACAAAAATACAGGAGGAAAAACAAAATAAAAAACTCTGCTCCTATGTGGCCGACCTTATAGATGCGCAACTCGAACCGAACCAAAATCCTGCCACCTACACGGGAAAAGAACTCGTGCTAAGCGATAATGCTTAGTGGGGAGGAACAAAGACAAAAGGAAACAATAACACAATACACTAAACAGGAACATAATAAATCATACGGACATAAATATATGCATTAACATAACAAAATCATCCAAAAGCCAAAATCAGACTTACCCAAAGTATAATCACTAAATCAAAATAAGTAACAATAATCAAAACCAAGTATGAAGTAAACACTAACCCAAGCCATTCATCAAAACATGACGCTACATTGCACACAAGTTCACAAGCTCACAACTATAGCCTGAAACTCACTAGCTGTGGATACGGGAGCACTACACTACAGGGGATACTGCAAACAATATCATAAGTGAGAGACCAGAGCCTCAATCACACACTACACTACACTGGAGACCGAAGCCTCAAAACATTTTTATACCCGAAGGTAGTAAGGGAGACCGAAGTCTCAAAACATTTTCACTATCAGAATGACCTTCTCGGAGGTCGGTCGAAAGACCCAAATGGGGCCAACATAGGCAGCTGCACTCACTATCCCTTTATAAGCATGCTTATCTATCCACTACCATGACACTTTAGGCTCAACCTTCTCATTCTAGACTTGACACTAAACAATTCCAAAACCAAGAGTCATCACACTCGAATACTTCAAATACCACATTCACTAACCATTTAATAAAAATTACTAAAAACACAAGTCACAACACTAGCATAATAATAATCATTCACTCAATTCTAAAAAAATATTGTTGACAATGCAAAAGCAAATACATGAGCCATGCAATAGTGAGAAACTATGCAAAGTAAAGTAAAAAGATCATTTTTGAAAATAGGGCAAAAAATAGGGCAGGCAGGAGGAAATTTTGTCGCGATCGTGACAAGGAGTCGTGCTTGAGATAGAAGCTAGAAGAATGGGATGCTGCAGAAGAAGAGGCTAATATAAGCACGACTCATGCATGTGTGCACGACTCGTGGACATGAGCACGACTCGTGCTTTGTGTGCACGTTTTGTGCACATATGCACGTCATGTGCACTGGTGCACTTGTGCACCACTCGTGCACATCTCGTTCCAGACGCCCAAAAAGTGCCGAGTCGTGTTGGTATTCACGACCTTGAGCTAAGGCAAATTGTACAACTCGTGCACAGGCACTGATTCAAGCCAAAAATATGCGGCTCTATCATGATCGCGACAGACGTCGTGCTCGCGACAGAATCATGTCTTTCCTGGAATCCAGAAATCTGCAGAAATGCCAAGTTGCAAAAACCCATTCAAAATCATTCCTTCATACAATAACATGTAAATCTTACCTCCAAGGCCCTCAAAACATACTGCTAATCATCAACAAACACTCAATTTACACGATTAAACAGGAAATCACAACTAAATGCTCTAAACACAGCTCAAGAACATGAAGAACATACGCTACCCTAACTCATGCCATTTCCCTTCAGACCCAACATGCAGAACCCTCACAACAATAGCATTTCAAAACCACTTCAGTACTCAAACAATCTCATGCATTGATACATACAAAACACTCTAAAATTCTAGAATTCAACAACACATAACACACACAATCCGAAATGAGAATTAGGGCAGACAAACATCAAGCAAACTCCCAAACCTGGAATTGCAGCTCCAAAACCACTCCTCTTCAAAACCCAACCTTCTCCTTGCCCTTGCTCTTCTTCTTTCCTCCAACCGCTTGCACAAATAAACCCAGAAATCACTTAACTAAAACCCGAAGTTCCCAAAACCAAAAGCAAAACTAGAAGGAGAAAAAGATCAAAACAAATGAAAGTCCAAAACCAACTCTTACCTCCTTAATCTTGCTCCAAATCTCTACCAAAACCACCCACAAACTTGCAAGAATACTAGCCAAATGAAAGACAAAAAGGCAAGGCAGAAAAAATGGAGAAGGAAAGAAGAAGAGGAGCCGAAGGAGAGAGGAGAACGGGAAAGCAGAATTTCCTGCGTTCTCTCTCCTTCGTTTCCCTTTTCTTTCTTTCCTCGCTTAATGCTCCTCACCAACCAAGCTTAGGTGTCCAATTCCATTGGTCAAAATAAAAAAATATATCTTTGACTTTCACTTTGGCCTTAGTTAATACATCCTTCTCTTGTCTAAAGTCCATAATACCCTTAATAATTCTAATTACACATGCAAATTCCGACTAGGCCCTTTTTGGGTTGTTACAATTTAGGCTCATATCAAGTTCCCACACTTAAACATTTTCTTGTCCTCAAGCAAAAACTTAAAATGTAAGAGACAACAATACAAACACAAAACAACATAACAAAACTAAGACACAACAGTTTGATAATATGCAACCTTATACCTTATAAATTTTTGGTAACAAATGAAACAACTTCCATCTCAAAAAATCACTAGTCTATGTCAATAAATTCCCAAGAAATATCATGGAATATCAAACTTTAAAATCCATGTACACCTAACTAAAGAACTATGAAAATACCAAGCACTAAAATATAGAAACTTTAAAAATCAAATTTCTTACAATAAGTACCAATTATTGCCAATATCAAATTTCATAGAGTAACCCTCACTCGAAGCAAACACTTTCTCTCACTTCACTCAAGTGTTTTTAGGTTAGTGTTTCACTCCTTCCCTTAATATACCAATACATGCCATAAGCTTTTAAATGAGTAAAAATCTCCACTACTAGCACAAATAAATGCACAAAATCAGAGGGTCTTAATAAAGGTTGTAACTTGGCTTAGGTTAGGGTGGGTATAACTTTTGGTTAAGTAGCTCAAATTGTAAAAAGAAAAGCAGTTACCATATCAAATGAGACTTCCAATTATAAAGCATAGCATGATACATATCATATCTAAGTCTTAATTTTCATTTTTTTTTCTTCTTTTCTTTCTTTTCATTTTTTTTTCAAGACACTCTAGTTCCCTTTTATTCATGTCCATAACTTCCTTTTTTTTATATAGTTTTTCTCTTTCTTTTTTTTTTCTTTTTCTTTTTTTTTTCATTTTTTTATATAGTTTTCTTGTTCTAGGACATATATTTCGTAAGGGATTAAAACTAGTATCATACATATACACAAAATAAATTTTGTCTTAATTGACATAACAAGAACCAATCCTCCCACAAATAGGGTGCCAAAACAAAAGTTAAGCATTCAAATAGGAATTGAGGTTAAAAATGTGCTTATTGAAAAAGAAAATGGCTAATGGCTCAAAGTTGGCTACCTAAAGTAAAAAGGGTGGTTGTTTTAAAGTAAGTTAAAAAGAACAGCTAATTCCAATGCCCTCATAATGTTTCATGCACAACTTATACTAAATATAGTCTAGAAATTTACTCATAACAAGTTCTAGCATATATGGATATAAAAAGGGCTCTCTTACAAGGAAATGTATCATCATTAGTCTCAAAAGGTCACAAGTTAAAGATATGAAATACTCTAAGTAATGCTTCATTAACACAATCAAAGATGCCTATATAAAGAAAATAACTTAAAAAGAACTTACATCAAATTGCTTAGCAAAAACATATACCCTTCATAGGTGCACATACCATTCTAAAGTCTAATATCCAAAAAATCCCTCAAAAATCTCATCAACTAGACCACTAAATGCAAAATGCAAGAACTTTCATCAAATTGTTCCCAAAGATTCTCAAATATAAATGTTCCATTAACGCACCTAACACATATCAAAAACTGCACATCACAAGCTATAAAAAAAAATCACAAAAACACACAAGCTTCCCCACACTTAAAAGACACAATGTCCTCATTGTGTAAGAAAGATGCACAACGTAAAACAAACTAGAAAAACTAGACAAACAAAATGCAAAACAAAGAAATAAAATGGAGAAAAGGAAACTGCCCTTAAAAAGTTCCTGTCACACTCCGTTTGCCCCCTAGTAGAATGAGCCATATATGTGAGTATGTATTTGTATGTGTTTGGCATATCATAAGTGCATTTTGAGAATATTGCATGTTTTGTGGTTTTATTCCGGTGTGGGAGTGCATATGTAGATAAGGTGTGCATAAGTGGAGTTGTGATTATATGCATGTGAGCATATCATAGTGTGTGTATTAGATGGGAGTGCATTGTGTGTGTTGCTCATACATGTGTAGGGTGCATTATTAGAGTGTTGCATTATGTGTGTGTGACATGTGCATTTAGTGTGTGAGCGATTAATGCCCTCCACTAAGATGTTGACAAGTGTAAAGGGGAGAAAAGAAAGGAAAGAGAAAGAGGAAAAGGGGAAATTCAGATTTTCTAACCCATTTTCCCGTTCCTCTTCTTCTTCCCTCTTCTTCTTCCTCTTTGCTCTTCTCTAAGTGTTTTTCTTGGATTCAAGTTGGTGTGGTGGGGATTAATTACTCCTTGTGTTTGATTGGTAAGCTTATGCTTTTGGTTTTGCTTTTGTTCAAGTTCTTCTTCTTCCCTTGTATTTTCTGGTTTTGGGTTTTAAGTTAGTGTTTTGAGTTGTGTATTTTTTTGTTGTGATTTATTGCTTAGCTGAGCCTCCAAGAGATCCTAAAGGCAAGGAAGTTGCTGGATCTAGTGGAACCAAGTGATAGAGCTTCTAATTTTGAGGTTTGGGAATTTGTGTTATGTTTTGATAGCATGTGTTAATTGAATAAATTCTAGAAATTTTAATATTCTTGATGCTTTTACTAGTTCTTATGTTATGGGTTTTGGTTCTCTTTGTCTATTTAACCTTGATTGTGAATTTTGGAATCATTTATGAGATTGATGGATTTGTATATGAATAGTGATGCTATTGATTGTGTAAATTGATGTTGTTCCTTGAATTCTTGAGTAGGATTCAATTATGGCATGATTTAGTGATGTTTGTTTGGTTTAATGTTGTTATTGGGGTGTGGGTATGTGATTTGAAATGAATTTGAGGGTTTTTGGCTTGAAAAATTTGGAGTTTGGCTCGACAGTGTGGAATCTGGACATGGGTCACGATGACAACCAATTTGGTTGTGACCGTGAGGTGCCCTGATTTTGCTTCTGTTCTGGGTTTTGGGTACGTCACGGTGATAACCATTTTGGTTGTGACCGTCAGGTACCCAAACTTTAGCTTCTGTTGGGCTTCTTTGGTACGTCACGGTGACAACCATTTTGGTTGTGACCGTGAGGTACCTGGAATTTCACTTCTGTTTTGGGTTGGGGACATGTCACGGTGACAACCATTTTGGTTGTGACCGTGAGATGTCCAGCTTTTGGGTTCTGTTGATTCTTCTTTGTACGTCACGGTGATAACCATTTTGGTTGTGACCGTGAGGTACCCCTTATCAGCATTCTGCCGAGAGCACTTTGGTATGTCACGGTGACAACCAATTTGGTTGTGATCGTGACCTACCAGTCACGGTGACAACCAATTTTGTTGTGACCGTGACCCACCCTGTTTTTGCAATAAAACCTCTTTTGTTTTACACGTTTTGGGAATGTTAAATTCTGGTTTTTAGCATTCAATATCACTTATTATGACCTATATTTGTGCATGTATTGATCTATTTAAAGTTTATGAATTCTTTATTTGTTATAATTAAAATGTGGACGTTAATTATATGATTTTAGCCTGCAAGAGTCAGTCTAGTGGATAGTTAGGCATGCCTAATAGAGTCTCTTAGCTGCAGCCCTTTTTTCAGTTTGGACCCCGATCAGGTCCCCGTTTGGTTCCTCACGAACCCCTTTGTGTTCGGATCTTGTTTAACGTCCCTATTGAAAATATTTTGTGGAAATTAAAAGTAAAAATTGATTTCTCGATTCGTACCCGTAAGGTACTATTTGTGACCGTCTCGTGCCCCTAAAGTACTGTTTGTTCACTCATTATCCACTACTTTGAGTCAGCAGGCACTTTATCATTTTGAATTGCTTTGTTAAGTATGAGATTATGTAATCCGAATATGATTACTAATGAGATGTTATGAAGGCAGTGGTATTTTATCGAAGGTATGACTTTATATGTTTACATGTTCATATGTTCATACTCTTGTTTAATGCGTATTTTTTAGTATGCCATCTGTATGTGTTTGCCTTCACGACCGTTGTGAATGGTTGTCCTTATGCTATATATGTGTTTTCCCACTAAGCGTTTATCGCTTAGCACGGTGTGTTTACCCATGCAGGTGTGGAAGGAGTTTGCTAGGGAGAGTCGCAGCCATCGGAGTGAACACAGCTGGGTCTTTAGTGTAGGGCCTAATTTTTGTATCTCGATGATTATTTTTTTGTAATAAAACTCTCTTACTTCAGTTTTGTAATAGCTTCCGCATATGTATATGTATAATTTTTGTTATGTAATTATCCTTTGTATCTTTGGGTTGATCAAACAGTAATGTAATGATTTCCGTTATATTAATGCATGATCAGCTTATTTCATGATTGGTTTTGCAAAGTTTTAATTTTCCCTATTTTTCGGTATGTATGGATGTATGTATATTCTATATCTGTGTGGTGGCACCTCTACTCATACGGCATCTCACTCCTTATCGGATGGGATCGCCTAAGTACGGGTAAGGGCTGTTACAAGTTGTGGTATCAGAGCTTAGGTTTAGGCATTTCTGGGTGATTGTTTATGTGATGTTATGTGTGGATATGTCTATGTCTAGGGCTGTGTTGGCTGATGTGGCTGTCGTCTTGTTTGGATGGATTCTGATTCTGCTCACGGTGCGCTTGAGGAATTCGCTGAAAGTGTGAATCCTCCAGCTGTAGATCCGTCCGTTTCTATTTCTGTGTCGGCTCAACGTGCTAGGGTCCAGCCCGAGGCCACTGCCATGCCTTTTGAGGCGATGTTCAGATTGCATCAGGACATGGCTCGGGTTTTAGAAAGGTTGACTGCCCCTAAAGCTCCTATAGAGAGTTTAAGACGAGCTGGTGTTGAGGATTTTTATGGGACCGGGCTAGATGAGTCAGAGTTAGCTGTGAACTGGCTTGATAAAGTAAAGAGAGCTTTGAAGGAAGTCAGATGTCCTCCCGATCAGCAAGCTGATTGTGCGGTTGTATTGCTTCAAGGGTCGGCTTACAAATGGTAGGAGTTGGTATGTAGGCAACCTCAGATGCCTGATCCGGTTACATGGGAATTCTTTGGGGAGGAGTTCACAAAGAAGTATGTGACTCAGGCATATAGGGACGAAAGATGGGCACAGTTTCAGAGTTTGAGGCAGAGGGCCATGTCAGTTTCAGATTATGAGAAAGAGTTTAATCGGCTGTCTCGCTATGCTCCGCTTAGGGTTATGACGGATGATTTCAGATGCAAGCATTTTGAAGCGGGGTTGAACGAGCCTTTAAAGATTGCTTTGATTTCTTTGATGTGTATGCCTGGGGTAAGTTATTATCAGATTGCAGAGGCTGCCATGAGGGCGGAGAAGACGGAATCATTGCTTAGGGAGAGAGCTCAGCGAAGGAATTTTGTTTGGGGTGGTTCTTCCTCATCTTCGGGTAAGAGATCTAGGAACCCGCAAGATGAACTATCAGCTGGTTCGGCTACTAGAGGTAGAAGGCAAGGTTCAGCAGCGGCATCTTATTCTGGCAGAGGTGGTAGATCTGATGCTACACTTGTTTGTGCTCATTGCAACAAGGCTCACCGGGGTGAGTGTAGGTGGCTCACGGGTGGGTGCTTTAAGTGTGGAAGCACCGAGCACCGTTTGGCAAATTGTCCACAGATGAGCGAGGATTCAGGTCCTCAGAGAGGAGCTAGTGGAGTTGGATCTAATGCTACTCAGGCTGCCCATGGTAGGGGCCGGGGTAGAGGTCGAGGCAGTCGACCAAGAGAGGGAGCTATTTCTGAGACGATTGAGCGTCCTCCACCAGTTGCAGCCAGAACTTATGCAGTGAGAGCCAGAGAGGAGCAGGATGCCCTTGATGTGATTGCTGGTAAGTTCCTCCTCCATGACACTGAATTATAGGCTCTAATAGATCCTGGTTCCACACACTCATATCTGTGCACGCATAAGATTGTTGATAAGTTGCATGTGGTAGCTCAGTTAGACTATGAGATATGTGTGACCAATCCATTAGGGCATAGTGTCAATGTGAGTAGAGTCTTTAGGAATTGTCCTTTGTCTGTGGAAGGTGTAGAGTTCCCAGTGGATTTGATAGAGCTGCCGTTCCGAGAATTTGACCTGATTTTGGGTATGGATTGGTTGAGTAAGCATCGGGCCGTAGTTGATTGTCATAGGAAGACCTTTGTGCTTCGGGTTAGGAACCGAGCTCCAGTGTTTGTAAGAGGTTTGGGTGCGAGTTCTGTGCACAATGTGATTTCAGCAATTCAAGCCAAGAGGTTTTTGAGGAAAGGTTGTGAGGCTTTCCTAGCTGTGGTTTTGAATTCCAAGAGAGATCAAGTTAGAATTGAGGACATCCCTGTTGTGCGGGAGTTTAGTGATGTTTTTCCAAGTGATTTGCCGGGTTTGCCTCCAGAGATGGAAGTTGAGCTAGCCATAGAGATCATGCCGGGTACCACTCCTGTATCGAAGGCACCTTATCGGATAGCTCCTGTAGAATTGAGAGAATTAAAAACTCAACTGCAAGAGCTATTGGATAAGGGGTTCATTCGACCTAGCATATCTCCATGGGGAGCTCCGGTCCTGTTTGTCAAGAAGAAGGATGGGTCTTTAAGGATGTGTATCGATTATAGGCAGATTAATAAGATCACAGTGAAGAACAAGTATCCGTTGCCTAGAGTTGAAGATTTGTTTGATCAGCTTCGTGGTGCAGGTGTGTTTTCCAAGATAGATCTTCGGTCGGGGTACTATCAGCTTCGGGTTAAGGATGAGGATGTGGTTAAGACTGCATTTTGGACTCGGTATGGCCACTTTGAGTTTCTTGTGATGCCGTTTGGTTTGACCAATGCTCCAGCGGCATTCATGGATTTGATGAACAGAGTGTTTAGGCCATACTTAGACCGATTTGTAGTAGTGTTTATAGATGATATCCTGGTGTATTCCAAGGATGAGACCGAGCATAAGGAGCATCTCCGATTGGTTTTGCAAGTGTTGAGGGAGCATCGGTTGTTTGCCAAATTGAGTAAGTGTGATTTTTGGCTTCGGGAAGTGTCATTTTTGGGCCACATTGTTTCAGCCAAGGGTATTCAAGTAGATCCAGCTAAGATTGAGGCGATAGTCGATTGGAAAGCGCCGCGGAATGTTCAGGAAGTGCGGAGTTTCCTTGGTTTAGCGAGGTACTACCGTCGGTTTGTTAAGAGTTTCTCTGTGATTGCCGCTCCGATGACTAGGTTGATGAGGAAAGGAGTTAAGTTCGAGTGGTCGGATAAGTGTCAGGCTTGCTTTGAGAGGTTGCAGTAGTTGTTAGTCGAAGGTCCTATACTGACTCAACCCATTTCGGGTAAGGAGTTTGTCATGTATAGTGATGCTTCAGGTGTTGGTCTGGGATGTGTTCTGATGCAGGAAGGTAAGGTTGTGGCTTATGCTTCTCGACAGTTAAAGCCACATGAGAGGAACTATCCGATGCATGATCTTGAGTTAGCAGCGGTTGTCTTTGCTTTGAAGATTTGGCGCCATTATCTCTATGGGGAGAAGTGTAGGATCTTTACGGACCACAAGAGTTTGAAGTATTTTCTGAATCAGAAGGAACTGAATATGAGACAACGTCGTTGGCTGGAGTTGTTTAAGGACTACAATTGCATTGTGGATTACCATCCGGGTAAGGCCAATGTAGTCGCATATGCTTTAAGTCGGAAGTCAATTTCTGCCTTATTTCTGAGGCGGTTTAGATGGAGGTTTGGTTCAGATGGGGCTTTGATAGCTCAGTTGAGAGTCAAGCCTACCTTGAGACAGCGGATAGTTGTTGCTCAGAAGATTGATAAGAGGCTTCAGCGGATTATGCAAGAGGTTAGTTTGGGCAAGCAGTCAGAGTTCTCAGTTCTTGATGGAGTGCTTTTGTATGGGAACCGTTTGTGTGTTCCGGATGATGAAGATTTGAGGAAGCAGCTTTTGAGCGAGGCACACAGAAAAGTTTTCACCATGCATCCCGAGAGTAATAAGATGTATCGGGATATGAAGCAGTTTTACTGGTGGTCTGGTATGAAGAGGGATATAGTGGACTTTGTATCCAAGTGCTTGACATGTCAGCAGGTAAAGGCTGAGCACCAAGTTCCTTCAGGATTGCTCACGCCTTTATCTGTTCCCGAGTGGAAGTGGGATGACATTGCCATGGATTTTGTTTCCGGTTTGCCCTTGACTCAGAAAAAGCATGATTCTGTGTGGGTTATTGTGGATCGACTCACAAAGTCCGCTCACTTCTTGCCAGTTAAAATGGATTACCAGATGGATAGATTGGCCAGTATCTATGTGGATGAGATAGTTCTGTTGCATGGAGTGCCTTTGTCCATAGTTTCAGACCGAGACCTAAGGTTCACATCTAAGTTTTGGAAAGAGTTACAGCGAGCTTTGGGTACCAAGTTGAACTTCAGTATGGCATTTCATCCTCAGATAGACGGTCAGTCCAAGCGAGTGATTCAGATCTTAGAGGATATGTTAAGGGCTTATGTTTTGGACTTTCCGGGTAGTTGGGACAAGTATGTATCGCTTATGGAGTTTGCTTACAATAATAGCTATCAGTCCATTATCGGTATGGCTCCTTATGAGGCTTTGTATGGACGTCAGTGTAGGACTCCAGTTTGTTGGACAGAGTTATCCGAGAGGTCAGTGATTGGGCCAGAATTGGTAAGGGATACAGAAGAGAAGATCAGAGTTGTGCAGCAGAATTTGAAAGTGGCCAAGGATCGACAGAGATCTTATGCCAACTTGAAGAGAAAGGATGTGCAGTTTGAAGTCGGAGACAAGGTTTTCCTGAAAGTTTCTCCTTGGAGAAGAGTGCTTAGGTTTGGAAAGAAAGGAAAACTTAGTCCTGGTTTCATTGGTCCATATGAGGTGTTGGCAAGAGTTAGTCCGGTATAGGTTGGCTTTACCAATAGAGTTGTCCAAGTTGCATGATGTGTTCCACGTTTCTATGCTTCGTCGGTATAGGTTGGATCCTTCTCATGTTTTGTCGATTCAAGAGGTTCAAGTGTAGCCTGACTTCTCATAAGATGAGGAACCTAAAGCTATCCTAGCTCGGGAAGTGAGGTTGTTAAAAAGTAAGCAGATTCCTTTGGTCAAGGTTTTATAGAATCATCACGGAGTCGAAGAAGCGACATGGGAACCAGAGGAGTCGATGAGAGCTCAGTACCCGCAGTTGTTCAGTTCAGGTGAGAATTTCGAGGACAAAATTCTTGTTAGTAGGGGAGAGTTGTCATGCCCCGTTTGCCCCCTAGTAGAATGAGCCATATATGTGAGTATGTATTTGTATGTGTTTGGCATATCATAAGTGCATTTTGAGAATATTGCATGTTTTGTGGTTTTATTCCGGTGTGGGAGTGCATATAGAGATAAGGTGTGCATAAGTGGAGTTGTGATTATATGCATGTGAGCATATCATAGTGTGTGTATTAGATGGGAGTGCATTGTGTGTGTTACACATACATGTGTAGGGTGCATTATTAGAGTGTTTCATTGTGTGTGTGTGACATGTGCATTTAGTGTGTGAGTGATTAATGCCCTCCACTAAGATGTTGACAAGTGTAAAGGGGAGAAACGAAAGGAAAGAGAAAGAGGAAAAGGGGAAATTCAGATTTTCTAACCCATTTTCCCGTTCCCCTTCTTCTTCCCTCTTCTTCTTCCTCTTTGCTCTTCTCTAAGTGTTTTGATTGGATTCAAGTTGGTGTGGTGGGGATTAATTACTCCTTGTGTTTGATTGGTAAGCTTATGCTTTTGGTTTTGCTTTTGTTCAAGTTCTTCTTCTGCCCTTGTATTTTCTGGTTTTGGGTTTTAAGTTAGGGTTTTGAGTTGTGTATTTTTTTTGTTGTGATTTGTTGCTTAGCTGAGCCTCCAATAGATCCTAAAGGCAAGGAAGTTGCTGGATCTAGTGGAACCAAGTGATAGAGCTTCTAATTTTAAGGTTTGGGAATTTGTTTTATGTTTTGATAGCATGTGTTAATTGAATAAATTCTGGAAATTTTAATTTTCTTGATGCTTTTACTAGTTCTTATGTTATGGGTTTTGGTTCTCTTTGTCTATTTAACCTTGATTGTGAATTTTGGAATCATTTATGAGATTGATGGATTTGTATGTGAATAGTGATGCTATTGATTGTGTAAATTGATGCTGTTCCTTGAATTCTTGAATAGGATTCAATTATGGCATGATTTAATGATGTTTGTTTGGTTTAATGTTGTTATTGGGGTGTGGGTATGTGATTTGAAATGAATTTGAGGGTTTTTGGCTTGAAAAATCTGGAGTTTGGCTCGACAGTGTGGAATCTGGGCATGGGTCACGGTGACAACCAATTTGGTTGTGACCGTGAGGTGCCCAGATTTTGCTTCTGTTCTGGGTTTTGGGTACGTCACGGTGACAACCATTTTGGTTGTGACCATGACGTACCCAAACTTTAGCTTCTGTTGGGCTTTTTTGGTACGTCACGGTGACAACCATTTTGGTTGTGACCATGAGGTACCTGGAACTTCACTTCTATTTTGGGTTGGGGACATGTCACGGTGACAACCATTTTGGTTGTGACCGTGAGATGTCCAGCTTTTGGGTTCTATTTATTCTTCTTTGTACGTCACGGTGACAACCATTTTAGTTGTGACCGTGAGGTACCCCTTATCAGCATTCTGCCGAGAGCACTTTGGTATGTCACGGTGACAACCAATTTGGTTGTGACCGTGACCCACCCTGTTTTTGTAATAAAACCTCTTTTGTTTTACACGTTTTGGGAATGCTAAATTCTGGTTTTTAGCATTCAATATCACTTATTATGACCTATATCTGTGCATGTATTGATCTATTTAAAGTTTATGAATTCTTTATTTGTTATAATTAAAATGTGGACGTTAATTATATGATTTTAGCCTGCAAGAGTCAGTCTAGTGGATAGTTAGGCATGCCTAATAGAGTCTCTTAGCTGCAGCCCTTTGTTCAGTTTGGACCCCGATCAGGTCCCTGTTTTGTTCCTCGCGAACCCCTTTGCATTCGGATCTTGTTTAAGGTCCCTATTGAAAATGTTTTGTGGAAATTAAAAGTAAAAATTGATTTCTCAATTCGTACCCGTAAGGTACTATTTGTGACCGGCTCGTACCCGTAAAGTACTGTTTGTTCACTCGTTATCCAGTACTTTGAGTCAGCAGGCACTTTATCATTTTGAATTGCTTTGTTAAGTATGAGATTATGTGATCCGAATATGATTACTAATGAGATGTTATGAAGGCAGTGGTATTTTATCGAAGGTATGACTTTATGTGTTTACATGTTCATATGTTCATACTCTTGTTTAATGCGTATTTTTTAGTATGCCATCTGTATGTGTTTGCCTTCACGACCGTTGTGAATGGTTGTCCTTATGCTATATGTGTGTTTCCCCACTAAGCGTTTATCGGTTAGTACGGTGTGTTTACCCGTGTAGGTGCGGAAGGAGTTTGTTAGGGAGAGTCGCAGCCATCGGAGTGAACACAGCTGGGTCTTTAGTGCAGGGCCTAATTTTTGTATCTCGATGATTATTTTTTTGTAATAGAACTCTCTTACTTCAGTTTTGTAATAGCTTCTGCATATGTATATGTATAATTTTGGTTATGTAATTATCCTTTGTATCTTTGGGTTGATCAAACAGTAATGTAATGATTTCCGTTATATTAATGCATGATCAGCTTATTTCTGTAACACCCCGCTATCCCCGTTGGAAGGATACCGGAATGCCACGCGGTCAAACATATAAACGAATCCAAAGCACATACTTGTAAAATAACATAAGAGATGAGATGTAAAGAAACTTTTAATTATATAGCAGTAAATCCTTTAACATATATCATATCTATATCGTTTTTACAAAAAGGGTTCGAAAGCAAATACATATACAAAAATATTTGTTCCTTTACAAAAGATTCACTTTGCTATTAACAAGCCATGTACAAAATAACAGCGGAAGACTCAAAAATAACTTCATCCAAAAAGACTTCTAGTGGCCGACCTGAGATATCAGACTCCAAACCGAACTCGCCACCTGCACGGGAAAAGAGCCCGTGCTAAGCGATAACGCTTAGTGGGGAGGAACAAAACAACCAAACAATATATATATACAATATTTACAATAATAAACAATTAACTATTAAACTCTCAACAATCTCATTACACATGTACGGGGTGTACAAACATAAAATCATACAGGAATTCATGTGCATCAATATACTTTTAAACCCGTCAATAAACATCTTAACATATTCAACACATATTAACATGTAGCCTGATTAGTCTAAAATACTCTCTAGAAGTGGATACGGTCAAATGGATACTGATAGAACACAGTATCCCAAGCATATAGAGACATGAGTCTCAAGCATGTACTTTTCATATAGAGACCGAAGTCTCGCATTATATCCATATAGACCCATACAGGATCGAAACAAGGATCCAAACGGACCCACATATAACGTTTTATCATATAGCAGCTGCACACACACTCTGACCTAAGTAACCGCTTACTTATCCACTACTAAGACTTATTCAGGCTTGAAAGACACATCTCAAAAAGAAACTCAAGTAATCATCATTTCAAGAGAATCGCCTTAAATACGAACTTATAACTCATGTATACATGTATATTGATCAAAATTGGGAACATATAAATATATAAATATCAAATACAGGAGATAATAAGGACATGTAACTTACATTGAAATGATTCATATTCATGCAAATTATAATATTTAAATCATGTATATTAATTACTACTCAATTACACAAACCTCATAATTAAACAATTATAACATTAAAGAACAGATTTGGACTTGATCTTGAGTCAAACAGTGAAAATCCCAAGTACAGAAGCTTAAAAACTTTGTTATTTGAAAACAGGGCAGCAAGAAGGGAAGGCCAGTCACGAGTCACCTTGGATATGGTATCTCGTGACACTGGCTTCACGCGAGCGCCAAGCAAAACAGGGGCAGTCACGAGCCGTGACCCTCCGTCACGCCTCGTGACGCCAGAGAGGAGAGGGGAGGTCATAAGTTACCTGGACAGTGGTGACTCGTGACACGCAGGGAAGGGGAAAGGTCACGTGGCGTGACTTCCCAGGGAAGGAGGTCACGGCGTGATGCTCCATCACGTCACGTGACCTTCTTCAGAGAAGAGGTCATGGCGTGATGCTCCATCACGTCTCGTGATCTTCTTCACAAACTCCTTCTTCTCAAAATTTCCAGAAAAACGTGAAAAACCAGAAGATCAAGAAAACAGAGTACTTCCTATATTCAAAACCCCAGCTTACCCAAAACTATTTTTCATGCAATGATTAATCAAACACATAACTTCAAGTATCCAAAGCACATTTACAGCAATCTTAGCATAAATCATATACATTTATCAGTTAAACAGAGGTAATACAGAATCTCCATGTCCCAGGTTTTCACATTCAAACACATGCATATACATTCCATTTACATTCTTTTCTACTGAAATCATGCATACACATTGTATTTCTCATACATTTTGATATTCAAACACACAGAAACAATGTTCATATCAGTACAACAAACAGGATCCAAACATGAGGAAGGACAGACACTCCCAAACCTGGAAATGAAGCTCAAAAATATCCACTGCACTCTAATCCACAATCTTCCCTTTTCCCTTCTCTATCCTCTTATCTTCAGATGCTTGCAAACAGATAAAACCATAATCATAAACCCAAGAACATAATCTCTATAAACCTTAAGAAGAAGAAGAACTACACGAAAACTGACAGCCACTAACCTTCCGAAGCTTCTACCAAACCCAAACCCTATCTCCTCAATGGAAGAACACACACGCAAATGAGAAAAAGAACAGAAAATGGAGAGGGAAGGAATGGCTAATGTGAGAGAGAGCAAAAGAGAGAAAACCTTACGTCTTTAGTTTCCAGGAACTAAAAACATTCAGACCTTTCTTTTCTCTCACCCACAAGCACACACTCACTCTCCACTTGGCACACATGCACGGTTCACAAATCCATTAATTACTCTTTTACCATCAGATCCAAACAATTCCCATAAAGTCCTTGTTAAATTACTCTTTACTCACTAACTAAAAATCTGTAATTTAAATCTTTATTAAAACCTTGCAATTAAAATCCTCTTTTCCTCATGCAAAATACCCAATTGCCCTTAACTTATCCAATTAAAAATGCCAATTCCAATTAAGCCACTTATGGGGTGTGACAATTTCATGATTGGTTCCGCAAAGTTTTAATTTTCCCTATTTTTCGGTATGTATATTCTGTATGTGTGTGGTGGCACCTCTACTCATACGGCATCTCACTCCTTATCGGATGAGATCGCCTAAGTACGGGTAAGGGGTGTTACAATTCCACTAGGGGAACTTGGTGGAGATGGAGTGAATTCCACATTCTTCTTGCAAAAGAAAGATAGCAACTTCTGACTTAAACTTTTCTGGCTCTTGTGCATCTCATTCATTGAGGCTTCCATTGAATCCCTCCTTACTACCAAAGTCCGGTTTGCCTCCTCCAGCGCATCCATGCGAGTTAGCACTTGTCTCTAACCACCACTACTCCCCTCACCAGCTGCAGACTCTGACTCCCCATTAGCATCATCATCATCAGAATCTTCATCATCGACAGCAGCTGCTGAAGTGGCAAGTGCCTTCCCCTTTCCACCACCAGATTTCCTGGTTCTTTCATCAATAGAATAAAAAATTGGAGGCCAACCTCCTCTTTTTAAAAGATTAGTATTTTGCAAATACACAACATTCATCACAGCAATACTCTCATCCTCATTAAGTTCAAAATTAGACAACCATCCCAAATAACCTAAAATAATTCCAGTTACCATGTGCCCCATCCCAATTGATTTAGTCTTAGCAACAGAGGAATTAAACAAACCATCAAAAATGAAAGAGATAGAACATGGTATCTTCTTGCTAAGTACAAGGGACAATACAAATAAATCTTTAATTTAGACCTTATTGCTTTGAACTCTACCAAACATCGCATGGCATAAATATTTATGCAATATTAACAATGCCTCATTTTGAATTAATCGATTTGTAGAGTTTTTATTGTCAAACTGAGAAATCCCAGTTAATTTCTTCCAAGTTTCATGGGCAATAAATTGCTGATGATTAAATTATTTCCCATTCAGTGGAAAACCAAACCATGCATGCTTGTCATAAAAGCCAAACACATACTCAATGCCATTATGCCTAAATTGCATGCTTGCTCTTTTATCGTCCACATAAGATAATGTAACAAAAAATTCTAAGGCCCACTCCCTACGAATAGGAAATTTCGTATGAACAAATTTATCCCATTTCATGCATTTTAAGTACTTGTTAATTTCATTATCCAACCCTAATGTTTGTAACAAATCAAAGTCCAAATTCTAACTCCCTACTATTGATTTTTGTGAAAAAGCTAAAAATTTTCCACCCTCATCTTCAGACAATAAACGAAAAGGACATTCATACCTATTTTGGAGATAAACTGAATCATGGCTTTGGGAGGTTGAACCTCTAGCAACCTTCTTCCCCTTATTTTCCAAAGTCTTTATACGTACCATGGTTAAAAGCACACCAAAAACAAAGAGCAACCTCACAGCACAAATAGAAAATAGACTCACCGCAAACTGACATAAAATATCAAGAACGAAAACCCAGAAAAACCAGCTAAAAGCCAAAGAGAAGTCAAGGAAAGAGAAGACAAAAAACCAAAGTTAGAGAGAAAATAAAAGGGAGATGGAGAGAAAGCTGAAAAATAGAGTGAAATTTTGGAATTAGGGCTAAAAAAGTATTTATAAGGGGTAAAAAATTAGGTTCCAATGGTCAGATTTCCCATAAATAATTCAAATCCTGCGTTCTGTCGCGCTCGCGATAGAACCAAATTTCGGTCTCTGTCGCACTCGTGAATCAAGCCGTGCTCGCGACAGAAATAAATATTCACAGCTTCCTCGATCTTTGCACTCACGAAGTCACCCACAATCGTGACAGAAGCTAACTCAAACTACCTTCCTTGATCTGTCACGCTCGCGACAGTAAGGAAAAACACAATGTATATTTTTATTTTGAAGAAGAAACTCTACATTAAAACTATATTAATATACCTACTAATAATTTTAACCTGTAGAACAAAAACTAACAATGTTAATAACATTATAATTCAAATTACTAAAGTGAAATCTAATTAACAACACACATAAATTACTTATAAATGAAATAAACACAAAATAAAAAGATTGTGTAAATAACTTTCAACCCAAGCATTGATAGATATATGAGACCTCTCTACCCTTAAAATGTCCTTCCAAGTACACTTTACATCGTTGAACATTGGCTTTAAATAATTCCCCTTTTTCATTTTTAACTTCTAAATAGCCATGGTCAAACACTTGATTCACCTCAAAAGGTCCACTCCACCTAGACCTTAATTTTCCAGGAAACAACTTTAATTTAGAGTTGAATAAAATAACTTTGTCTCCTACCTTGAAACTTTTATACTTAATGTGAGCATCATGCCATTTCTTAGATCTTTCCTTATAAATTCTTGCATTTTCATATGAAATAAGGCGTAATTCATCAAGCTCATTTAATTGTAAACATCTTTTCTCACCAGCCTCCTTAAGTTCATAATTTAGGGTCCTAATGGCCTAATAAGCTCTATATTCTAATTCGATGGGCAAATGACATGGTTTACCATACATTAACCTATATGGTAACATCCCAATAGGTGTCTTAAATGCAGTGCGATATGCCCAAAGTGCATCATCAACCTTGTTTGCCCAATCTTTTCTAGAACTAGAAACTATTTTTTCAAGTATCCATTTAAGTTCTCTATTGGAAACCTCTACTTGACCACTAGTTTGTGAATAATAAGGAGTAGCTACCCTAAGATGTACTGTAACACCCCCTACCCATACGTAGGCGATCCCATCCGATAAGGAGTGAGATGCCGTATGAGTCAAGGTGCCACCAAACAGATGTAAAGCAACTCATACATTCATTCATAACATACATACCGAAATACGGGATAAATAAAAACTTTAAGAGAAAAGAAAGCAATAGCTGATCATGCATTAATATAACAAACCATTACAATAATGTTCTGATCAAACTAGCTGAAACAAAAGATAATACATAACCAAAATATAAGTACAAAAGCGGAAGCTATAACAAAACTGATACAAGAGAGTTCTATACAAAAAGAATCATCAAAGATTACCAAAAGCTAAGCCCTACACTAAAACCTTCTGTGTTGGCTTGACTGCGATGACTCTCTCAAAGCAAAACTCCTTCCGCACCTGCACGGGTAAAAACACCATGCTAAGCGATAAACGCTTAGTGGGGAAACACACATATGATATGGACGGCCACTCACAATGGTCGTCAAGGCATAACACATTCACAATGGCAAATGCAATAGCTTAATATAATCCATATAAACATGCTCACAATTTAAAGCCATACATTCCACATCTCAAATTCATATCCATTTCCAAAATAATCGAACATACATCTCATCATTATACTCATTCAGATATCACATTTATATAGTCATATAAGAGCAGAGCAAACCAATCGAACACCTGCTGACTCGAGGTAGTAGATAACGAGTATACTGAGGGTACCTTACGGGTACGAATCGATTTCTGAGGGTACCTCACAGGTACAAATCAAAAGTCATTTCATTTTTATCATTAACACAATATTTTTACTGAGGGGACCTTAAACAAGATCCAAATACTGAGGGGTTCGCGAAGAACCTAACGGGGACCTGATCGGGGTCCGAACTGAACTGAGGGCTGCAGCTAAAAAACTCTATTAGGCATGCCTAACTATCCACTTACTTGACTCTAGCAAGTTATGCGTCATTCAGTTCATGTTTCAAAGTACAGCATACGATTCATCTGAAGAATCATGGTATCACTCATATAAAAGCACATAAAAGTATGACATGTATCATACAATAGTATAAGTCCATTCAGAAGAGATACGAAATTCATTTTAGTTAAAACTGGACAAAAATTTCAAAAAATAGGCCGAACAGAGGTGACCAACAAGGTTGGCCGGTCACGAGTCATGACTGGCAGTCACAACTCGTGACTGGCCTCCTCTCTTGGCTGGTCACGAGTCGTGACTGGCAGTCACCACTAGTGACTGGCCTCTCTTGGCTGGTCACTGGTCGTGACTGGCAGTCACGACTCATGACTGGCCACTCTTAGCTGGTTACGAGTCACCACTCGTGACTGGCCTCTCTTCTTGGCTGGTCACACCACACACACACACTGGAAATGGGAAATTCACCAGGATCATGATTTTTCGTTCTCAAAATTTCCTAGAATTCACAGAACTCCAAAAATCAATTCAAAAAAATGACTCAAAACAATACAAATCTCATCTTAACTTCCAGTAGCTTTCCCATACAATAAAAACGGCATAAATACAACTTAATTCAGAAATCAAAACAACCAAAATCAGGCATAAACATATTCCCGTCTCTCAAGAACACAAACCCTAAAAATTACAGTAAGTTCAAATTCAAGCAAATTTCTCAAACAAAAATCCCAAACCTGAAATCCTTAGCTTCAAATCACTAAGCTCCATTACTCCTAGCAATCTCCTTGCCCTTGGGATCGCGAGGAGCCTCAGCTAAGCACAACACATCAAAGAACACCCAAAATGCAAACCCTAAGTTAAATCTAAACCCAGAAATTAAGAAGAAGAAGATGAACAAATAGAAAACAAGATGAGGAATGTAATAACTTACCAAAAGAATGCAAAGAGATGATTACTTCCACCAACAAGACTTGAATCCACATTAGGGTTCTTCGAGAAAAGAAAAGGAAGAAGAAGATGAGGAAAGGGAAAAACGTGAAGAAGAACACATTCCACATTTTCCCCTTTTTCTTTTGTTTTCTTTTTCTTTTCTTTTCCCTAAACATGTGTCAATTTCCTATTGGTGAAAACTAACCACTCACACCCAACAAGCATGCACTACACACACCCAATGTACTCCCAACTAATGCACACCCTACAATAGTATGAACACACACACTATGCACTCACAACTTAAAACACCCTAATATGATATGCTCAAATACACACAATCATTTCCCAATTAATTCACACTCTAATGCCAAACATATCTCCATATGCTAATAAAACCCTAAAACATGCATTTTTATTAAAATGTCCTTAAAACACATGCTAAAATACACATATGCATGCACACACATATGGCTCATTCTACTAGGGGGCAAATGGGGTGTGACAACTCTCCCCTACTAACAAGAATTTCGTCCTCGAAATTCTCACCTGAACTGAACAACTGCGGATACTGAGCTCTCATCAACTCTTCCGGTTCCCAAGTCGCTTCCTCGACTCCATGATGGTTCCATAACACTTTTACCAATGGGATCTGCTTACTCCTCAGTTACCTCACCTCTCGAGCTAGAATGGCTCTTGGTTCTTCATCATAAGAAAAATCTGGCTGCACTTGCACATCCTGAACCGAAAGAACATCGAAGGATCTGATCTACACCGACGAAGCATCGAAACATGGAATACATCGTGCAACTTCGCCAACTCCATCGGTAAAGCCAATCTATAGGCTACCGGTCCAACCTTACCCAAAATCTCATAAGGACCAATGAAGCGAGGACTAAGCTTACCTTTCTTCCCAAACCGAAGCATTTTCCTCCAAGGCGAAACTTTAAGGAAAACCTTGTCCCCGATCTCAAATTGCACGTCTTTCCTCTTCAAGTTGGCATAAGACTTTTGTCGATCCTTGGCCGCCTTCAAATTCCATTGCACAACTCTGATCTTTTCTTCGGTATCTCTAACCAACTCTAGCCCAATCACTGATCTCTCGGATAGCTCTGTCCAACAAACCGGAGTCTTACACTGCCGACCATTTAAAGCCTCATACGGTGCCATACTGATGCTCGACTGAAAGCTATTATTGTAGGCAAACTCCATAAGCGACACATATCTGTCCCAACTACCCGGAAAATCCGAAACACAAGCCCTCAACATATCCTCCAGAATCTGAATGACCCGCTCTGACTTACCATCAGTCTGAAGATGAAACGCTATACTGAAGTTCAACTTAGTGTCCAAAGCTCTCTGCAACTCTTTCCAAAACTTGGAAGTAAATCTCGGATCCCGATCTGAAACTATGGATAATGGCACACCATGTAACCGAACTATCTCATCCACATAAATACTGGCCAATCTGTCCATCGAGTAGTCCACTCTAACTGGCAGAAAATGAGCTGACTTCGTAAGCCGATCCACTATCACCCAAACTGAGTCATGCTTCCTCTGAGTCAAAGGCAAACCGGATACAAAGTCCATGGCGATATCATCCCACTTCCACTCAGGAATGGATAAAGGCATAAGCAATCCCGAAGGAACTTGATGCTCGGCCTTTACCTACTGACATGTCAAGCACTTTGGCACAAAATCTACGATATCTCTCTTCATACCGGACCACCAATAAAACTTCTTCATGTCCCGATACATCTTCTCACTGCCAGGATGCATAGTAAAAACCGTACTATGTGCCTCACTCAAATGCTGTCTCCTCAAATCCTCATCCTCTGGCACACATAAGCGGTTCATGTACATAAGCACCCCATCCTTAACTGAGAACTCTGACTGCTTGCCCGATCTGACCTCTTGCACAAACCATTGTAGCCTCTCATCATCCCTTTGAGCATCTATAATCCTCTGTCTCAAGGTAGGCCTCACACGCAACTGAGCAATCAAAGCCCCATCTGAATCAAACCTCCATCTAAATCGTCTCAGGAATAAAGTTGCAACTGACTTTCGACTCAAAGCATCAGCGACTACATTGGCCTTACCCGGATGGTAATCCACTATGCAATCGTAGTCCCTAAACAACTCAAGCCAATGGCGTTGTCTCATGTTCAACTCTTTCTGTGTGAGAAAATACTTCAAACTCTTATGGTCCGTAAAGATCCTACATTTCTCCCCATACAGATAATGATGCAAAATCTTCAAAGCAAAGATCACAGTCACCAACTCTAGGTCATGCGTCGGATAGTTCCTCTCATGTGGCTTCAACTGTCGAGAAGCATAAGCCACGACCTTACCTTCTTGCATCAGCACACACCCAAGACCAACACCCGAAGCATCACTATAAATGACAAACTCTTTACCCGAGATGGGTTGAGTAAGTACAGGAGCCTCAACTAGCAACTGCTTTAACTGATCAAAACAAGCCTGGCATCTATCTGACCACTCAAATCTGACCCCTTTCCTTAACAATCTAGTCATCGGAGCGGCAATCACAGAAAAACTCTTAACAAACCGATGATAGTAACCTGCCAAACCAAGGAAACTCCTCACTTCCTAAACATTCCTAGGCGCTTTCCAATCAACTATCGCCTCAATCTTGGCCGGATCCACCTGAATACCCTTAGCTAAAACAATGTGACCCAAGAATGACACTTCTCGAAGCCAAAAATCACACTTGCTAAGCTTGGCAAACAGCCGATGCTCTCTCAACAACTGCAAAACCAATCTGAGATGCTCTTCATGTTTTCTCTCATCCTTGGAATACACCAAGATGTCATCTATGAACACTACTACAAATCGATCTAAGTATGGCCTAAACACACAGTTCATCAAATCCATAAAAGCCGCTGGAGCATTGGTCAAACCAAACGGCATCACAAGGAACTCATAGTGGCCATACCTAGTCCGAAATGCAGTCTTAACCACATTCGCATCCTGAACTCGCAGCTGGTAATACCCTGACCGAAGATCTATCTTGGAGAAAACACCTGCACCACGAAGCTGATCAAACAAATCTTCAATCCTAGGCAAAGGATACTTATTCTTCACTGTGACCTTATTGATCTGCCTGTAGTCGATACACATCCGCAGAGATCCATCTTTCTTCTTGACAAACAGTACTGGAGCTCCCCAAGGAGATATGCTAGGTCGAATAAACCCCTTATCCAATAGCTCTTGTAGTTGAGTTTTAAGTTCTCTCAACTCTACAGGAGCCATCCGATAAGGTGCTTTCGATATAGGTGTGGTACCCGGCATAATCTCTATGGACAACTCGACCTCTCTCTCAGGAGGCAAACCAGGCAACACGCTCGGGAACACATTACTAAACTCCTGCACAATAGGGATGTCCTCAATCTGAACTTGATCTCTCTTGGAATCCAACACGACCGCTAGAAAAGCCTCACAACCTTTCCTGATAAACCTCTTGGCTTGCATCGCAGAAATCACATTATTCAAAGAACTAGCACCCAAACCTTTCATAAACACAGGAGACTGACCTCTATCCCGAAGCACCACTGTCTTCCTATGGCAATCAACTACAGCCCGATGCTTACCCAACCAGTCCATACCCAGAATCAGATCAAACTCTCTGAAAGGCAACTCAATCAAATCCGCTGGAAACACAACTCCCTCAACCAACAAAGGACAACTCCTAAAAACTCTACTCACACTGACACTATGCCCTAATGGACTGGTCACGCATATCTCATAATCTAACTGATCAACCACATGCAACTTATCAATAATTTTATCTGTGCACAAGTATGAGTGTGTGGAACCAGGGTCAATTAGAGCATACAATTCAGTGTCATGGAGTAGGAACTTACCAGCAATAACATCAGGCGCATCCTGCTCCTCTCTGGCTCTCACAGCATAGGCTCTAGCTGCAACTGGCAACTGACGCTCCACTGTCTCTGATACAGCACCCTCTCTAGGTCGACTACCTCGACCTCTACCCCTGCCTCTACCACGAGTAGCCTGTGAAGCATTCGAACCAACCCTGCTAGCCTCTCTTTGGGAACCTGAATCCTCATACAATCTCGGACAACTAGCCAAAAGATGGTCAGTGCTCCCACACTTGAAGCATGCACCAGTGAGCCACCTACACTCACCCCGATGAGTCTTACTGCAATGAGGACATACCGATGTAGTCTCAGGTCTACCACCTCTACCAGAACCTGACACAGCTATAGAACCCTGTCTTCTACCTCTATTAACTGGGCCAGATGATGACTCATCCTGCGGGTTCCTTGATCTCTTACCCGAGGATAAAGAAGAAGATCCTCCGCGAGAAGGGTTCCTCCTCTGAGCCCTCTCTCTCAGCACAGATTTTGATCTCTCCGCCCTCATAGCAGCATCTACTATCTGGTAGTAATTCACCCCCGGTGTGCTCATCAGGGAAATTAGCATAACCCTCAAAGACTCATTCAACCCTGCCTCAAAATGACGGCACCTGAACTCATCAGTCATAATACCTACTGGAGCATACCTAGACAACCGGTTGAACTCTTTCTCAAACTCTGAAACTGACAAAGCCCTCTGTTTTAAGCTCAAAAATTGTGCCCATCTAGCATCCTTATAGGTCTGAGTTATGTACTTCTTCGTGAACTCTCCCTCAAAGAAATCCTAAGTAATCGGATCCGGTAGTTGAGGATGCCTACAAACCACTTCCCACCATTCATAAGCGGACCCTTGCAGAAAAGCTAATGCACACTCTGCCTGCTAGTCGGGAGGACACCGGACTTCTCTCAAAGCACGCTTCACTTTGTCTACCCATTTTTCAGCCAACTCTGATTCATCCAAACCTGTGCCATAAAAGTCTTCAACATCAGCCCTTCTCAAGTTCTCTATAGGGGCTCTAGGAGCAGTCACTCTCTCCAAGACCCTAACCATGCCCTGTGATAATCTGAACAAAGCCTCAAAAGGCATGGCTGTGGCCTCGGGCTGGACCATAGCATGCTAAGCCGACACAGAAATTGATGGATCTACTGCTTGAGGGTTCACACTCTCGGCGGATTCCTCAAGTGATCCACGAGCAGAGTTAGAAGCCATCTAAACAAATAAGAAACAACCGCATCAGCCAACACAGATCTAGACACATACACATCTATACACCTCAACACATCAACAAAACAAACAACACCCAGAAACGCCTAAACCGGAGCTCTGATACCAAAAACTGTAACACCCCCTACCCATACGTAGGCGATCCCATCCGATAAGGAGTGAGATGCCGTATGAGTCAAGGTGCCACCAAACAGATACAAAGCAACTCATACATTCATTCATAACATACATACCGAAATATGGGATAAATAAAAACTTTAAGGGAAATGAAAGCAATAGCTGATCATGCATTAATATAATAAACCATTACAATAATGTTCTGATCAAACTAGCTGAAACAAAAGATAATACATAACCAAAATATAAGTACAAAAGCGGAAGCTATAACAAAACTGATACAAGAGAGTTCTATACAAAAAGAATCATCAAAGATTACCAAAAGCTAAGCCCTACACTAAAACCTTCTGTGTTGGCTTGACTGCGGCGACTCTCTCAAAGCAAAACTCCTTCCGCACCTGCACGGGTAAAAACACCGTGCTAAGGGATAAACGCTTAGTGGGGAAACACACATATGATATGGACGGCCACTCACAATGGTCGTCAAGGCATAACACATTCACAATGGCAAATGCAATAGCTTAATATAATCCATATAAACATGCTCACAATTTAAAGCCATACATTCCACATCTCAAATTCATATCCATTTCCAAAATAATCGAACATACATCTCATCATTATACTCATTCAGATATGACATTTATATAGTCATATAAGAGCAGAGCAAACTAATCGAACACCTGCTGACTCGAGGTAGTAGATAACGAGTATACTGAGGGTACCTTACGGGTACGAATCGATTACTGAGGGTACCTCACAGGTACAAATCAAAAGTCATTTCATTTTTATCATTAACACAATATTTTTACTGAGGGGACCTTAAACAAGATCCAAATACTAAGGGGTTCGCGAGGAACCTAACGGGGACCTGATCGGGGTCCGAACTGAACTTAGGGCTGCACCTAAAAGACTCTATTAGGCATGCCTAACTATCCACTTACTTGACTCTAGCAGGTTATGCGTCATTCAGTTCATGTTTCAAAGTACAACATATAATTAATCTGAAGAATCATGGTATCACTCATATAAAAGCACATAAAAGTATGACATGTATCATACAATAGTATAAGTCCATTCAGAAGAGATACGAAATTCATTTTAGTTAAAACTGGACAAAAATTTCAGAAAATAGGCCGAACAGAGGTGACCAACAAGGTTGGCCGGTCACGAGTCCTGACTGGCAGTCACAACTCGTGACTGGCCTCCTCTCTTGGCTGGTCACGAGTCGTGACTGGCAGTCACTACTCATGACTGGCCTCCTCTCTTGGCTGGTCACGAGTCGTGACTGGTAGTCACCACTCGTGACTGGCCTCTCTTGGCCTGTCACTGGTCGTGACTGGCAGTCACAACTCGTGACTGGCCACTCTTGGCTGGTCACGAGTCGTAACTGGCAGTCACCACTCGTGACTGGCCTCTCTTCTTGGCTGTTCACGCCCCACACACACACACTGGAAACGGGAAATTCCCCAGGATCGTGATTTTCTGTTCCCAGAATTTCCCAAAATTCACAGAACTCCAAAAATCAATTAAAAAAATGACTCAAAACAATTCAAATCTCATCTTACCTTCCAGTAGATTTCCCATACAATAAAAATGGCATAAATACAACTTAATTCAGAAATCAAAACAACCAAAATTAGGCATAAACATATTCCAGTCTCTCAAGAACACAAACCCTAAAAATTACAGTAAGTTCAAATTCAAGCAAATTTCTCAAACAAAAATCTCAAACCTGAAATCCTTAGCTTCAAATCACTAAGCTCCACTACTCCCAGCAATCTCCTTGCCCTTGGGATCGCGAGGACCCTCAGCTAAGCACAACACATCAAAGAACACCCAAAATGCAAACGCTAAGTTAAATCTAAACCCAGAAATTAAGAAGAAGAAGATGAACAAATAGAAAACAAGATGAGGAATGCAATAACTTACCAAAAGAATGCAAAGAGATGATTACTTCCACCAATAAGGCTTGAATCCACACTAGGGTTCTTGGAGAAAAGAAAAGGAAGAAGAAGATGAGGAAAGGGAAAAACGTGAAGAAGAACACATTCTGCATTTTCCCCTTTTTCTTTCTTTTTCTTTTTCTTTTCTTTGCCTTAAACATGTGTCAATTTCCTATTGGTGAAAACTAACCACTCACACCCAACAAGCATGCACTACACACACCCAATGCACTCCCAACTAATGCACACCCTACAATGGTATGAACACACACACTATGCACTCACAACTTAAAACACCCTAATATGATATGCTCAAATACACACATTCATTTCCCAATTAATTCACACTCTAATGCCAAACATATCTCCATATGCTAATAAAACCCTAAAACATGCATTTTTATTAAAATGTCCTTAAAACACATGCTAAAATACACATATGCATGCACACACATATGGCTCATTCTACTAGGGGGCAAACGGGGTGTGACATGTACACTATATTTATGTAATAAAGAAGCAAAAGAGCTGTTTATAAAATGCATACCTCCATCACTTATGATAGCCCAAGGCACTCCAAATCTTGAAAAGAGCTTCTTTAAGAACTTTACTACCACCTTTGAATCATTGGTTGGTGTTGCTTTAGCTTCAACCCATTTTGAGACATAATTCACCCCAACCAATTTGTAGCTTAGCCTAAAAGATGTAGGAAAAGGTCCTATGAAGTCTATCCCCCATACATCAAAGATTTCTACCTCTAATATATTATTCAAAGGCATCTTATCTCTTTTCCCTATATTACCACCTTTGACACCTATCATATTGGGCTACAAAACTCCTAGCATCATGAAATAAAGTAGGCCAATAAAAACCACACTCAAGCACACGAGATGCAGTTTTTGTACTACCATTATGACCTGAATTTAAAGATGAATGGCAATGTTTCAAAATGTTCACATACTCATTATCACTCACACACCTATGAATCACACCATCCCCACTATCTTAAATAAATAAGGCTCCTCCGAAAGGTAATTCTTAACATCAGAAAAGAATATTTTTCTTTTGCTACCATGTGAAACCATGAGGCACAATTCTTATAGCAAGAAAGTTAACAAAATCTGCATACCAAGGCACATGCACAATCTTAATGGACATTAAAGACTCATCCAAAAAAGTTTCATTAATTTCAATGCCATCCCCTATAGGTTCTTCATTATTTTTTAATCTTGACAAATGATCCGCAACTAAATTTTTATAACCTTTCTTATCCCGAATCTCAATGTCAAATTCTTGTAATAAAAGAACCCAACATATAAGATGAGGCTTAGCATCCTTTTTAGAAAACAAGTACCTAAGGGTTGCATGATCCGTACAGATTATGACCTTAGATCCCAACAAGTAAGATCTAAACTTATCACATGCAAAGACAACAGCCAACATTTCTTTTTCAGTTGTTGTATAATTAATTGAGGTGCTAATAATGTATGGCTAGCATAGTAAATGGCATGCAAATGCTTATCTTGGGCTGACCTAACACACATCCTACTGCTAGGACATTAGCATCATACATTATTTTAAAAGGTAAATTCCAATTTGGTGAAGCTATAATAGGTGCACTCACAAGAGCTTTCTTTAATTACTCAAAAGCATCCGTACATGCAGCAGAAAATTCAAAAGGCACATCTTTAACTAACAAGTTAGTTAATGGCTTAGCAATTAATGAAAAATTCTTAATGAATCTCCTATAAAATCCAGCATGACCTAAAAATGATCTAACACTCTTAAGAGTAGTAGGTGGAGGCAACTTCTCTATTAGCTTGGTTTTAGCTCTATCCACCTCAAAACCCCTATGAGAGATCTTATGTCCTAGAACTATCCCTTCTTCAACCATAAAATGGCACTTTTCCTAATTAAGTACCAAATTGTTCTCCTCACATCTAGCTAGGACTCTATCTAAGTTACTCAAGCATAATTCAAAAGAATGACCATAGACCGAAAAATCGTCTATGAATACTTCCATTATCTCTTCTATCATATCCCTAAAAATCGAAGTCATGCACCTTTAAAAAGTTGTCGATGCATTACAAAGCCTAAAGGGCATCCTTCTATAGGCAAAGGTCCTATAGGGATAAGTAAATATAGTCTTTTCTTGGTCACTAGGGTATACAAAGATTTGAAAATATCCTAAAAATCCATCTAAGAAGCAATAAGGAGAATGGCCAGCTATCCTCTCTAACATTTGATCTATAAATGGTAAAGGAAAATGATATTTCCTAGTATCTGAATTTAATTTTCTATAATCTATGCAAACCCTCCAACCCGTGGTGGTTCGTATAGGGATTAAATCTCCATTCTCATTTCTTACAACCATCATACCTCCTTTCTTTGGCACACAATGTATAAGACTCACCAATGCACTATCCGAAATTGGATAGATAATGCCAGCATCTAACAATTTAATGACTTTGTGACGCGCGCCGAACCTAGCAAGGGCCCTCTTAGGCGAGACCCACTTTTAGGGCTCGAGGGAATTGTTCACGTCTTTTTGATCTTGGGTGCCATGAGACATCTTGGATGCCTCCTTCCCAATAGAACAATGGGAAGGATCATCTAGCCTCACGACGCCTTTAGGCATCTTTGAAGTATTTTGGAGTCGCCACCCAATTTACAAGAAACTGGTAAAGGTCTCTGACCTCTTATTGGTCTAGACCAGAGATTGGTGTTCGGAACTTCACTCTTATTTATGCTTTGGTTAATTATAAATGATTTTTTAACTTCCTAAAATTCTATCTCTTATCACACACGATTTATGCATTTAATTAAAGCACACTACAAGCACTCAAAAGCTATAAAGGAAAGCAATAAATAAAGCGATAAATAAAGCAATAAAGGAAAGCAGTAACACGCCAACCATAAAATTATAAGAGGAATTAGGCCGGAATACAACCCAAATAAAAGAAGATTAAAAATATAAATTGGGACGGAATACAATCCCAAATGGAAATTAAATAATGTTGCCCCAAAATTAATTACAAGGGCCCAAAGGGAAATACATGAATATAAATTTAAAATAAACAAACGAAGTCAAATATAAGAAAAACATACATAAATCGGGACATTTGTTTGGTTTAGAAATATTGGTTCCTTCGCGCTTATTTAAAGAGGGGTCGAAGAGTTGTTCTGATCGTTAGTTCGAAAAACCGAGATGAGTGATCTCATTTTTGAAGAAAATTAACTCTTAGTTTTATTATGACATTTTACATTGCTTGGCTAAAATGAGGGACATTGGTCCCAAATTTATTAGTAAAAATTCCAATTTAATTATAAAAGTATTTTTGTGATTTTTTATCTCACGCGTGCACAAATAAAACATTTACTTGCAAACAAACACAATACAAGGAAAGGGAATAGGAAAGGTCTCACCAAACAACGCAGTCTCCTATGCATTGTGACCCACTCGGGAGGCTATAGAAATGCTCACACAATGCGACTCAAATTAAATCTCAGACAGAAAAAACAATATTACAAATATTAGTAATAATTCTAAACAAAATTAATCAAGTAAAGGCAAAATAAATATAGGACATATTAGTTTAATAAACAAACATATACATATCAAATAAATTGAAACGAGTCATGCGAAGAATAAAAACAATGGCAAAAGAAATGACGACAAGAAAATCCTGATGACAATAATAATGACAAGTAAAAAATAATAATAATAATAATAATGATAATAATGGCATAAATGAAATAATAGTAATAATAGTGGGGTAACTAGAGGTGGCAAATTGGGCGGGTTGGGCGGGTTTGGGTTGGGTCATTAATGGGCGGGTCATAAATGGGCAAAAAAACATGGGTCATAAATGGGCTAAATGCCCAAATGGGTTGGGCGGGTTGGGTCAACCCATGGGCTAAAAATTTTTTGAATATACAAAAAATTTATAATAATACGCAAATGAGTCGGGTGGTCCAAACGGACTGATTTTGGTCCAAACGGATTGAGTGGCCCAAATGGGCCGCTTGAGACCCAAACGGGCCGAGATGTAATTTGATATTTTTAATCCATTTTTAATGAAAAATAATTTTCAATATAATAAAATGATATTAAAGTGACTAATGTAAAATAATTTGGCCCAAATGGATTGAGTGGCCCAAACGGGCCGAAATGTGATTTGACCCATTTAATCCATTTTTAATAAAAAATAATTTTCGATATAATAAAATGATATTAAAGTGACTAATGTAAAATAATTTGGCCCAAATGGATTGGGTGGCCCAAACGGGCTGCTTGAGGCCCAAACGGGCCGAAATGTCATTTGACCCATTTAATCCATTTTTAATGAAAAATAATTTTCGATATAATAAAATTGTATTAAAGTGACTAATGTAAAATAATTTGACCCAAATGGATTGGGTGGCCCAAACGGGCCGAAATGTGATTTAACCCATTTAATCTATTTTTAATGAAAAATAATTTTCGATATAATAAAATGATATTAAAATGACTAATATAAAATACTAATGTACTTGGTATTAAAATTAGTATTCATTTATGATATTTACAAAGCATAAATGAATAGAGCAAATAAACAGACTAAACTTTTCTTCATTTGATTTTACAAATTCATACACGTATTCATTTATAAATGGAGACAATATAATAAAGTAGTATGTAAAAATTATACACCAGGGAAACCCATTCACATAGCATCTAACTCTGTCCCAGGTTATCATCATTCATGCTGTCATTTACACTGTTTTATTTCAACAGAGTCCTAGGCTAGCCATCTCCTTCTCCTATTCCTGCAAGAAATTAATCATTTTACATGAGCCCATGACTCAAGCTCAATGCATATAAAAAGCAAACAAATGAAGAGTGACAATTAAAAGACACTAGCACACTACTAAGTATGGGCATCTTTGCTTATGTTTAATAGTTTGTGATGATATATCAATATCCTTATGCCAAGTAGTTGGATAGCAGAATACATACGATTGAGAGTGCATTATTAAATGCATACCAGTCCACAGCAAGTTAATTACTATACCATGTGCCGTGCAGTAAGTGGAAGTAGATTTCCTCATTGACCAAGTACAACTTGCAGTCATCTTCTTTTGCTTTTGCAAGTCTAGGGATAGATTACATCAATTCATGACTTTAAAATATCTCTGCATCAATTCTAATAATAAACAAGATCAAGAATGATCAAACAAGATAAAAAATTGAACTCTAAATAATACCAGATATATATTTCAAGGCTGCTGTTTCCATCCAGAAAAGTAAGCATTATCCCTTCTGTTGTTCCTGAAAGCACAGCATCCAACAGAGTAAACAATAACAAGGAACACAAGGAAGATAATGTTTACAACATCAGTTTTTTTCCAGTCACGCTTGAGGTTATCCAGCAACCCAGCCTTACAAGAATTGCAGTTAAAGCACAAAACATTGGGATCAAAAACAGGATTTACGACACGGTTCATTTGGTTATCCTGTAGCCATAGCCAGACCTATATCCATATTTACACAGCCAGGAAAGGCGGTTGAGGAAAGGATTAGGACTACTCCACAACCTAATCCTCCCAATACCACCAAAGATAATCATGAATGCACAAACTTCTGCTAGCTAAAAATCTTCCAGCATTCATCATCAGAAAATATGAAAGATGCATCACAATCTGCTGAATCAGAACCATTTTTGTCCCCATTTCATTCTACCAGATCCTTAGTATAAGTTTATAAAATTAACTATATATCCTAAAAGTGAGCAGCCAGGAGTCCTCAAAACAACAAAAACAAAAGACTTGTCCTTTCACCTACACCACCCACCAGTAATATAATTACAATGAAATCCAAATCTGCCTCATATGAAGATAATTACCATTTCTTTGCTGTGGCACCTACAAAGTTTTTTCATCACAGGCCTATATATATATATATATAAGAAATTACTAAGCTATTCAATCAATTAATTGAAGAATGAACTCTAAATTAATTCAATCAATGGAAGATTGAACTCTGTATCCAGATCCCAAATAGAACCCGTATGACATAAGATCAAGAACAAACTCACTGCCTGCTCCCTAACGGAAATCTAAAAGGAGATGCCAACTCAACAGAATCAATAGAAATGGAAATGGAAATACAGGTAAAAAAAGAAAAGTGAGCATACACGAGATAATATCGGCGTCAACAACAAGGGTTCCATGGGATTTGAAGAGATTAGAGATTTCCGGAAAATATTCCACCGGTCAGTCTCTAGCAACCTCGTCTTCATCGCCGGTGATGTACTCTGCCTACTCTTCTGCAGATTATGTTTCGGAGATTGGATACTGAAAGATAGGGATACGAATTGGAAGGGGATGGATTGTACAGTACATGATCCCAAATGGTGACTAACGAGTTGGTGGCCGGCGACGAGTGGATGGTGGAGAGGGAGAGAGGTGAAGAGAGTGGAAAGGGGCAGGGAGGACTGGATGGAGATGGAGAGAGGCAGAAACAAAACCACTAATTTTGGGCAGATCCTATAGGCCCGTTGGGCATTGAAGGCAAACCCGAACGGGTTAAGATTTTAGTGGGTTAGTTTTGGGCGGGTCCAGATGGGTAGAATTTTAGTTGGGTTGGGTTTGGGTCAGTTTTTTTTGGGCGGGTTGGGTGGGGTTTTTGGGTCTGGGCCAAGTTTGACAGGCCTAGGGGTAACCATGGTATAAAGATAATAATAATAATAATAATAATAATAATAATAATAATAATAATAATAATAATAATAATAATAATAATAATAATAATAATAATAATAATAATAACAACAACAACAACAACAATAGTAATGATAACAATAATAACAACAGGATATAAAATAGACAGGAGACAATAATCACAATAACAATAATATATAATGGTAACAATACCAATAAAAGCCAAGTTGACAGGAAGCTTACCAAATACAACAACAACAACAACAACAACAACAACAACAACAACAACAATAATAATAATAATAATAATAATAATAATAATAATAATAATAGAAAATGAACATAAGATGACAACGATGATACCTTCAAATAATAGTAAAAATAACAATAGTAATAGAATAGAAGATGAACCCAAGAATGACAACAGGAGCATAATAATAATAATAATAATAATAATAATAATAATAATAATAATAATAATAATAATAATAATAATAATAATAATAATAATAATAATAATAATAATAATAATAATAATAATAATAATAATAATAATAATAATAATAATAATAATAATGATAAAAGGAAAAAGAAGACTGTCGACAACAAATAAAAAGGGGTTAAAATCACAAAAATCAAATTATGAGAAAAACCCCACGAAAATCAAATAAATAACTAAACAACAATGTGAACAGTAAGAAGCAACAAATAACAACATTAATAGCAATAACTAATAAGTGAAAATAAAATGAGAACGGGTCCAAAGTGTTTACCCTCAAAATTGTATAAGTTGGAGGAAAGATGCCTCGATTGGTCCTCCTTATCAAAATTTGCGGTGATAAATACTTTGAAAAAATATAAAAAATTTGTGTTTTGGAATAAGTTAACTCAAGAAAATATTTTCGCGAAAATATTTCAGGTGGACGATTGAGCAAAGGAAATTAATTTTCCAAACTCAAAACCATCCGAGAACTAAAACGTTCTTCAAGAAAAAAGAAGAAGAAAAATTAAGGCTTTGAAATTTCTCAGATTTTTGCTTAAAAAACCCACAGCTGCTCTTAAAGCTTGAGAGAAAGCTTTCTCTCTTTTCCCCTGAAAAGTGCAGCTCTCCCTTAATCAAAATGAAGACAATCCCTTTTAATTAACTGTATTTCCAAAATGGCAAAAACCTAATTAACTTTCCTAATTTTATTTTTTCAAAACCACCCAAAAATATGAAAAAAAAATTGATTTTTTGCATTCCTAAAATTAATTTTTTTTCAGATGGAAAAAGACAACACATGAAGAAGAGCCCGCAGACGGAGCGAAGATCCTCATGCAGGGTGGAGGCCGCATGTGGAAATTCTGCATGCAGGGTGGACACCGCATGCGGCCACCTTTGTGGCATTTGGTGATGGCCGCATGTGGCAATTCCACATACGGCCACCTAAATGCCACAAATGTTTTCCACTTAATTTTCCATTTCACGTTTTTGTCTTTTTTTGATTTCATGTTTTTTTTTTTAATTTAATTCTAACTTTTATTTTTAATTAAATCTTTTTTTTTCAAATCTTTAATTAACTACTTTAATTTCATTTATAAATATAAATATCCTCTTAACCAAAATTTTGATATATATAAAAATAAACCTTCCTAATTAATTTTTTTTATAATAATAATTTTTTATCATAAATATTTATTTTATTTTATTTTTTATTTAAGAAACGAGGGTCTCGACAAAGAAAATATCATTTTTGACACCTTTGCCTGTGAGTCGATATCATTTTCATCATCGGGTAATTTTGATCTTGGATTGCCTCGGAACCCAGTGTCTATAATTGCCCCCAATTTTGGGGAACCTAGCACTTAGGTGCCTGGGTGAGCCAAAATTCAGAAAAAAAAGGAAAGAAGCGCGTACCTGAGGTGGTCGTCTTTCCAGACTGGATGAAGTTGTTGTGGGTAGTTGCCATCTATTCGTCAACGTGTTAACCCCTGTTGCTTTGGCATTTAACCTATGTGGTGTCTAGCCTTGTTGATATGGTCTATAATTGGGCTTAATGCGATGTCTAACCTCTTCCGTTATGGCATTTAACCTCTACGGTGTATAGCCCCAGCCGTGTCAGTATCTAACCTATTAATGCAAATATCCTCATAGATTGAAAAGATTTGGAATATTGTTGAAAAAGCTTAATGCTCCGAAGGATAATACTCCGAAGAGACTGAGAATGCCTTGGAAAAAGGACTTAAAAATAATAATGCTCCGAAGAGACTGAGAATGCCTTGGAGAGACTGAGAATGCCTTGAAAAAGGACTTAAAGATAATGCTCCGAAGAGACTGAGAATGCCTTGGAAAAAGGACTTAAAGATAATGCTCCAAAGAGACTGAGAATGACTCGGAAAAAGGACTTAAAGATAATGCTCCGAAGAAACCGAGAATGCCTTGAAAAAGGACTTAAAGATAATGCTCCAAAGAGACTGAGAATGCCTTGGAAAAGGACTTAAAGATAATACTCCAAAGGGACTAAGAATGCCTTGGAAAAAGGACTTAAAGATAATGCTCCGAAGAGACTGAGAATGCCTTAAAAAAGGACTTAAAGTTAATGCCCCGAAGAGACTGAGAATGCCTTGAAAAAGGACTTAAAGATAATGCTCCGAAGAGACTGAGAATGACTCGGAAAAAGGACTTAAAGATAATGCTCCGAAGAAACCGAGAATGCCTTGAAAAAGGACTTAAAGATAATGCTCCAAAGAGACTAAGAATGCCTTGGAAAAGGACTTAAAGATAATGCTCCAAAGGGACTAAGAATGCCTTGGAAAAAGGACTTAAAGATAATGCTCCGAAAAGACTGAGAATGCCTTAAAAAAGGACTTAAAGAATAATCGCATGTAAGATGTATGTGCAAAGCTATACGCACAAATCATGCTAGGGATTAATGTGCGAGAATTATATGTACACAACTATACATGTAAAAGATTAAATGCATGTGATATGTGCTTGTGCTATGCATGCTAAACATGTTCGAAGAATTATGTGTTGCAAGTACGCAAAGATTATGTGCACGAAATGTGCTTGAAGGATTGCATATGCACGATATATACAAAGTTCATGCATGTGTGAATGCCGTTGGGCATCGTCCAATGCCATACACGTGTAAAGTTTTACAAAGAGATATGCGAAAGATTGTAACGTGGAATGCACGTACATCCTAGGTAGTTAAGGGACTCGTTGAGGGTACTGTTCATACTATCTGATGCCCCTAGTGATATAGAAGAGCATCATCTTGTCTTAGGAACTCTGACCCACAATCATTTCAGAGAGAACCGTCCAGTGTGCATCTTTAACCCCTCAATGAGCATGCACCCTTTTGCTATGAGCCGTACAGCACCTTGCCCCCATGATTCTAACTCATGCTCTGTATTATGCACTTTCTACCCGAAGGGAGGTCATCCTAAGTAATGCCGCCTTATCGCTCCAAGTATCGAAGGTCATTATTTTAAAGGTAGTGTGCTCCTTGTGGGTTGTCACACTAGCTTTTCTTAGCGGGAAATGTGTCCTTTTCAGATTTTCACATAACCATGTGCCTTATTTTTTGCCTGGAATGGACCCAAGCCAATCCAACAGCTTTTATTCATTTCATTTTTTGTAGGACAGACTGCCTGTTTCCAGGTTTTCACCCTGTCCTTTGGCCTAACTTTTGCTTAGAGTGCCAATTACGGTTTTCATCTCTAACGACCTTTTTTTTTTAAGGTGTAGTTATAAGAAAGACCAAAGCTACTATCAGAGCCTCCTTCTATGGTAATTGGCAATTATTGGCTAAGGCATCTTCCCTAAACAAAGATTATATCCCCTTGCCCCCTCTGACGAAGGTGTGGCTAGATTGGGTGAGGTGGCGAACAAGGGTAAGTTCCCTATGCCCCTGGCCCTCTTCTCTGTTCTCTTGTGGGGATTTCCTGAGACCACTTTGGATATCTTCGCCTGTTGCATTTGATAGTTCAAAGGGATTCAAGATGTTGTGAGGCATCCTCTATCTTTCCAAGGTGGCATCTTATCCTCGGTCTTCACCCCTAAGTAACATAGCCCTGGATACAGCTGCTTGCAAAAACTATCATACCGCAGATCAGAAACTACACCTTCGCCCTCACAGGTGTACATAATTGGTGGGTGTTTTGTCCCGCATTTGATAACAGGGCCTATCGACTTAGGCACCTGGCCGGTGAGAGCAGGACCATAATATAGCCATTTAGATTTCACATGTTCAGTAATGAACGGTGTGTAGACACCGGGTCCCGAGGCGGTCCAAGATCAGGATTACCCGATGATGAAACAAAAGACCGATTATTGGCAAGAAAGGTGAGAATCGATTGTTCCCTTGTCAAAAGTGTGTTTTACGGAAAATAATTAAAAATATATATTTTAGAAATTAAAAATTAAAATAGGGTAGAAAATATTAATTTTGTGTCCTCAAGGTTTTATTTAAAAAAAAAAAAAAAGGGGTCGCGAGTGCCACATGCGGCAGTGCGCGGGGGCAACTGCACGGCAGGCTACCCCAGCGTGCTAGGGCGCTCGCATGGCAGGCCCCCCAGCGTGCAGGGGCCTCCGTGCGCGCACAGCCGTGCGGCGCGCGCTGTGCTGAGGCACCGCACGCACCTCTTGGCGCGCGCAGCCCTCTCTCCACGCGGGCATGCGTACCCAGTTTCCCTCGACGCGTCATTTTCCTGCGTTTTTAGCCTATTTTTCAGTCCATTTTCTTCAGTTTTTCACCCTTTCATGCTAGTTGTGATTAACTAAAAAACTAAAGTTATTTTGTCCCTTCCTATTTTTGGCCAAAGCTGAAAATTAAAGGGAAATTTCCCTTCATTTTGAAAAAAGAAAAGGGGACGGCAAGATTTACAAGGGATTTTCTCAGGCTTTCTTTTCTCTCCAGCATTTTACTCTCCAAGAAGCATTTTTCTTCTTCTAAAAAATTTCTTCTTCAAAAATTTTCAAGTTTTTCTTCTCAAATTTAAGTTTTTGCTACTACAAAATATTTAATCTTGGGTTGATTTGAGCAAGAGAAATTAATTTTCTTTGCTTAATCATCCCACCAAAAATATTTTCTTAAACTAATTTTTAAAACACAGATTTTTATACTTGTTTCGAATATTATCATCATCAAAAAATCGACAAGGGGAACGGATTGAGATATCCTATTTTCGATCTAAAAATTCTGAGGGTAAACATTTTTGGACTTGTTCTCATTTATTTTTGTATATTATTTATTATTGTTAATATTATTTTTGCTATTATTATCATGTCTATTATTTATTTTTAGCATTTTAATGTGTTAATATTACTGTTAATATGTTATTTGTTTGCTTTAATTTGATTTTTATGTTCATTTACCATTATCATCATTATTAATACTATTATTATTTATTATTATCATTGTTGTGGTTATTATCCCATTATTATTATTATTATTATTATTATTATTATTATTATTATTATTATTATTATTATTATTATTATTATTATTATTATTATTATTGTTGTTGTTGTTGTTGTTGTTGTTGTTGTTGTTGTTGTTGTATTTATGTTAATCATTGTGCTACTGCCATGTTCATTATTATTATTATTATTATTATTATTATTATTATTATTATTATTATTATTATTATTATTATTATTATCCTTTATTTTATTTATTATTATTATTATATTAGCGCTATTATTGTTATTACCATTACTTTTTGGGTTGTTCACTGTTAATATTATCATCTTATGTTCATTTTGCTTTATGCTATTAGTAGTACTATTATTCCTATTGCTTGATTATCATTTCTATTATTCTTATTATCATGGCATTTATTCATCATTATCTATCATTTTGTTTTTGGCATATCATTCCCATTACCGTTATTTATTGTTAGTATTATATATTTGTGTTTAATACCTATTTCATTTTTGATTAATTTTGTTTAGAATTATTGCTAATATTCTTAATATTATTTTTGTCTGAGATTTATTTTGAGTCGCAATATGTGAATGCCCCGTGACTCCCCAGATGGGTCGCTACGCGCGGATAAACACGTCGCTTTGGGTGAGATCCCTCCAACTCCCTTTTTATGTGTTTTGTGTTATTTGTAAATAATTATCTTATTTGTGCACGCGTGTGATAAAAAATCACAAAAATATTTCTACAATTAAATTGGAATTTCTACTAATAAAATTAGGACCAATGTCCCTCATTTTAGCCAAACAATAAAAATATCACAATTAAAACGAAGAGTCAATTTTCTTCAAAATGGGATCACTCATCCCCGTTTTCATCAAACAACCAAAATAGCTCTTCGAACACTCTTTAAATAAATGCGAAGGAACCAATGTTCCTAAGTTTCGAACAAGTACGAAGAAACAAATGTTCCTAAAATAATGCCCCGATTTATGTATGTCTTTTCTTATTTTGATTTTGTGTGAATGTTTTAAATTCAAGTACATTTCTTTTTGGGCCCTTGTAATTAATTTTGGGGCAACTTTATTTATTTTTGGGGGATTGTATTCCGTCTCCATTCAAATCCTTTGTATTGGGGTTGTATTCTGCCCCCACTTCTCTTGTAATTGTGTGCTTGTGTGTTTACCGCTTTCATTTTTCGCTTTCATTTTATTGCTTTTTGAATGCTTATGATGTGTTTTTACTTTTTGATGCATTAATCACGTGAGGTGAGAGATATAATTTTAAGAAGTTAAAAGCTCACTTATAATTAACCAAAGCATAAATAAGAGTGAAGTTCCGAACACCATATCTCTAGTCTTGACCAATAGAGGTGAGAGACCTTTTCCCAATTTCTTGTGAATTGGGTGGCGACTCTATGATACCTCAAAGGTGCCTATAGGCGTCATTAGACTAGGTGGTTCTTCCTAATGTTCTAGTGGGAGGGATACATCTATGATGTCTCATGGTATCCATGATCAAAAGACGTGAACCAGCCCCTCGAATCCCTAAGGCGGATTCACCTTGAGGGCCCTTACTGGGTACCGGCGCGCGTCACAGTGGCGACTCCACTGGGGACTTTGTGTTTGAGACTTTGCTCCGAAAGTGCTTTGATTAAAATGTTTAATTGGATTTTTAAAACTTAGAATTCTATCTCTTTTTGAAGTCGCATCATATCATTCTAGGGCCTTAGACTTACGATAGTTGGTCCCTCTTTACCTCGGTGTGTTCCCGAAGCACAACCCTACTTTCACTCATTGTAGGGAAGTGTTAAGGATAATCACCAGCCCAAGTCTTCTACCTTTTGGTATATCAAATGGAGACCCGATCGGTCGCTACGCTCTTGATGAGCTAGACCCGTTGGCAGGGACCATACTTGGGTAGCCCTAAAGTATCATCACCCCGACCAAAGCCCATGTAATGACAAGTAGAAACTTCCACTAGGTGGTATGCTCCTTAATACGATGCTTGTGATGTGGGCCGTCACGTATTAAACAAGATCAAGCAAATTAAGTGGTCCTTCATCAAAGGCTTTCATGCCCCGATAAGCCCATCTTAACTTGGTTGAATTTTCCAAATATGTAACGGCCAAAACTCATACGTATGTTCATTAGTCTAAGAGTGTTAAGCTGTCAGTTTTCCATAGTGCACATCGCGCGTTCATCGGGTCCACCATTGACCCATGAACTAAACCCACCTAGGAAAGAGATTACACTACCTCATGTGTGGGAGTGATAAGGGCGGAAGGATTCATCTGCTTGCCTGTTGTTGTCTATGCTGCACCAATACGGCCATGCATTGCATCTCAATCATGCATCACTCTAACAAAAGTATGTTTTGCAGCCATCATATATTCATCCAGGTGGTCTAGAGGTCCTGACGGTCAGTTGAGGAAGGTTTCCCTGAATTCAGTGACAGATCAGAGTTCAGAATTATCCATCGAAGCACGCATGTCTGATCCATCCAGTGGTTCTGATGCAACTAGGGCGATGATTGCCAAAGAAGTAGGAAGAAGGTTGGAAGAATTCGAAGCCAGAATGATGGCAATAAATTGGCAACCTGGCCACCACATTAGCCCTGCCTGCTGGGCTACAGACTGCTACTCCAGTCAGGGAGCAAGAGGAGCGAGGGGCGGCTAGAGAGGATCCCCCAGTGGCAATTGATCCACCTGTAACCGAGCCAAGGGCACCGGCACCTGTTGAATGAAGAGAGGGCCCTAAGTCTGAAGTTGACATGTGGGAGGAGCCAGATGAATTGATGGTAGCAAGAGGGAAAGTGCCAAAGTTGGAAGATACGATGTGGAGGAAAATGGAAGAGAGGTTTGAAGCCATGTCCAAGATGCTGAAGGTAGGGGGAGGAATGAACCCCAAGGACAGAGAGCTAGACAGTGATGATCTGGTCCCACAAAATTTTAAGATGCCCGACGTTCCCAAGTTCGACGGCACCTCTGACCCCACTGCGCACATAAAGCAGTACTCACTTGTGATGAAGGGTAGCACCCTGACAAAGAAGAAGAAGGTTGAATACTTTTGTTTGAGTTTAACTGGCCCAGCAGTGAGTTGGTACCTCGGGTTGGACCAAAGAACAAAAGAAGATTGGGATTTATTGACGAAAGAATTTCTCAGACAGTACGATTGCAGTACGAGAATGGAGGTGACGCTAAAGGATTTGGAACTGTTACAGCAAAAGGCGGGAGAGTCTTTTCACGAATACCTCACCCGATGGAGGAACAGAGTCATGGAAATGAAGCGCAAGCCAGACACCCCAGACCAGATTTAACTGTTCATCAGGAATGCTAGCCCCTATCTAAAGGAGGGACTGAAGATAAAGGGGTTGAGAGATTGGGAATCTCTGAAGGATATCAGGATAGAGGCGGAGGGGGAATACCTTGCAAGGAAAGAAAGCGGTGAGGCACTTCTCAAACCTGGGACGACCTTTGTCGTGGGTGCTGAAGCGATTAATGAAAGAGGGAAAGTTACAACCTCTACCACCTAGGCCGGCCAAGATCCAAGGGCAGACAGGGCACAAGGAAAATGAATACTGCGCTTTCCATCAACACACCGGGCATCTGACGGATAACTGTGTAACGCTGAGGTACCAGATTCAGGACCTGATCGATAGCAAGCAAATCACTGATCCTGAATAAAGAGAGAGTAAGAAGAAGGCTAATTACAATGCCGTGCCGCCCCCAGTTTTCATGATTGGCCCGAGCCTACCAGAATTGTATGTCCTACTGGATTTATATGGAAATGAATACGTGGCTATCACTCGCCCTACAGTAAAAGAGGGAAAGGTGCCCGTGGGGGCAATAGATTGATGGTACTCCAGCGAGAGCGAAGAAGAGGATGGAGACAAAGAGGAAGAGGGATCATCTTCTAATCTATGGGAATCAGATGAGGAAGGAGGGAAGGTGAAGGCTGTCACAAGAAGTGGGAGAGTAGTCCCAGAAGTGGAGAGGTCGCAAGACCCAGAGTAGACACCAACGGGAGTTGAGCCGGAAGAGAGCACTATAGTGAAGCAACTGAAAAAGACAACGGCTCAAATATCCATATGGGACCTTCTGAGACAATTGCCTTCCCATCGACAGAAACTAGTAAAGGCTTTGAGTGAATCCACTATGGCAACCACGATTTCCCCTTCTGAGCTGTTGGACCTCGTGAAAGGAGGGTCAGGAGAGAATTTAGTTTATTCTGATGCCGACTTGCCAGCCAAGGGTTGGAACCACAATCGACCACTGTACATCAAAGCATAGGTGAATGGCAAACACACAGCGTGCGTTATGGTTGATCATGGATCATCCATCAATGTCTGTCCGTTGGTGGCACTGCCAGCTTTTGGGTTTGATGAGAGCATGCTCAGTAAATCGGATTTGACGATCACGGCGTATGATAATTCTCGGAGGCAGGCAGCAGGGACATTCAAAGCTTTAGTCAAGACTGGGCCTGTGGAGACATAAGCGGAGTTTGTTGTTTTATCCATTCCAGCCAATTTCTCAGCTCTCTTAGGGAGGCCATGGTTCCACAAGCTAGGGGGAGTGCCATCCACCCTGCACCAGATGATTAGAATACCACACGAAGGGGAGGTGGTGACCATACGAGCAGCTAGGAAGAACCAAGTGTCCGCTTTGGGAATTGCAAATCAGCCTTTTAGTGGTTTTCATGTGTCTGTGATTGGGAAAGAGCAAGGTTCAGGGGATAGCCCTCAAGTGGTGAACATGATGAAAAGGATGCATTTCCTCTCGGGAGCTGGTCTGGGAAAACATTCACAAGGACTACAGTCTGCCATTACCACACGGGGTCAGAAGGATAGAAAGGGCCTGGGGTACAGAGGCGAGTGCAGCAAGAAGGAGGAAGCACCAAAGGAGATCCCCCATATTTCAAAGAGTTTTATTCCAGCCTCCTCAGTTTGTGCCTACGCAGGAGAGGAAGAGCCTCAGTGGGTCGAGGGAAGGATTGTGCCAGGCTTTGAGATTTTTAATGATGTTTTCGAATGGGAAGTCGGGGTGATCAAGGCTGTGGAGGATTTCTGGGATGAGGAGGTGATGACACAGTGCAATGTTGGGGATGGAGGTGAGCCCAAAGAGGTTATCACAGAGAAGCTGTTAGCTGCTCGATTAAAGGGGAAGGAGAAGGTGACAGAGCCAGATGTGCAGATTGAGAATCTGAGGATTTCACCGGGATCAGCTGAAAAGCCTCCAGCAATTCAAGAGATTGAAGCGCAGTCGGCAACAACATCAGCACCAGCAGGCAATGAAGACAAGAGTGCTTTAGATAGTCTTTTTATGCCTGAACTGTTTAATGATGACAATGTTAACTTTGCTAATTATGTTAATGAAATGAACGACTTTGCTTACTTGTGTGATGTTTCTGATGATTCCATACCTCATGATCATAAACAAGATGCATTCATTTTTTACATTAATTCAACTAGCACAACTACATTTAATCTCGGAACTTTGGAAAATCCAAAAGAAATTTTGATAGCATCAGACATAACTCCTAAAGACAGAATAAAATTTGAGAGAATTTTAAGAAAATATGAAAAGGTCTTTGCCTGGACTTATGAGGACATGCCGGGAATTGATCGAGACATAGCTGAACATGCCATCCCAACCTATCCAGAATCAAAGCCGGTCAAGCAGAAGCTCAAAGGTTAAGGCCAGAGTGGGCAGAAAAGGTAAAGGAAGAGGTCCATAAGCAGATCGAAGCCAAGTTCCTAGTGGAAGTTAAATATCCGACCTAGTTAGCCAATGTGGTCCCTGTAGCCAAGAAAGATGGTAAGGTACGTGTATGTGTGGATTATCGAGACTTAAACAAAGCCTGCCCAATATGACGTACTGGTGGATAGAGCAGCTACCTGTATGATATACATTTTTGTAGATAGGTATGCAGGATACAATCAGATACTCAACAGGATTGTGGATCGGATCAAGATGGCTTTCATTACAGAATGGGGTACATTTGCCTACCACATTATGCCTTTCGGGTTGAAGAATGCTGGGGCAACTTATCAGAGAATGGCAACGAAGATTCTGAATGACCTGATTCACAAAGAGGTAGAGGTGTATGTTGACAATGTGATGATCAAGTCAGCTACCAGGGAAGGTCACTTCGAGGCTTTGCAAAAGTTCTTCCAACGGATTGATAAGTATAATTTGCGCCTCAATCCCAAGAAGTGTATCTTTGGAGTCACCTTGGGCAAGCTGCTGGGCCATGTAGTAAGTCAGAGAGGAATTGAAATAGACCCTGATAAGGTTAAGGCCATCAGAGAGATGCCAGCACCCCAGAAAGAAAAGGAAGTTAGGAGTTTCCTGGGAAAGCTTCAGTACATCAGTAGGTTTATCGCCAAGCTGGCCACAGTATGTGAGCCCATCTTCAAACTTCTTCGAAAGAATCGGCCAGTGCGGTGGAATGACGACTGCCAGAAAGCTTTTGACCTCATCAAGGATTACCTTCTACATCCCCCAGTCCTACGGCCGGCACGACCTATTAAGCCTCTAATCCTTTATCTAGCAATAGAGGAGGGTTCTGTGGGTGCCATGATGGCCCAAGAAGATGGGGTTGAATTCGCAGTTTACTACCTCAGCAAGAAATTCCTTCCTTATGAAGCTAAGTACGTCGAGGTGGAGAAGATTTGTCTGGCCGTGATCTGGGCATCGAAGAAACTGAGACACTATTTTCACTCTTATAAAGTGCAAGCAGTCGCCAAACAGAATCCACTCCGCTACCTTCAAGAAGCACCCTTGTTGTTAGGGAAAATGGGAAGATGGCTAATACTGTTGCAGGAATTTGATGTGGAGTACGTCACAAGAAAGACCATCAAGGGGCGGGCAGTTGCAGAATTTCTTGCTGAGCACCCTATCGAGGGAGACCAGTTTGAATACAACTTCCCAAATGAGGATATCGTAGCCATAGGAGTGAAAGGGTGGCAGATGTTCTTTGATGGGGCAGTCAACAGGAAAGGGGCAGGAGTAGGGATCATCCTCACCACCCCGGATGGTGAGAAGCTGCAACTAGCAAAGAAGTTGAGATATAGGGCGACCAATAATGAGGCAGAATATGAGGCTTGTATTTTCGGATTAGAAGCATTGCTGGCTCTGGGGGCAAAGACCGCAGAAGTTTATGGGGATTCGTCTTTGGTAATTCATCAGATCAAGGGGGAATGGTCAGTTAAGGAAGAGAGACCGCTGCCCTATATGAAGCACTTGAAACTTTTGAGTAACCAGTTTGGGACTTGCACTTTCCATTTCATCCCAAGGGATGAAAATCAGTTGGCTGATGCTCTCGCGACATTGGTATCCATGTGGGATAATCCAGCAGGGATTGCTATGAGGCCTGTCCTGATTTCTAGTACAGAAAGGCCTTGCTGCGAAGCTAAGCAAATAATGGATGTCGAGGTCACCGATGGAAAACCTTGGTATTATGATATTCAGAACTACTTGGAAAGATAGATTTTTCCAGAGGAAGCCACTAAAAAGGATCAAAGGATGATTAGAAAATTATCCTCCCAATTTATCAGTGTAAATGGGGATTTGTATAAGAGGTAAGCGGACGGTATCCAGTTAAGGTGCTTGGCAGGGAAAGAAGCTGAAAGGGTTATGGAAGTGGTTCATGCCGGTGTTTATGGGGCCCACATGAATGGTCTGGCTTTGGCAAAGAAAATCATGCGCCAAGGATTTTATTGGCTCACAATAGATGCGGACTGCTCAAAATATGTGAAGGAGTGCCAATTATGCCAACAGTATGCAAACTTGAGGCATGTGCCAGTTTTCGAGCTACATAACTTGACGTCTCCATAGCCGTTCGCGATTTGGGGAATAGATATCATTGGGGAGATACATCCCGTAGCCTCCAATGGACACAGATTCATCATAGTTGCTATCGACTATTTTACCAAATGGGTAGAGGCTGAATCTTTCAAGAAGATCAACGCTCAGGACATGGCCAAGTTCATTGAGAAGAACCTAATATGCAGATATGGTCTACCGCATCATGTTATATCCGACAATGGGGTCCAGTTTATGGCTGAAACTAAGCAGGTGCTTTAGAAATACGGAATACAGCACCACAAGTCTTCCCCCTATCGCCCTCAGGCTAATGGCGCAGTTGAAGCGGCAAATAAAAATGTCAAAAGAACATTGGCTAAGATGGTCCAAAGCTATAAAGACTGGGCAGAGAAGCTGCCATTTACAGTTTGGGGCTATAGAACTACAGTCAGAACCTCTACAGGGGCAACGCTGTTCTCTCTGGTATACGAGACCGAAGCAGTTTTACCGATCGAAATTGAACTGAGATCATTAAGGGTAGCTATGGAAACTGAGATCCCGGAGACAGAATGGGTACAGCAACGATTATTGCAGCTAAATCTGTTGGATGAGGACAGGTTGCGGGCATATTACCACAATCAGGTTTACCAGAAAAGGCTAGCTCGGTCCTTTGGCAAGAAAGTTCGGAAGCACCCTCTGAAGGAGGGGGATTTGGTCTTTAAGATGATGAGGCCGGGAGTTCCAGACATACGGGGGAAATTCAGGCCAACCTGGGAAGGTCCATTCGTGCTGAAGAAATTACTGACCAAGGGGGCAACGATCCTAACGGACAGCGATGGGAATGAATTCAGAGAACCGGTCAACGTTGACAGGCTGAAGAGGTTCCATGGTTAAAGATCCAAAACAAAAAGAAAAGAATAACTGCCCCGCGGGTCGAAAACTGAAAAACGGCGGCCTTGCTAAAATTGGGTGCCCTGCTGGGTGAAAACCGGAAAAGGCGTCCTAGGCAAAAGTTAAGGGCCGAGAGAAAATGTTCAATCGAGAAAACCGGAGAGGGCCGATTGATAACAGGAGCCTGGCGCTTACATTATTTACTCCGAGATTGATTGTAGTTTCATGCTTTTGGAATTCTTGTCGAATGAGGATCATGTATGATGAAATCATATAGAAATGTACACGATTTGGCAATGAATAAAAGAACTCAGTTTGCATTTTGATCAATCTCAGTTCTGTCCTAAAAAGAAATACGCTTTTGTCTAATGGCTATTGTTTCATCAAAAAGCATCTAGGCCATGCGCTAATCACTCTTAACACAATTACCCATGACGACTAAAAAAAAAAGGCCGTTAGAGATGAAAACTGTAACTGGCGCTCTAAGCAAAAGTTAGGCCAAAGGGCAGGGTGAAAACCTGGGAACAGGCAGTCTGTTCTATGAAAAATAGAATGAATAAAAGCCGCTGGATTAGGTTGGGTCCATTCCAGGCAAAAAATAAGGCACAGGGTTATGTGAAAATCCGGCAAGGACGCATTTCCCGCTAAGAAAAGCTAGTGTGAAAATCCATAAGGGACGCACTGCCTCCAAATGATGACTACAGGTATCAGAAGAGAACCTCATAATCCCCGACGGCATGAAATTCAAAAGCAATTCCAGGGGGCATCGGTCCTGCGGCAAGTTACGACCAAACCAGCCAACCCCTCTGAACCCACTTAGATGAATCCATTTTTTGCATTACTGCATACATATGCATCTCACGTGCACGCTCAACCCCTTTCCCGCATATTTTGCTTCCTAAGTCTGGCAGGAAGAAAGAATCAATGCCAACGCTAACAAAAGGGCAAGTGACGACATCGGGCAAAACACCAAAACAACCAATTGTTCGAAGGACTCAACTTCGCACTTTTTAAGTCTGGAGCAAGCTCGGTGCACTTTAAAAGAACAGTCCAGAAGGACACCCAGTTTAGAAGAATGCCCCGCTCAGAAGAGCAGTCCAGAAGGACATCCAGTCCAAAAGGACCCCAGTTCAGAAGAACGCCCCGCTCAGAAGAGCAGTCCAGAAGGACACCCAGTTCAGAAGAAAACCCCGCTCAGAAGAGCAGTCCAAAAGGACGCCAAGTTCAGAAGAACGCCTCGCTCAGAAGAGCAGTCCAGAAGGACACCCAGCTCAGAAGAACAGTGCAGAAGGACGCCCAGTTCAGAAGAACGCCTCACTCAGAAGAGCAGTCTAGAAGGACATCCAGTCCAGGAGGACACCTAGTTTAAAAGAACGCCCCTCTCAGAAGAGCAGTCCAGAAGGATACACAGTTCAAAAGAACGCCCTGCTCAGAAGAGCAGTCCAGAAGGACATCCAGTCCAGAAGGATGCCCAGTTCAGAAGAACACCTCGCTCAGAAGAGCAATCCAGAAGGACACCCAGTTCAGAAGAATGCCTCACTCAGAAGAGCAGTCCAGAAGGACACCCAGTTCAAAAGAACGCCTCGCTCAGAAGAGCAGCCCAGAAGGACATCCAGGCCAGAAGGACACCCAGTTCAAAAGAATGCCCCGCTCAGAAGAGCAGTCCAGAAGGACATCCAGTCCAGAAGGACAGTCCAGTTCAGAAGAGCACCTCGCTCAAAAGAGCAGTCCAGAAGGACGCCCAGTTCAGAAGAACACCTCTCTCAGAAGAGCAGGCCAGAAGGACTCCCAATTCAGAAGAACACCCCGCTCGGAAGAGCAGTTCAAAAGGACACCCATTTCAGAAAAACAACTCAGCACTTTGTAAGTCTGGAGCAGACTCGGTGCAACCCAGGAAGACAACCGCTTCAGGTACGCGTTTCTTTCCTATCTTTTCTGAATTTTGGCTCACTTAGGCACCTAAGTTCTAAGTTCCCTAAAATTGGGGGCAACTGTAGACACTGGATCCCGAGACGGTCCAAGATCAGGATTACCCGATGATGAAATAAAAGATCGATTTTCGGCAAGAAAGGTGAGAATCGATTGTTCCCTTGTCAAAAGTGTGTTTTTTCGGAAAATAATTAAAAATATATATTTTAGAAATTAAAAATTAAAATAGGGTAGAAAATATTAATTTTGTGTCCTCAAGGTTTTATTTAAAAAAAAAAGGGGGTCGCGAGTGCCACCTGAGGCAGCGCAAGGGGGTGCCCACACGTCAGGCTGCCCCAGTGTGCTGGGGCGCCCGCACGGCAGGCCCTCCAGCGCGCAGGGGCCTCTGCACTCGCAGCTGTACCGCGCGCACTGCCGAGGCACCGCGCGCGCCAAGACCTCTCTCCACGCGGGCATGCGTACCCAGTTTCCCTCGACGCGTCGTTTTCCTGCGTTTTCAGCCTGTTTTCCAGTCCGTTTTCGTCAGTTTTTCACCCTTTCATGCTAGTTGTGATTAACTAAAAAACTAAAGCTATTTTGTCCCTTCCTATTTTTGGCCAAAGCTGAAAATTAAAGGGAAATTTCCCTTCATTTTGAAAAAAGAAAAGGGGACGGCAAGATTTACAAGGGATTTTCTTAGGCTTTCTTTTCTCTCCAACATTTTACTCTCCAAAAAACATTTTTCTTCTTCTAAAAAATTTCTTCTTTAAAAATCTTCAAGTTTTTCTTCTCAAATTTTAGTTTTTGCTACTACAAAATATTTAATCTTGGGTTGATTTGAGCAAGAGAAATTAATTTTCTTTGCTTATTCATCCCACCAAAAATATTTTCTTAAACTAATTTTTTAAAACACAGATTTTTATACTTGTTTCGAATATTATCATCATCAAAAAATCGACAAGGGGAACGGATTGAGATATCCTATTTCCGATCTAAAAATTGTGAGGGTAAACATTTTTGGACTTGTTCTCTTTTATTTTTGTATATTATTTATTGTTGTTAATATTATTTTTGCTGTTATTATCATGTCTATTATTTATTTTTAGCATTTTAATGTGTTAATATTACTGTTAATATGTTATTTGTTTGCTTTAATTTGATTTTTATGTTCATTTACCATTATCATCATTATTATTACTATTATTATTTATTATTATCATTGTTGTGGTTATTATCCCATTATTATTATTATTATTATTATTATTATTATTATTATTATTATTATTATTATTATTATTATTATTATTATCATTCTTGTTCCTGTTGCTTTCATTTCCATATTTATTATTATTATTATTATTATTATTATTATCATTATTATTATTATATTTGTATTTATGTTTATCATTATGCTACTGCCATGTTCATTATTATTATTATTATTATTATTATTATTATTATTATTATTATTATTATTATTATTATTGTTAACATTAATATTATTATCCTTTATTTTATTTATTATTGTTATTATATTAGCGCTATTATTGTTATTACCATTACTTTCTGGGTTGTTTACTGTTAATATTATCATGTTATGTTCATTTTGCTTTATGCTATTAGTAGTACTATTATTCCTATTGCTTGATTATCATTTCTATTATTCTTATTATCATGGCATTTATTCATCATTATCTATCATTTTGTTTTTGTCATATCATTCCCATTACCGTTATTTATTGTTAGTATTATATATTTGTGTTTAATACCTATTTCATTTTTGATTAATTTTGTTTAGGATCATTACTAATATTCTTAACATTATTTTTGTCTGAGATGTATTTTGAGTCGCAATATGTGAATGCCCCATGACTCCCCGGATGGGTCGCGACGCTCGGATGAACACGCCGCTTTGGGTGAGATCCCTCCAACTCCCTTTTTATGTGTTTTGTGTTATTTGTAAATAATTATCTTATTTGTGCACGCGTGTGATAAAAAATCACAAAAATATTTCTACAATTAAATTGGAATTTCTACTAATACAATTGGGACCAATGTCCCTCATTTTAGCCAAACAATAAAAATATCACAATTAAAACGAAGAGTCAATTTTTTTCAAAATGGGATCACTCATCCCCGTTTTCATCAAACAACCAAAATAGCTCTTCGAACACTCTTTAAATAAATGCGAAGGAACCAATGTTCCTAAGTTTCGAACAAGTGCGAAGGAACCAATATTCCTAAAATAATGCCCCGATTTATGTATGTCTTTTCTTATTTTGATCTTGTGTGAATGTTTTAATTTCAAGTTCATTTCTTTTTGGGACCTTGTAATTAATTTTGGGGCAACTTTATTTATTTTTGGGGGATTGTATTCCGTCTCCATTCAAATCCTTTTTATTGGGGTTGTATTCCGCCCCCACTTCTCTTGTTATTGCGTGCTTGTGTGTTTACCGCTTTCATTTATTGCTTTCTTTTATGGCTTTCATTTTATTGCTTTTTGAATGCTTATGATGCATTTTTACTTTTGATGCATTAATCACGTGAGGTGAGAGATATAATTTTAAGAAGTTAAAAGCTCACTTATAATTAACCAAAGCATAAATAAGAGTGAAGTTCCGAACACCATATCTCTAGTCTTGACCAATAAAGGTGAGAGACCTTTTCCCAATTTCTTGTGAATTGGGTGGCGACTCCATAATACCTCAAAGGTGCCTATAGGCGTCATTAGACTAGGTGGTTCTTCCCAATGTTCTAGTGGGAGGGATACATCTATGATGTCTCATGGCAGCCATGATCAAAAGACGCGAACCAGCCCCTCGAATCCCTAAGGCGGATTCACCTTGAGGGCCCTTGCTGGGTACCAGCGCGCGTCACACGGTGTTTCTCTTTTTTATAAAATAACTAGGAAATGATGAGTACATGAGTTGAACTGCTTTTGTTTTATGTATTTGCAAAGACTGTGTGCATTTTAGCATGATTTCTCCATACATGATCACCATTTAACATAGATTCAGAATGCAGAATTACATTTAATCTCAAAAAGGATCTTGAAAGCATCAAAACTCCTATTTCCAATCAGCCCTCTCGGGTTTTCTTAATTGGACATTTTCTCTCAAACCTCTAATTTTTGCCCAGGACGCCTTTTTCCGATTTTCATCCTGACAAGGCGCCCAATTTTAGCAAGGCCGCCTTTTTTCGATTTTCAACCCGCGGGGCATTTATTCTCTTCTTTTGATTTTTAGTCTTTAGCCATGAAACCTCTTAAGTCTGTCGATGCTGATTGGTTCTTCGAACTCATTTCCATCACTATCTGTTAGAATCGCTACTCCCTTGCATACCAATCTCTTAAGAACAAACCTTCCTATGTTGGCCTAAATTTACATTGTATGTCCAGGATGCTTGGTTTCATTTGCCTAGAGACTAAATCTCCTCCTTTCCAGCAAGTGTTTCCTGACCTTCTTTCCAAATGATCAAACAAGTCTTTTTTGATAGATTCGGTTGTGATAATAAGCCTGCAACCTGTTCTTGTCTAACATGTTCGAATACTGCAATCGCTTCAAACCATCTTGGCCAAGATCTTCTTGACATTCTTGTTAATAGCCCCCTACCGCCCCATTGGCTTGAGGGCAATACGGGGAGGATTTGTGATACTTGATGATATAGAGCGACTCCCTAGCTTTAGGCACAGACTGCCCTTCCGTCCTTGAACCCTTCGTGGTATGGGGAACCAAATCAACATATTAAATTTCTTTCGATGAACTTGTCCATACCCCGAGCATCAACTTTCATGAAGGACCCGGCTTCTATCTACTTAGTGAAATAGGCGATAGCAACCATGGTAGACCTATGTCTGTTGGAGGTCATAGGGTGCACTTCCCCTAAGATATCTATTCCCTAAACTCGAGCAATACGTATCCATTGTAGGTCAATAGAACCCTTTCGGTCCTTTTCAGAGGCCAAGAAGAATGGTAGAGCACGGGTATGTGTGAATTAACGTGATTCGAACAAGGCTTATCCCAAATATGACTTTTCTTCCTTTCTTTTTTTTTTTTGCCTCTTTTTTATTTTATTTTTTTTTTAGACAAGCCTGGTTCAAATCCTGATAGTTCACACATGCATGCACCTCCTTTCTTGACTATTGGGATAACGTTGGCCAACCAAGTCAGGTGTCTCCGATAAAAAATTTAGCCTTGCTTCTGCTTATGGATTTCTTCTTTTAACCTTTTTTGCCTATTCTGGCTTAAGTTTTCTGGGCTTTTGCTTGACTGATCCATGATCGGGATATGTTGGCACAGCGTGTTTGGCGAGTTTGTGATGATTTCCCGATGTGTCTTCATAGGTCCAGGCAAAGACTTTTTTATTTCATTTTTTATTTCATTCTCTCAAATTTTAATCTCTCTTCAAGAGTCATAACAAATGTTATCAAGATTTTCTTTGGGTTCCCCAAAGTTCTGAGATTAAATGAAATGGCATCGTTTGAATCATTATTAAATATGAATGTGTCATGATCATGCATAATGAAATCACGAGAAAATATCACACAGATAAGTAAAACCGTTCATTTCATTTAATAGAAAACTAGAATTAAAAACATCATCATTAAATAGTTCAAAAATAAAAAGAACATCTGAATAGCTAACACCCTCCTATTTCCACTAGCACAGCTATTTCGGACAATGGTTCATCACCATCCGCTGGAACCACCTTCATTCTCCACTTAGGTACTCAATTTGTCTTCCTCTCCTTCTTTCGCTCTTCTGGATCAGACATTAATTCTTGAATATGACCTCTCAAAGGATGACAATAGTCTGTTATATGCCCTGTGTACTGGTGATATGCACAATACCAGTCTGTTCTGTGTCTAGACTGTCGTTGGCTTGGGGCAGGCCCGATTGGCAAGGGTTGTAACTTCCCTTCCTTGATGAGATGGGTGAAATGCCAAGCCAATGGCCTACCTGAGATGGTGAGGTGGCATCGAGTCATTCCCATGGCTGAAACTTCTGCTGCCCCAGCTTTGCTCCCATTATCATTGTTGCTTCCTTTGCTTTCGCCCAAGGCCAAGTTTGCAGGCTTAGCCATTTTGTCCAGATGTTCGGCCTCAGCTTCGATGGTTATATCTTTGAGTGACTCCCAGTCTTTGAGTCCCCTCATCTTTAGTGCCTCTCTTAGGTGTGGGCTAGCATTCCTAATGAACAACCTTATCCGGTCAGGGGTATTAGGTTTTCTCTTCATTCCCATGACCCGATTTCTCCATCTAGTGAGGTACTCCTGGAATGACTCCTTGGGCCTCTGCTGCAGTAGCTCTAGGTCTTTCAGAGTGACCTTCATTCTTGTGCTACAATCATATTGCTTAAGAAATTCTTCAGTCAGCAAATTCTAATCCTCCTTAGACCTTCTGTCCAACCCATAGTACCAATCGACTGTTGGATCTATTAGACTAAGGCAAAAATATTCTACCTTCTGTTTCTTCGTCAGTCCTGTACCTTTTATGATCAGAGTGTACTGCTTAACATGTGCAGAAGGGTCCGAAGTACCATTAAATTTTGGTAAGTCTGGCATCTTAAACCTCTGAGGCAATAACTCCTCATCACCCAACTCCATATCATTAGGGTTGGTCCTTCTTTCAGCTAATAGTAGACATGTGATCGCGTCAATCTTTTCTTCTATTTTCTTCACCACATCATCTTCCACTTTGAGGACTCTTCCCCCTAGGAATTATTGGCTTATCCTCTTCCTCCTCCACGAATTCATCCGTCGGGTCTGGAGTGCTTACCCTTCTTTGCTCAGCTGGGGCCATCGCTCTAGGCTCGATAAGTGGTTTTTGCACAGTGGTAGCTGCTATAGGAGTTTCCCCCACAATAAGGGTTTTAATTTGCTCCACAGTAGGAGCCACAAATGGTTATCTAGTATTGGGTGCCATCTAGGTGACGATGCTCCCCATCATAGCTAACATCTTTTATCCAAATCCTCAAATCTTTTATCCAAATCTTGCGTCATCAACACACCCGTTTCTTGCGATAAATCTGCCATTACCGACCTTGAAATCTCTGCCAACTAATTTGAACTCTGCTTGCTCCTCAGGAAACTACAGGGACCCCAAAACCTCCCAGGTAAATGGTGTATTGTGGCAGAAAAATCCAAGGGGTTAGAATGATGCATGAATGACGTGCAATGTATGATCGTAAGTTGTGCAACATTTTGCAACCACATATGAGCAGGTAGATCCTTCCAACCTTTTAACTCCTGCACACGAGGTCAAATAGTGTCTTCCTAGGTGGGCTTAGTCCATGAGTCAACAGGGGACCCTATGAACGAGCATAGTGCATGGTGAAAAATCGGCAGCATAACACTCTTAATTTAAAACACATACGTATGGGTTTCGGCCGTTACGTATTTGGACACTTCAATTAAATTAGGGTGAACCTATCGAGGCATGAAAGCCTTTGATAGGGGACCACTTAATTTGCTTGACTTTGTTTAATACGCAACGGCCCACATCACAAGCATCATATTAAGGAGAATGTCACCTAATGGAAGTTTCTATTTGCCATTACATGGGCTTTGGTTAAGGGTGATATTACTTTAGGTCTACCCAAGCATGGTCCCTGCCAATGGGTCTAGCTCATCACGAGAATTAGACGTCAATCCTAGGCCTCATGGCCCAATATGGATAAAATGTGCAAGTCTTAGGCTCTCCGAGGCGAGAGAAACTTTCCCAATGTTCTATTGGGTGGCGACTCCACGAAACCTCCTTGTTGCCCAACATAGACGCACTTGCGATTTATCGCAAGCTGTTGACGGACCCACAAATGCCCCGATCGCCCACGTGCGGGCGGTTCGAGCGGGCGGCCGCGGGGATCCGGCGCGCGTCACAGTAACTGTAGACACCGGGTCCTGAGTAAGCCTATATCGAAGTTACCCAATGATGATAATTGCCTTCATAGGCTTAAAAGGTTAAAAGTGATGGTTTTCTCGTCAAATTTGCATTTTATAGTGAAAAATTAAAAAATAATAAAAAATATTTAAAAAAAATTAATTTTGAAAAATGGGGGCTTAAAATTATGATGTTTTTAGTCTATTTAAAATTTAAAAAAAATAGAAAAAATAAAAAAAAATAAAAAAAATTTTTCGGACCGCGAGTGTCGGGCGCGGCAGCGCGCAGGCGCCAGGCGCCCAGCACGCCGATGCCCAGGCGCCCAGCGCGCTGGGCGCGATTTGGCGACGCGCAGCATCGCCAATGCTGCGCGTCGCTAAAGAGCGACGCGCAGCGTTGCGCGCTGCGCGCCGCACCGCGCGCCTCTGCGAGCGATTCTCGCCCGAGCTCCGCGCGGATTTCGCGCCTCGCCGCGTGAGTGCCCGTCGCTCTATAGCGACGGGCGGCGTCCCTCTATGGCTACGGGCTTATGGCCGTCGGTACAGGGTCTGATACCCTTTTCCTCTTTTTCAGCCTTTTTTCCAATTTTTTCACCCAAAAATCCGTTTTTTGTCCCATTTTTTTGGGATTTTTGACTTCAAATTAAATTCTAAAATATTTTTTTAGGTAATTAAATAATAAAACTTGATTTTATCATTAAAAATAAAATAATTTTGGGTTAAAATAGGTTTTTTTCCTTAATTAAATTAGGGCAACCTATTTTATCCTATAAATAGTTTATGATGAAATCAAAGGAGCCTCCTCCTCTCTCCACATTTTTTTAGACCAGATTTTTCTCTTCATCTTCTTCTTCTCCTTCCACTAAAATTCCAGATTTTCTCCCCAGTGGAGTCGCCACTGTGACGCGCGCCGGATCCCCGCGGCCGCCCGCTCGAACCGCCGCACGTGGGCGATCAGGGCAATTGTGGGTCCATCAACAGCTTGCGATAAATCGCAAGTGCGTCTATGTTGGGCAACAAGGAGGTTTCATGGAGTCGCCACCCAATAGAACATTGGGAAAGTTTCTCTCGCCTCGGAGAGCCTAAGACTTGCGCATTTTATCCATATTGGGCCATGAGGCCTAGGATTAACGTCTAAGTCTCGTGACACAAGAGGTGTCTTGGAGGATAACCTCTAGCCTCTTGAGCCCAAAGACCAGAGCAGGGTTCGGGACTTCTCATTTATTCGTACCTTGATTAATATTATAATTAAGTTTTGAATTCATTGTTTCATCAACTTTCCACACAATGCAATTTTAATTTAAAGGCGCAATCATTCATATCAAAAGCGGTAAATGTAAGCAAAATCCAAAATAAAGCATTTAAAAATAAATTACAATAACACTAGGAGCGGAATACAACTCCCATTTATAAAAGTGAAAATACATGCATAAAACGGGTTATTCATTAATAGTGAGAACATTGGTCCTCGCATGCATATTTATTATGAAACAGTTTTGATGTGATGATTTATTTGGGTATGAAAAACTAGGTCATTGGTCCCCTTTTATTTAGAAAAAATGTCATGTTAATTAATAAAAACGTTTTTGTGATTTTCTTTTTAGCGAGCCTAAATAAATAATTTTACAAGAAAATTAAATGGCAAAATTAAATAAAATATTACAAATAAAGAAAATATGTATATGAACCAAACGAGCCTTTTTGGACCTCCCGATGTGCTCGCAAAAACGCCCAAGCGAAAAAATGAGTTTAGACATAAAAACAAAATACCATTAAAACAATGTTAGTGATTAAATCAATTAAACATACAAAATAATGAATAACAAATTAAAATAAAATAAGATGATATGAAAAGAATGATAATGGAATCAAAAATATTAACAAACCAAAATGAAAATGAGAAACATGGATTATATATGATAAATGATTAAATAATGTGATGAAAATAAAATAAAACATGTTAATTAAATAATACATGTAAAAATATGAATATGATAACAATGATGATGAATATAAACGAATCAAAGAATATATAAAATGATAAAGAAAAGAATAATAGATTAAAACAATAAAAGAATGATGAAAACAATTAAATGAAACAATATGATTAATTAAATATGTTCACAAATGATATAAACCATTTACATGGCAAAAAGATTAATTTAAAATGAATTTATTAATTACATGTTAAAAATAATGATGAATTAAAGTGAAATAAATTAATTACATGTTAAAAATTAATAAACAATCAATATTTATATGAATAAAAATCATATCATGTATAAACAATTAAATGGAACAAATATAAAATCAATACAACAAATTGAATAGATTAAAACAATAAATAGATCAATAAAAACAATACAATATACATGAATAAATTAAATAAATTGAAATTGAAATTGAAATTGAGCCTAGAATATTTACCCTCAGAATATTGGATTTGATGAAGGAAAAGTGATGATTGATTTCTTTGTTTGATGATTCACAATATTAGAGTGAAATATTATGAAAATGTTGGAATTTTATTCCAAGGAACATGAAAATAAAAATGATCAAAAATTCTTTAAGAACAAAGAATTGATACCTTTGCCTAAATAAATGATTTTGATCAAAAAAAGTTTTATTGATTGAAATAAAGAAAAATTGATTGAAGTTTTATTTTAGAAAATCAAATAAAAATTAGATTTTGATGACAAACAATTATTTTATTTGTCTCAAAATCAAGTTTTTATCAAAAAGAGATTCAAAACAAAATCAATGAAAAAAGTTTGATTGAACCCAAAATAAAAGAAGAAAAACAATTTTGAGAACAAATAATTATTCTATTTGTCTCAAAATTGAATCCAACAACAAAACTTCCTCTAAAAAATATGTTTAGAAGAAATTATGTTGGAAAAAGAATGAAACACTTGATTTTTCTTTTTGGGGAAAAAATCAGGAATTTTAGTGGAAGGAGAAGAAGATGAAGAGAAATTTTAGGTCTAAAAAATGTGTGGAGAGGAGGAGGCTCCTTTGATTTCATCATAAACTATTTATAGGATAAAATAGGTTGCCCTAATTTAATTAAGGAAAAAAACCTATTTTAACCCAAAATTATTTTATTTTTAATGATAAAATCAAGTTTTATCATTTAATTACCTAAAAAAATATTTTAGAATTTAATTTGAAGTCAAAAATCCCAAAAAAATGGGATAAAAAACGGATTTTTGGGTGAAAAAATCGGAAAAAAGGCTGAAAAAGAGGAAAAGGGTATCAGACCCTGTACCGACGGCCAGAAGCCCGTCGCCACAGAGGGACGCCGCCCGTCGCTATAGAGCGACGGGCACTCACGCGGCGAGGCGCGAAATCCGCGCGGAGCTCGGGCGAGAATCGCGCGCAGAGGCGCGCGGTGCGGCGCGCAGCGCGCAACGCTGCGCGTCGCTCTTTAGCGACGCGCAGCGCCCAGCGCGCTGGGCGCCTGGGCGTCGGCGTGCTGGGCGCCAGCGCGCCTGCGCGCTGCCGCGCCCGACACTCGCGGTCCGAAAATTTTTTTTTTATTTTTTTATTTTTTAAATAGACTAAAAACATCATAATTTTAAGCCCCCATTTTTCAAAATTAATTTTTTTAAATATTTTTTATTATTTTTTAATTTTTCACTCTAAAATGCATATTTGACGAGAAAAGCATCACTTTTAACCTTTTAAGCCTGTGAAGGCAATTATCATCATTGGGTAACTTCGATCTAGGCTTACTCAGGACCCGGTGTCTACAGCCGTGCTTCGGGAATGTATCGGGGTAAGATAGGGGACCAGCTAACATAGTTCTAAGGCTCTAATGTATGCAATGGAAATTCTCGAAAAGAAATAAAATTTAAAGTTTTAAAAACTCAATTATACATTTGTAGACACCGCGTCCTGAGTCGGGTTTAATGTTAAAAAAAAAAAGGAAAAAAAAATGGCAATGGCAATTTTGGGTCCTTGATAAATTCCTCCGGAAAAAAATATATAAAATATGTAGGTCAAATTAAAAATTAAAAAAATTGAGATTAGGTTAATTTAATTAGATAAATTAAAAATTAATAAGTTAATTAATTAGTTAATATTATTAGTTAGTTAACTAGTTAGCATTGTAGGATAATTAAAATTGAAAAAAAAAGAAAATGAATATAGGGTTTAGTTAGATAAAATATATGTGATAATTTAAGTAGATTAATTAAATTAAAAGGGTATAAAAATATAGAATATTTAATTAGTAGCATGTTTAATTAATTAGTATGTGTGTGTATTAAGTTAGTTTAATTAAGAAATAGAAAAATGGAGGAAATTATTGAAAGGCCAAACCCTAATTTTGGGTATAAAAAGAAAGTGATGGGCAAGAATTAGGGGGCTCTCTCGGCTGAAGAACACAGGAAAACCAAGAAAGAAAAAGGAAAAAAAAAAAAGAAAAGGAAAGAGAGAAGAGAGAGCTCGGCTGGGAAGAGAAGAAAAATAGAAAGAAAAAGAGGGAGCAAGAACATAGAGAGAGCCGGCCATAGAAGAAAGAAAATAAATAAATAGAAAAGAGAGGGCAAGAGGGGACCTGGAGAACGAAAGAAATAAAATAGAAAAGAGAAGAGAAAGCAAAAGCAAGTGAAAGCAAAACAAAGAAATAAAAAGAAAATAGAAAGAGGGACCAAAGAAAAGGAAAGCAAAAACAGAGGGGAAAACACAGAGCACCAACGGAAAAAGGGAAAGAAAAAGGGGAGAGGAAGAAGAGGTGGCCAGCGCCACCTCCGGCCTCTTCTGGCGCCACGCGCAGCGGCACCGGCTTCCCCATGGCGGGACGCAACTTCCGGCGGCCTCCGACCTCCCCCACTTGCCGGCAGCAAGGAGATCGGAGGGAGATGGCGGCGAGGCCTCCAATGCGTTTTTCGGCGAATTTCAGCTCCATTCCGGCGCGTGGACCCCGGTGGCGAGCTCTCGGCGACGTGCTCTACCCTTAGCCATGGGAGGTGTCGGCCACCTCCGCCCCGTGGCAGCTCCGGCGAGGTATGTCTCCTTCTTCCCTCTTTAACTTATATTTTATATTATTTATTATTATTATTATTATTATTTAATTAATTTCTGTTATTATTATTATTATTATATTTAATTAATTTCTGTATTATTATTATTATTTATTCATTATTATTAATATTCTGTTATTATTATTATTATTATTATTATTATTATTATTATTATTTGTAATTATTTAACATTCTGTTTTATTATTATTATTATTATTATTATTATTATTATTATTATTATTATTATTATTATTATTATTCTGTTTTTACCATTATTATTATTATATGTTTATTTTATGTTTGTTGATGTTGTATTGTTGTTGTTGTTATTATTATTATTATTATTATTATTATTATTATTATTATTATTATTATTATTATTATTATTGTTATTGTTATTGTTATTATTATATTTATTTACTATTTAATATTCTGCTTTTATTATTAATTTTATCATTGTTTGATTTATTACTATTAATGTATGTGTCTAGTTAGTATTATTAATTATTTTATTTCACTATTATTATTATTATTATTATTATTATTATTATTATTATTATTATTATTATTATTATTATTATTATTTATTGTTATTATTATTGTTATGATTATTGTCATGTTTATACTATTAGCATTATTATTGTGGTTCCATTATTCTTATTTATTGTTATTATTATTATTATTATTATTATTGTCTATTATTAGTATTATTGAGCTATATTGATTTCGTTGTCATTAATATTATTTATTTATTATTATTCTTCTTATTGTGGTATAATTATTGATTATAATCATTATTGTCATGTTATATCATTAGGGTCATTATTAATTTTTATATTATAATTACTGTTATTATTAATCAATTGCATTTATTATTATTATTATTATTATTATTATTATTATTATTATTATTATTATTATTATTATTATTATTATTACCTTTTTATTTATCTATTAGTATTATTATTATCATTGTTGTTATTTTGGTTATTTTATTATTATTGTTTTTTATTTGTTAAAGTTAATATTATTTATTTTATATTATAATTTTTATTGGTTATTAGTATTATCTAAATTATGTTAATTTTGTGTATTGTTATTAGTATTAATTGATTCATATTTATTTTACTATTACTATTATTATTATTATTATTATTATTATTATTATTATTATTATTATTATTATTATTATTATTATTATTATTATTATTATTATTATTATTATGTTATTGGCATTGTTATTACTATTATTGTCATTATTACAATTATTATTGTTATTATCATTTTATTCCCTTGTTATTATTTCATGTTTATTTATTTTACATCATTATTATTATTATTATTATTATTATTATTATTATTATTATTATTATTATTATTATTATTATTATTATATGTCTATTTATTATTTATTATTTTATGATATTGTTATTATTGACATCATTATTTTTACTATCATCTATTATTATAATTGTCATTTATGTTTCATACCCATTAATTACATTCCATTATTTTATTTTCATTACACCACATTAAATATCAATTTATTTCATTAATCATTTGTTTAATTAATTATTCATTTATTGATTTATTTATCATTTAATTCAATTTAATCCATCATTAACTTTAATTATTTATTTTCACCTTTACTTGATTAATTTTTCTAGAATCATCACTAATGTTTCTAATGTTAATTTTTGTCTGAGATTAAATTTGGGTCGTCTTGCGTGGATATCTCCCGTGGCTCTCTAGAAGGGTCGCGACACGTAAACGAATGCTTCAGTTCGGTGAGATTTTCCTAACTCCTTCTCTTTTGATGCATTGTTTTGTAAATAATTATTTTACTTGTGCACGCGTGCGGTAAAAAAAAAGTCACACAAATATTTCTATAATTAAATTGGACTTTTACTAAAAAATTGGGACCAATGTTCTTTCTTTTAGCCAAGTAACAAAAAATATCACAATTAAAATGAAGAGTCAATTTTCAATAAAATGGGATCACTCATCCCCGTTTTTATCCAAACAACCAAAACGACTCCTCGAACCCTCTTCAAATAAACGCGAAGGAACCAATGTTCTAAAATTCCCAATCGAGCGCGAAGGAACCAATGTTCCTAAAACAACGCCCCGATTTATGTATGTCTTTTCATTTTGGTTTTTGACGTGAGTGTTTAAATTCATGTCCTTTTTTCTGTTGGGCCCTTGTAATTAATTTTGGGGCAACTTTATTTATTTTTTGGGATTGTATTCCGTCCCATTTACGTTTTAATCTTCTTTTATTGGGGTTGTATTCTGCCCCTATTTCTTTTGTAATTGTGTGCTTGGGTATTTACCGCTTTCATTTATTGCTTTTCATACTTAATTATCGCTTTTTATCGCTTTTATTTATTTTCTCTATGTGCTTGTTATACGCTTTAATTTATGGCATGATTCGTGTGAGAGGAGAGATAAAATAATTGATCGTAAAAATTTGTTCACATAATATTAACCAAGAGTATGAATAAGAGTGAGGTCCCGAACCCTCTCTAGTTTTGGGCCTCATAAGGTTAGAATTACTTTCCTGATACTTTATCGGGTGGCGACTCCATGATCCCGCCTTATGGTAGCCCCCATAGACGGCGCGCGCGTCACAGTGGCGACTCCGCTGGGGACAATCATGAGACCCTGCTCCGAAAGTACTTTTGGTTAATATAATGTTAATGGGTTTAGGATCAAGAAATTTTATATTTTTTCTAAAAATTGCATATTGCATCATGCTAGAGCCTTAGAGATAGGCTAGTTGGTCCCCATTTTACCCGGTCCGTTCCTAAAGCACGACCCTACTTTCACTCATTGTAGGGAAGTGTTCGGGATAATCACCAGCCCAAGTCTCATGTCATCAAATGGTATATCAAATGGTTACCCGATCGGTCGAGTTAGACCTGTTGGCAAGGATCACGCTTGGGTAACCCTAAAGTATCATTACCTTCGACCTAAGCCCATGTAATGGACATAGCTACTTCCACTAGGGGGCATGCGCCGTAGTACTTTGCTTGTGAAGTGGGTTTTCGTATATTGAATAAATCCGGATGAATTTAGATACTCGCTCGTTAAAGGTTTTCATACCCCAATGGGCGTGTTTAGGTTTATTCGGATTGTTTAAATACACGATAGCCGAAAAGTCATCCCTATACGCTTTTATTAATGAGAGTTTGTGCTTCGCAGCACGCTGTACGCGCTCATTGGGGTCCCCGTTAACCCATGGGTCAAGCCCGCCTAGGAAAGAGCCCGCGCGACCTCCTGTGTGATAGAAATAGGGTTGGGAGGAATTTTTTTCTCTTGTGTGTGTATTTGTGCTTGTACATTCTTTTATGAGTAATAATAGTAAATAAAGCACATGCATTTTTATCTCATGTATAATTCTTTCCATACAACAATAGAACTTGTGCACTTTGTATACAAAATTGCTTGAATCATAGCTTGTAATATGAACATAGTATGGCCTGCACATTGTGTACATAAATTGCTTGTATCATAATTTGTGAATATGAACATAACATGTATTTGTCCTGCATGTTCATACATAGTAGCGCTTGTCACAACTCACTAACATTATGACATCCATGACACCCATCGTGCACTATAGCTAGTATATACGGCATACATCATCGAAGGTACGTGTCGACATGCATCATTGCATGCATAGATATACTACCACCATGACAGGTAAAAAATAATAATAATAATAATAATAATAAATAATAGTAAAATAAAAAAAAATGATATCGAATAAAATGTACATTCATCATGTATCATAGCATATATATATATTAGTATGCTCACATTGCATATGTACATAAACATTGTGTCCTATAGCATACACATGCTGCTACATATCATATTGTACACATTAACATACGTCATTAGGCCAGGCATTATACATGTCATGCATGACAGACACCTTGCACCTTGCACATTGCGTGCCCTATCATGAACATGCATTATCATACCTGCGTTATGCCATGCATATATGAATGCTGCAACATACAAGTTAGTCACTATATACCTTGTACATATATCATGCATCATGCCATGTACATATGCCTTGCAAACGTTGTCCATTCCTTGCAATCACTTTCATCACATGTATTGTATCGTACACACGTGCCACTCACTGTACACAATCATTCTTATACCGTGTCCCATGGCCATGTACATTATCTGTATATATTTTGCACTTTTATGTATATGAGTTTCGCCATCCCTCACAACTCATTAATACGCATTATCATGATCGATCATATTCATCTCACATCACACATGTATTCCTATCCTGTCTAAATCATGCATGTGCACGTGTATCATATATCATGAACATTCATTCTCATGTTATGCCATATTTTGTACTTATGTCATCGTTGTATGTTGATTGCATGTACACTATAAATTTATGTATGCACATCATTTGTCATGCATTGTTTATACATTCACACACTTATAATTTTTCGTTAATGTTTTACACACACATCTTTGCATATATTTCATGTACTCATTTTTTATACAAAATGTTTTTACACATGTTTCGCACATATAATTCCTAACATGCATACATAATACTATTGCATACGCCATTCTATATGTATGATTCCTAATGCATAGTTTACACATTTTTTTTAAAAAAAAAAAAGAAAAAAAGGAAAAAAAAAAGAAGAAAATTTTTTGTTTGTCTAAACGATTTTTGTGTATATACATTTTTTATGGAATAAATATTTTTTGTGTTAAGTTGTACCCTAAAACCCTGATATGTTTGCACCTTATTAAGGTACCTTTGATTTCGGGTTTGATTCTGCCTAAGTAGTTCTCAACTATAAATGGATTTGATCTTAACTTTAGAAATCTGTGTTTCATTCCACTTTGAATGGAGTAAGGGGTAGACATGCTTGATCTTTAAGAGCTATGTCACATGAAAATATTTGACCATATCATGTCATTTCTAAGTTCAAAACACTTTTGGCCCGTTTTGAAAACAAACTGAAAAAGCTAGTTACAATTAGGGGATTTGATGAAAACTCACTAACAACACTAGAACCTTTCCGATTACCCGTCAAAGCAACTCTTGGATAAGGCTGAATCTAGAAAATGATTTAGGCATCATTGTTTTGTGTAGCTCTCTAAACGACCATTTCCTACCCTTGTTTCACAATCGCTTGCTATCCCTTTGAGCCTTTATTTTGGTATGCTAAATGCGTATCGATTTTATTATTACACGCGTTAAAACTACCCTTCGCCTAAAATGATTTTGGCTTCCCCTTAGAAGAATGGCCGCTCTGATAAGGATGGATGTACATTATGACATTTCTTTGGATTATCAAAACTTGCTCCGATGAAAGTGGGTAAGAGAATTTCAATCATCGATAATTTTTTGGGGTTACCAAAAATTGCTCCGGTGAAAGTATGTTATACTTCGAGGAGAGAATCTTGACCATTGATTTTTTTGGGTTACCAAAAATCATCCTGATAAGGATGGGTTTACCCCTTGAGAAAAAATTTTCGATTATCGATAATTTTTGGACTACACTTCGGGAAAGGGATTTAGATCACCAATAAACTCTTTGTGTAATTAGAGACATTTAAATCACCAATAAACTCTTTGTGTAAAAAAAAGAAGAAATGAAGAAAAGAAAAAAAAAGGAATAAGACAAAAAAAAAGAAAGAAAAGAAAAAAAAAAGAAGAAAAGAAAAGAAGAAAAAAAAAAGAAAAGAAGGAAAGAAAAAAAAAAGAAAAAAAGGAAGAAAATGAAAAAAAACGAAGAAAGAAAGAAAAGTAGAACTTAGGATAATACTACTCGATGAATTCAGTAGTTATCTTTTCAGCTTAAATGTTATGTTGAGCTTGATGAATCAGAGTATTACCGAGTCCAACTTCGAGTATGTTTGGACAGTATGCAACTAGTTTGAAAATGGTTCATTCATCCGAATAAACGTTGCGGTCATTATTCTCTAGTGACCTGATCCTCCTTTGATAGCCAATTACCTAAGCCTAACGTTACAACTAAAATAAGACCTCTTGATTCTTGGTTCGGCCTTATCTAATTCGCGGAGATGACCTTTTTAATAAGGTTTGGTACGTAGGAAGAGGCATATGGTGTTTCTTGAGCTTCAAGCGGGAAGCCATGAGTGCATTTATGCATTCGAGTTGAGTCTTGTCCTCGACATTGCATCTAGAATTTGCTTTTGAAAAATGAAAAATCCTGTTTTGGCCTTTTGCACACACACAGAGACGGCATGGCAATGCCATGTATTTACCTGTTGGTTTAGTAAACCTTGATGTCTACATATTTATCTTCTTGCCCTTCATTGGGAATGACTCCCGAATTCTTTTGCTAAGATTGAATCAGTTGAGAATTTGGATCATTCAGTACGCTTAAAGTCAGATAGAAACTCGAGTTTGAGCTACCTAATAGGTTGCGCTCATTTTACAATTTTGGGGTATTTCTTATTACTACCCATGAAAATGATACTTTGCACATACTCCCAACAAATTCTTTGTACATATACTTTCTGCAAATGTTTTTACACATAATTGTAGCAAACATTCTCATGAATAGCTTTACATGTCTTTTGGCATAAAATCTTTAGCGAGCACATTTCATAGGCACCTTTGGGCATTCATGGCTCTCTAAACTTCATTTTTGTAATCAATTACTTTCATGCATTTTCTGGACATACCCTTGGCCTGCATCTCACATGCACATCTTTCGCTCCCTGCACATGTTTGATACACACAGTTATATGTGCATACATCGCACACACCCAATCCCTAACATGGCCTTCATGTATATAACACCTTTTGCCTGTCTTTGTATATGATTCTTTACTTCTATGCCTATGAATGACTCTCTACATTTGTCACATAACCCCTTGCATATATCTCTCATGCATGATCCTTCTCATTCATGATCATTTGCAAATATTTTTACATGCATACAAGCCATGTACGTGGCATATATGTCATATGTGTAATTCTCGGCATGCATTTCATGTTCGTAGTCCATGCATAGTACGCACAGTACTCATTTTATAAGTCCTTGTAGTTGTCGTATGTCACATTCGCATATGTGTAATATTTCATACAGGTAATTCTGTGCTTAAATTCTACATTCATAACATACATGCATATCATACATGCCTAGCTTTCCACATAATTTCCATGCATACATGATGCCCTTCGTCTACTAGATGGTGTACATCAGTCTTAATCAAGATTTCACATGTCGATAAACTGACGCTTTCGAAGCCCTCTCAAGAGGCAAATCTCTAAACCCTCTCAAGAGGCGAACTTCCAAAGCCTTCTCAAAAGGCAATTCTCAAGCCCTCTGAAGAGGCGATTCTTAAATCAACCAAAATTCTCTTCGGGGGCAAGTCAAACTAACTCCTCTCAAGAGGTAAGGCAAATCAACCAAAGTCCTCCCCGGGGGCAATCAGTTCTCTAAGTCCTCTCAAGAGGCGATTCTTATCCCTCTGCATACATTTATCATGCTTGAACATTTGCATGCATAGCTTTTCACATGCATTCCATGCATACATGGTGCTCGACACTGCTCTCAAAGTCCTCTGAAGAGGCAAAAAAAAAAAATCTCTATACTCCCTCTCTGAGGAGGCAAATATACCCTCTGAGGAGGCAAATCTTGTAAGACTTCTGAGGAGGCAAATCTCGAAGCCCTCTGATGAGGCAAATCTTGTAAGCCCTCTGAGGAGGCAAAACCTGTAAGCCCTCTGAGGAGGCAAATCTCGAAGCCCTCTGAGGAGGCAAATCTGTAAGCCCTCTGAGGGGGCAAAATCTCACAGTCCTCTGAGGAGGCAAAATCCCTTAAGCCCTCTGAGGAGGCCAATCCTTAAGTCCTCTAGGGAGGCAAAGGTCCAAAATTCCAAAGTCCTCTGAGGAGGCAAAAGCCCAAAGTCCTCTGAGGAGGCAAAATCTCCAAGTCCTCTTAAGAGGCAATTCTAAAGTCCTCTGAAGAGGCAATTCTCAAGTCAACCCAAGTCCTCTCTGGGGGCAATTAATTTAAGACCTCTCAGGGGGCAATTAGATCTCCAGGTCCTCTTAAGAGGCAATACCAAGGCTAGACACCGCACAGGTTAGATGCCTAAACGGCTGAGGCTAGACACCGCACAGGTTAGATGCTTCAACGAATACCAAGGCTAGACACCGCACAGGTTAGATGCCTAAACGGCTGAGGCTAGACACCGCACAGGTTAGATGCTTCAACGAATACCAAGGCTAGACACCGCACAGGTTAGATGCCTAAACGGCTGAGGCTAGACACCGCACAGGTTAGATGCTTCAACGAATACCAAGGCTAGACACCGCACAGGTTAGATGCCTAAACGGCTGAGGCTAGACACCGTACAGGTTAGATGCTTCAACGAATACCAAGGCTAGACACCGCACGGGTTAGATGCTGATACAACCAAGGCTAGACACCGCACAGGTTAAATGCCTTCAGAACGTCGCCTCCTCAGGTATGCATCTCTGTAACTCCTTTTTTCCTTCTCTGAGTTTTGGCCTTTCTTCTCTGAATTTTGGCTCACCTAGGTGTCTAGGCACTAGTTTCTCCAAAATTGGGGGCAACTGTAGACACCGGGTCCTGAGTCGGGTTTAATGTTAAAAAAAAAAAAGAAGGAAAAAAAAATGGCAATGGCAATTTTGGGTCCTTGATAAATTCCTCCGGAAAAAAATATATAAAATATGTAGGTCAAATTAAAAATTAAAAAAATTGAGATTAGGTTAATTTAATTAGATAAATTAAAAATTAATCAGTTAATTAATTAGTTAATATTATTAGTTAGTTAACTAGTTAGCATTGTAGGATAATTAAAATTGAAAAAAAAAAGAAAATGAATATAGGGTTTAGTTAGATAAAATATATGTGATAATTTAAGTAGATTAATTAAAGTAAAAGGGTATAAAAATGTAGAATATTTAATTAGTAGCATGTTTAATTAATTAGTATGTGTGTGTATTAAGTTAGTTTAATTAAGAAATAGAAAAATGGAGGAAATTATTGAAGGGCTAAACCCTAATTTTGGGTATAAAAAGAAAGTGATGGGCAAGAATTAGGGGGCTCTCTTGGCTGAAGAACACAGGAAAACCAAGAAAGAAAAAGAAAAAAAAAAGAAAAGGAAAGAGAGAAGAGAGAGCTCGGCTGGGAAGAGAAGAAAAATAGTAAGAAAAAGAGGGAGCAAGAACATAGAGAGAGCCGGCCATAGGAGAAAGAAAATAAAGAAATAGAAAAGAGAGGGCAAGAGGGGACCTGGAGAACGAAAGAAATAAAATAGAAAAGAGAAGAGAAAGCAAAAGCAAGTGAAAGCAAAACAAAGAAATAAAAAGAAAATAGAAAGAGGGACCAAAGAAAAGGAAAGCAAAAACAGAGGGGAAAACATAGAGCACCAACGGAAAAAGGGAAAAGAAAAAGGGGAGAGGAAGAAGAGGTGGCCGGCACCACCTCCGGCCTCTTCTGGCGCCACGCGCGGTAGCACCGGCTTCCCCATGGCGGGACGCAGCTTCCGGCGGCCTCCGACCTCCCCCACTCGCCGGCAGCAAGGAGATCGGAGGGAGATGGCGGCGAGGCCTCCGATGCATTTTCCGGCGAATTTCAGCTCCATTCCGGCGCGTGGACCCCGGTGGCGAGCTCTCGGCGACGTGCTCTACCCTTAGCCATGGGAGGTGTCGGCCACCTCCGCCCCGTGGCAGCTCCGGCGAGGTAAGTCTCCTTCTTCCCTCTTTAACTTATATTTTATATTATTTATTATTATTATTATTATTATTATTATTATTATTATTATTATTATATATATTTAATTAATTTCTGTTATTATTATTATTATTATTATTATATTTAATTAATTTCTGTATTATTATTATTATTATTATTATTATTATTTATTCATTATTATTAATATTCTGTTATTATTATTATTATTATTATTATTATTATTATTATTATTATTATTATTATTATTATTATTCTGTTTTATTATTATTATTATTATTATTATTATTGTCATTATATGTTTATTATTATTATTATTATTATTATTCTGTTTTTACCATTATTATTATTATATGTTTATTTTATGTTTGTTGATGTTGTATTGTTGTTGTTATTATTATTATTATTATTATTATTATTATTATTATTATTATTATTATTATTATTGTTAATTTATTGTTATTGTTATTATTATATTTATTTACTATTTAATATTCTGCTTTTATTATTAATTTTATCATTGTTTGATTTATTACTATTAATGTATGTGTCTAGTTAGTATTATTAATTATTTTATTTCACTATTATTATTATTATTATTATTATTATTATTATTATTATTATTATTATTATTATTTATTGTTATTATTATTGTTATGATTATTGTCATGTTTATACTATTAGCATTATTATTGTGGTTCCATTATTCTTATTTATTGTTATTATTATTATTATTATTGTCTATTATTAGTATTATTGAGCTATATTGATTTAGTTGTCATTAATATTATTTATTTATTATTATTCTTCTTATTGTGGTATAATTATTGATTATAATCATTATTGTCATGTTATATCATTAGGGTCATTATTAATTTTTATATTATAATTATTGTTATTATTAATCAATTGCATTTATTATTATTATTATTATTATTATTATTATTATTATTATTATTATTATTATTATTATTATTATTATTATTATTATTATTTTGTTCATGTGATTATTATTACTTTTATTACCTTTTTATTTATCTATTAGTATTATTATTATCATTGTTGTTATTTTGGTTATTTTATTATTATTGTTGTTTATTTGTTAAAGTTAATATTATTTATTTTATATTATAATTTTTATTGGTTATTAGTATTATCTAAATTATGTTAATTTTGTGTATTGTTATTAGTATTAATTGATTCATATTTATTTTACTATTACTATTACTATTACTATTATTATTATTATTATTATTATTATTATTATTATTATTATTATTATTATTATTATTATTATTATTATTATAGGCATTGTTATTACTATTATTGTCATTATTACAATTATTATTGTTATTATCATTTTATTCCCTTGTTATTATTACATGTTTATTTATTTTACATTATTATTATTATTATTATTATTATTATTATTATTATTATTATTATTATTATTATTATTATTATTATTATTATTATTATTATTATTATTATTTTATGTCTATTTATTATTTATTATTTTATGATATTGTTATTATTGACATCATTATTTTTACTATCATCTATTATTATAATTGTCATTTATGTTTCATACCCATTAATTACATTCCATTATTTTATTTTCATTACACCACATTAAATATCAATTTATTTCATTAATCATTTGTTTAATTAATTATTCATTTATTGATTTATTTATCATTTAATTCAATTTAATCCATCATTAACTTTAATTATTTATTTTCACCTTTACTTGATTAATTTTTCTAGAATCATCACTAATGTTTCTAATGTTAATTTTTGTCTGAGATTAAATTTGGGTCGTCTTGCGTGGATATCTCCCGTGGCTCTCTAGAAGGGTCGCGACACGTAAACGAATGCTTCAGTTCGGTGAGATTTTCCTAACTCCTTCTCTTTTGATGCATTGTTTTGTAAATAATTATTTTACTTGTGCACGCGTGCGGTAAAAAAAAAGTCACACAAATATTTCTATAATTAAATTGGACTTTTACTAAAAAATTGGGACCAATGTTCTTTCTTTTAGCCAAGTAACAAAAAATATCACAATTAAAATGAAGAGTCAATTTTCAATAAAATGGGATCACTCATCCCCGTTTTTATCCAAACAACCAAAACGACTCCTCGAACCCTCTTCAAATAAACGCGAAGGAACCAATGTTCCAAAATTCCCAATCAAGCGCGAAGGAACCAATGTTCCTAAAACAACGCCCCGATTTATGTATGTCTTTTCATTTTGGTTTTTGACGTGAGTGTTTAAATTCATGTCCTTTTTTCTGTTGGGCCCTTGTAATTAATTTTGGGGCAACTTTATTTATTTTTTGGGATTGTATTCCGTCCCATTTACGTTTTAATCTTCTTTTATTGGGGTTGTATTCTACCCCTATTTCTTTTGTAATTGTGTGCTTGGGTATTTACCGCTTTCATTTATTGCTTTCCATTCTTAATTATCGCTTTTTATCGCTTTTATTTATTTTCTCTATGTGCTTGTTATACGCTTTAATTTATGGCATGATTCGTGTGAGAGGAGAGATAAAATAATTGATCGTAAAAATTTGTTCACATAATATTAACCAAGAGTATGAATAAGAGTGAGGTCCCGAACCCTCTCTGGTTTTGGGCCTCATAAGGTTAGAATTACTTTCCTGATACTTTATCGGGTGGCGACTCCATGATCCTGCCTTATGGTAGCCCCCATAGGCGGCGCACGCGTCACAACATTTTAACCAAAACACTTTCAGAGCAAAGTCACAAACAATCCCCAGTGGAGTCACTACTGTGATGCACGCCGAAACTAGCAAAGGCCCTCTTAGGCGAGACCCACTTTTAGGGCACGAGGGATTGGTTCGCGTCTTTTTGATCTTGGGCACCATGAAACATCTTGGATGCCTCCTTTCCAATAGAACATTGGGAAGGATTATCTAGCCTCACGATGCCTTTAGGCACCTTTGAGGTATTTTGGAGTCGCCACCCAATATACAAGAAACTAGGAAAGGTCTCTAACCTCTTATTAGTCTGGACCAGAGATTGGTGTTCGGAACTTCACTCTTATTTATGATTTGGTTAATTATAAATGAGTTTTTAACTTCCTAAAATTCTATCTCTTATCTCACACGATTTTTGCATTTAATTAAAGCGCACTATAAGCACTCAAAATCTATAAAGGAAAGCAATAAAGAAAGCGATAAATAAAACAATAAAGGAAAGCAGTAACACACCAAGCATACAATTACAAGAGGAATTGGGGGCGGAATACAACCCCAATAAAAGAAGATTAAAAATGTAAATTGGGATGGAATACAATCCCAAATGAAAATTAAATAATGTTGCCCCAAAATTAATTACAAGGGCCCAAAGGGAAATACATGAATATAAATTTAAAATAAACAAATCAAGTCAAATATAAGAAAAACATACATAAATCGGGACATTTGTTTGGTTTAGGAACATTGGTTCCTTCGCGCTTATTTAAAGAGGGGTCGAAGAGTTGTTCTGATCATTAGTTCGAAAAACAGGGATGAGTGATCCCATTTTTGGAGAAAATTAACTCTTCATTTTATTATGACCCACCCGGGAGGTCATGGAAATGCTCACACAATACGACTCAAATTAAATCTCAGACAGAAAAAATAATATTAAAAATATTAGTAATAATTCTATACAAAATTAATCAAGTAAAGGCCAAATAAATATATGACATATTAGTTTAATAAACAAACATATACATATCAAATAAATTGAAACGAGTCATGCGAAGAATAAGAACAATGGAAAAAGAAATGACGACAATAAAATCCTGATGACAATAATAATGACAAGTAAATAATAATAATAATAATGATAATAATAATAATGATAATAATGGCATAAATGAAATAATAGTAATAACAGTGGGGTAACCATGGTATAAAGATAATAATAATAATAATAATAATAATAATAATAATAATAATAATAATAATAATAATAATAATAATAATATTAATATTAATATTAATAATAATAATAATAATAATGATAACAATAATAATAATAACAACAGGATATAAAATAAACAGGAGACAATAATCACAATAACAATAATATATAATGGTAACAATACCAATAAAAGCCAAGTTGACAGGAAGCTTATCAAATACAACAACGACAACAACAACAACAACAACAACAACAACAACAACAATAATAATAATAATAATAATAATAATGGAAAATGAACATAAGATGACAACGATGATACCTTCAAATAATAGTAAAAATAACAATAGTAATAGAATAGAAGATGAACCCAAGAATGACAACAGGAGCATATCCATAATAATAATAATAATAATAATAGCACAATAATAATAATAATAATAATAATAATAATAATAATAATAATAATAATAATAATAATAAAAGGAAGAAGAAGACTGTCGACAACAATTAAAAAGGGGTTAAAATCACAAAAATCAAATTAAGAGAAAAACCCCCACGAAAATCAAATAAATAACTAAACAACAATGTCAACAGTAACAAGCAACAAATAACAACATTAATAGCAATAAATAATAAGTGAAAATAAAATGAGAACGGGTCCAAAGTGTTTACCCTCAGAATTTTATAGGTTGGAGGAAAGATGTCTCGATCGGTCCTCCTTGTCGAAATTTGCGGTGATAAATACTTTGAAAAAATATAAAAAATTTGTGTTTTGGAATAAGTTAACTCAAGAAAATATTTTGGCGAAAATATTTTAGGTGGTCGATTGAGCAAAAGAAATTAATTTTCCAACCTCAAAAACATCCGAGAACTAAAACGTTCTTGAAGAAAAAAGAAGAAGAAAAATTAAATCTTTGAAATTTCTCAGATTTTTGCTCAAAAAACCCACAGCTGCTCTTAAGGCTTGAGAGAAAGCTTTCTCTCTTTTCCCCTAAAAAGTGCAGCTCTCCCTTAATCAAAATGAAGATAATCCCTTTTAATTAACTGTATTTCCAAAATGGCAAAAACCTAATTAACTTTCCTAATTTTATTTTTTCAAAACCACCCAAAAATATGAAAAAAACTGATTTTTTGCTGTCCTAAAATTATTTTTTTTTCAGATGGAAAAAGACAACACATGAAGAAGAGCCCGTAGACGGAGCAGAGACCCGCATGCAGGGTGGAGGCCGCATGTGGAACACCTTTGTGGCATTTGGTGATGGCCGTATGTGGGAATTCCACATGCGACCACCTAAATGCCACAAATGTTTTCCACTTAATTTTCCATTTCACGTTTTTGTCTTTTTTTGTTTTCACATTTTTTTTTAATTTAATTCTAACTTTTTTTTTTAATTAAATCTTTTTTTTTCAAATCTTTAATTAACTACTTTAATTTTATTTATAAATATAAATATCCTCTTAACCAAAATTTTGATATATATAAAAATAAACCTTCCTAATTAATTTTTTTTTAATTTAATTAATTTTTTATAATAATAATTTTTTATCATATATATTTATTTGTTTTATTTTTTATTTAAAAAACGAGGGTCTTAACAAGAAAAACATCATTTTCGACACCTTTGCCTGTGAGCCGGTATCATTTTCATCATCGGGTAATTCTGATCTTGGACTACCTCGGGACCCGGTGTCTATAGATTTCTTTTTTAACTACCTCCTTCATATTGGGTTTAAGTCTTCTTTGTCTATTAGCTTTAGGTTGGCACTCATCCTCCATATTAATCCTATGCATCACTATATTGGGACTAATTCCCTTTAAGTCAGAAATTTGCCAACCTATACTTTTTATCCTCTTCCTAACAACCTCTAACAACAAAGTTTCTTGCTTATTAGTGAGCTTATTGGAAACAATGATAGGTAAAGAACTATTGGAACCAAGAAATGCATACCTCAAGTGACTTGGAAGTTCTTTCAACTCAATTTTAGGTTGACATATAATAGATGGCGAAAGTGGTTCTACACTTCTATTAAAAATTTCAGGTCCTGAGCTCTCTTGTTCCGCTTCCTCTTGCACTTCTTCCTTAAGGTTAACGTCTTCTTGACCTGCAACCTCAAAAACTTCTGCTACACAAGCATCAATAAGGTTAACCTTGTACATACATTTTCATCCCTAGGGTATTTTAGTCCTTTGTCCATATGGTATTCGACACTATCATCCCTAACTCTCAAAATTAACTTCCCCTCGTACACATCTACTAATGCCCTACTAATACACATGAATGGTCTTCCTAAAATCATTGGGCATTTAGCATCATAGGCAAAATCAAGAATAACAAAATCTATAGGCAATATGAATTTATCTACTTTAACAAGCACATCCTCTATTATGCCATATGGTTTCTTAATTGATTGATTAGCCAATTGCAATACCATAGAAGTAGTTTTAACATGATCTAATCCTAACTTTTTAAAGATCAAAAATGGCATAAGGTTAATATTAGTCCCTAAATCACATAAACACCTAGGAAATTCAATAGCCCCTAACGTACATGGAATAGTGAAACTACCAGGGTCCTTTAAGTTTTATAGGTATATTATTTGTGATTATAGAACTACAATCCTCAGTTAATTCGACTGTAGACACATCCTCCCAATTTCTTTTCTTAGAAATTAATTCCTTTAGAAACCTTGCATAATTAGGAATTTGAGTTATTGCCTCAATAAAATTTAATTTACTGTGCAAATGCTTCAATTTATCAAGAAAGATTGAGAATTGCTTATCATGGTTTTGCTTCTTGAGACGTTACAGAAACGGTGGACGAGGTTGGAAAACTCTTGGAATTTCAACCTTGGTGTCCCCCTCTATCGCGCTCGCGACAAGAGTCGCGCTCACGATAGAAAGTTCTTTCTCCTCTGGCGCACTCGCGATGTTGGCTTCTATCATGCTCATGACAAAATGTCCATTTTCCTTCTTAATCTCATTTTCTTGCATCATTCCATCCTTATTAGTTGAAACAAATTCATAGGTGTAGGTTTTACCTGATCTCAATGTGATTGCCTTCAAGTGCTCCCTAGGATTATCTTCCATATTACTTGAAAGGCATCCTTGTATTCTTGATGGTAGTGCATTGGCAATATGTCCCAATTAAACCTCCAAGTTATGAATGGATGAAGCTTGATTATTAGCTATTTGATCAAACATAGACTCCAGCCTCTTATGGTTCACCTCTTGTGAGCTAAATTTCAAATTTATTCCCTCCAAGAATCTATCCATCTTAACCTCCAATGCTCCGAATCAATCTTGTGGTGGTTGAAATCCTACACCTCCTCTAATCTGATTATTATTATTCCCCCATGAGAAATTTGGATGGTTCCTCCATCCAGGGTTTTAAGTGTTTGAATAGGGATTCCCACATCCTTGTCCTTTAATGAAACTCACTTGCTCCTCCGTACTTGCCATCCCCAAACTACAAATTTCACTAGCATGGCCTTATTGACCACAAATTGTACATACATTTGATGAAGTTCCTCCCATGTTTAAGTTTTCTATCTTATGGGTCAAAGCTGCAGCTTGTGCTTGCAAAGCAACAACCGAGTCAATTGAATGTAAACCTTTAACAGGGGAAGAATTGGATACCTTAGCTCTTTCTGTTGGCCACATGCAATTATTTATTGACATCTCCTCAAGCAAATCAAATGCAGCATTTGTTGTTTTTCTTATAAGAGAACCACCTACAGCAGCGTCAATGGTACCTCTTGTGGTAGGATTGACTCCATTGTAGAAAGTTTGCAAGAGCAACTCCCTTGGAAGATTGTGGTGTGGATAACTTCTTTGCAATTCTTTAAACCTTTCCCATGCTTCATACAAAGATTCATTGTCATATTGTACAAAAGTAGTAATGTTTTAATAATCTTTGCAGTTTTGGCTAGGGGAAAATATTTAGACAAAAATTCTTGAGCAATTGATCCCAAGTCATAATGGATCCTCTAGCAAGTGAATTCAACCAAGCTTTTTCTTTATCCTTCAATGTGAAAGGAAATAGCCTAACCTTGATTGCATCTGCCGAGACTCTATTAATCTTAAATGTATCACAAATTTCTAAGCAATTTGCCAAATGAGCATTTGGATCCTCATTTGCCAAACCATAGAATTGTATACTATTTGGAATCATTTGTAAAAGAGATGGTTTAATTTCAAACTGGTTTGCATTTACCGTTGGCCTTACCACCCCTTGTTGAGCCCCGCTCAATGCTAGCATAGCAAAGTCCATCAATCTAGGTGGATTGTCATCATCAGCCATAATTGGTCTCTTATTTTATTTTTCTTGGGTTTTCTGTTACTAAAAAGAAATCTTTCTATTTTTGGATTTAATTGTTCAAGTTCTACTTGAGAACTCCTTGTTCTAGGCATATACTTGAACTATCCAATCCTGTAAAAATAAAACAAAACAAGCAAACAAATTAAATATTGTAATCCAAAATCATAAATCAAGATTTATAATGGCAATAACATCAATCATGACAGTTCCCAGCAACGGCACCAAAAAATTGTTAGTGCTAAATCCACAAGCACACAGTTTACCGATTATAGTACTTAAGATATTGTTCCCATGAGGAATGTATATTGATTATTACTCACTATTACTACTTGATTTTAATCTTGTTTACAATGATCAATATCTTTAAGAATAATTCTAAACTATTAGTGGAATGCAAGTTTTAACTAAACCTAATTACTGAGGATCAAAGAAGACAAGAAGGATTAATGATAATAAGTTAATAATTAATGGAACTTTGAGTAATTATTCTTGCTTATTATTGTATCCTTGTCGTGCAAGTCAAGTTAAAATAATATTCCAATTCATTCTCTCAACATGAATTAGAGTGCCTAAAACATACATTTATAATTCTAACTCTTAACTCTCATTAATGAATTAGTTAATTATACATGCATATTTGAGGATTAATTAACAACCTATAACAATCATCTAACATTCTGATCTCTCTAGTAATATTTCAATGATGAAATTCTGTCAGTTTTAAGTAGGAATTTATCTCTCAACTAAATTCTTACTTATTATGATCATACATCAAATACTAATAGAAAATTACGCAAACAAGATTACTAAATTGATATGAATAATAAAATGGAATATTAAAGTTTCAAGTTCCTAAAACATCATTAAAAGTTTACAAAGAATAAGAAAAGATTAGAAGATAAAAGAAGAAGATCTCTCAACCCTTTTTCTCTTCACAAAATATGTAGTCATCTTCTTTACTTGTTTCCTTCTTCTCAAAACATCAAAAACAAACTTAAGAACTACAATTGTAGAAATTGTTCTCCTACTTACAAAAATTCTTAAGTTAAAATTCTCTATATCTTTCATTTACAACTGAATTTTCTATATATATTGTTCCAAAACTTATGTCTTTTGATATGCCCCTTCAAAAGAGTTGTAAAAGTTGGTGAATAGGCTTGACTATTCAAGTGGCTTTTCAAAATAACTGCCCCTCTGTCACGCTCGCGACAGAACATGAATTTTTTTTCCTTGACTTTCTTCACTGCGTTGACTCCCTTCTTCCTCCTTGCACTGTTGCGCTCGCGACTCCCTTCACACCCGCGATAATATGCGGTATCTCCTTTTGCTCAACTTCTTTTCTTCTTTTCTTCCTTCTTCTTAGGCGCCTTAGGTCGCACTCACAGATATCGTCGCACCCGCGATAGAGACTAAATTCATTGCTTAGTTTGCTCCTTTCTCCAATATTTTCTCCATTTCCTCCTGCACTTACAAAACATAAAACATACCTAATTCTAACACAATTTACCACAACTAAACATGATTTTAATCACAAAACATTAACTAAATATGAGCTATTTAGGCTCATATCACATGTTATGTTGGAATGATTTGAGATGATTGAAAAATGAAATTGCTTGAATACCACTAAGCATATAGCTTAGCACATGGTTTTTCTTTTCGCACATAGGTTTTAAAGAAAATTGGAAAAAAGCTGGTGGATCTACTGCAAAGTCTCGAGTCACAAAGAGCACAGCAAAGGACTTTGAGGTGGATGCTCTTAAGTATATATGTACATATTTTATTTTTGGTACAGCATATACACACACAAGTGTAGAACTTATGCAATGATATTGTGAATTGTAATTTGAAGTTATAAATTTTAATTTCATAAATTTTGTACATGAGAATCTATAAAGTTAAAGGAGCTAAGTACATGTGAATATAATTGAATTGTGTTTGATTATATCTAGAAGTTGATTAAAATGAATTAAAATGGTATCGAGGATGGGCAAATTATTTTGTGGAAGGAGTTTGTTAAGGAGATAAATGGTAAGGTAAAATGATTTAGAAGTGTATTCAAGTTTTTCTTGCATAAGGTTTTAAACAATTATAGGGGATACTCTGTCAAAATTTTTATAAAGTGCAAAGTATTTGCTAGAATAATAAGGATTTAATTAGAAAACTTAATAATTCGTATATTATGAACATAAGGATGTGTGTGATATTTTGTATCCGGTTCTATTACCGGGTGTAGGGTGTTATACTAAGAATGTTGATGATGCTCTTAGAGATGAGAACTGGGTATTAGTCATGTAGGAAGAACTTAAGCAATTTGAAAGGCACATGGTTTGGACTGTAGTTCGTACTACATCTAAAGGCTATCCTATTATAGGTTGTAAATGGGTTTTTAGAAATAAGCTTGATGAAATGGAAATATTTCTAGAAACAAAGCTAGATTAGTCGCTAAAGGATATAGTCAAGAGGAAAAAATAGACTATGATGAAACCTTTGCACCTATAGCCAGAATAGAAGCCATTAGAATACTTCTTATTTATGTTGCTATAGACACCAGGTCCTGAGACAGCCCAGACCAAGGTTACCCAGTGATAAAAATAATGCTAGTTCACGGGCAAAAAGATTAGAAGTGATGATTTCCTTGTCAAAACCCTTCTTTTTAAATAAAAATTATTGTTACTGTGGTTTTTAAGGTTTTTAGTGGATTGTCGTCGCGTGTCCTACGCCTGTTGGCAGCGTACGTGCCTCGCGAGCCTGCATGTAGGCATTGTGCCTCACGCACACTGCCAGCAAGCGCCGTGCCTCACGCGCACCGTGTAAGCCACGCAGCAGCAATCAACCAAAAACCCGAAAAACCACAGTAACAATAATTTTTATTTAAAAAGAAAGGTTTTGACAAGGAAATCATCACTTCTAATCTTTTTGCCCATGAACCAGCATTATTTTCATCACTGGGTAACCTTGGTCTGGGCTGTCTCAAGACTCGGTGTTTACAGTTGCCCCAGTTTTAGGGAACGTAGTGCATGGGTGCCTAGGAGAGCCAAAAGTCAAAGAAAGAAGGAAGAGACACATACCTGAGGCAGTTGTCTTTCCGGCCTGAATGAAGTTGTTGGGGTTAATTATCGTCAATTTTTTGACGTGTTAACCCTTGTCGTTTTGGCATCTAACCCATGTGATGTCTAGTTTTTGCCATTGTGATCTATAATTAACATTGATGTTGTGTCTAACCTCTGTCGTTGCGGCACCTAACCTGCGCGGTGTATAGCCCCAGTCGTGTCGGTATCTAACCTATTTATGCGATGTCTAACCTCCTTCATTGCAGCATCTAACCCGTGCGATGTATAGCCCCAGCTGTGTCAGTATCTAACCTGTTGATGCGGTGTCTAACCTCCTTCGTTGTGGCATTTAACCTGTGTAGTGTATAGCCCCATCCATATAGGTATCTAACCTGTTGATGCAGTGTCTAACCTCATTCATTGTTGCATTTAACATGTGCGGTGTATAGCCCCAGCCATGTTGGTATCTAACCTATTGATGTGTTGCAATGGTAATCGTCATGTCCTTGTCGATGAGTTAACCATTTATCTGCATGGCAGTTAGACATCATTGTCATGTGCCTGAACATTAAAAGAAATGTTTTAATTGATTGCGTTATGTTTTAATTGATTGCATTAGCCTGTCTTAGTGGCATATGAATCAAGTTGTTATCATCTTCTTTTATTTACTAATATACCTCTTTATTTTCATTTTGTTTTTGTATTTTGCTTTCTCTTTGATTTTGTGTGATATGTTCGTTATGTTAAATAGTAAAAATACAATAAACACAAATGTAAAGTTATAACATAAATAGAATTTTTATACATCTGAAAAATAATAAAATATAATATCTCCCTGAAATGCCCTTTACAGAGGAGGATGATCTGTGTGCTCATCTAGGTCCCTAGTGGAGTTGCCACTGTGACGCGTGGGATCCCACTTATGTCTCCCGGAGGGCCCACTTTTAGGGTCCGAGAAAGGTTCGCGTCTAGATCTTGGGTAACATGAGATATTTTGGAATTCCTTTCCTAATAGAAAATTGGGAAGTTCATCTAACCTTATGAAACCTTTAGGTACATTTGAGGTATTTTGGAGTCGCCACCCAATTTACAAGAAATTGGGAAAGGTTATCTAACCTCGGGGGTCTTAAACCAGAGAAGGTGTTCGGAACTTCACTCTTATTAATGCCTTAAGTTAAGTTATAAATAAGTTTTTTAGCAATTGAAATTCCATCTCTCATTTCATGCGATCATGCAATAAAATTAAAGCGCATCTCAAGCAATTTGGAAAGCAGTAAAAAAAGTAATAAAGAAAGCGATAAATAAATTACAAGTGAAAAATGGGATAGAACAATCCTCTAAAATAATAAAAGCATAAATAAATAAAAGAATAAAATTGCCCCAAAATTAATTACAAGGGCCCAAAATAAAATAAATATGCAAAAAAGAATAAAATAAAATATACAATACATAAATCGGGACATTTATTAAATTTTAGGAACATTGGTTCGTTTGTATTAACTTAAAATCTGAGAGTTATTTTTGGGCAATAAAAATAGGGATAATTGGATCCCGTTTTTACGAAATTTAACTCTCTTTTGAAAATTAAAGTTTATTGGCTAAAATCAGGACATCGGTCCTATTTTATTAACAAAAATCCCAATTTTTATTATTGTAAAAAAAAATCAGTTTCTCTAAAATAACGCATCTAAATACCATTTTTCATAAAACATACAAAACAATAAAATAAAAGAAATACAGAAATTAAAATGCAAACCAAACTTTGAAGGCTCCTAATCTCTTGATTCTCCAGCGCGCCCGGAACATTACTCAAAGTGAAGTAAATAAGTTTGGCAAACAACAAAAACAAGAATAAAAAATGTTAGCAAATTAAATCAAATGAACGAAATATGATATAATAGAAATGATTAATTAATTGAAGCAAATATAACAAATAGTTCTAATTAAGGAAAATACTTGTTAATCACTATGGAAGAATAATGTTTGATGAAAAGCAATGTACATTAGCGAGGTGAATCAATGACCAAAATAGAATCATATGCAAAAAAAAAAACACAAAATCAATGCTGGATATCCTACAGATTTAATTTACATTCCATGCATCATGTCAATAATTTGATTAAATTAAACTATGTTCATGTTAATTACAACAAACAACAACGCAAATAAACTAAAATTAATCTACAGCATTTACAATGGAGAAAATAAATGAACAACACAAAGTAAGGAAATTGAGAGAATTGGCTCTAACCCGTGAATTTACCCTCAAAAGTTTTGATTCTGACTGCAAAAGAAGAAAGAATTGATTTCCTAATGATAGCTTGAAAAAATAATTAACAAAGCTTGGATCGAAGCTTTCTGTCACCAAAATTAAAGTTAAAAAACTCTTATTTTTGAAGAAAATAAGTGATGAGAATTGAATTTTAAACACAAAAAATTAATTTTTTTGGCTCAAGAACAATTTTAGAATTTTTCGAAAGAAACTTTAGCTCTCAAGAATCTTATTTTCCAGAATTTTTGTCTCGCCGTTGTAATTCTCTCCCTCTCCTGGGGTTCTGATCTTTTCTTTTTATATGACATTCGAAAATTAGGTTTTAGAAGTTTTAATCCCATTCAAAATCCTTAATTATCATTTAAAAATCAAGTTTTATCCTTTTGAAAATCGAAAAAAAGAGTTTGAATTTAATTCAAACTCAAAACCAGAGAAATCCAAAAAAAACGAAGTACTGGAAAGGTAGGATACGCGCAAGGTGCGGCCCTCGCGCTGCAGGCCGTGCTCGCAGGTACTAGGTGCGGCCTCGCATAAGAGGCCGGGTCTCGCACTGCGTGAGGTGCCGCGAGCAGGGGGCCGTACGCCTCGCGTAGGGGGGCCTCGCGCGCGTGCTCAATATGGTTGCATCTATGAATTTTAAACTCTTTCAAATGGATGTTAAAAGTACTTTCTTAAATGGTTTTATATCTAAAGAGGTTTTTTTAGAACAACCCCCTTGGTTTTGAAAAGCATGAATTTCTTGATCTCGTATTTAAAATGTCAAAAGCTTTTTGTGGTCTTAAACAAGCTCCAAGAGCTTGGTATGATAGACTAAGCAATTTTCTTATTGAAAATGGTTTTCAAAAAGCAAAAGTAGACACTACCTTTTTTTTATCAAAAGAAACAAAAATGACACTCTCAATATTCAGATTTTCGTTGATGATATTAAATTTTGGTTCTACTAATGAAAAACTTTGTGAAGATTTCGTTCATTATATGCAAAGTGAGTTTGAGATGAGCATGATGGGGGAACTCAAATTCTTCCTTGGACTACAAATGAAACAACTTAAAGATGGTAAGGGGTTGCCCAAGAAATTTGGAATGGAACAAACAAGTCTTGCAAAACTCCCCCAACCACCAATATAAAATTGGATAAGGATTAATCTTGTAAGAATGTTGATGAAAAGAAGTATTGGGGTATGATAGGTAGCTTACGCTATCTTACTGCAAGTAGATCGATTATTATGTTTGTTGTATGGTTGTGTGCTCATTTCCATTCATGTCCTAAAGAGTCTCATTTACATGCTATGAAACATATTCTTAAATATTTGATTGCCATTGTGAATCATGGGTTGTGGTATCCTAAATATAATAATTTTGAGTTATCAACATGTTTTGATTCTAATTTTGGTGGTAGTATATTGGATAGAAAGAGTACTTCAGGTACTTGTCATCTTTTATGTCAATGTCTAGTTTCTTGCTTTAGCAAAAAGCAAAACTTAGTTGCCTTATTAATAGCCACACCACAGCATAATATATACTCATCGATTGCTATTGTGCCCAAATCCTTTGGATGAAACAACAACTAAAATATTTTGGTATTAATTACATGAAGATTCCTATTAAGTGTTATAATACGAGTGCTATTAACATTAGCATAAATCTTATCCAACATTCTAGAACTAAACATATAGATATTCAACAACAATTTCTCTGTGACCATGTTCAAAATAATGAAATTGTTCTTAAATTCATGGATACCAAGAATCAATTGGCAGATATTTTTTACGAAACCTTCAAGTGAAAAGAGGATGACTTTTATAAAAAGAGAGTTGGGAATAATCAATCTAGAGGTCTTATATAAGTTTGACATTTCGAGTAATTCATCTTTTACTTCAAGCGAAGTTAATCTTTACTCTAACTAAATTAACATTTGCTCCTAGTAAAATTTTTTTCTTCTCGACTAATTTGCCCTGAACTCTAGAAAAATCATCTTTTACTTTACACTCTTTTTCCTTCGATTAATGGTGATGTTAGAAATATGTCTAATTTTAATCAAGTCATATAAGATATTTCACTTCGAGTGAATATGTGTTTACTCCTAGTAAAATGATTTTTCAAATTAAAAAATTGTGTATCAATGTGTACCTTTAAAAGGGAAAGAATAAAATTACAATATTAAAAGATTGTTATATTAAGTTAAAATTAGAAGAAATAACGTTTCCTATTTTTTTATGGATTCCAATTCCAAATGGGCAAAGGATTCAAATCAAATTTTTTTCCGATTATACTAGAAAAAATCATCCTAATTAATTTTTTTCCTATTAGAAAAAATATTCCAAGTTAGAATTTTTTTTCCTAATCATACATAAATAAATCTATTTGTTAAATAAAACTTAGATTTTTACACTATAAATACTCACTTCACTCAAAAGATAACTCACACTGAACAAGAATTCTTTATCAAATTCCTTCAATGTTTTCTTATTTTTTGGAAAATTGCCAAAGGAGATATTCTAATTCTTTTTAATTTAGTTAAAAGAAAAAGGAAAACGTTTTTGGTTACCACTCTCACTGCCTTTAGACAAAATTAAATACCATATTTTTCTTTCTTTCAATAAAAAATCGTTTTTTTCCAATATATATATGAACAATTATTTTTGTTTCTTTCTTTTCCTTGAATTTCAAATGGAACAATTTTCCTTCTATTAATCTTGGCTCTCATTCTCTTTAACTTTTCTTTTTTTTAAATATGCCTGGAGCTCGACCAAAAACTCATGGTGCTTTGAAAGTCAAGGCTGCCATGCTTTCAAATGATGTTCTTAATTATTGTGCCGACATTTATAATGAAAGATTTACTCCTTATTGTTTAAAGAATATCAATTCGGGAAGACCACTTATAGACATTGTATTCTTCAAGCACTATGGATTTTTTCAATATTTTGAAGAACAAAGATGGGGAGAACTACTTTTTTTATAGTGATTCATACTACACAATTCTCATTAAGTAGTTTTTCTATTGCAACATGGAATTTAAGGATGAAAATTCTAATTACCCTTTTATTATCTCCTACATCAATGGTGTCAATTTTTCTTAGATGTCAAAAGCCTAGGTGAGATCTTTCAAATTCCTAGTGTAGGATTATGCTTTTCTAATAGTCATAAATGGATAACAACTCCTATTTCTTCTTTATAACAAACTCGTATGGTAATGTGTAATGATTCCATTATGAAAGCCTTTCACCTACAATTAAAATCTTGCCAACAAAATCTTATGTGTTGCATCATATTATCTCAACAATATTTTGCCTATAGGAGGCCATGATGAGGAAGTTACCTATGTTGATATGTTTACCGGACCAAAAATTGAATCTTCCAGTTTTACTTTTAAAAATATGATTTTGGCTAAAACCAAACTAGGAGAGTTCTACCTTATGGTCTTTTTCTCACTCAAATTTTTCAGCATTTTGGTATGAACCTCATTAATCAACATTATATTTTGATCCGAATTTGAATAAGATGTATGTTCATGATACTCTCCATAATGTAAATCTGTCTTTGCTTGATGGTGTTTTTGGTAAAAATTCAATGAAATCTACGAAGGCAAAGATTAATTGGGAGGAAATGCAATATATGCCTGATAATACCTATTTGTTCATTGATAGTGATCCCAGTGAATATACTCCTTTATCAAACAAGTTAGTCAGTTTAAAATCTAGCAGCTTTGGGTTAATTTCACTCATGGTCACTCAACTTATCACTTATCGCGCAAAAGTAACCGACTTTTTTTTCTTACTTAAATGTCACTGAACTTTTAACATTATTGCACAAAAGTCATGTTAACCGGAATCCGGCGATGACCCTTGCCGGATTGATGACTTTTTTGCAAAAATGTTAAAAGTTCAGTAACATTTAAGTTAAAAAAAAAAGTTAATTACTTTTGTGAGATAAATGATAAGTCTAGTGACCGTGAGTGAAATTAATTTAAATGTAGCATTTGTTGAACTTATCAATCCGGCAAAAGTCGTCGCCATGACTTTTGTGCAATAATGTTAAAAGTTCAGTGACATTTAAGTAAGAAAAAAAAAAGTCGGTTACTTTTGCGCGAGAAGTGATAAGTTGAGTGACCATGGGTGAAATCAACCCAGCAGCTTTCTATCACCTTTTGCTCCTATCACCTACTTCCATTAAAGATGAATTTAAAATTGTTCATGAAGACATTGAACATTGGTTTTAAGTGGTGGAAGATCAAATCCATCAAGTTCAAATGCGGTTTCCAATTTTGGCGGCGAATCTTGAATATCAATTTGCTTAAATCAATGCCAAACTTGATCATCGTATGGCTTTGCTTAGAAATAGAAATTAAAATCTTTTTACCTAAGACAATTAGGGGGAAGATGACTGCTTTGTTTAATATGGTTTGCTTTATTTATTTGGTTTCTCTTTATTTAAATAACGTAGTTTTGGTTATTTTAGTTGAACAATTTGGTTATTTTTTATTATCTTTGGTTTGCTATGGTTTGAACTGTTATGATCTATTTCAATAATAATAGCAATTTTTATGGTTAATATGAATACTTAAATTTCTGATATCATAGTAGTCATTTATATTCATCAAATAAACTCATTAATTGTCATCATAAAAAAGGGGAGAATGTTAGCATTATTCATGTTGTTTTGTTGATTCCAGTTAAATAAGATATTAATTTATAAACCTCATGTTAGACAATTGCATGGAATTAAATTATAATCACTTGTCCTAATTTAATTTGATAATATATGGTCATTAAGAATAAAAATTGCTCAGTATCAAATTTATCATGTCTACTTTGAAAATTCATAACTCTTAATATATTTTATTTTTGAGTGTGAAATTTTAACTGGAAATGGCCTTATGTGTGTAGTTTTAAACAAAGAAAAAAAAAGGTACCTTAATATGTTAAGTATTTTGGGACAAAGATTAAATTGGTGCAATTAGGGAAACTATTTCCCAGTCTGGTGTGTGTTGAAGTTTATTTCTGGGAGTGGGGTTTTATTGGAAGATGCAGGTCAGGCCTGCGGAAAATGACGCCAGGGGAGGGGGCGCTGATGTCATATGCCGCAGCTGAGAGCTGCGGCATATGACATCACATGCCGCAGATCTGAGCTGCGGCATGTGCAAAGGGGAGACACCCTTGTCCGCTGCCGGGAAGACAGTCATGCGTGACACTGTTCACGCGTGACTGTTGCACATTGAAAATGATGAAATGAAGCAAAGTGAAGGATGGATTGAGATCCATCCCTTTAAAAACTCAGATTTTCTTTTCAATTCACACACCGCATTTCATTTTGCTAAAATTTTCTTTGGTTAGTTGTTTCCCATTGCAAGAATCGGGAGTTGAAGGTAATGTTTTATTGTTTTTTAATATAATTTACAAAATCTAAGGTTAAATTTAAGATACAATTTTTTTAGAATAATTTATACAATGATAACATTGTTTAAATAATTAATTGTATTATATTGCTGCATAATATTTTATATATTTTTTGTTGATAGTTATAGTGTATTGTTAATTACCAATTACTTACAAATTTTAAGGTTAGGTTTAATTTATATTTGTTTTTGCAATAATGATGTTGATTAAATAATTAAATGTATTATCTTGCAATTTGTAGGTGTGTTATCCCCGTTAATTCGACCATTAAAAAAAAAGGCAAGTTTTCTTCCCGTTAATTCAACTATTATGACAAAAGGCAAGTTTTCTCCCCGTTAAATCGATCATTAAAAAAAAAGGTAAGGTGTTATATATATTTTCGACTAATTTAATGGTATCATAGTTTGTTCACTATAATTGAAGTCCCAAAAATAAAAATTTGCGTTGCTTACAATTTTGCTTACAATTTTTTTTACGTAAAAAAGTTAGCATGTATTGTGTAAATATGAACATATTTTTTTTGCGATAAGTATAGATTTATTTTTTTTGCGATAAGTATATGAAAATTGTCAATTATAATTTATATTTATTTGATCAGTTCGGTAAAAATGTAAAATCCTTAAGTGAAAAAATTTAAAAATATTTGTATGTAAAATATAAATTTTAAAATATTTGTATGTAAAATATAAAGTATAATTTATTTTGTTGAGATATTTATTTTAAACACCATGTGTATTCGTACATTTAATGTAGATGGCCCTTTTTTTTGAAATATTTGTGATTTTTAATAACGTGGTCGGAAATATTTTATAAAATGTCCATGTGTTATTTAAATGTAGGTAAAATTGTTGTAGTTAATAACCAATTGAAAATAGTATTTATGAACTAGTAGTCTTGTCATTATATTTACCCTTAGGCTATTGAAAAATGAATCAAATCGGGAATCAGCAATATATAAATTCGGGTCCAATAATTGACGATCTACTGAAATTGCAAGGAAAACATCGTGCAGACGCAGTTTGGAGCAATAATGTACGTATATTTTGACGCTTTAATTATACGATATTATTAAGTTTAGTAAAGGCGACATAAAGAGACACTTATATAACCGATAAATATCAAATTTCAGGTTGGTCATGACGTATTATTTGCACGCCGAGCAAGCGTAGAAAGGCATTATAGGAATATTGATCCGAGGATTGTACCATACCTGCGAGTAGCAGGATTCTACGGCGTTTCGCAGATCGGTATGATGCCCGTTGATTGCAATTTAGTAACTGCACTAGTGGAGAGATGGAGACCGGAGACACACACTTTTCACCTTACTGTAGGTGAAGCATCAATAACACTCCAGGATGTGGGGATCCTGACCGGTCTACCCATTGAAGGAGAAGTTGTGACGGGTCATTTAAACTATGATTGGGCGGAGCTGTGTGGTCGGCTATTGGGATAAGTTCCCCCAGAGGACGTTCTGAAAGGCAACCAGGTCAAAATGACATGGTTAAGTAGGAATTTCAATGCATTACCAATCGATGCTAATGAAGATACTGTGCAATGCTTCAGCCGAGCATGGATTTTGCGTTGTATTGGTGGATTATTATGTCCATCGCAATCAAATAATTATATTCACTTAATGTGGCTCCCGTTATTGGAGCGTTTAGATCAAGCCGGTAATTATAGTTGGGGGTCAGCTTGCTTGGCATGGTTGTACAGAGAGTTATGCCGGGCCACTCGACCGAGTGCAAATGGTCTGGGTAGTTATCAGCAGATTATTCAAATATGGGCATGGGAGAGACTCCCTCAATTACGTCCAGTTTTTTTGCAAAATGTTGTTCTTAATCAGACCATGCCATATGCTTACAGGTAAAATTTATTTATTATATCATATATCGGTATGTAATTTTTGAAGTATTTGATCGATATGCTAACGTGAAATTAATTTTTTCATCAGGTGGCAGTCTCCTATCGATAATAGAATTAATAATAACAAAAATATTACTGATTTTCGCATTGAGCTAGACATTCAGCGACCTTATCAGGTGGGTAAAAAAAATTTCAGTAATAATTTTTTTTTGAATTTTCACGTATTGAAAGTAAATTTGAGACAACTTATTAATGATGTTTGTAAATTTTCATATCGATTGGGAGCCATATCGCAATATAATGCACTTGCTGCCTAATTATTGTAAAGAAGGTGTGAACAGTTGGCGATCAGTTGTACCCATGGTATGTTTCCATATTATCGAGTGGCACCAGCCTGATCGATGCCTTAGACAGTTCGGAATGGACCAGCCAATTCCATTCGAACCTCAAAACAATGATATTGTTCACTCTATTGACTTGCGAGGGCACAGTGATATAAATTGGGGAGAAAAATTAGCAAGTTTTATTCATGAGTGGGGCAACCGATGGAATCGAGTTGTCGCCACTCCGTTAATTGATGCTCCATTGCATATGAGATCATAGTACATGCAATGGTATATTGCACGTACCAGGCGCTGGATTACCCAAATTGGTGCATCACTAGGGGCAACGGTATGATTTATTGCTTTCATAAAATTTTAATTAATAAAATTATTTTTGTTAATCCGAAAAGTTATTGATTAATCCGCAGGCCAATAGCGCTGAAAGGATTTATCATGCAGATATTAATGCTTCCTCGAATGAAGTTGGTAATATTCGTCTTACTTCAGAAAGTATTTTGGGTGTTGTTAGAGCAATAGGGAGGACAGCGAATGTTTATCCCCGTCAGCCAGGTCCAGATCCTGTGGAGATACAGCCGCTATCAACTCCATACGAGGATTTTCGGTCGTCAGCCCGTAGCAGGAGGGGAATGGGCGAAAGACGTACAACTGTTGCATCAATTCCCATTCAGCCTGGAGTACACCAAGTCCCCCCACCCATGTCATGGCCTTATTTTATTGACCCGTCATCAAGTTCATTTGATATCCCTTCTATTGGTCAAGCACAATTCGCTCAATCTAGCTTTTTGCCATCGGAACCTGGTCCATCAAATTACTATGAGGCTGAAGCTGGCACTTCAAGATGCAATATTTATTTGAATGTAAGTCTTTCTGAAGGAGAGCATCCAACACATCACATATACGGACAGGCTCAGCAAGATGATTTTTTTCAACATCTATTGGACAGCACAAATATGGGGACTACTATGGGTTTAGCAGATCAGCCATTGTATAGTGGTGATTATAATGATGTTATGCATATGCCACACGATACAAACCCGTACGAGATGGGTGATCAATTTGATACACAGAGCAGTTCATCTCGTAGTAGTAGTAGAAGGAGAAATAGGAGACGTTGAAAATATTATGTGTATTTGGACATTGACATTTTAATGCAAAAATTGTTTTTTTATAGTTTAATTTTCTTAATTAGCTTAGAAATTTTCACAAAACAAAATGGGGATATCTCAAATACACCCAAAAATTGACATATAATTATAATACATTGACATATAATTATAATTATCTTACTCAAAATTTAATACGCATTAACAAAGTAAATAAATTAAATTGCATAGTTTGTTCATATAATACCATTACACAATAACACACATGTTGTTGCACAATTTCAGATTCTGAATGGTTGATTGGATGGTCCAGCGCCACTTGTACATGTTTTTTTATTGTGTCCAACATTGCCACATTTGCTGCAATGACCAACATTACTCCTATCACGCCTATCCATCTCATTCCGTATACGATTTGTTTTAGGCCGACCCTTTTTCCTCATTAGTTCCATATCAGGAACCAACTTAGGACCATAATACTGCGGCCAATATGCTTTATGTGCCATTGGACGGAATTCACCATCGTAGCATTTTAGTGCCTCCGTAATGGTATAACACTTATTGACAAATGTGTAAGGATCAATATGTCTATGCATGCAAGTGGCAATGGCGTGCGAGCAAGGTATTTTCATTCCTTGAAATTGTCCACACTCACATTCACGTTGGTCCAGACTTAAGACATAAGTATCAACCTCCGTGTTTTCTTCTGGTGCACTGTATGCTATGACACTAAAGAGCCCGTACCGATTGTCATACTGCACGACCATGTGTCCTCTCGCCTTGATAGAATTTTTCGACATAACTTGAACACATTTTGGTGTGAACCGTAAACCTTCAGTCATTTTACTTATGTACATTTGCCTACGTTGATCGTAAAATTTAACCAGCCTGCCGAAAACGTGTTCAACAATCGCTGTTATGGGCATCATGCGTACACCTTTGAGCGCGCTATTCACACTCTTAGCAATGTTTGTAGTGGCATGCCCATACCTGTTGCCGCCATCCTCGGAAAATGTCTAACGATCTAGAGGCACTTTCATAGCCCAGTTGTACGATTCCTCGTCCATCTCCTTAATCTTGTCCATGTGCTTAGTGAAGGTACGCTTCTGATATTGTGTACCTACATCGAGATGTTTATGAAGTTAATGCAAATAAGCAAATTAGACAATCATAGGAATAAAGTAAATTAATGCTTGCCATGTAATTACTAACCAGCCTTGTAAAGCAGATCTTTTATTGTTTTATTCCTATGATGGGTATTGTAGTTGCTGACGAAGTGCCGCAAACATAACCTATGAAATGACAATGGTTCCTTCCAACCACTTCGTTCGTCATGGAACACTGCCATTATACCAGCATGTCTGTCTGATATAACAGTTATTCCGACACTTTGGGTCACATGTTTTCTAATCAAACTCATGAACCACGCCCAACTTGATTTATTCTCAGACTCCACAATAGCAAATGCTAGTGGGAACAACATACTATTTCCATCAACTGAACTAGCAATAAGCATTGTCTATTGGAATTTTCCTGTCAAAAATGTTCCATCGATCAATAAAATTGGTTTACAATGAAGAAACCCATCAATGGCCGGTTTGAAGCTCCAAAAAACCCTTTGAAATTGCCTGACATTTGGGAGGTTTGTTTCACACGTCTTCAACTCGTAAACAGTACCGGCATTGTAATTTTGCAATGCATGGAGAAAGCCCGGTAATGTCTCGTACGACTCAACGTAGTTGCCGAATACTGCCTCTATTGCACCAATTTTAGCGTACCAAGCTTTCTTGTAAGATACCTCAAAATTAAATTGCTGCTTAATTGCCGCAATAATAACATCAACAGGCAGTGTCGGATTCTTGCTAACCATTCCCATTATACAATTACGAATTACTTTTGAACCCAATTGTCTGTGATCCTTAGTTAGATTACTGGCGAGGCATGAGTGTGGATCACCGTACCTTGTTATTTTCCACAAAGGACAATTCCCTTTCCTTGCTGCTCTTAACCTCCATTTGCAGCCATCTTCAGACTTCGGGCATCTCAATACCCAAAATGTCGGTTTTGATTCAACAACGCGAAAGTCAACATTTCTCTTAATTGAGAACTTCTTCACACATGATTGAACTTCTTCCTTACTATTGAAAACTAAACCTGTTGATAACTCGGATACACCATCCCATGTTTGAAAGTGACTACCTTCAGAGAGATTAACCTGTGCAGCATCGAAGTCGATTTGTGTATAGTGTTCGGAAGGAAAACTGAAGTTTGCATCAGCCATCCCTTCGCATGGATGCATTGATGCTAATGGACTTACATCATGCGAATAAGAACACTCATCACCACCACCAAATTCAGATTCATCACTTTCTGAGCTTATGCTTTCATCTTCAGCATCAACATCCTCATTAGATGACATATATTCATTACTTAATGCCCCCCCCCCCCCCCCCCCCCCGTCTTCATCAGCCATGCCGCCAATATTAAATGAAGGATCATCTTCGGATATAGAATCACCTAGTAAATCACCATCCCGTTGAGAATCAGATTGATTGACAATATCAGGTGGTGGAACTGCAACATGAGAAACAGATCGGCGTCTAGTCACATCTGCAAATCCCCCTCCAGAAATTTATTGGTGCACTTCTGTTGTCTGTGAAATAGAATGTCGTTGACTGAGATCAGGAACCTGAGAAACAGAATGTCGTTGACGACTACATTCCACGTTAGGATTTGTCGCTGCTCTCGACACTGCTTCCAAATTTATTTCATTTGAACGCCTTTCAGATCTGTTGCCAAAAAGAGACTTACTGAAAAAATTACCAACCCTCCTACTAAATGACCGTCTTGGTTGCCTCACACTTTGGGCAGGTAGCTGGCTTGCTGCTGGATGTATATGAATGTGTCCAGCTCTGTCACTTGCTTCTGTTCCAAGTAATGAAACATCTCGTCTACTTTGTAACTGTCGCTGGTGACCGGGACTGGCATTCCCTCGATTGCTAATTGATAGTCGTTCTCCACTTTGATCGACATTTACACTCGCAACAGCATACTGTTCTCCAACAAAATTAGATTGAGATAACATTTCAATATCATGTCGACTCACAGAATGCATGGGCTGACTGGGTCCAACATCATGTATATATATTTGTTGATTTCCAATGATGTTTTCTGCATCAAGTTCTTCATTTGTATCCTCATTGCCAGGTGCATGTGTTGCCATATTGGCTCCTACATCCGCCTTGTTAACTTCAATAATTAATTCAACCAGCGTGTAACTGTCATGTTTTCTTAAATTTTCATATATAATCTCAATATCATCATTATCTTCCAAGTCCACCGACGTCCAGTATAGCCCAACTTGATTGAACATTGGCACTTTGTAAATAATTCTAGAAACTTCGTCGTTCAAACCTAAGCCTAATTTCACGTGAATTTTATGGACCAACTCACGAAATGTCGGCTTATTTTTTAATCTCAATCTCTTTGTTTTGGCATTTCCCCCATCATAACTTATTATTCCTCCAGTATGCAAATAAAAATCCGTATATGTTGCCATTTTAGAAGTGCCTGTCAGTTCAATACGTCCTTAATAATAATAATAATAATAATAATATCTACATAATAATAAAATATGTTTATTAACTACAATAAAAAAAACTCTTCATAGCATGAATACATTGATATTTTAGATAATAATTTCGTTTACTTTTACAAAATCCACAGATATTTCCAAACAATATGAAACACATGTTAAAAAATAAATAATTTCCCGCAAATTAATACATATTTTTTTCATTTTATCCAAACCGCAACAAACAAGTCACATACATATCAACAAAAAATAATTTCATATTTGCATAAAAAATGTAAAATTGTCTACAAAATAATTGTTCGCAACACAAATAATTTGTCAAAAATTATATCTAACTAATCCAACAAATATAAAATTAAATTAACAATTATGTGAAACAAACTATGGGAAAAATCTGTCATACACATGTTACATAAACAAATTATTTTACATTATCATAACATAACACTTGATAATATTTACTTTTTATTATGCATAATTTTTTACTTTCAGAATTTACATACATAATTTTGTTGTTCTCAAAATTTACATAAATAAATTTTGTAATATACAATGAAAATTAAAATAATAACTTACTCGATATTGCTTGATCCGTCAAGTAAACAAATAAAATACACCTACAAATTACAAAAAAAAAATACATTTACATATTTCTTCAACATTATTGCATAAATAATTGCAAGAAAATAATCTCCTCACTCTTAATTTCTGTAGATTATTGATAACTAACAATAAAAATGTAATGTCAATAATATAAAATAAAAAAAATTTGTAACCTGTTTTTATGAACCCAACACCTTCAGAGAGGAATATGAAAGCTAGAAATAATACTAAGTAAAATGCAATTCAATATGAACTTGAGAAACATATAAACAACGAATCGTAAGTTTTATTGGCATGGATTTCAAATTAAAATTCAATTGCATTTTTTTTTTTTTTACCCCTTTGCAGGACAATTATGCTGGAATTTAGGCCCTTTGTAGGACAGTCGCGCTGGAAAGTGTCCTTGGACACATAATGCGCATTATCATATGCCGCAGCACATGGCTGCGGCATATGATGTCATATGCCGCAGCCATGTGCTGCGGCATATGACATCAGCGGGCCCCCCTGGCGTCATTTTTCGCAGCCTGACCTGCGTCGTCCAATAAAACCCCACTCCCAGAAATAAATTTCAACACACACCAGACTGGGAAATAGTTTCCCTAATTGCACCAATTTAATCTTCGTCCCAAGTATTTTAGGAGTTATAGCCAAAATACTGAAGGTTGTTTAGAATACTGCATAAAAAATAATTTTGATTTGGTAAAATTAATTTTAGTTACCGTCTAAGTTAAAAACAATTATAATTTAAGTTATGATATGATTGTGGGATGATATTATGCTAATTTATAATTATGTCTTATGGTTTACAATCTATTTTAATAAATTATTATATATAGAATATTTGATTTTCATAAGAAGTTGTGAAAAGTTTTTTAATATGATATTCTCTAAAATAAGAATGTAAAATCTTATTTTTTATTTGATATTTTATTTATTATTAAGAGATATTATTTACTTAACATGTGAAATTTATCTATAGAAATAATTTATTTCTACTAATAAGAGTAGAGGTGTCAAAATTAACCCAAACCCAACAATTTACCTAAACCCACCCAAAAAAAATTGACCCAAACTCAACCCAACTAAAAAATTGACCCATTTAAATCCACCCAAAATCTACCCACATAAAATACAACCCATTTGACTCATTTTTCCTAGACCCAATGGGTGTTTGTTCCTTTATTCTTTTTTTTGCATTATTTCTTGAATATTAAAAACTTTTGTTTTAATAAACAAGATCTTTTGCTTAGTCTGTCCCACAGTATTATTATTGTGTAATGTGTATGCGTATTTTGTTGGTTAGATTTATAATGGCCGAGTTATCAGGTTAGTCGTGAATAGTATTTTTCGACGGTAAATAGTGCACTGTGGACAAAAATTATACTCGAACGTAAAAAATATTTTTTTTGACAATCAGAAAGTCCGAGAGTAAAATTTGGAGAAAAAATGAGTTCAAATAGATTTTTAAAAGTCAAAAATAAAAAAAAAATCCGGCTCGTTTTAAAGGTTACCTGGTTTGACCAAGGTTTGACTAGATCTCTAAAAATAGCAAATGACCACTAAAAACTATTTTAATAGTATATATAGACTTAGATTAATATTTAGAAATTTTTTACAGCGAAAAGTTAATTTTTTGGTAACACTGAAAATTGTCGAAACGGACTGATTTAAATGTACCAGATCGAGAAACGGACTCTATTTGAGCTGAAATTTTGTAGGGAGACTAATTTATATATTTTAAGAATTATAAAATTAATTTTGGGAGAAATTGAGTTTAGAAAGTGGGTGAAATAATTTAGAATTATATAATTGGTTTAAAATGGAAAAAGAGCCACTTGGTTTATGAATTATTGTGTTGTTGTGCCCCTGTGTGTGATTGTGGATTGTTTGAATTGCAGGAAGGGTATGTTATATATATAAACGTTATACTGCCAAAATTTTTACCAAATGAATAGTAAATTGGACAGTTATAAGTCAACCGATATTCCGATCCGTTTGGATCTCTACCGACCCATTTGGGCCAATATTTTTATAATAATTTTTTTAGTATCCCGTTATTATATCGATAATTATTTTTCATTAAAAAAAATCAAATGGGTCGACTCAAACCCACCCAACCCATTTGGGTATTGACCCATTTATGACCCATATATTTTTGACCCATTTATAATCCGACCCATTTATGATCCGACCCATTTATGACTCAACCCACCCCCGCCCAACCCACCCATTTGCCACCTCTAAATAAGAGTTTACATAGATTTATTTCACAGAAGTAAAGATTGAAACAACGGTCAAGAAACATTTTTAAAAGATTTCTTCAAAGAAGAAAATATAGTTACAACAATAAAATTTACAACGGTCATAAAAATTAAATGACTGTTACTTAAAAACTATATAAAGGAGGAAGAATTAAATCAGAAAGATCAACTTTTCTCTTAGCAAAAATCCAAGAGTTAAAATACATGTAAAATACAAAGAAGAAAAAAGTTTAAGTGTTCAAAGATTTATTTGAGGAAATTACACTTTTTTCGAAGAAATTGTGCTATACAAAAAAAGGTGTTTCAAAGTTCTTCAAGGAAACTACACTTTTATTTGAGGAAACATGTGAAAAAATTCATTTTTTGCTGTGAGCTCAAATTTAAGTCAATCGACAAAAGCAATTGTTCAAAGTCAAAAATATACTTGGAGGCTTATGAGAAGTATTTCAAGTGGAAAATCTCTTTAGGAAGACTTGAAAAAGTGCTTCTAGAGAGATGATGGTTTTTTCTTTGAAAATTATTTTTTGGGTGGTTATAAACACTATATGTGAGTATTGATGTGAGTAATTTGGGCTTGTAAAGTTGTGGGATACAATCAAATGGAAAAATATTGTAAAGGTTTAATTTCTACGTAATTCGATAGAGTAGGAATTCAAGATGAGATCTTAAGTAAGATGACATAAGTTGGATTGGCCGAACCTCTATAAATTTTATGTGTACTTTTTCATCACCACCATCGCAAAATCTATGCCAAATGTAAAAGAACTCAATCCACCCCCCTTTTGAGTTGCATCTTGGGACAATAGTAAATGTTTAATGGTTTAGTATACTATTAAAAGAATAATATGTATACCCTGTATCCACTGTATTTTTTGTATGTATAGATTGTATACCGTGTGTGTACCTTGTGTATATATATTGTATACTATGTGTGTATACATTGTATACTCTTTTATGTATACATTGTATATCGTGTATATGTACACTGTATACCCCTTATACATTGTATTCCTTGTTTGTATACACTGTAGGTACAGCCCGCATGTGCTGTATTAAAGTAGTACGCAACTAGTTTCACACAAATATTTCATCAAGTAAGTGTTATGTAACTACTTTTTAATGAAGATAGGAAACCTTAAAAGTTTCAACATCGTATAGCTAAAATAATAAATATTCACAACCTCAAATATCAATTAAAAATCAATTGTAAGAGGATTATATGTTTGTAATTGTTAGAAATCAATTATCAAAGATGGATTGGTGAAAAAATAAAAACAAACCTACTAAATCTCTTTAAAAAACAATGATATGATATGGAATAAATGAAAAATCACATATGGATTAATTACAATCTAAACTAAATGATTTGCAATTTTTGAATTTAAGAAATTAAGTGGGTATTATGATAAAATCGCATAGAAAGGTAGAATTAAAAAATAGCAGAAATAGAGGTGATGAGAAGAAATGAATTTTAAGTTGGAATTGGTAGAGATGATGAGAAGAAATGAAATTTAAGTTGCAATCGGTAAGTAGAATGTGTAATATTTTTTTAAAGTGGAAATTTAAGAATTTGCAATTACCAAAGATAAAATTTTAAAAAATGGCAATTATAAAAGTTAGAAATGAAGCTGACAAACATAAAAGTTTTTCTTTTTTTTTTTTATAGCATTTATGTAGAAATTTTTATATTTTTAAAAGATTTAAATTATGTATGTAATGATAAAAAAAATTACACATAAAATCAAGTAGGATCAAATTAAATGCGCAATTTACATGCAAATTTTAAGTCTGTGTTTTAATAAATGCGCTTTGGAACGGTTCAAATCAGACCGGACACCATACTAAAATGCATGTCTAAGCCAACCAGACCGGACCGGCCGGTTCAACCGCTAACCGGTCATCAAACCAGTTGGTTCAACTGTATAAAACCGGATTGAACAAAAAAAATCGAAAAGAACCGGAAAAAATCGGAGAACCGGGCAGAATCGGATTATATTTTATTATATGTTTTTATTTTTATTTTTTTTAAAAAAAAATGCTTTTAATTTAAAATAATTAATAAAAATAAGTGTTGTTTTCATAAAAATAAAAAATAAATAATATAATAAGTTTTATTTAGCAAATAATTGATTTTTTTTACTATTTAATCACTTTTGAACTTAATAAAACAATATAATGATTTAATAATTCAATAAGATACAATAGAATAAAAATTGAATAAATTATTAAAACTGGTGAACTTAAAAATACTTTTCTACTTTTTTTTTTAATTTCACTTACAGTTATTGAATTATTTAATTTTTAAATTAAAACTCATAAAATAAAATATTTTAGCAGAAAAATAGCTAATCAAGTAATAATATTTTTTTTAAAAAATAAAAGGTGAAAAAAATATTATTATTAATATATTTGTGACATATGCTAAATGTTTTGATAGATTTTTTTTTGTTTGAGCAGTAGTATTTATAAAAATTATACTAATAGAAAAAAATTCAATTGAATCCGATCAAAACGATCGAACTACGAACACTCAACCTTGTCGATTTTATATCATGTCCGATTTCAATAACATTGAAGCAATAAAATTTGGATGAAAATGGATCTTGCAGCGCACACCCGTGATAAGGTCTTCCTATCTTTATCTTGTTCTATAAAAAAAAATAAATGTTAATAATTATAAGTTTCTGATTTGATGAGTCAGATCACTCGCTGTCTTGGCTCCTCAACACCCCCACATGACCCTGCCCTACACGCAATATATTGGTATTTAATTAATTAATTGATCCCAACCCAAATGGGAAAGGTAGGGTCGGGGCAACAAATCCAAGCCGTTGACTGGGCTAAAATGAAACATAGCGACAAACACATGCATCGCAATTAGGCCTGGGACCACATTTGGTGAGTAGTGGGCGACAAAAGGCGAGCCCACGAGGGAAGATGGCGTTGGCCGGGGCGCACGTGAAGGGGTGTGGTTGGGCCCACCATTACGTCCAACTCTGGACCCCTCTTTTCAGTTGACCATTCCGACACTTCTACATATCCATTTGCTATCCGACAATCCTTTATTTTTATCTATTTGTACATTTTTATACGGTAATAATAGATATTTCTTCTTTTTTTTTTTCTTTTTTTTTCTTTTTCTTTTTCTTTTTTTTTTTAAATCAAATAAAGCAGATATTTCATTTTCTACTCTTTTGCTTTTGCACTTCTAAATTTTTTCTTTGTTCCCTTTCTTTATTCTTTCGTATATGTGATGAAAAAAAATAATTCCAGAAGATGATAAATAGTAAAATAATGGAGCAAAAGGTTTTTTTTTTCTTTTATTTATAATAATCAATTGTCAAAAGAATAAATAAATTAAATACTATTTTAAAGAATAAGCAAATTAAATACTATTTTAAAATGGTTAACAATAAAAGTAAATTCGGATAATAACTTTTTAGACCAAATAATTATTTTTTTTATAATTAGAAATTACATCATTAGGATAAAAAGGGTGAGATTTGAACTCTAATCAATTAAAAAAAATCAAATTTTTAACCATTTGAACTGCATATAATTTTTAAACCAAATAATTATTAATGAGACATTGTACTTTTCGACTTCTTGGTTTCATCAATCTTTTTTAGATTTATATAAAGATTTTTTTTTTAATAATGTATCTTAAAAAAATATTTAAATTTAGTGTGAAGTAAAATATAATTTGAAAAATAAGGTGTTTTAATTAGGGGTATTCAAAATATCAATTTTATGAAATCTCGGTCCATGAGTTCTAAAAAAAATCAGTACATTAATATCGATTTTTTGAAATCTCATTTCATTACAATCGGTTAATCAGTACATTAATTTCAATTTTTCGGATCGATTAACCAATACTTTTTCGGTATAAAAAAATTAAAATGTTCAAAATAATTAAAAATAAAAAATAAAAACCAAACATAATTCAATATAATATTCAAATTATAAGCACAACTTAAATATATTTATCAGAGCTTAAAGAATTTTCTAAACTGTTTAAATTCAAATGCAGCCTTAATCTATTTATAAACTCTCTAATTCATCTCCTTGTCCTACAAGAATATGCCTACTCTTTTAGTTATTAACTAAACCAGTAATTCTTTTCGCTTATTTATTTATTTATTTTGTTAAGATTATATTTGTTTGACAATTTAGTTTTTTTTTTTTTTGTGTTAAAGAATTTATAGCAAATTAAAAGCTAATTACCAATATTTTTTTTATTAAAGAACATATGATATAATATCCATGTTTAAAATGGCAAAAATTAAGAATTTTAGAAAAATACCACTTATAATTGATCTCCTTTTCTGTAGGGATAGACTTCCACGAAAATATTTAGCCCTCTCTCTCTCTCATTATCTCTCTCCCCTAAATATCCTTTTCTTACCACCTCTCTCACTCTCTCCCCTAAATATCCTTTTCTAACCATCTCTCTCACTCTCTCCTAGATCTCTCTCTCTCTCTGCTTGCTCTATTGCCGATCTATCTGTCCACCGCCGGTGAGAAGGAGAGAGAGAGAGAGGGTGTCATATCCCGTTTTTTCCTCTAATAGTTTGAGCCATGTGTATGTGTGCATGTGTGTGTGTGGGCATGTATTAATGGTATTTTTGATTATATGCATGAATGGTGGGCTTGGTTAGAGTGTGCATGCTCATAGGTTAGTAGTGTGTACATTAGTGAGGGTTAGTCTTGTGTGTAGTGTTTTGCATGGGTGTAGGGTGTGAGTGATCAATATCCACCACGGATAGGGTGACATGTGGCTAGGGTTTTAGGAAGTGGGTGTAAAGTGAAGGAGAGAGCAGAGAGCAATCATTTTGCTGCCCTTTCCCGTTTTCTTCCTCCTCTCTTTACCTCCTCTTCCTCTTTTCTCTTCAAGTGTGCCCTACCTTTGATCCAAGTGGCTTTTGGTGGAAATTGATCATTTATTAAACTTTATTGGTAAGTTTTAGTGGGTTTTCTCTTCTTCTTCATCTTTTCTCTTAATCTTTGTTAGATGAGTTTTTAATTTAGGGTTTTGCATTTGTGTGTTCTTCTTGGGTTCATGGTTTAGAAGCGCCTACTCGTGATCCCAAGGGGAAAGAGAAGGCGAGTGGGAGCGAAGCTTGCAACTAGGAGCATAAGATTTAAAGGTTTGGGAATTTATTTATTCTGGATGCATTTTCTTGTGATTTGGTGTGGTTGAATGATTTTCTAAAAATTTGATGATTATGAGATCCATGTTAGTATGAATGTTATGAGTTTTGGTTGATTTAAGTTGTGATGCATGAATAATGATTATGAGAACAAGTTTGAGTTGGATGGATTTTACTATGATTTTCTGGGTTTGCTTCTGTTGGGATTCAATTTTGTAAATGCATGAATTGATAGTATTAAGTGTTGTAAAAGTTGTGTGGGGCTACTGTTTGTGATGCTGGGAATGCTCGTTCAAAGGTAAGTTGAGGTTTGATTAGATTTTTGAAGTTTTGGGTGAGTTTTGGAGCTACAGGAGTTCTGCAGAATTTCTGTAGATTTGGAGCGTGACAAGGATCGGTGTATCCAGTGCCGATCGAACTACCATCTTCCAATCGAAAATGCCTTAAGTGCACAATGCTCGGCTGTCGATTGAAAGACGGGAAGTTCCCGATCGAGAAAGTAGAACGCACGATCCGTGCTTTGCTGAGAACCCAAGACACGAGTCGTGCAGATGAGCGCGTCTCGTGACTGGGCTCTGGGCATCGACACGAGTCATGTCATATGGCACAACTCGTGTCCCTTGCCCTTTCTCCCCTCCCGATCGTCCGTTCGGCCTGGTGAAGGATCGACCCAAGTTGTGTCGACCTACACGACTCATGTCCTTCTCTTCATTCTCCAGCGATCGGCCTCTCGGCTTATGGAGTTCGCTTACAATAATAGCTATCAGTCGAGCATTGGGATGTCACCGTTTGAGGCTTTGTATGGTCAACCGTGTAGGACTCCAGTTTGTTGGACAGAGTTGATCGAGCGATTTTTTGTTGGGTCAGAGATGATTAGGATACTGAAGAGAAGATCAGAGTTGTGCAGTGAAATCTGAAAGTGGCTAAAGATAGACAGAGGCCTTATGCCAATCTGAAGAGAAAGGATATTCGGTTTGAGGTCGGGGACAAAAAATTCCTTAAGGTGTCGGCTTGGAGGAAGGTGTTGAGATTTGGCAAGAAAGGTAAACTTAGTCCTCGGTTCATTAGGCCTTTCGAGCTTTTGGAGAAAGTTGGTCCAGTAGCCTATAGGTTGGCTTTACCGATGGATTTGGCTAAGATGCATGATGTCTTCCATGTCTCTATGCTTCGACGGTACCGATCGGATCTGTCGCATGTATTGTTGGTTCAGGATGTTCGGATTCAGTCGGATTATTCTTATGATGAGGAATCGAAAGCCATTATAGGTCAGGAAGTGAGGCAGTTTAGAAGCAAGTAAGTTCTTCTGGTTAAAGTTCTTTGGCAGCATCATGGAATTGAGGAAGCTACTTGGGAACCAGAGACGACGATGAGGATTCAGTATCCACAGTTGTTCAGTTCAGGTGAGAATTTCGAGGACAAAATTCTTATTAGTAGGGGAGAGTTGTCACACCCCATTTCTCCCCCTAGTAGTTTGAGCCATGTGTTTGTGTGCATGTGTGTGTGTAGGCATGTATTAATGGTATTTTGGATTATATGCATGAATGGTGGGCTTGGTTAGAGTGTGCATGCTCATAGGGTAGTAGTGTGTGCATTAGTGAGGGTTAGTCTTGTGTGTAGTGTCTTGCATGGGTGTAGGGTGTGAGTGATCAAGATTCACCAAGGATAGGGTGACATGTGGCTAGGGTTTTAGGAAGTGAGTGTAAAGTGAAGGAGAGAGAAGAGAGCAGTCATTTTACTGCCCTTTCCCGTTTTCTTCCTCCTCTCTTTATCTCCTCTTCCTCTTTTCTCTTCAAGTGTGCCCTAGCTTTGATCCAAGTGGTTTTTGCTGGAAATTGATCATCTCTTAAGCTTTATTCGTAAGTTTTAGTGGGTTTTCTCTTCTCCTTCATCTTTTCTCTTGATCTTTGTTAGATGAGTTTTTAATCTAGGTGTAACCACCGTGTCCCGGAGCGGTCCAGATCAGAGATTACCCTGTTGAAGTCAGTATCCTAGCCTGTATAAATGGTTTGGATTTGGGGGTTTTAGTCCCGTATTCCACGAGAAATGAGTCTTTTTACCTTTCGTAGGCAGAGGGGGAGAAAACAGGGGATTTTCGAGTCAAAAAATTTTTTTCCTCCACAGACGGCCAGCCCGTCTGTGAAGTCAGCCCGTCGCTTAGGGTCACCGACGGCTTGTGGTATTTTCCGACGCCCGTCGAAAAATCACCGCCCCTGTCAGAATGCCGCCTGGTTTCCCGGAGCACGCAACCCTTCCGACGCCCGTCGGTGGATGTGGCAGGGCCGTCGGACGAATCCTTGTGTCAAAAGGATTCTTTCGACGCCCGCCTCCATACACCGACGCCCGTCGGTCGTGTCTGGCTTATAAAAGCTCCGAATTTTCAATAGAAAAGGGTTCCAAAAATTTCGGAAGAGGGGAAACTCTGCCCAAATTAAAGCACATTTTCTCTCTCTTCCGGCAAACACATTTCATAAAGAAATCTATTTCAAAAGAGGATCAAATCCATCAAAAGGGACTAAAAACTAATTAGTTTTCCTTAGATTTTAATTCCAAAGACAATATTTTGAAGGGTTGAGGAGGAAACAATCTGTTTTCCTTTCTTTGATCCTTCATCTTTGCTTCTCGTGGAACGCGCGGGGCTCTAATCAACACAAGAATCTCACCCAAAGCGAATATCTGAGGGTAAATATTCCGGATTCCTTCTTCATATCATTTCACATTTATTTTTTATTTGTTGATTCTTTTCAATCTTTGTCATTATTTTCCTTCATTTTGACTCTCTTTATCTTATCTTGTGATAAAACCTTTTTTTGGCTTCGAAAAGAGTTCTCTTTCTTCTGTCTTTTCGGAGACAGTGGTGACCGGCGGGTCATCTCCATCACCGACGCCCTTCGGTCACCTCACCTACAGACGCCCTCTTTTTGAGTGATAGACGGACATGTCGGTTATCCTGACTGACGCCCGTCGGTCACCTAAAAGAGGCCGTCGGTGGGTTCTGTCTCTTCCCTTTTAAATGATTTTCTGTCTTTTTTCAAGTCCTTTTGGCTTCCTTCATGTTGATTTTATGTATATTAACATCTTTTAACTTTCTATGAGTGTATATTGATTCTCTTGGACTATCCCGAGTTGGAGCGGCTACCTACCATATTCGGAGGACTTCGTCCGGTTTAGTTTCCTAATCCTCTTGATTATTTTTTATTGATTTCATGTATATGGATGTACTCTTTTCATATCTCGTTAATGTATAAAAATGACTCAATGTTTTATATTCAATAAAATGAGGTTTACACAAAAGCAAGGGTCCAATGCCCTATTTTTATCCAATAAAATCGTCACAAATAAAGATATCCAATTTTGATAATGGTGCATGCGAGGACCAAAGTCCTCAAAAATAAACTATGCCCCGATTCGTGTATGTATCGCACATTTATAAAAGGGAGTTGTATTCCGCTCCTTGTATTATTGTAATTCATTGCTTTCGCTATTTATCTGATCATTTACAGCTTTCCATATGTGAATACATGCGCCTTTAATCAATTGCATCGTGTGGAGAGAGAGCGAATCAATGATAATTAAAATTTGATCATAAAATATCCGAGGTAGAAATAGATGAGAAATCCCGGACCCAGCTCTGGTCTTTGGGCTCAAAGAGGCTAGAGGTCTACCCTTCAAGACACCTTTTTGTGCCACGAGACTTTAGCGCTAATCCTAGGCTCCTTAGGGTGAGAGGTTTACCTTCCAAGACCCCTCTGGCTGGCCCAAAATGGATACCAAGCGCAGTCTTAGGCTCTCCGAGGCGAGAGTAACTTTTCCAATGTTCTATTGGGTGGCGACTCCATGATACCTCCTTGTTGCCCAACATAGACGCACTTACGATTTATTGCAAGTTGTCAACGGACCCACAAATGCCCCGATCGCCCACGTACGGGCGGTTCCATGGGCGGCCGCGGGGATCCGGCGTGCGTCACACTAGGATTTTTCATTTGTGTGTTCTTCTTGGGTTCCTGGTTTAGAAGCGCCTACTCGTGATCCCAAGGGGAAAGAGAAGGCGAGTGGGAGCGGAGCTTGCAACTAGGAGCATAAGATTTACAGGTTTGGGAATTTATTTGTTCTGGATGCTTTTTCTTGTTATTTGGTGTGGTTGAATGATTTTCTGGAAATCTGATGATTATGAGATGTATGTTAGTATGAATGTTATGAGTTTTGGTTGATTTAAGTTTTGATGCATTAATAATGATTATGCGAACAAGTTTGAGTTGGATGGATTTTACTGTGATTTTCTGAGTTTGCTTCTGTTAGGATTCAATTTTGTAAATGCATGAATTGATAGTATTAAGCATTGTAAAAGTTGTGTTGGGGTATTGTTTGTGATGCTAGGAATGCTCGTTCCAAGGTAAGCTGAGGGTTGATTGGATTTTTGAAGTTTTGGGTAAGTTTTGGAGCTACGGGAGTTTTACAGAATTTCTGCGGATTTGGAGCGTGACAAGGATCTGTGTATCCAGTCCCTATCGAACTACCATCTTCTGATCGGAAATGCCTTGAGTGCACAGCACTCGGCTGTCGATCAAAAGACGGGAAGTTCCCGATCGGGAAAGTAGAACGCGCGATTCGTGCTTTGCTGAGAACCCAAGACACGAGTTGTGCAGATGAGTACGTCTCGTGACTGGGCTCTAGGCATCGATACGAGTCGTGTCATATGGCACAACTCGTGTCCCTTGCCCCTTCTCCCCTCCCGATCGCCCGTTTGGCCTGGTGAAGGATCGATACGAGTCGTGTCGACCTACACGACTCGTGTCCTTCTTTTCATTCTCCAGCGATCGACCTCTCGGCCAGGAGAGACATCGACACGAGTCGTGTCGACCTGCACGACTCGTATCCTTTGCCTCTTCCATTCGTGATCGGCCTTTCGGCTAAGTAAGGCATCGACATGAGTCATGTCGACCTGCACAACTTGTGTCCTTCGTTCTTTCTGCGCGATTGGCCTTCTACTGCCCTATTTTTTCGAACTTGTCCTGTTTTGCTAAAATGTATTTCATATCTTTTCTACATGGGTTTTTACTACTGTATGGGAATAAATATGCTTATATATGTATTATATCATGGTTTCTTCATGATAAATTATATGTTATGCTTTGAGCATGATTTGTATTATGCATGACCTGCAAGAGTCAGTTTAGTGGATAGTTAGGCATGCCTAATAGAGTTCAGTAGCTGTAGCCCTCTATTCCGTTTGGACCCTTATCAGGTCCCCCGTTTGGTTCCTCGCGAACCTTAATGTGTTTGGATCTTGTTTAAGATCCCCTCTGTAAAATGTTTTGGAATGAGAAAAATATAATGTTGCTTTTCGATTCGTACCTACGGGTACCGCCATGCATTCACTCGTTATCCCCTATTATGAGTCAGCAGGTGTTATATTTTGTTGTGTAATGAGAATGTGAATCCGAATGACTATGATTATAAGTATCTGAATCAGTTAGTATATGAATGTGATTATGAGCCTTTGAATGATTATGAATGTGACTCAATTATGATTATATCTAATATGATTATCAGCATATGCAATCATGTATGTGTTTTGCCTCGAAGACCATTGTGAATGGCCGTCCATATTATTGTTGTGTGTTTTCCCACTAAGCGTTATCGCTTAGCACGGGTGTTTCATTCGTGCAGGTGCGGATGGTGGTTAGCTTTTGGGAGAGTCACCGCAAGTCAAGCCAACACAGAGGGAATTGATGTTAGGATTTAGCCTTTTGTTACATGGTCCTTTTTGTAATAGTGAACTCTCATTGTATTTAGTCTTTTCTTCAGCTTCTGCCTTGTAATTTTGAAAGATGTAATTATTTTGTAATATCAGAACAATTTTGTAATGAATATTATTATTGAATCTATGAATGAATGATCATTTTGTTAAAAGTTTTAATTATGCTTTATTTCTGTATGTTTATCTTATGTGGATGTATGTTTATTATATCGTTTGTCTGGTGACCCCTCGACTCGTACGGCTTCTCACTCCCTTGCAGATGGGTTCGCCTATGTATGGGTAGGGGGTGTTACAGTTTTTGGTATCAGAGCCTAGGTTTAGGCATTTTCTGGGTGTTTTTGTGCATAGATATATGCCTAGGACTGTGTTGGCTGATGCAGTTATTTTTGTGTTTATTTTAGATGGATTCTGATTCGGTGTGTGGGTCGCTTGAGGGGTCCGCTGAGAGTGTGAATCCTTAATTAGTAGATCTTTCAGTTTCTATTTTGGCTCAAACACCTAGGGTTCAGCCTGAAGCCGTAGCCATGCCCTTTGAGGCCATGTTAAAGATTTCTCAGGACATAACTCGAGTCTTAGAGAGAGTGACAGCTCCGAGAGCCCCTATTGAGAATTTGAGGAAAGCTGGTGCAGAGGATTTTTATGGGACTAGTTTGGATGAGTCTGAGTATACTGAGAAATGGATAGAGAAGGTAGAGCATGTTCTTAATGAGATTTGGTGCCCTCCTGATAGGCAGGTAGAGTGTGTAGTGGCTTTGTTGTAAGGATCCGCCTACGATTAATGGAAGTTGGTCCGCAGGCATCCCCAGTTTCCTCACCCAGTTACTTGGGAGTTCTTCGAGAGGGAGTTTACCAGTAAGTATGTAACTCGGGCCTATAAGGATGCTAAGTGGGCACAGTTCTTGAGTTTGAAGCAGAGGGCCAGGTCAGATTCTGAGTTTGAGAAAGAGTTCAACCGTCTTGTGAAGTATGCTCCAGAGGGTGTTCTGACAGAAGAGTTTCGGTGTATGCACTTTGAGGCTGGTTTGAATGAGTCCTTGAGAGCTATGCTTATTTCATTGATGAGTACTCCGGGTATTGGTTATTATCAGATTGTTCAGGCAGCAGTGCGGGCTGAGAGATCAGAGTCAGTTCTGAGGGAGAGAGCTCAGAGGAGGAATCCCCCTAGTGGAGGATCATCTTCGGGTAAGAGGTCTAGGAACCCGCAGGATGAGACTACTTCAGGTTCGGTTATGAGAGGCAGGAGGCAGGGTTCTGCTATGAGTTTAAGTTCTGGTAGAGGTGGTTCGAGTAGTAGGACTTAGGCGTTGCCCGAGTGTTCTCATTGTAGTAAACGCCATCGGGGTGAGTGTAGGTGGCTCACGGGTGGTTATTTCCTATGTGGGAGCACTGATCACTATTTAGCTAACTATCCTAAGTTGAGTGAGGCTTCTGGTGATCAGCGCGAGGCTAGCAGACTAATGCACCGCAATCCAGTCGGACTAGAAGCAGAGGTAGAGGTCGAGGCGGTCGGCCTAGAGAGGGAGCTCCATCAGAGACTGTTGATCGGCCCTTGACGGTTCCAGCTAGAGCATATGCTATGAGATCTCGGGATGAGCAGGATGCCCCGGATGTGATTACTAATAAGTTCCTACTCTTTGACACTGAGTTGTATGCTCTAATTGACCCTGGTTCCACACACTCATATTTGTGCATGAGTACGTTATTTGATAAGTTGCATGATGTTGATCAGTTAGATTATGAGCTTTATGTGACCAGTCCCTTAGGGCATAGTGTCAATGTGAGTACAATGTATAGGAATTGTCCTCTTTTGGTTCAAGGTGTTAAGTTTTCTGCGGATTTGATTGAGTTGCCATTTCGGGAGTTTGATCTGATCTTGGGTATGGATTGGTTGAGTAAGCATCGGGCTGTGGTTGATTGTCATAGGAAAGTGGTTGTGTTGCGAGATAAAGATCAGTCTTCTGTTGTGGTTAAAGGTTTGGGTTCGGGTTCCTTGAGTAATGTGATTTTCTCCATGCAAGCTAAGAGGTTCATAAGGAAAGGTTGTGAAGCATTTCTAGCAGTGGTGTTGGATTCTAAGCGTGATCAGGTTAGGATTGAGGATATCCCAGTTGTTAGAGAGTTTGGAGATGTGTTTCCAAGTGAGTTGCCTGGGTTGCCTCCCAAGAGAGAGGTAGAGTTGTCCATAGAGATAGTGCCGGGTACTTTGCCTATTTCGAAAGCACCTTATCGGATGGCTCCTGTAGAGTTGAGGGAACTTAAGACTCAGCTATAAGAGTTATTAGATAAGGGGTTTATTCAACCCAGCATATCTCCATGGGGAGCTCCGGTGTTATTTATTAAGAAGAAGGATGGTACCTTGAGGATGTACATCGACTATAGGCAGATTAATAAGGTCACAGTGAAGAATAAGTATCCTTTGCCTAGAGTTGAGGATTTGTTTGATTATCTCAGAGGTGTGGGTGTTTTCTCCAAGATTGATCTCCGATTGGGTTACTATCAGCTTTGGGTGAAAGATGTGGATGTGGCTAAGACTACCTTTCAGATGCGGTATGGCCACTATGAGTTCCTTGTGATGCCGTTCGGGTTGACTAATGCACCTACGGCTTTTATGGATTTGATGAATCGAGTGTTTAGGCCATATCTCAATCGATTTGTTGTAGTGTTTATTGATGATATTTTGGTTTACTTGAAGGATGAGAGTGAGCATGAAGAGCATCTTCGGTTAGTACTGCAAGTTTTGAGGGAGCACCATTTGTTTATGAAGCTTAGTAAGTGTGATTTCTGGCTTTGAGAGGTGTCTTTCTTAGGTCACATTGTGTCAGCTAAGGGTATTTAAGTTGATCCGGCCAAGATTGAGGCGATTGTGAATTGGAAAGTGCCTAAGAATGTTTCGAAAGTGAGAAGTTTCCTCGGTTTGGCAGGGTATTATCATTGGTTTGTGAAGGGTTTCTCAGTCATTACTGCTTCTATGACCAGATTATTGAGGAAAGGAGTCAGATTTGAGTGGTCGGATAAGTGTCAAGCATGTTTTGAGCAGTTGAAGAGATTATTAGTTGAAGCTCCTGTACTTACTCAACCCATCCCGGGTAAAGAGTTTGTAATGTATAGTGATGCTTCAGAAGTTGGACTCGGGTGTGTATTGATGCAAGAAGGTAAAATTGTGGCTTATACGTCTCGTCAATTGAAGCCTCACGAGAAGAACTATCCGACGCATGATTTGGAATTAGCAGCTGTGATCTTTGCTTTGAAAATTTGTCGACATTATCTGTATGGGGAGAAGTGTAGGATTTTCACGGATCATAAAAGTTTGAAGTATCTTCTCACGCAGAAAGAGTTGAATATGAGACAGCGCCGATAGTTAGAGTTGTTCAAGTATTATGACTGCATTATAAATTATCATCCGGGTAAAGCCAATGTGGTCGCGGATGCTTTGAGTAGGAAGACGATTTTGGCTTTGTTCTTGAGGCGGTTTAGATGGAGATTTTATTCAGACGGGGCTTTAGTTGCCCAATTGAGAGTGAAGCCGACCTTGAGACAGTCGATTGTTGATGCTTAGAAGGATAATTTGAGATTGCAGCGAATTTTGCAAGAGGTCCGATCGGGTAAGCAGTCTGAGTTTTCTGTTTTCGATGGGGTGCTTATGTTTATAAACCGTCTGTGTATGCCCGAGAGTGATGAGTTAAGGAAAAAGCTTTTGAGTGAGGCACATACTACGGTCTTCACTATGCATCCAGGTAGTGAGAAGATGTATCGGGATATGAAGCAGTTCTTCTGGTGGTCTGGAATAAAGAGAGACATTGTAGAATTTGTGGCAAAGTGCTTGACTTATCAGCAGGTAAAGGCTGAGCAGCAAGTTCCTTCGGGATTGCTCACTCCTTTGTCCGTTCCTATGTAGAAATGGGATGATATTGCTAGGGATTTTGTGTCGGGCTTGCCAGTGACTCAGAAGAAGCATGATTCAATTTGGGTTATTGTGGATCGGCTTACCAAGTCAGCTCATTTTCTGCCGGTCAGAGTGGACAACTCGATGGATAAGTTGGCCAGTGTTTATGTGGATGAGGTGGTCAGACTGCATGGTGTGCTGTTGTTTATAATGTCTGATTGAGATCCAAGTTTCACATCGAAGTTTTGGAAGGAATTGCAGAGAGCTTTGGGTACTAAGTAGAATTTTAGCACAGTATTTCATCCTTAGACAGATGGACAGTCCGAGTGGGTTATCCAGATTTTAGAGGATATGCTTCGAGCTTGTGCTTTGGATTTTTCTGGCAGTTGGGATAAGTATGTGAGGCTTATGGAGTTCGCTTACAATAATAGCTATCAGTCGAGCATTGGGATGTCACCATTTGAGGCTTTGTATGGTCGATCGTGTAGGACTCCAGTTTGTTGGACAGAGTTGACCGAGCGATTTTTTGTTGGGCCAAAGATGATTAGGGATACCGAATAGAAGATCAGAGTTGTGCAGCGAAATATGAAAGTGGCTAAAGATAGACAGAGGCCTTATGCCAATCTGAAGAGAAAGGATATTCGGTTTGAGGTCGGGGACAAAGTATTCCTTAAGGTGTCGGCTTGGAGGAAGGTGTTGAGATTTAGCAAGAAAGGTAAACTTAGTCCTCGGTTCATTGGGCCTTTCGAGGTTTTGGAGAAAGTTGGTCCGGTAGCCTATAGGTTGGCTTTACTGATGGATTTGGCTAAGATGTATGATGTCTTCCATGTCTCCATGCTTCGACGGTACCGATCGGATCTGTCGCATATGTTGTCGGTTCAGGACGTTCGGATTCAATTAGATTATTCTTATGATGAGGAACCGAAAGCCATTATAGGTCAGGAAGTGAGGCAGTTGAGAAGCAAGCAAGTTCTTCTGGTTAAAGTTCTTTGGCAGCATCATGGAATTGAGGAAGCTACTTGGGAACCAGAGATGACGATGAGGATTTAGTATCCACAGTTGTTAAGTTCAGTTGAGAATTTTGAGGACGAAATTCTTGTTAGTAGGGGAGAGTTGTCACACCCCATTTCTCCCCGTAGTAGTTTAAGCCATGTGTTTGTGTGCATGTGTGTGTGTGGGCATGTATTAATGGTATTTTGGATTATATGCATGAATGGCGGGTTTGGTTAGAGTGTGCATGCTCATAGGGTAGTAGTGTGTACATTAGTGAAGGTTAGTCTTGTGTGTAGTGTCTTGCATGGGTGTAGGGTGTGAGTGATCAAGATCCACCAAGGATAGGGTGACATGTGGCTAGGGTTTTAGGAAGTGGGTGTAAAGTGAAGGAGAGAGAAGAGAGAAGTCATTTTGATGCCCTTTCCCGTTTTCTTCCTCCTTTCTTTATCTCCTCTTCCTCTTTTCTCTTCAAGTGTGCCCTAGCTTTGATCTAAGTGGTTTTTGCTGGAAATTGATCATCTCTTAAGCTTTATTGGTAAGTTTTAGTGGGTTTTCTCTTTGCCTTCATCTTTTCTCTTGATCTTTGTTAGATGAGTTTTTAATCTAGGGTTTTGCATTTGTGTGTTCTTCTTGGGTTCCTGGTTTAGAAGCGCCTACTCGTGATCCTAAGGGAAAGAGAAGGCGAGTGGGAGCGGAGCTTGCAACTAGGAGCATAAGATTTACAGGTTTGGGAATTTATTTGTTCTGGATGCATTTTCTTGTGATTTTGTGTGGTTGAATGATTTTCTGAAAATCTGATGATTATGAGATGCATGTTAGTATGAATGTTATGAGTTTTGGTTGATTTAAGTTTTGATGCATGAATAATAATTATGCGAACAAGTTTGAGTTGGATGTATTTTACTGTGATTTTCTGAGTTTGCTTCTGTTGGGATTCAATTTTATAAATGCATGAATTGATAGTATTAAGTGTTGTAAAAGTTGTGTTGGGCTATTGTTTGTGATGTTGGGAATGCTCGTTTTAAGGTAAGCTGAGGTTTGATTGGATTTTTGAAGTTTTGGGTAAGTTTTGGAGCTATGGGAGTTTTGCAGAATTTCTGCAGATTTGGAGCGTGACAAGGATCGGTGTATCCAGTCCCTATCGAACTACCATCTTCTGATTGGAAATGCCTTGAGTGCACAACGCTAAGCTGTCAATCGAAAGACGGGAAGTTCCCGATAGGGAAAGTAGAACGCATGATTCGTGCTTTGCTGAGAACCCAAGACACGAGTCGTACAGATGAGCATGTCTCGTGACTGGGCTCTAGGCATCGATACGAGTTGTGTCATATGGCACAACTTGTGTCCCTTGCCCTTTCTCCCCTCCCGATCGTTCGTTCGGCCTGGTGAAGGATTGACACGATGACACGAGTCGTGTCGACCTACACGACTTGTGTCCTTCTTTTCATTCTCCAGCGATCGGCCTCTCGGCCAGGAGAGACATCGACACGAGTCGTGTCGACCTACACGACTCGTGTCCTTTGCCTCTTCCATTCGCTATCGGCCTTTCGGCTAGGTAAGGCATCGACACGAGTCGTGTTGACCTGCACGACTCGTGTCCTTCGCTCTTTCTTCGCGATTGGCCTTCTGCTGCCTTGTTTTTTCGAACTTGTCCTGTTTTGCTAAAATGTATTTCATATCTTTTCTACATGGGTTTTTACTACTGTATGGGAATAAATATGCTTATATATGTATTATATCATGGTGTCTTCATGATAAATTACACATTATGCTTTGAGCATGATTTGTATTATGCATGACCTGCAAGAGTCAGTTTAGTGGATAGTTAGGCATGCCTAATAGAGTTTAGTAGTTGTAGCCCTCTATTCCGTTTGGACCCTGATCAAGTCCCCCGTTTGGTTCCTCGCGAACCTTAATGTGTTTGGATCTTGTTTAAGATCCCCTCTGTAAAATGTTTTGGAATGAGAAAAATATGATGTTGCTTTCCGATTCGTACCTAAGGGTACCTCCATGCGCTCACTCATTATCCTCTACTGTGAGTCAACAGGTGTTATATTTTGTTGTGTAATTAGAATGTGAATCCAAATGACTATGATTATAAGTATGTGAATCAGTTAGTATATGAATGTGATTATGAGCCTTTGAATGATTATGAATGTAACTCAATTATGATTATATCTCATATGATTATCAGCATATGCCATCATGTATGTGTTTTGCCTCGATGACCATTGTGAATGGCTGTCCATATTATTATTGTGTGTTTTCCCACTAAGCGTTATCGCTTAGCATGGGTGTTTCATTCGCGCAGGTGCGGATGGTGGTTAGCTTTTGGGAGAGTCACTGCAAGTCAAGCCAACACAGAGGGAATTGATGTTAGGACTTAGCCTTTTGTTACATGGTCCTTTTTTTAATAGTGAACTCTCATTGTATTTAGTCTTTTGTTCAGCTTCCGCCTTGTAATTTTGAAAGATGTAATTATTTTGTAATATCAGAATAGTTTTGTAATGAATATTATTATTACATCTATGAATGAATGATCATTTTGTTTAAAAGTTTTAATTATGCTTTATTTCTGTATGTTTATCTCATGTGGATGTATGTTTATTGTATCGTTTGTCTGGTGACACCCCGACTCGTATGGCTTCTCACTCCCTTGCAGATGGGTTCGCCTACATATGGGTAGGGGGTGTTACAGAGGGAAAAGAGGAAGACCACGAAAGAAACAAAGAAAAAGAAAAAGAAAAACCCACACCTAGTGAAGCAGAGATTTGGGTTTTCACTGCCGATCTATCTTTCCACAACCATTCTCACAGCGAGAAACAGAGAGAAAACGAGAGAGGGAAGAGGAAGACCATGAAAAAAAAAAGAAAAAATCCTAGACCCAAAGAGAAGGAAGAAGCAGCTTCTTGATCTGGTGTTTTTTTCTTTATATGCCTATTCCAGATCTGGTGTTTTGTGCCTGTTCCAGATCTAGTTCTTCCACCTTCTATATTATTCAATATTGATTTTTCTTATTTCACCTAATATTTTTACTTTGGTTTATGAATTCGGTTTGATTTTTATTTGGCTTAAATCCATTTAGATTATATGGTGCTAATAAGTATAAATTGATTTGGCTGAGGGAGCGGCTGAATATCAAACCGTGTGTGAAATTTAGCGCTTTCAATTTAATATAACATATAATATAATATAATATAATATAATAAAACCGCTGAAATCGACAATATTTTGAAATTGAAAATCAAAATCAAAATCGAAACCGGAAAACTTTAAAATTACTAACGATGAATTGAAAATCGGTTCGGTTAACCTAAAACTCGGTTCGATATTTTGATTAACTGAAACCATCATTTTTTTTAACACCCCTAGTTTTAACGAAACACTAGAATAATAAATGGTTTCATAAAATAAAATGGGGGTTTCAGCGAAACTATTATTATGGATAATAGTTTTAGTAAAATTTAACTTGTACTTGAATCATTACTCACAATTTTAACATAGTAAATATTTTCTATTTTAATATATGCATCTAAATAAATCTCCTTATTTAGATGGTATGAATCCTACTTTCTATAAAAAAAATATAGGCATATTGTTGGAGTTGATGTTGTTTCTGAATATCTTAAAATCATTAATAATTATTGTCTTCTTGAGGAGTTTCAGAAAATAGCTTGTAATGGCCTGAATATCAGCTTAGTAGTGATCAATGACATATGTAAAATCTATAGTGTGAATTTCATATAAAAATATCAATGATTGTGTCCTAAAAGATGGTAGAGAAGAAAAGTTAAACGTGCTCAGGTTAGAGAAGTCCCTAATGGGTGACTTTTCGGGAACTCAGAAGTGAAAAATATTTTATTAGACTATTGGAAAGTACAAGTTATAAGGAGTCTGATGGTATAATTTCAAGTAAAAATGAGGTCAAATAGTTCCCTAAAAGTCAAACAGAAGATAGCATATGATTCGGTTCAATAGTAACTAAGGGTTTGACCGAATTTTTAAAAATAGTAAATGACCTCTAAAAATTATTTTGAAGGCATATATCGACTCTAAATATTATTTATGATTTTTTGTAGTGAAAAATAAAGTTTTCGGTGACACTGAAAAATTAATGAACCGGACCAGTTCAATTGAATCGAACCGAATAGAGACCCTGATTTAGATGAAATTAAAGTTAAATGAGCTATTAAGAGCGAAAGTGATGTTAAGGATGAAAAGTGAACCGAATCGATTCAATCAGTGAACCGGACCGATCAGACTATTTGAGTGTGGTTTGACTAGTTTGACCGAAATTTGACCGGACTCTAAATAGAGTTATGGAGCTTAGAAAAATTATCTAAAAGTATGGATTTGCTATAAATCATATGGATAATGATATAGTAGTGAAAAATAAATTTTTACGGTGAGACAGAAAATTGAATTATTGGACTGGGAAATGGTCTCTGATGGAGCTGAAATTTTACATGGAGGCTACTTTATATATTTTAAAAATTAAGGAACTGATTTTGGGGAAATTAAACTTGGAAAGTAAGAGAAATTATTTTGGATCTCAAAATTGGCTTATTAACTTAAATGGGGTTTTTGGTTTGGCCCAATTGGTAGGCCCATGGTTTGGCCCATTTGGTGGGACTATATATAGGCTGAAATATCAGAAAACCCTAGATTTCTCTTCAGCCTTCTCCTCCTCCATCTTGGTCGAATGCTATCTCTTACTTTTCTCTTGAATTTTCTTCATTTTTCTTCTAAGCTCTCACCAAATCCAGCCTTCCTAAGTAAAATCCAGCCTCGCTTTTCAATGATAATGGTCTCTAAAGTTCATTTGAAGTGGAAAAAGTGGAGGAAAGTGAGTGAAAAAGGTTATGTGCTAAAAATGAGGCAAGTGATTTAGGGTTCTATAATTTCATTTAAAGGTTCAAACTTGGTAATATTGGATGTGTAGAGTATATTTGTATAATTATATTGCAAAAAGAAAATAAATTAATGGTGGATTATTTGGTGTTTATATTCGGCCACATGGAGAACACATGGAAAGGAAAGTGCTTTAATGTTGAAAGATGAAGGAAATGAAGATCTAAGTGTGGAGATCATGAAAATAAGGTTAGTGGATATAATATCCTCCCTTTTCCATTGAAAAAGCATGATTTTAGTTTATATTTTAATAGTAACTATGTGATAAATGTGTGTTTAATTGAAATAAACATTATAGATATGCTTAAGAATGTTAAGAATGATGTTTTGAATGTTTAAAATAAAAATAAATGAATGGTATGTGGATGACATAATGGAGGCCGAATGGTTTTCTAAGGATAATCTAAGTCGAATTTGTGTCTTAATGCAAACTAAGTGTGTAAGCATGAAAATTAAGGTTTAATTAGATTAAATGAATGATAAATGAAGGAAAAATAAAATGGAATAGAAATATGTACCTTAGGCTAAATGGTATACTTAAGTATATCATAGGTATATTATGTGATTATATGTGTTCTAATCATATATATAGTTTAAATAAGATGTATTTTAATTAAAATGATGGTAATTAAGGAAAGAAAAATTTGAGGGAAGAAATTGAAGTGTAGGCCGAATGGTAATTATGGATTAAATGGTGTGTATTTTGATTATTTATTAAGTAATATGGTATAAAATGAATAAAAAATGAAAAATAAGCATGTATGAATTTACCTGAAGTAAATGAAGTATATTTGTGTATATTAAAGTGTGATATTGCATTATGTGTATAATGAAAATGACAGAATGTGTTATATTGAAGTGAACTCATGGTATGAATGAGGTTTTTATTGAACAATGAATGATTTGGAATTGAATTGTTGGAAAACGAATGAAGTGAAAGTGAAATTGTAGTGTAATGATCACTATTGTGGATTTATTCCAAATTATATATTAAGTGGAAAGTGAATTGAATGATGATTATGCCTTGCCCTTAGTGATCTAGTAGTTAAATCTATCTCGGGATATAGATGGCTAGCCATAGGGACGTCATTATATACCGCGGTAGTGAGTCATGACGACTTGCAGTTGTAGACCAATAACGGTCTACTTATAAGTGTCATAGTGTTAAATGTTAAAATGTAAATTTATTGTTATCGGAGCGCAATCTGGCCCCTAAGTGGTCACTCTGACACTACCAAAGCGCAATCTAGCCCCTAAGTGGCCACTTCGATAGTTTAGGGTTATAGAGCCCAGTCCCGCATATCCAATCTAGTGATTTCTACTGGATGATACTAGGGGCAAAAATTTAAAGAAACGGATTGAAAGGAAAAATTGTAAGTAATATAGTGAAAAAGGGTAACAGTGAAAAAGTAAATAAAGAAATGGATATAGGCGAAATTAAGTGTTAAAAGATAAGATGAGATGAGATGAGATGAGATGAGATAAGATAAGATAAGATCAGGATTAAAATGAAAATGGAAATGATAAGAGAATAAAGTAAATGAGGACTAAATTCTAAGAATTTAAAAGTAACAAGGGTATAGTTGTAACTGTGCTTAATAATGAATAAAAATAAGGCACTCATAGAAAATAAGTAATTAATTAGTTAAATAAGTAAAAATGTGGCATAAACGTAAATTTATGAATAAAATACAGTTTAAGGACAAAAGAGTAATTTCACATGCTAAATAATGGCATTATTGTATTCAAAAGTAAAAAGGAAGGACGATATTATAATTTGATGAAAAGTTTAGGGGTAAATCGGCAATTTAGTGATAAATGGATAAATAGGATTATTAATGAGAAAAAAATGTAATTAATTGTTTTATTATGTAATTTAGTCACAAATAAGGACTAAAGTGTAATTTTGGCATGTCAATGGTAATCCAAGGACCAAATAGTAATTTATAAGTTAAATATTGGATTAAATAAGTAAATGAAATAAATTGGTGGCATTTGTGTAAATATGGGAAAGTTTAACGACCTAAGTGTAAATATGCTATAGTTTAGGGACCGAATTGTAAATATGCCATAGTTGAAGGACCAAATTGAAAAATTTAGATTTTCATGTGTACTTTTTGTATATATGACTTAAAATGAATAATTTAATGGTGATAATGAATACTATTACATGTATATGGTTAAATGAAATATATAATAGTTTATTTTAATAGATATATGGACTAAATGGTAAATTGCATGTCAAATAATGAAATAAATGTGTTAATGAAGTTATTTAATGACATTATTGTAAATAAGTGAAAATTTAAGGTAATACTGTAATTTAGTGAAAGTTTAGGGGCTAAACTGTAAATTGACGATAGAAAGGTAAATTAAAGGATTAAAATATGATTGATAGTTAAAATAAATAATATGAGTATTTCAAATATTACTGTAATAATAGTATTGATAATTTAGGAATATAATATGAAATGTAACTGAATGAAATTAAGTATAATAAACAGTGTAAATGTATTATGAGTACAGCTCTAATATCAATACTGTAAAGAAAATGATTAAATGACTGATTGTTAAATTAGTGGATTGGTCATAAGGGTAAAAATTGTAAAATTTACAGTGTAGAAAATAATGATACTAATAAATGAAATGGAAATGTTAAAGTATAGATACGGAAATGATACCAAAAGACATAACAATGAATGACTAAAGTAAAAGATTTAATAAGAAATTAAATGAAGGCATAAGTTAAGAAAAAAAAAAGATTAAAAGATTAATGTTGATATAGTTTAAATGAAGAAAATGCTTGTGTGCTCATGCATATATATATTTAATTAGTCATGGAAAATTCATGATATGTGTAACACCCCCAACTTGTACACGTAGCATATCGAAGGATAAAGAGGTACAATGAGCGGAGGGTGCCACCAGGCAAAGACACACATGGCAGTACAAAAATCTGAGTAATAAAATTTCTAACCTGATAACCTCAAGATATGCACATTCTAAACTTATCTCACACACATCAACATTCGCACTAAAGATTATTACATCTCATCACAAATGCTAAATAAAGAAACTTAATTACAAACTGACAATCAATAAAAACATTCTATAACTTCTACCGACTCGTTGGCCAAATTCACAAAGAACCGCTGCGCTACTCTGATCTCCTAACCTGCACTGACAAACAACCGTGCTAAGCAATAACGCTTAGTCGGGTATAACAAATAATTGGCAGCCACTCACAGTGGTTGCCGACGCAAACACATGTAAATCAATATATATAAATATATATATACATGAACATAAAGTACATCGGTTAAAACTAACATAAATTCATATTCTATTTCTCGTACGAAACTTAAACAATTTCCTATATAGGTTTGATTACATACCATGGCCAGAATTTCATTATTACCTTAGTAATTTACAATGACATCATGCATGCTTATTGTTTGCTTAATTCATTTAATTAACTATGTGAATAATTATACCTCCTAGGTTACTAAAGATACATTTGCTAGCGGGGCAAATTAAGTCATATCGATTCCCATTATTACTATCATTTCCAAAATCATGCAGATTACAGTATTAGTACTTACGTTAGAATATTTCATTTGTTCAAACCATTTATTATTCAAAGCTAAACTAAACATTTAGATTTTCAGATTTGGTTCGGGCTTGAAATAAATATTCTAAGCTTCCTACGTATCTCTATGGTTGGGAATCAGAAGCATGTAGTTCTACAGAAAACCCTTAGGCTTAATTAATCGAATTAACTCTAAGTCCTTTCTTAAATTCGGTTATCTATTTCATGCTTACCACGTTATTTCCCCTTTACTATTACACAATAAGCAATCATCATGTCTATCAAAATTAACAAACATTACACAAAGATTTCCTTACCGATATACTTACATTGGTCATCCAAGCTAAAGTCCAGAAGACAAGCAAATACATAACATACCTGTGTTCTCAATTCAAACATGTAAACGAATATATGTATACATAGAATTCACTCATTGATTATTCAACTATAGAAAACATGCATATCACTTACTTCAATTATTGTTTACAAAAACTTCATACAGATAAGCATACTCTTAATTCTTTAACAGATTATTAACATGCATTATCCCCATATGATCTCTTATGCAATTAGGCTTATGCATACATGCCTATTAGAACAAACAGTACTTTTTACTTCTCTTCTCATTTAACAGATATTGTCTTATTACACAAAACACATAGGTACCCGAAGGTATCGTACTTTACCAAATGAATGTCCATAAAGGATCCAGAATAGAGGAGTGCATAGAGCACAAGTCAAATGGCATTAATCACAAATGCATCAAATGCTTATTCACATAATCAATTTATAAATAATCACAGAGCTTATCAACTAATTCACATTATTTCACTCTTTAATTGCCTGCTAAGTCATAAGGGTGGATAAGCGAGTGAACACATGGTGGTACCTTACGGGTACGAATCGAACGCACGGCGGTACCTTACGGGTATGAATTGAAAAGCAACATAACATTTTCTCATTCAAAAACATTTTACAGAGGGGATGTTAAATAAGATCCATAGACATTGAGGTTCCCGAGGAACCAAACGGGGACCTAATCAGGGTCCAAACATAATAGAGGGCTGCAGCTAACAGAACTCTATAGGCACACCTATCTATCCATGACTCGGCTAATGCAGGCTAAATTTCCATATTATTATTATTAGATTCGTCTCATTTCCACCTACATACACCTTTCACCAATACGTATAACATTCTTTCATTTTTTTATTAGGCACATGCATTCATTTACGTATAAACATCTCATATGAACATATTAAACACATTTATGTTATTAGCTATCATGTCCATAATTAGTCTCAATAATTACTTTACCATTATCAGATTCATTGAGACTAACGGATAATTTCACATTTCGTTACACACATACATTTACAACATAATCATGGTAGATCAAATTCTTATATTTCAATAATTACTATGCATGGGAATACATCAATAATTCACATTTTCACTCATAGATGCATAACATAAGTGAAGAACTATGCAAAGAAGAAGTTCCACAAAAACAGTTTCCAGGCAAAGAGGAGACTGTCGCGATCGAAAAAATCCATGAAAAAGGAGATTTGAAACTCATTTTCAGAAAACAGAGCACTTCAGAAAAATAGGACAGGCTGGGGTCACTATCGTGATCGCGACTAGTGTCGCGCTTGCGACAGTGGCCAGAAGACCTTGCGCGAGGGAAGGGAAGGCGATAGCACGAGTCGTGAGCAACCTTCACGACTCGTGAAGGTTGTTCACGACTCGTGAACGTGATTCAGGACTCGTGAATCTCAGCTCCCTCTGCCGACGTGTGACTTGCTGCACCACTCGCACATGCCCAAGCTTCACGAGTCGTGCTGCAAGCTCACGAGTCGGACGCCACTCAAACATCAGTGTAGTTTTCTCGTGAAAACTGGATTTCACGATTCTATCGTACTCGCGACAGCGTCGTGGCTTCCATTTCTCCAGCCAAACGCAAGAAAATCCAGACTTCCAAAATCAAACCCATTTTGACCCAAATCAAACCAAACTTCTTCTTACCTTCAAATTAGTCTTCCATGCATCACAAACAACATAAAACACAACTTTTCTAACAATTATCACAATCAAGATCATGCATTAACATAATCAAGCTTCTCAAGAACATAAACCCAGAAATTTCAGTAAAAATTTCTCAAACTTCAAATTCGCTTCAATAAATTATCATCCATGCATCATAACTTAAATCAATTGAATACCCATAACATTAGCACCATAATAAGCCTCATCAAACATCAAATTTTCAGAAATCTCATGCAAAGGCACAAATCACAAATGTACATCAAAATCAATCAAATTCCCAAACCTTTAACTCCTTTGCTCTAATAGCTCACTTAGATGATCTTTCTTGCTTCCAAATTCATTCAAGATCTTTTTCATCCCAAAATTCCTCATCAATCACACAAACACAAAACCCTAAATTAAAACACATTCTAACAAAATCAAGAACAAGGGATGAAAAAGAAGAAGAAGAAGAAGAAGAAGAAATCCACTAGTAACTTACTAGTCAAAGCTAAGGAGATGATCAATTTCCACCACAAAACACTTGGATCCAAGCTAGGGCATACATATGAAGAGAAAAGAGGAAGAAGAAGCAAAGAGAAGAGGAGGAAACGGGAAAAGCAATAAGAATGGCTGTCCCCTTTCTCTCTCTCTTCTATTTATACCTCCTCCCTAAACCCCTAGCCACATTCACTCTATGGTTGGTAGAACTTGACCACTCACACCCAACAAACACTCATGCTACAACACACAAGACTAACCCTTATAATTCACTCATTACTTCCATATGAACATGCACACACTACCAAAACCCAAATACTCACATCCCAATATAATACATGCACCCACACTATAATAAAGCCCACAAAACATGCATTTTGCCCAAAATACCCTTAACATATGCCAAAACACTCATACAAGCACACATATACGTGGCAAACATGGCTCAAACTATTAGGGGGAAATCGGGGTGTGACAACTCTCCCCAACTAACAAAAATTTCATCCTCGAAATTCACTTACATTGGAAAAACCCAAAGGCCAAACTTCAATTCACTATCATTCTCATTGATTATTTCCATATCATCATTTAACACTTATACTCTACACTTGAAGCACATACATTTCACTTATTCCCATACACCTCGCTCTTAACATACTCACTTGTTATTACTTATTCTTATCACTATACTCTCAAATCACTTCTTTAAAATTGAAAAGACTACACAAATCATAACTTTCTCTTGTACATATCTAAACCGAAACTCATAAAATTGATTTAAAGAAATCCCATAATTCCCTTTTTATTATCCTATGCTTAAATCGATCACATTCATCAGAACAATCATTACTTTAACTACCACTCGAAACCCAAAGCATATACTTCTCACATAAATCATTTACTGATAAAATTCGCTACACAATTCCTCATTACTTCAAAAACATTCGGCACATACGCTGCTTTCTTTACTGATAATACCCGTATCTTACTCCAAAAATCCTTTCACATTCATCGGTACAAGATTCCAAAATACTTTTCTATTCCGCTCTAGCTGTACACACAGTACATTCTCCTTAACAATTACTATGCTCATAATTCACATACTTAGTCTCAATATCAAATACTCAATGTACACCCTTGTCAGCTTGCTCTCCATCAAAATGCATATGCAAATGTTTCTCACATGAAATCAAAGGGAGGATGATGCAATGAGGATGTAATAGTTCATGTATGCAAAATGATGTAGAAATGCGATTGATGCTATGATAATGCACTTTTCCCATCCCCATGGTTCAATATGCTTATTTTCAATTAAATTTTCTGGAGATAGCTGACAGGCATACCGAGCAACACCATAATCTTATAAAATCCACATACTCTTCCATCTAAAAATACCAAAACATCTATTCTTCCAAGGCAACCACATATCAATACACTTTAAAAACTTCTACAAACCTTCTCTTTAACCACATAGAATCGAAATAAAATTCCTAATAGAATCTCTGATAACTCGTCTAGCAAACACATTCCTGATTGTACATACATATAACAATTCAAGGAAGGTAATCGTGACCTACTGAGCTAACACTTAACTAAACACTTCATCAAATCGAAAGGTTTCCCTTCCCAAAACATATCTAAAGGACAAGATCGTCCACTTTGGCCAACGCTAAACTATACGGACACACTTCAAAACACCTAGTTAACCAGCATCGACTAAACCTGGCTCTGATACCAAACTATAACACCCCCAACTCCCACACGTAGCATATCGAAGGATGAAGAGCTACAGTGAGCAGAGGGTGCCACCAGATAAAGACACACATGGCAGTACAAAAATTCAAGTAATAAAATTACTAACCTGATAACCTCAAGATATGCACATTCTAAACTTATCTCACACACATCAACATTCGCACTAAAGATTATTACATCTCATTACAAATGCTAAATAAAGAAACTTAATTACGAACCGACAATCAAAAAAAACATTCTATAACTTCTAACGACTCGTTGGCTAAAGTCACAATGAACTGTTGCGCTACTCTGATCTCTTAACCTGCACAGACAAATAACCGTGCTAAGCTATAATGTTTAGTCAGGCAAAATAAATAATGGGCAGCCACTCACAGTGGTTGCCGAGGCAAACACATGTAAATCAATATATATAAATATATATATACATGAACATAAAGTACACCGGTTAAAGCTAACATAAATTCATATTCTATTTCTCGTACAAAACTTAAATAATTTCCTATATACGTTTGATTACATACCATGGCCAGAATTACATTATTACCTTAGTAATTTACAATGACATTATGCATGCTTATTATTTGCTTAATTCATTTAATTAGCTATGTGAATAATTATACCTCCTAGGTTACCAAAGATACATTTGGTAGCGGGGCAAATTATGTCATATCGATTCCCATTATTACTATCATTTCCAAAATCATGCAAATTACAGTATTAGTACTTACGTTAGAACATTTCATTTGTTCAAACCATTTATTATTCAAAGTTAAACAAAACATTTAGATTTTTAGATTTGGTTTGAGCTTGAAATAAATATTCCAAGCTTCCTACGTATCCCTATGGTCGGGAATCAGAACCACGTAGTTGTACAGAAAAACCTTATGCTTAATTAATTGAATTAACTCTAAGTCCTTTCTTAAATTCGGTTATCTATTTCATGCTTACCACGTTATTTCCCCTTTACTATTACATAATAAGCAATCATCATGTTCATCAAAATTAACAAATATTACACAAAGATTTCCTTATCGATATACTTACATTGGTCATCCAAGCTAAAGTTCAGAAGACAAGCAAATACATAACATACCTGTGTTCTCAATTCAAACATTTAAACGAATATATGTATTCTTAGAATTCACTCATTGATTATTCAACTATAGAAAACATGCATATCACTTACTTCAATTATTCTTTATAAAACTTCATACAGATAAGCATACTCTTAATTCTTGAACAGATTAATAACATGCATTATCCCCATATGATCTCTTATGCAATTAGGACTTATGTGTACATGCCTATCAGAACAAATAGTACTTTTTACTTCTCTTCTCATTTAACAGATATTACCTTATTACACAAAACACATAGGTACCCGAAGGTATCGTACTTTACCACATGAGTGTCCATAAAGGATCCAGAATATAGGAGTACATAGAGCATAAGTCAAATGGCATTAATCATAAATGCATCAAATGCTTATTCACATAAGCAATTTATAAATCATCACAGAGCTTATCAACTACTTCATGTTATTTCACTCTTTAATTGCCTCCTAAGTCATAGGGGTGGATAAGCGAGTAAACACATGGCAGTACCTTACGGGTACGAATCGAATGTACGACGGTACCCTTACGGGTACGAATCGAAAAGTAACATCAAATTTTCTCATTCAAAAACATTTTACAGAGGGGATCTTAAACAAGATCTATACACATTGAGGTTTGTGAGGAACCAAACGGGGACCTAATCAGGGTCCAAACATAACAGAGGGTTGCAGCTAACAGAACTCTATAGTCATGCCTATCTATCCACGACTGGACTAATGTAGGTTAAATTTCCATATTATTATTATTAGATTCATCTCATTTCGACCTACATACACCTTTCACCAATACGCATAACATTTTTTCATTTTTTTATTAGGCACATGCATTCATTTACTTATAAACATCTCATATGAACATATTAAACACATTTATGTTATTAGCTATCATGTCCATAATTAGTCTCAACAATTACATTACCGTTATCAGATTATTTAGACTAACGGATAATTTCACATTTCATTACACACTGTGACGCGCGCCGAACCCCGGGGCACCCTGAACCACCCGCTTTTAGGGCAATCGAGAGAGGTTTATTAAAAGTTGTAATGAATTACAAGTACGTCTATTTTGGGCAACAAGGATGTTTCTTGGAGTCGCCACCCAATAGAACATTGGGAAAAGTCTTTTAGCCTCAGTGAGCCTAACGCATCGCTGCTATATCAATCATAGGCAAGCCGGAGGTGTCTTGGAGGTTCCACCCTAATGATAGAGTGGTCCTCTAGCCTCACACTTGGGCAAACCAGAGGTGTCTTAGAGGATCCACCTTAATAGAACATTAAGACGGTCCTCTCCCCTCGTGGCACCTAGGACTGTGCAAGTTTGAGCCTTTTTTATGGGTCACAAGAGGTGTCTTGGAGGTTTCCACCCCAATAAATTACCGAGGTGGCCCTTTTGCCTCATTGACCCCAAAGACCAGAGTAGGCTCAGGACTTCTCATTTATTCATAACTTGATTAAGTTTATATTCGAATTTTGAATTTATCATCTCATCCCAATTTTCATTCAGTTTAATGCAGTTAATTTGAAACTCTGATTGTCCATTCAGGGAAGGCAGCAAATAAAGCATAATTAAAACAAGGAGCACAAAAAAAATTACAACAAAACCAGGGGCAAAATACAACCCCCATTATAAATTACAAGCGATTCATACATAAATCGGGATATATATATATTATAAGTGAGGACATTGGTCCTCGCATGCATATTTATCGCAAAATGGTTTTGAAGCGTTGATTTTTATTTGTTAAAGAAAACAGGACATTGGTCCTCAATTTGTAAGGAAAATCCCAATTTAATTAATAAAAAAACATTTAATCATTTTTTACATCAGCGGTAAAGTATAAAAAACAAACATTATCCACAACAGCAATACAATAAAGAAGATAAAGTCAAGAGAATGAACCCGAGAGAAGACCCTTAAGTCTTTGCAATAGCTTTGACACCAAATGGCTCCAAATCCGCCCAACAAATAAAAATAAACTCACAAAATAAAGAACACGTTAATGTAAATTAAAATAAATATGAAGTTAAATAATAAGGATGAAAATGAAAGAAATTGAATAAGAAAACCATTTTAAATGAAAGAAGAGAAGAAAAGAGATTAAGTGGAAAAAGAGGCCCAAGGACGGCCCAAGACGTGTGACCAACGGGCGTCCCTAGGAGCAACAGATGGGCTTAAGGGCAAACCGCGACGTCTCGTCGCTCGGTTGAGCGACGATCGTCGGCGGTCCTTATGCCCGTCCGTCGATTCTGTTTCTGAACAGTAATCCAAAAAAAGTTGAGTTTTTTTATTTTAATTTGAATAAGTGGGATTTTTACGCAAGAAATTAACGATAATAACTGAATTCAAAGTAACAGGACCAGAATATTTACCCTCAAATTTTTACCTCGTTAAGGTGAACGTTGCAAGATGTCGACTCCTCAAGTTCTACAAGGATCAGATCATGATCATGTGAACGGAAGAGATTTTTGGTCGCAAAAATCTCACTTTGAAAAATAAACCAAGAGGAGGAGATTGTTTTCTCTTTCTTGGAATTTGGACAGCAATAAATATTTGAATTAGCTAAATGGATGAAAACGAATGGATCTCGCTTCCTCGGATTAGCGTAATTCAAAAATAATAGAAAAGAAATTTTTGAAAGAAAATTTGTTTTTATAGAAATTGAAAAGAAATCTTCTATGGAAAAATACTGAGCTTTTGTTCTCTAATAAAAAGTTCCTCTAAACAATAATTTCTTCGTAAAATTTTTCAACCCCCTAAAGCTGAATCCCCTTCTCCTATTTATAGATTCAGGAGGAAATTTCAAATAAGTTTAAATTTTAAATTCAGATTTGAAGAGGATTTTCCGAAATCAAATCAAAACCGAACGATTTTCAAAATCTTCCTAAAATCAAATCTAATATTCAAAAATATTTGAAAAGATTTTGGGAAATTCAAAAGGATTTTCAAGTTATTTTCTAAAATCCCCCAAATATTATAGAATCCGGCAGCTAAACAACCAGATCATCGACCGACGAGCTTCCCGTGGACTACCGACGGGCATCAGTCGCAAAGGGCACCAGCGGTCATTTGACTGGCAAGCCCTACACGTGGCATGAGAGACGGCCTGTCGCTTCGATGTTGGAGACAGGCCTCTCATGTGAATGACGGCCCGTCAGTCCTCGTGGGAGACTGGCCTCTCCCGTGGCCCGTCGCTTCGATGTTGGAGACAGGCCTCTCATGTGAATGACAGCCCCTCAGTCCTCGTGGGAGATTGGCCTCTCACGTGAGCGACGGGCTACTCCACCGACAGGCTGCCCGTCTGTGGGCTCAAATGCCAATTCTCAAAGTTGAACTCTTTTCGACTGTTCGAAATCACATGTTTACCTAGAACTCCTCTGATCCTTATAAAACTGGTGAATAAACATCCACAACTTCTGTCCCTCGTCCAAAAATCGATGTTAGTTTCTTCATCGGGTAACTCTGATTTGGACTACCTCAGGATCCGGTGTCTATAGTTGCCCACAATTTTTGGGAAAGTAGTACACCAATGTCTAGATGAGCCAAAATTCAGAGGAGAATGGAAGAAACACGTACCTGAGGTAGTCCTCACCTTCTTGATGTTGCGTAGAAGCCAGTGGTTTCTTGTCTCCACCCGGTGAGCCTCATCTCGGTCTGCCCGGTAACTGAGAGTCGTGAGAGGTAGTGTTATCCAACCCATTTACAATTTGTTCTATTGCAGGTATGCTGCCAAACTCATCTTGGCTTACATGGTATTTATGAGATACGGTGTTATCCAACTTCATCTCGGTTGCGATATGTTCTATCACGTTTGCCCCACTAACTTCATCTCGGTCTGCGTGGCGGATGATCCGCTTCGCAAGCCTCATCTCGGCCTGTGCGGTGTGAGGTGAAGTGTTGTCTAACTGCATCCTCTGCTTGCGATCTGTTCTATCACGTTTGGCCCACTAACCTCATCTCGGTGTGCATGACGGCTGATCTATCTCGCTAGCCTCATCTCAGCCTGTGCGGTGTGAGGTGAAGTGTTGTCTAACTGCATCCTCTGCTTATGATCTGTTCCATCGTGTTTGCCCCACTAACCTCATCTCGGTCTGTGTGACGGTTGATCTATCTCGCTAGCCTCATCTTGGCCTATGCAGTGTGAGGTTAAGTGTTGTCTAACTGCATCCTCTGCTTGCGATATGTTCTATCGCGTTTGCCCCACTAACCTCATCTCGGTCTGTGTGGTGTGATCTGTCCCGCTAACCTCATCTCAACTTGTGCGGAATTTGAATTGTTTTATCATTTTGTGAACTCTTGTTCCTGTGTTACAAAAGATTTGATCAGTTCGTTGTGAGTTGATTTGCCTGTTATCATTTAAACGACTTTCGCGTTATTATTATCTTGTTTTTTCTTTTCATTTTCTTCCGTTTAGCGTGTTATCAAACGTTAGGAAATTGTAAGTAAAATGGTACATACATAGACTAAAATAAGGATTTGACAAAATGTAGCATAAGTTAGTCACAATATAAACATAAATGTTCCACTAAGTGACAGCATATTTTGTACAAAAATATACAAGTAAAACAAAATGCAATGAGAATGGGCTCCCTGAACAGTCTAAAGAGGGCGGTAGTCTGAGGGCTCATCCCGATCCTCCTCATCATCCGACACATGTACTGGTTGGCTCCGTGATGTGGATGCAGATGGTCGAGCCCTGGACATGGACGGTCAGCTAGGCGGTGCTGGTGCCGGAGGTCTGAACCTGGCCTGGGCACGAGGAGGGACTGCGATCGGTGCAGCCACGGGCTGTGCTCTCATAGCGTTTGCCTGCCGAAACTGTACCTGTGCATAGCCATCCAGGAAAGGCTAGACGCATACTCCCATAAACTCCAAGGTGTCCCTGACTACCTATCACAATTCCTGAAATCTACTGGCTAGCGTCAAGGTCCGATCTCGGGGTTGCACTCCTGATACCCCCAAGTGCAGACTCTGTTTGCTCTCGGAACTCCCTGATGGATTGGGCGATAGGTGGAATGGCACCCTCCAGCACTCCTACTCTTAACTCGAGGGAAGTTACGGACTCATCCACCATCTGGATAGCCGTATCCACCCTATCAGCTGCAGTACCATGGGAAGCTATCAAATCCCGCCGCAACTCCTCAGTGAGCCTGGCCTGATCCTGAATGACCCTCTCCTGCTGGGCTAACCTCTCCAACATAGCTCGATCATGCTCCTCATACTGGCCCATCTGCTCAAGGAGCACCCTGGCAACCTCCTCCTGTTGGGCCAACCTCTCTAGGAAGACCTTATCTCTCTCCTCCTGCTTGCGCTCCATGGCAGCAAAAATGGACGTCATGGCCACCAACAGGTCAGGCTGGGCTGGCTGTGGTGCTGGTACTGGTGCTGGTGACGACTCCGCCGGATAATCTGGAGGTGGTGCAGTGGAGGTAGATTCCCCCGAGTGCCCTGCTCGGCAGTAAGGATGAAACCTGGCTGTATCCCGAGGCGTCGACCTCTGTACTCATGCTGGAGATGGAGGAGGACTCTGTACCCTCTGTTCTGGGGGAGTAGCAAATAATTCATCCATGCTGAACTCTATCCCCATATCGACTGGAGTCTGCGGCTGTCCCTCCTCTAATGGCGGCTGCGGTGGAGGTGGTCCCTCCTGAAACCCAGGCTGCTGGGGAGGCTGGCCCTCCTGAAACTCGGACTGCTGGGGAGGCTGCTCCTCCTGAAACCCTGGCTGCTGGGGAGGCTGCTCCTCCATCTGGGGCTCCTCTGCCGGCTGAAGCGATGGGAGGCCTAGAGCACGTCTAGTCTCATGGATCGTGTGCAGTCTATATGCCTCGGCCTGGCCCGGCAACTGAACTATCATCCCCATGGTGAGAGCTAATAACGCATCTACATATATGCTCTCCTCCAGTGCGAGTCCGAGATGGTCTGGACGAGCTCCCAGATCTAGCAATAATCTAGTAATCACCCCTCCCACATGTACTATAGGGGTTGCTCCCCTAGACACTCTGACCAAGTTAGCCACGATCTCGTGACTAATGTTAAGTCGACGCCCTGCAACCATGGCCCATAGACTCCAGATCTCTGTAGCATTAAGTGAGCCCGGGTTACCAGCCCATCTCAGGTAGGAGCTGGAAATAACCCTATGAATGTATCGGAGAGCCTGCGATGAGAGCAGTGTACTTGTAACACCCCCTACCCATACGTAGGCGTACCTATCCTCCAGGAGTGAGAAGCCGTATGAGCCGGGTGTGTCACCAAGCATATAAAGATACAAAGCATACATTCATACATAATAACCATACATCATTACAGGAAAATTAAAACCTTCATAAGTATCAGAATGATCCATCATTACAATAGCAAAATTCGTTACAAAAATGTTCTGATCAAAAGTCAGAATAAGATAATTACATAACCCAAAAGTATATAAATGCAGAAGCTTTACAAAATAATGCTATAAAGAGAGTTCCGATACAAAAGAATCAGTCATGCTGTAAAAAATAAAGCCCTAACACTAATCCCTCTGTGTTGGCTTGACTGGCGATGACTCTCCCAAAAGAACACCATCCTCCGCACCTGCACGGATAAAACACCGTGCTAAGCGATAAACACTTAGTGGGGAACACACAATAAAAGAGTGGATGGCCATTCACAATGGTCGCCAATGCCATACACATACAATATGATAAATGCGGATAATGATATCAGCTATATAATCATACTTGCATAATAAAGAAATGCATTCAGAAGTTCACATCCACATTCATTTACACTTTAGTTGATTTCTCATACTTATCATTATATGCATCCGAATACCATATTCTTGAAATCGTATCAAAGCAGAACAACACAAAAAGAGCACCTGCTGACTCACAATAGTGGATAATGAGTATACGGACAGTACCTTACGGGTACGAATCGAATACTGACAGTACCTTACGGGTACGAATCAAAAACCATTTCATTTTATCAATTACAAAACATTTTATTGAGGGGACCATAAACAAGATCCAAATACTGAGGGGGGTCCGCGAGGAACCAAACGGGGTCCAAATGGAACTGAGGCTGCAGCTAAAGACTCTATTAGGCATGCCTAACTATCCACTAAACTGATTCTTGCAGGTCGTGTATAATACAATTCACATTTAGTTACACATTTGTTCAATATGAATAACCATTGAATTTAACATACATTGTAACACCCCAAAATGGCCCTAGAAGAATTGCAGAGTTTTTATTCGAAAAAGGTAAGTTTTTGTACGAGAGTTCTGTCGCGAGTGCGACTAGTGTTGCGGGCGCGACAGAGCCCTCCAGCGGTTTTCCAACTTCAGCTGGTTGGTGTGGGCGTGAGCGTTCTGTCGCGAGCGCGAGAAGTGTCGCGAGCGCGACAGAGCCCTCTCGCGAGATGTGTGTAGAAGTGGGACTAAGAGACTTGGAGTTGTAGGGAGTTGACAAGTGTCATCATAGAAGAGTGACAAGTGGCGGCATATGAGAGTGACAAGTGGCATCATAGGGTGTTGACACATGGCAACTTGAGAGGGTGACACTTGGCTTGGCTTGGTTTTGACTTGGCTTGGCTTGGTTTTGGCTTGGCTTGGCTTGGCTTGGCTTAGGATAGGGATGGATTAAATGAGATGGTTGGAATTTATGGCTTGTAGGTGGCAATTAGTGTAAGAGGATTTGGCTTTAGTTGACCGGCCACTTTCCTACCCATTTCAATTTCTTCATTTGGCTTGTTAATTCCCCTTTTCTTTGCTCTTAGTTGCCGTGCTCCACTTTCCTTTCTTTTCTTCTATTTTCCATTTGCTCCTAAAGAGACTCATTTAGATTGGGATGAAGAGAGTAGATTTTTGAGAAGAGGTAAGTAGTGCTATTATGATAGCATTAGTCTTCTTCTTCTACTTGGTTTCTATTTTTGATTTAAAGTAAAAAGAAGAGTAACCCCAAGTGTTTTTGTGTGTGGTTTTGGTGTAAGCTGGAGGCAAGAGAATCGATAAAGGAAAAGAGAAGATCGAAACGAGTAGAGAGCTGTGATCGAGTTCCTAGAGGTAGGGATCGAGTGTGATCTTGTTAATTTTGCATGTGTTTAGATGAAAAATGTTTGAATAGAGACATGTTGAAATAAAGAGACGCTTGATGAGCTTTAATTATCTCAAGATGTTCATTTTGATTGCTTACAGTGTTCATGACAAGTGTATATATGTTTAAAGTATGCACTTGATCATTCGAGTGTTTATGTTGATAATAGAGTTTGATGTTGCGAAATTCTGCTTATTTGTCATTAGACCCCAGTGTATAGTATTTGTTATAAGTAGAGTTATAGGACTCCAATTGTGTTGATTCCAATTGCTTATGAAAGATAAGATCCGTGTCTAAAAATGTCTAAGAGGGTGCTTGATCTAATTCTGGTCCCAAGTATTCCAAAAAGTAATTAAAACGTAGGTGACCCTGTTCTGGCGGGTTCACTGGAATAATATATGTTGTTTAGATCATATCTTTTGTTACAGATGTCTAAACGACCTGAAACTTGTCCCATTTGAAAGCTAACATCCTAGAGAACAATTGTTAAGAAGAACGTTTTTCCAAAAAAAGACGTTTAGAGGTTCATTTAGACGATACATGTTTAGGGTAAAAAGCAGTCTTATGAGGCACCAAAGCGGAGCTTCTGTCGCGAGCGCGACACATGTCGCGACCTCGTGATAGAACACCTCATTTTAGGCTTTTTCTTCTCCTTTTTGAGCTCCTAGTTGCCACGGGTCAACCCCTGACCCTTCCCCTTGACTAAATTGTATATTTTGTTGATGTTTTACTCCCCGGAATGAACCCGTATTACCCCGGAATGTTTCCATGATTTATACTCTACATGTTTAGGGTTATCAAATGATTATAGGATTAGTTATCTATGTAACCAATGCTACGGCATAAGACTTAGCGTTGACTATGCGATGCCATGTGATATGAATTGTTATATAATGCATTTGGTATAGAGTATAGAGCCTTTTTGTAATCTAGCTTCTGTCGCGAGCGCGACATCTTGTCGCGATCGCGACAATGAACTTGGCTTCTATCGCGAGCACGACTTCTTGTCGCGATTGCGACAGTGAATCTCTTCGCATCCTGTTTTATTTGTTTTGAAGAGAGTGTTTTCTTCTGTCTTGCTTTGCATGATTATATGTTTATGTAATGAATTTAAGTGTTATATGCTTTTAGTTGTTGAACAAGATTGTATATGAATTACATGCCTCTGAATTTGATAAATGCACTTGAATTTTAGTTGGTGAGTGGATATCTGTGTATTGTGTGTGAGTTGGTATTGAGCCTGATTACCGTTATAGTGGATAGATAAGCATGCTTATAAAGGGCTAGAGTGCAGCTGCTAGAGTTGGCCTTAATTGTGCCCAGAGTTCGGAATACCTCGTGTATTCCATAGAGTTTTGAGTTAATTCTCCACATGTAAGATACTGTAAACAGTATCCAGAGTTACCCGTATCCACCATGAAAGGAATTCAGGCTTGTTTTGTTAAATGTTGTGCAGTGAACTTGAGATGATTATAGTGTTGCTTTGAATAAAGCTATAGTACATGAAAGTAATGTTTAAGTACATTACAGTTCTGTATACAAGTACATGATTACATGAGTGTATTGACATGAATGTGGTTACATGATAGCGTATATTTGAATAAAGGATATGTACAAGTTATAGTGTACATGAATAAGTAAAAGAGTAGATGTTATATATATGTGTGAGCTCATAGTATTTGATATTTGAACATGCAACGCATACACGTATAAAAGCTATATGCATGAGCTAATTGATTTTGTTACATGAATGGTGTGATTTATTTGTGACTTCGTAAAGAAGTCCTTGGCATTGTTTTTATCCCCACTAAGCGTTATCGCTTAGCACGGATGTTTATTTCCGTGTAGGTTACAGGTTCGGATCAGTGAGTGGACATCTGCAGGTCAAGGCCACTAGGAGTTTTATTTTGATCTCCTTTTTGTATAAGTTAGAGATAGAGTTTTTACATTTTGAGTAACATCATTATGTATATAAAGAGAAAGAAGTACATATGTATAGTGGATATGAAATGCATGTTGGGCCCTAGTGTAGTATTTAATTACTTTTAAATGGATGTGTTTATGCTATCGCTTCCGCTAATGCATGTACATGTATACGTAGTGTCCGCATAGCACCCCGATATTCCTTACCGGGGGTATGGGGGTGTTACATACATAAATCATTTATATTTAAGCATGGCACATTTAGTTCATAGGTTAAGGCGTAACATGGCATACAAACATTTAGCATAGCAAAAATACAATTATAAAATGTAAAGCATATAAGAAGACACTAAATAACATTTAGATAGCTTAGCATGAAATATAATACAAAAAAAGAAAAAAAAAACATCCAAAGCAAAGAAATGACTGAACAAAGAAAGCCATCTAATGTACACCCTTATCACGTCTATAACAGAGCACAAACACGAGTAATATATAGCTCATATAATATTCAAATCACAAGTTCTTGCTTCCTAATTAAATTAGATTTAATCAAATAATATATTAGGTTTAATGCCTTAATCATAAATTATAAACATGTTATATAATTCTCGTCATGAGTATTTATTCATCTAGCAAATTATGCTTATAGTTTAATTCATGGTTAATCATCATATTAATTAATTCTTTGTTATAAGAATTTATTCAATTCACAGGTAATTTAATTATATATCCTCATTACCTAATTATAAAATAAGTAACATTAAATTTTTCAGGCGTTTCTAGACACTTTGGAGCTAATTCGGAGGTGTAGAACCGATTCTAGGATGAATTGGTGAAGAGGGAAAAATTTTACTAAAACACAGCTGTGCTCTTCTGCTAATCGTCAATCTAATTGCCAAAAACACAGCTGTGTCCTACTAAAAGCATAGCTGTGCTTTCCAACCAGTCCCCAAATGTTATCAGACACAGGGCAGAATTAATTTACTGAATCTACATGCATTTTTGAACTAATAAACGACATTTTAAGACCACCTGATCTCCACAACAATTAATCCTCATGATGTTATCTTTCTAGTGACAAATTTCAGATCAATAGGAGCTGAAATCGGGGAGATATACTCAAATTTCTCTAACCTACTCCACAGACACACCTGACAAATTTTGCTACTGTTATGGGCGATTTTGAAATAGTTAGAGTCTGAATTAAATTATAGTTATTTGTAGAAAGTTTTAGGTACAGATGTTATGGTTCTAACCCAACTGGAATTACTCATTTTGGAGTTGTAAAACTTAACTTATTCTAAAAATAATGATCAAAGGTCAATCAGACCCACAAAGACAGATTTACACTTTGGAATTCAACAAGCTTCAAACCAACTCATTTGACACCATCAATTCACCAAATTTAATCCAAACCAACACAACACATAAATTAACATCTCAGAATATTCAATTCAGTAATTAAGAATTATTAACACATAAATTAACAAACCCATTCCCAAACCTGAAAACTCCTTAGCTCTTATCACTTTGTTCCACTACTCCCCACCTTCTCTTTGCCTTTGGGATCATGAGGAGGCTTAGCTAAACACAAACCCATCAAGAACACACAAAGAACAAACCCTAGATTAAATTTAACTTAGAAATTAAGAAGAAGAAGATGAATAATATGAACAAAAAATGACAAAATGCAATAACTTACCAATTAGAGTGTTAAAGGTGATTAATTTCCACCACAATGGCTTAAAACTCCACTAGAGCACCAAAATGGAAAGAGAAGAGGAAGAAGGGAATGAAGAAAAGAGAGAACGAGTTAGGGAGGCAGCATTTCTGCTCCTCTTTCTCTTTCCTCTTCTAAATCCCTCCTTTCCTAAACCCTATCCATGTGTCACTTTCCTATTGGTGGAACCTAAACCTAACAAGCATGCACTACACACACAATGCACTCCTAACTAATGCACACCCTACTTATTTGTGAATAAAATATACAACCACAACTCCACTACTCATACCCTACAATAGTACACTCATGCACACATAAACATATCCCAACTAATTCACACTCTAATAACATACATGCATCCACATGCTAACAAAATCCACAAACATGTAATATACCCCAAAATACCCTTGTCACATGCCAAAATACACACAAATGCACACATACACATGGCTCGTACTACTAGGGGGAAAACGGGGTGTGACAGTACTCTTTACCGTGTTATGGTCATATGGCACTCCCGGCAGAGCTATGACCTCCCAATGCTGGTGCCTAACAGCCCTCTGAGGCACTATGACATCCTCTCCGACTGGTAACCCCATAGCCTCTGCGAACCGCTGGCGGGTGATACTATAGTGGTATCCATCTACCCAGAACTGAATGACCCCCTCCTCTGTGTCCGACCTCTGGAATCCCCCGTAATGCAAAGTAGCGAGAAACTCCTGGACAACCCCTGGGTGGGTGTGGAAGGCAGGCCATAGAAACTCTGTCCATCCTATAGCTGCCACTAGCGCATCTACCTCCTTCAGCATACCCATAGCCTGTAAGAAGGGCCTGGAGATAAAACGACTGGCCCAAAACTGTACTCGAGCTAGCAGCCGGAACCTCGCCCTCGCCTCATCGCTCATCCAGGCAGGAGGCTCAGGTTCTGGCTGGCCATGTGGAACCTGACGTCTAGGACGCATCCTGAAAAGAAGAAAAACAGTAAGAAATTAGTTTGGCATCACCGCGGCAAACAACGGCTATGCAAAAGATTATGACTTTAAAAATTTCGGCTGCACCCAGGGCCGACATGCGATAATATCAATAGTGTTCTCATATGGGTACATTATACAACATATATAAAAATATTTGGGCGACATTCCGGCGAAGCGTGCCCCATAAAAAATTTCGGCAGCATCCCGGCAAGGATGTGCCTATCCAGAAAAAAATTACAAAAAATTTGGGCAGCATCCTGGCAAGGATGTGCCCAACCTCCTGCACAAAAAAATAAGAAAAAAGACAAGCCTCAGGCCCCAAGCAACATTTTAAATTATCCATGTCTTGTCCAGTTCGGGTTGGTCCTAGAGTCCAACAGTGATAAATCCGAATTTTCTATGGATAACCTTCGTTCTCTTGTCATTTTGTCCTTTCATTTTCATCTTTTTACTTTTATGGATATTCACATCATGTCCCACATATATTTTAAAGAAATTAAGTAGGAACAAGGAAGAAATTAGCATTATATTATGCCAAATCATGCCAACATGCATTTCTCACGAAAAATATTGAAATTAGAAAGAAAGAAGAGTAGAAAAAATGAATAACTGACCTGTATGTCGACGAGACTGTGCTGAAAATAAATTCAACCAAAGCATGTAAAAGGTGCTTCTAAGTGTGCGGGACAGTGTGGGGGTCATTTTGGCGCGAACGGCATGCAAAACGGATGAAAAATGAGGGAGATATGGCCAAAAAACCGAAAGGGTGTAGGTTGGTGAGGGAGAGTGAAAAGGAGAAAGGGAAAAGAACTGGTGGGCGTCGGTGACTCGCGCTATTTATAGATTTCAATGACCGATAGGCAGCCCGTCTAAAGAGCGAGCGATGGGCAGCCCGTCTGTCGCTCTGGATTTCGACTTTGAATGCAAATTAATGCCCTAATTAATTCCTAATTAAATGGCCATTAGTTACCTCATTAAATATAAATATATTTTTTTTACTCCCTGAATATCTTTCAACTTTCGTCCCTGGATTTGCCTACAAAAATTCAAATACAACATGCAAAGATTATTTTATGCGCGTGTATGCATGAAGCATGCATGAAAAGGATCTGCCCATTGGTCAACCAGGATAACCGAAGGGCTTGCCGTCCGTTATATGACAGACAGGCAACTCGACCTACAGACGGGCTTGCCATCGGTAATATGACAGACGGGAAAACCGTCGGTCGCTTCTCACCATAAATTGCTCCTTTTTTTCCTCGATTTTCATGCCTTTTATCTTTTTAAGCTTAAATCCAAGCCTTTCCTTTGGTTTTTTCCTTCCTTCTTGCTTATTTCCTTGGTCAACCTCAAACTTCCAACCGTAGGGCTTGTGGAATGCCTTCCGCCACTACCGTCAGGATGCACCGAATTCTGGATACTCAACAAACTTGGGAAAACCCTACTCTGGCTCCAATTTTCGGTCTGAGATTCCTGAGAAGAGTCAAAGTAGACTATAATCTTCTTTTGGCCGCGGTTCATTTTTGGGACCCGCGATTTCATGTTTTCAGGTTTACCTACCAGGAACCGTGTCCCCTACCAGAAGAGCTTACTGCTATTGTCGAGACCTGGTATCCACCTAGCACCTTACCTTGCATTCCCCACTGTGGTCTGATTCAGACTCGAGATGTAGCACTGGCCCTAAGCATTGCCCCTTCTGATGCTGCCCATTTAGTTCCTCAGGGCCCTAGATTTGCCTTAGAACCACTGGTTAAGGCACTAGATGAATTCCTCGATGCTCCTCCACTCCAGCTGCTTTTATTTATTTTTTATTTGCCTTTTATCTTATTTTCTTTGGCCTTTATTTTCTTCTTGTTTCCCTTTTCAGATATGGCTGCAAGAGAAGCTGAGGCTGCTGTCAGAACCACCTCCCAGGGTGATTAGTTAGTATTATGTGAAGCATTTTCTTCCTCGCTAGCGACTGTACTCATTTGCCACCCCTGATGAGGGCATTACCAGATTTAGCGAGGTAACTGACGAAGACATTAGCTTCATGAGCTCTTGGCTCCCCCTATCTGCTACGACAGTTGATGGTTCTTCAGGATGTGTTCCCATATGCGGGCTACGTGAGGCTACCTTTTACATCATGGTCCGATGCGCTCGATAGCTCGGAATGACTCAAGATATGGTGAGAGTCTCTCTATCTTTTCGAGGTGGGATCTTATCTACGGCTTTTACCTCCTGCTATCATGAACTTTGGGCTGGATTACCCGTGAAGACTATCATTCCCTCTTTTGGTCATCAATCTGATGTTTCTACCAGCACATATAAGAGATGGGTGCTTAGTCCTTCCGTTGATAACAGGACTCGACGACTTAGACATTTGGCCGGCGAGAGCAGTAGTAGGGTTTAGTTCAGATTTGTATGCATGTCTAGCAATATGTTTCTTTTTAGAATAGAACTTAGACAATAACATGAATGAATAAATTCAGTTTTATTTTATTTCACCAATTTGTGTACATCTCAGTATGATTTCAGTATACATGATTGTTATTTAACACTAATTCAAAAATACAAAACTACATTTATTCAAGGATCCAAATCTTAATAGCATCAACTCCTGTTACCAATAAGCCCTCTCGGGGTTTTCTTGATTGGATATTTTCACTCAAGCCTCTAATTTTTGACCAGGATGCCTTTTTTCGGCTTTCACCCTGACGAGGCGCCCACTTTTAGCAAGGCGGCCTTTTTTTCGGTTTTCGACCTGCGGGGATTTTATTCTCTTCTTTTGATTTTATTGTCTTTAGCCATGGAACCTCTTGAGTCTATCGATATTGACCAGCTCCTTAAATTTGTTGCCATCGCTATCGGACAAGATCGCCGCCCCCTTTGATAGTAGCTTCTTGAGGATGAATGGACCTTCCCATGTTGGTCTGAATTTCCCCCTTATGTCTGGCGCGCCTGGTCTCATCTGCTTGAATACCAAGTCTCCCTCTTTCAATGGGCGCTTTTTGACTTTCTTCACGAATGATCTGGCAAGTCTCTTCTGATAGATCTGATTATGGTAGTAGGCTCTCAACCTGCTCTCATCCAACATGTTCAAGTGTTGCAACTGCTGCTGTGCCCATTCAGCTTCTGGAATCTCAGCTTCCATAACCACTCTTAGTGACTAGAGTTCGACCTCGACTAGCAATATTGCTTCCGTCCCATAGACCAGGGAATATGGAGTGGCTCCCATTGAAGTTCTGATAGTCGTTCTGTAGCCCCAGAGTGCAAAAGGTAACTTGTTCGCCCAATCTTTGTAACTCTGAACCATTTTGGCCAAGATCCTCTTAACATTCTTGTTGGTGGCTTCTACTATCCCGTTGGCTTGAGGACGATACGGAGAAGACTTATGATGCTCAATACCATATTTCTGGAGTAACTTCTTCGTTTCAGCCATGAATTGGCCCGTTGTCAGATACCATGTGGTGTGGAAGGCCATATCTACATATCAAGTTCTTCTCAATGAATTTTGCCATATCCCGAGAATCAACCTTCTTAAAGGACTCAGCTTCTACCCACTTGGTAAAGTAGTCGATGGCAACGATGATGTATCTATGCCCATTAGAGGCCGTGGGACGTATCTCTCCAATAATGTCAATCCCCCAAGCTGCGAACGGCCAAGGCGACATCAAACTATGCAATTCTGAAACGGGCAAGTGTCTTAAATCTGCATACTGTTAGCACAACTGACACTACTTTACATACTTCGAGCAATCTGTATCCATGGTGAGCCAAAAGAATCCTTGTCTCATGATCTTTTTAGCCAATGTCAACCCGTTCATATGGGCTCTGCATATGCCGGCGTGAATTTCTTCCATTACCCTCTTGCCTTCTTTCTCGTCCAGACACCTTAACTGAACGCCATCGGCCTGTCGTTTGTACAATACCCCATCTATGCAGATGAACTGAATAGACAGCTTGCGGATCATTCTCTGATCTTTCTCGGTAGCTTCTTTTGGAAATGTCGCATTTTCTAGATAGTTCCTAATATCATAATACCACAGCTTCCCATCTGCTACTTCTATTTCCATTACTGACTTAGATTCGAAGCTAGGTCTTTCAGAGCTAGAAATCAAAATCGGTCTCATGACTACCCCTTCTGGGTTGTCCCATATTGACACTAAAGTACCGAGCACGTCGGCCAACTGATTCTCGTCCCTTGGAACGAAATGGAATGTACACACCTCGAACTGATTGCTCAAGTCCTTCAAGTGCTTGACATACGGCATCAGCCTCTCTTCTTTAACAGCCCATTCACCTCGAATTTGATTGATCACTAGGGATGAATCTCCAAATACTTCCACATTATTGGCTCCTAAGGCTATTAACGTTTCCAACCCAAAAGTACATGCTTCATACTCAGCCTCGTTATTGGTAGCCCTGAATCTCAGTTTCTTGGCTAAGGGAAGTTTCTCATCCTCCGGGGTTGTCAGAATAACTCCTACTCCTTCCCCCTTGCTATTAATACCCTCGTGAAAGTGCCATTGCCAACCCCGAACTGCTATAGCTGTCACATCCTCATCCGAAAAGTTGAACTCATACGAGTCTCCTTGAATTGGGTGTTCTGCTAGGAATTCAGCCACTGCACGCCCTTTAATAGTTTTTCGAGTAATGTACTCTACATCAAATTCTAGTAGCAGCAACAGCCACCTACCCATTTTCCCAAGTAAAGATGGAGATTCTTGCAAGTATCTTAAGGGATTCTGCTTTGCTACTACCTGTACCTTGTAAGAATGAAAGTAATGTCTCAATGTCTTAGAGGCCCAGATTACCACAAGGCAAATCTTTTCTACCTCTGTATACTTAACCTCGTAAACCCGAAACTTTTTGCTAAAGTAGTAAATAGCAAATTCTACTCCAAATTCATCTTCCTGGGCTATCATGGCACCTCCCGAACTATCTTCTATTGCCAAATACAGGCTAAGTGGTTTGACTGGCTGCGGCTGTCTCAAAATCGGTAGATTCAGCAAATATTCTCTGACAGTATCGAAAGCCTTCTGACAACCTTCATTCCACACTACTGGTTGGTCTTTTCTGAGTAGTTTGAAAATCGATTCACAGATCGAAGTAAGCTTAGTGATAAACCTGCTAACATACTGTAACCTACCCAGAAAGCTTCTCACATCTTTTTCCTTCTGCAGTACCGGCATTTCTCTAATGGGCTTAACCTTGTTTGGGTCAATCTCGATACCTCTCTGGCTAACTACGTGTCCTAGGAGCTTCACTGAGCTGACACCAAAGATACACTTCTTGGGGTTTAATTGCAGGTTGTACTTTCCGATCCTTTGAAAGAACTTTTCCAGGGCTTCAAAGTGGCCATCTCGGGTGGCCGACTTGATCATCATATCATCCACATATGCTTCCACCTCCTTATGAATCAAGTCATCTAGAATCTTTGTGGCCATCCTTTGATAAGTTGCTGTAGACACCGGGTCCTGAGACAGCACAGATCGGAGTTACCCAATGATGATAAGATGCCTTTCCATAGGCAAAAAGGTTAAAAGTGATAATCTTCTTTTCAAATTTGCATTTTAGAGTGAAAAGATAAAAAAATAAAAAAATAATAAAAAATATTTTAAAATTTAGTTTTGAAAAATGGGGGCTTAAAATTATAGTATTTTTAGTCGATTTAATTTAAAAAAAAAGTCGGATCGTGAGTGTCGGGTGCGGCGGCGCGCAGGCGCCCAGCTCGCGGGCGCCCGAGGGCCCAGCACGCTGTGCGTGCAGCGTCGCTAATACTGCGCGTTGCTAAAAGCGCGCGCAGCATTGCTCGCACTGCGCGCCGCCCATCGCGCTGGTGCACGCGCTTCCTGCGTGAGAGGCTGCCGCTCCGACGCCCGTCCCTATAGCGACGGGCTTGTGTGACGCGCGCCGGATGTCCACTCGGCCGCCCCTATGACCGCCCGCTTGAGGGCGATCGGGCACTTGAGGGTTCGTTAACAGCTTGCAATAAATCGCAAGTGCGTCTATGTTGGGCAACAAGGAGGTTTCATGGAGTCGCCACCCAATAGAACATTGGGAAAGTTTCTCTCGCCTTGGAGAGCCTAAGACTGCGCTTAGTATCCATTTTGGGCCAGCCAGAGGGGTCTTGGAAGGTAAACCTCTCGCCCTAAGGAGCCTAGGATTAACGCCAAGTTTCGTAATACAAGAGGTGTCTTAGAGGGTAAACCTCTCGCCTCTTTGAGCCCAAAGACCAGAGAAAGTTCGGGACTCCCCATTTATTCATACCTTGGCTAAGTTTATAATCAAGTTTTGAATTTAGTATTTCATCCCATTTCTCATTCAATTTTTAATGCAATTTAATTAAACGCATATCAAACATATAAATAAAGCGGTAAATAAAATAAACGAAAGCAAAATAAATTACAATAAAACTAGGGGCGGAATACAACCCCCATTTGTAAATAAAATACAACTCATGCATAAATCGGGTTATTTATTAAAAATAAGGACATTGGTCCTCTCATGCATAATTAAAGAAAACAATTTTAAAGTGACAATTTATTTTAGATGAAAAATCTAGGACATTGGTCCCATTTTTATTAAATAAAATCCAATTTAGTTTAATAGAAATATTTTTGTGATTTTCTTAATTAACGTGTATGAAAATAAATTTTATTATTACAAATTACATATTAATAAATCCAAAGGAAAACAAAATAATAAAAATAATAAAAAACAACATCCAAATGGATCTTCAAACCTTCATGGGCTCCCACTTGGTATGAAAAAGACTCACACATAAAAAAACAAGTATTGAAATAAAAGAAACAAATAAAAGCCATGTTAGTAATAAAAATGGGTTAAACATACTATAAAAAAAAAGTAAATAAAAAGGCATCATGTATGACAAGCCACTTAAAATGACATAATAAAATATGCAATTTAACAAATTAACAATTTAACATGCATATAAAATATGATATAATAATAATAAAATCAAATCATGCATAAAAATAAAGCATGTAAAATTCAGCATGCATGAAATTAATAATAGCAACATGTATAAAAAGCAAAAGTAATAATAAAATCAACATGCATAAGAAATAAATAATAATAGTAATAATAACATTAAATAAGAGTAAGGATAATAATAATAATACTAATGATGGTAATAACTACAATAATAATAATAACACAATAATAACAAAGAATATGAACCATCAAACATAATAATAATAATAATAATAATAATAATAATAATAATAATAATAATAATAATAATAATAAAAGAAGATGAACAATATGAACAACATGAACAATATGAACAATATGAACGATGAAATAAAAATAATATGAACAAAAGTAATAGCATGAACAATTAAAGAAGAAATAAGAAATATGAACAATTAAATAAAAAAATAAGAAATATGAACAATTAAATAATAGATCTAAAAGAATTTACATGTTGATTAGTTAATTAGAAAATAAAAAACAAGAAATAAGAAGAAAATAATAAAACTAAAAGAATTTACATGTTAACTAGTTAATTAAAAAATACAAGAATGAAATTAAAATTTAAGAAATTGAGCCAAAAATAATTACCCTCAAATTTATCTTGAAGAGATGAAGGTAGATGATCCAATTCCTTATCTTGATTTGATGAATATGATTAGAAAAATAAAATATTGAAAGATGAATTTTACTCAAGAACAAACAATTAATTTGTTTGTTTCAAAGTAAAAAAATTGTTTTATTAAAAATAAGAAAATTCTCAAGAACAAAAATAGTTATTTTTTGCCTTAAGAATTACTGGAAATTTCTTTAAAACTTGAGAGAATTTGTTCTTGAAAAGAAGAAAGAAGAAGAAAAATCTTTTCTAAAGAAAAATCCCCCCTAATTCCCACTAAAAAACTCTTTTTATTCCACTTAAAATTCAGATTTTTTTTTAATTAAGAAATTAAATTAATTTAATTCCCATAATTACAAAAAACCACTGAATTTATTGGGTTGGAAGATAGAAGGCTTTTTAAATTAAATTTTGCCAAAAAAATGAGTTAAAAAGCATTAAAAATGAAGAAATATGGCCAAAATGGCCAAAATAGGCAAAACGGACGAACAGGGGCACGAAGGGGCGACCGACGGCCTGCCCGCCTGAAGGAGCGACCGACGGCCTGCCCGTCCCTCGTTTTTTTTTTTTAATTTTTTTTATTAAATTTTTTTTTATTATAAAATATAATAATTTAAAAACTCACTTTTTTCATCACAAAATAAATTTTAAAATACTTTAAAAATATTTTTGAAATACATATTTATTTAATTTTAAAACAACAAATCGACAAGGAAATCGTCACTTCCAACTTCATTCTTTTTGCCTATAGATCGGCACACTTAATTTCATCATTGGGTAATCCTGATCTTGGCTACTCGGGACCCGGTGTCTACAGCTTGCCTCCTCTTCTGGTCGTCGCTAAAGGGTCTGATCCCCCTTTTTTCCAATTTTTGGACCTAAAAATCAGTTTTTTATCCCTTTTTTCAAGATTTAAAGGAATTTTTTCCATTTTTAAAAATTAAAATAGGTAATATCTGATTTAATTAAATTTTATCCCTTTAATTATTTTATTTTTCCTATTTTTTTTCATATAAAAGGAATGAGATGAAAACCTAAAAGGGGGATTTTTTGGGCTAGGGTTTTTTCTCTTCATCTTTTCTCTTCTTCTTCCTCTCAAACTCTAAAAGAATTTCCAAATTTTTTCCCTACCAAAGAAGAACAAAAAATTGAGTTTCATCTTTCATTCTTTTCTTCCAACATAATTTCTTCTAAATATATATTTAGAAGGAATTTTTGTTGTTTGATTAATTTTTGGAGACAAACACAACAATTGTTTGTTATCAAATTTTTTTTTAACCTTTTATTTGTGTTCAATAAACTTTTTTACATTGATTTTGTTTTGAATCTCTTTTTGATGGAAAATTAATTTTGATACAAATAAAGTAATTATTTGTTATGAAAATCTAATTTTTTCCATTTGATTTTTATTTTGATATAAACCAAATCATTTTTTTTCTTTAATTGCAATCAATAAAAGTCTTTTTTAATCAAAATCATTTCTTTAGGCAAAAAAATCAATTCTTTGTTCTTAAAGAATTTTTGATCATTTTTTATCCTATTTCTTTCTTGGAATGAAATTCCAACATTTTTATTATTATACTCTAATATTGCAAATCAAGAATAAAGAAATCAATCATCTTTTTACCTTCATCGAATCCGAAACTCTGAGGGCAAACATTCCGGGCTTGTTCTTCTTGTTCTTTTTGTTTATATTTAATTTATTCATTTTTATTATTTTCAGTTATTTATTTATTTATTTTATTTATTTAATTTATTAACATGTATATTTTTATTATTATTCTCATTCATTTATTTTATTCACGTGAATATTGATTTCTTTTAATTCTTAACATGTAATTAATTTATTTCACTTTAATTTCATTATTTTTAACATGTAATTAAATTAATTCATTTTGATTGATCTTTTTGCCATGTAAATGGTTTATATCACTTGTGAACATATTTAATTAATCATGTCATTTATTTAATCATTTTTTATTCTTTTCCATTGTCATTATCATATATTTAATATTTTGTTCACTTATTTATTTTCATTATTGTCATTTCATATTTTTACATATTAATTAATTAACATGTTATATTTTATTCCAATCACTTCATTTAATCCATTTGTTGTTTATAACACATTTTTTCTCATTTATTTTAAATTGATAACATTTTAATTCATTTATGATTTTGATATCATTTCATTTTATCTCATTTTATTTTATCTTATCATTTATTTTATATTTAATTCATTCAATTACTAATATTATTTTCATTTGTGTTTTATTTTATTTCACATCTCATTTTTTGCTTGGGCATTTTTGTGAGCACACGGGGAGATCCAAGAGGCTCGTTTGGGTTACATATTTATTTTCTTCATTTGTAATATTTATTATTTTGGCTTTTTCATTTATTTTGCCATGTAATTTTCTTGTAAAATTATTTATTTAGGCCCACTAGAAAAAAGTCACTAAACCATTTTTATTAATTAATTTGAATTTTTTCCTAAATAAAAATGGGACCAATGTCTCAATTTTCTCTATCCAAAATAAAATCATCACATCAAAATTGTTTTATTATAAATATGCATGCGAGGACCAATGTCCTCATCGTTAATGAATATCCCGTTTTATGCATGTTTTGTATTTTATTTAGAATGGGGGTTGTATTCCGCCCCTAGTTTTATTGTAATTTATTTTGAGAATGTTTATTTTAATAATGCTTTACTTATTGCTTTTGACGTGAATGATTGCGCCTTAATTAAATGCATCGTGTGGAAAATTGGTGAAATAATGAATTCAAAACTTAATCATAATATTGATCAAGGTATAAATAAATGAGAAGTCCCGAACTCACTCTGGTCTTTGGGGCTCAATGAGGCGAGAGGTCTAGGACTTCCAAGACACCTCTTGAGTCTCACCAAAAGGCTAAAATTTACAATCCTAGGCTCCAGGGGGTAGAGGTAGTGGCCTCCAAGATCTCTCTGGCTTGCTCAAGATGGATATGTATGCGCCGTCTTAGGCTCGATGAGGCTAAACGACCCTTCCCAATGTTCTATTGGGTGGCGACTCCAAGAAACCTCTTTGTTGCCTAAAATAGACGCACTTGTAAATACCTTACATGTTTTAATGAATCCCATCCCGATCGCCTTAAAGTGGGCTTTCGGGAGGCCACGGGGTTCGGCGCGCGTCACAGTGGCGACTCCGCTGGGGACTTATTCGAGACTTCGATTCGAAAGTACCTTGATTAAAAATTATAATAGAGTTTTAGTTTAAAAATTTCACCTTCTTTCAAAACTGCATTGCATCGCATTAGAGCCTTAGATCTATGCTAGTTTGGTCCCTTTATTAGCCCCGGTACGTTCCCGAAGCACGACCCTATTTTCACTCAATTTAGGGAAGTGTTAAGGATAACCACCAGCCCGAGCCTCGTACCGTCATGGTATATTAAATGGAGACCCGATCGGTCGTTACGGTCGTGATGAGCTAGACCTGTTGGCAGGGACCATGCTTGGGTAGCCCTAAAGAAACACCACCTTTGATTAAAGCTCATGTAATGGCAATAGATACTTCCCCTAGGTGGTATGAACCGTAATACCTTGCTTGCTATATGGATCATTTTGTATTGGACAAACCCAAATAATCTGATTGGTCACCTAATTAAAGGCTTTCATGCCCCGATAGGCCCGTGTCAACTTATTCGGGCTGCCTAAATACATGATGGTCAAAACCCATGCGTATGCACATTAGCTAAGAGAGGTTATGCTGCCGGTTTTTCACCGTGCACCATGCACGTCCATCGGGTTCCCTGTTAACCCATAGATCAAGCCCACCTAGGATAGAGACCGCACGACCTCATGTGTGGGGGCAATAAGGTTGGAAAGACCTACCTGCTTGCATGTGTTTGTGAATGATGCATTGCACATTCATGTCAGTCATGCACAAATAAATTTCTGTATCTCTTCTACATGTATACATCCTTTTTTTTGCTTAAAATTATTACATGTACATATTGTCCTGTGTATAATTTTTCAAATGTTTCACATGTATCATTGTAATCTCTTTTGGTCATTGTATACCATCTGTTGCACAGTACGATCATGAATTATGTATTATTCATACATCATTCTAACTCTTTGCTTTTCAGCCATTATAGACCATTTACTTGGGTGGTTAGGGGATCCCAATAGTTATCTAAAGAGCGATTAGAGTTCACGTGGGCTGACAAAGTTTTTAGCATTCTTACCAGAGCATCTAAAGGCATTAGAAATGGCGGTCCCTTTGCAACAGAATGAAGAGACTCGTGCCCTAATTGCCCAGGAGTTGGATAGAAGGTTCAAGGAGCTTGAAACAAAGATGCTGGCCATGGTCAAAGAAAGGATGGATGCCATGGCGCTTGTTCTGCAAGCTCAGCTTATGGCAACAACTCTCAACCAAGGAAAGCCGGCCACGATCGAGAAGGCTCATATAGCGACAACTCCAGTACCTCCTTTTCCTTCTGAGACTAGAGGTAAGAGATCACTTGATTCCCCGGTTGAGCAAGGATGAAATAGGAGGCCTACTTTAGAACATGGCATTATGTTCGAGGAGGATAAAGAGCCTGTAATCATGCGTATTCCTAAAGATGAAAGCTCAGGAGACCTTGACAATAGTAAGGCTGCAGAAATCCCAGCCACTAGAATAACTCAGCCCCACCTCACTATCTCGGGTAGGCCATTATCTTGGCATTTCAGCCGTCTCATCAAGAAAGGGAAGTTACAACCCTTGCCAGCTAGGCCTGCCCCAAGTCAAGGAAAGCCTAGGTACAGAGCGGACTGGTATTGTGTATATCACCAGTACACAGGGCATAGGACAGACTATTGTCACCCTCTGAGAGATTGCATTCAAGAGCTGATGCCAGGCCCAGAAAAGGAAGAGATTATAGAAGCGCCAACCACGAAAGTAAAGCAAAGGCATTTTTCTAATTTGGGTAGATCTTTGTCCTGGGTCCTCAAGAGGCTGATGAAGGAGGGGATATTACAGCCATTGCCAGCTAGGCCTGCCAGAAGCCAGGGACAGCCCGATCATAAAGGGGATGAGTATTGCGCCTTCCACCAGCACATCGGGAATGCCACAGACGATTGCAAGACATTGAGACATGCTATTCAAGATCTGATTGACTCCCACCAGATCTCCGACCCAGAAAAGCGAGAGGGAAAGAATAAGATAGACTAAGGGCCTAAGTGGAAAGGCAGGACGGGCCCTAAAGTTGATTATGGACTCTCGGCAACAACACCTGCATCGGCGGAAAGAGGAAGATGATAGTTTAGACTTTCCTTCTTAGTTCTGAACTTTTTTTAATAATGATTAATGACATTTTTAGTTTTATTAATAAATCGAATAATTTCCTTCACTTGTGTGATGTTATTTTCAATGATTTCATTATGCATGGTCGTAATCCATTTATATTTGACATTAGCTCGATTGATGCTACTCTATTTATTCTTGGAACCTTAAAAATCTTGATGGCATCTAACATAACTCTTGAAGAGTGAGAAAATTTAAGAGAATTAAAACAAAATATAAAAAAGTCTTTGCCTGGACCTATGAAGATATGCCAGGAATTGATCGAGAAGTTACAGAGCATGCTATTCCTACATATCTAGATCATAAACTTGTTAAACAGAAACTGAGAAGGCTTAGGCCGGAATGGGCAGATAAAGTAAAAGAGGAGATTCGCCAGCAAATCAAAGCCAAATTTCTAGTTGAGGTGCAGTATCCAACTTGGTTGGCCAATATTGTCCCCGTAACCAAAAAGAATGGCAAGGTAAGGGTATGCGTAGATTATCGGGACTTAACTAAGGCTTGTCCAAAAGATGACTTTCCATTGCCCTATATAGATGTGTAGATAGACAGCGCCGCTGCTTGCGAGATGAATAGCTATAGAAGATGGTTCTGTAGGCGCCATGATGGCCCAAGGGGATGAATTCGGAGTGGAATTTGCTACTTACTACATTAGTAAGAAGTTCCTGGCTTATGAGATTAAGTATACAGAAGTAGAAAAGATCTGTCTTGCGGTAATTTTGGCCTCTAAGAAGTTGGGACAATACTTTTCACTCCTACAAGGTACAGGCGGTAGTAAAGCAGGATCCCTTGAGATACTTGCAGGAGGCTCCATCGTTACTTAGAAAAATGGGTAGGTGGTTGTTGCTGCTACAAGAGTTTGATATAGAGTACGTTACTCGAAAAACTATCAAAGGGCATGTAGTGGCAGAATTCCTAGCAGAACACCCAATTCAAGGAGACTCATATGAGTTCAACTTTCCAGATGAGGATGTGACAGCCATCGGAGTTCAGGGATGACAACTGTACTTTGATGGGGCTATGAACAATAAGGGGGCAGGAGTAGGAGTCATTCTGACCACTCCGGATAATGAAAAACTCCCTTTGGCAAAGAAACTGAGGTTCAAAGCTACCAATAATGAAGCCGAGTATGAAGCATGTACTTTTGGGTTAGAAGCGTTAATAGCCTTAGGGGCAAAGAAAGTGGAAGTGTTTGGTGATTCATCCCTGGTGATCAATCAAATTCGAGGCGAATGGGTTGTTAAAGAAGAAAGGCTAATGCCGTACATAAAGCACTTGAGAGACTTGAGTAGTCAGCTTGAAGTGTGTACATTCCGTTTTATTCCAAGGGACAAAAATTAGTTGGCCGACGCGCTCGCCACTTTATTGTCAATGTGGTACAATCCAGAAAGGGTAGTTATGAGGCCGGTTTTGATTTCTAGCTCTGAGAGACCTACCTTTGAATCTAAATCAGTCATGGAAATAGAAGTAGCGGATGGGAAACCGTGTTATTATGACATTATGAACTATCTAGAAAATATGACTTTTTCAGAGGAAGCTACTGAGAAAGGTCAGAGAATGATTCGCAAATTGTCTACCTAGTTCATTTGCATAAATGGGATATTATACCAACGGCAGGCTGATGGTATCCAGTTGAGATATTTGGATGAGAAAGAGGCCAAGAGGGTAATGGAAGAAACTCATGCTGGCGTATGTGGAGCCCATATGAATGGGCTAACATTGCCAAAGAAGATTATGAGGCAAGGGTTCCTCTAGCTCACCTTGGATGATCACTGCTCAAAGTATGTAAAGCAGTGTCAGTTGTGCCAACAGTACGCAGATTTAAGGCACTTGCCTGTCTTAGAATTGCATAATTTAACATCGCCCTGGCCGTTCGCAGATTGGGGGATTGATATTATTGGGAAAATTCGTCCTACGGCTTCCAATTGACACAGATACATCATCGTCGCCATTGATTATTTTACCAAATGGGTAGAAGCCGAGTCTTTCAAAAAAGTTAAAGCTAGGGATATGGCGAAATTAATTGAGAAAAATTTGATATGTAGGTACGGCCTCCCACATCACGTGGTATTTGACAACGGGGTCCAGTTTATGGCCGAGGTGAAGAAATTGTTCCAATAGTATGGTATTGAGCATCACAAGTCGTCCCCATACTGCCCTCAAACTAATGGGGCAGTAGAAGCCGCCAACAAAAGTATTAAGAGGATTCTAGCCAAGATGGTTCAGAATTATAAAGATTGGGCAGAAAAGTTGCCTTTTGCACTCTGGGGTTACAGAACGACCGCAAGAACATCTACAGGAGCCACACCATACTCTTTGGTGTATGGAAGGGAGGCGGTATTACCAGTCAAGTTGAACTCAAGTCACTAAGAGTGGTCATGGAAGCTTAGATCCTAGAAGCTGAATGGGCACAACAACGGTTACAACACTTAAACATGTTGGATGAGAACAGATTGAGAGCCTATTAGCATAACCAAATCTATCAGAAGAGGCTCGCTAGATCCTTTGGAAAGAAAGTCAAGAAGCATCCCCTGAAGGAAGGGGACTTGGTGTTCAAGCGGATGAGACTAGGTGCGCCTGATATCAGAGGAAAATTCAGACCAACGTAGGAAGGACCATTCGTCCTCAAGAAGCTGTTATCAAAAGGAGCTGCGATTCTGTCAGATAGTAATGGTAATGAATTCAAAGAACCGATCAATATTGATAGACTCAAAAGGTTCCATGGCTAAAGAAAATAAAATCAAAAGAAGAGAATAAAAGCCCCGCGGGTCGAAAATCGAAAAAAGGCAACCTTGCTAAAATTGGGCGCCTCGTCAGGGTGAAAACCAAAAAAAGGCATCATGAGCAAAAATTAGAGGCATGAGAGAAAATATCCAATCAAGAAAACCCGAGAGGGCTGATTGGTAACAGGAGTTGATGCTATCAAGATTTGGCTCTGTGAATGAATGTAGTTTGGCATTCTTGAATTAGTGTTAAATGGTGATCATGTATATTGAAATCATACTGAAACGGGCACAATGTTGTGAAATGAAATAAAACTAAATTCATTCATTGATATTATTTCCTAGTTCTGTTCTAAAAAGGAACATATTGCTTAAAATCCATACAAATCTGAACTAGACTTTACTACTGCTCTCGCCGGCCGGGTGCCTTAGTAGCCAGGTCCTGTTAACAACTGCGGGGCTAGGAGTCCATCCTCTATATGCACTGGTAGAAGTTACAGAATGATTCCCAGAAAAAGGGTATAGTAGTTTTCTTTAGTAATTCAGTCCAAAGATCATGATACTGAGAAGCAAAGGCTGAAGGCAAGACCCCGCCTCGAAAGAATAGGGAATGTCTCACTACATCGTTAATCCCTCTGAATTATCAAGCACAATAGGTGGTAGAGTAAAGGGCAGCCTCATGAAGCCTTAAAGAACCCGATCCTCATCTGCTACCTCACCCAATCTAGCAACACATTCATCAAGGGAGGCCATGAAATGCAACTGATGCCTAGAGAGAAATACCTCAAAGAATAACTGCTGATTACCCTAAGAAGAGGCTTTGATAGTAGCTTCAACTTTTCTTGTAGCTATACCGGAAGGGCAAGAGAGTCTGAAAAAAAAAGAAAAAAGAAAAAAAGGAAGGCCGTTAGAGATAAAAACCGTGACTGGCTCTCTGAGTAAAAGTTAGGCCAAAGGGCAGGGTGAAAACCTGGCAACAGGCAGTCTGTCCTTCAAAAAAATGAAATGAAAAAAAAGCTGTTGGAGTGGGTTGGTTCCATTCCATGCAAAAATTAGGCACAGGGTTATGTGAAAATCCCTAAAGGGACGCATTTCCCACTAAGAAAAGCAAGTGTGAAAATCCATAAGGGACGCACTACCTTTAAAACAATGACTTTTGACGCCTGGAGCGATAAGGCGGCATCACTTTGAATGACTTTCCTTTAGGCAGAGCTTGATTCAGAGTCAAGGGGGCAAAATGCTCGTTGACCGGGGGGCAAAGATGTGCACGAGTCAGTTCTCTTTGAAAAGATTATGGGACAAAGCCCGTAAAGCCAAGACAACGCTTTTCTAGATCCTTGGGGGCATTGGACAATGTGAGCAGCCGAGCAACACCCTCAACGAATCCCTTAACCACCTGGGATGTGGTCTATTCATTTTGCATATCACATGCATGTCATGTGCATTCAGTCTTTTACACGTATAGATATGCACACACAATTCTTGTACATTAATCCTTTGCACGTGTTTCTTATACATAGTTTTGTATGTATACTTGACACACATTATTCCATACGCACACAGAAGCTTTTGTATATGTTGTTGTGTACATAACTCAGAAGGATAGGTCCGAATAGACCTCATGAGCAAGGATGATCCAAAGGACGGATTCAGCTCCGCATGGTCAACCACTGTATCCGGCGTAAAATCAGGTGAATAGGTATAGAGGGGGTGGAATGCCCAGAAGGACAAGCCAATCCGGACACACCATGCTCAGGGCAATCCGGAATCACACAAATATGTAGAAAATAAGATTCTTTGAGAAGCCGAACTATCCACACATACTATAGTCGGAGGCAAATCTGACGCAAAAGTGAGCCAAGGTACGGTTTTGAATCTACATCGATGTTCATCCATGCCGAACAATCAGGATCAAGATAAAGTCCTCACGAGAATAGAATCTCAACGACCCGCTCCTAAGAAGACATTTAAGAGAGCAAGACGACTCATGCACACCATGTCAGGAGCAATAAGGACCTACTCCCAAGAGGGAAAAGAATAAGCCTTTATCATGCACACCATGCCAGGAGCAAACAAGTAAGTTTCTCTGTCATAAGATGTATGCTAACACACCTCACACAATCCGGATTCAAATGTATGTATATTGCACACAAATGATTCCACACACGTGCATAGTGTTTTGTATATGTACATGGCTCACATGAGGGGTCCGAATAGACCTTAGGTTTAAAGATAATTCAAGAGATGAGTTCAGTCAGACTCATGCATGCAATGCCAGGGGCAATCAGGTAAGTTTCCCTATCATAAGACATACGCTCACATACATCACATAGTAAGTGTACAAAATCCAAATTCAAGTGTACAAATTCTCAAACAAATACAAATGTACAAGAATACAACTCCTAAAAAAAAAAAAAATACAAATTCTCAAACAAAACAAGACAAAACAAAAAGACATTTTCAAGGCCTTGAATATCCAATATACTGTAAATACATTCAAAATGTAAAGGTCAAAAGCAAAACAAGGAAAAAACAGAAACGAAAACAAAAACAAAATAAAAAAATCCTCCCGCAGGCAAACAACAAAATTTCCAATCTAATTTTTTTTCTTTGAGAAAGCTCAAATCTTTTTTCGCCCCAGAGGCTCAACATCAAATTCTCTCACCCTCTTGAGAAGTATGCAGGTTTTTTCAACAAGGAGACCCCAATGGAGATGATAGAGGAATCGGTATCTAGGGAACAACTAACCGTCCTTCCGGGGGCACACTCTGACAACGACCCCAACAGGCATATACTGCCACAGGTAAGCATCTCTTTTATATACCTTGCACACTTGCTTTTCCCTTTTCTGTAGAAAAAAGGAAGAGGAGGCTTAGGATAAGCGCCAGAAAAGAAAATAACGAACAAGTCACCATACCGACCTAAGGGGGTTAGTAGATCAGACATTGCACTAGCCGGATGTAGGTTAGTAGATCAGACATTGAACAAGCTGAGACGAGGCCAGCAGAATACACGCGATAGAACAGATTGCAAACAGAGGTTGTAGTCAGATAGTACTGCATCTCACAGACACCGTGTATGCCGACACGAGGATAGCAGGACACATGCGATAGAACGGATCCGCACTTTGTAAGTTTGGAGCAGACTCGGTGCAGCTCAGGAGAGCAATCCTCACGTTTTGTAAGTCTGGAGCAGACTCGGCGCATCACCATCCGCACTTTGTAAGTTGGAGCAGACTCGGTGCAGCTCAGGAGAGCAATCCTCGCGTTTTGTAAGTCTGGAGCAGACTCGGCGCATCACCATCCGCACTTTGTAAGTTGGAGCAGACTCGGTGCAGCTCAGGAGAGCAATCCTCGCGTTTTGTAAGTCCGGAGCAAACTCGGCGCATCACCATCCGCACTTCGTAAGTCTGGAGCAGACTCAGTGCAGTTCAGGGGAGCAACCCTCGCATTTTGTAAGTCTGGAGCAGACTCGACGCATCGCTTCTTCCACGGCGAAAAGGCAAGGGCTGCCTCAGGTACGCATCTCTTTCCTTCTTCTCTGAATTTTGGCTCATCTAGGCACTAGTACACTAGTTTCTAAAAAATTGGGGGCAATTGTAGACACCGGGTCCTGAGAAAGTCCAGATCGGAGTTACCCAATGATGATAAGATGCCTTTCCACAGGCAAAAAGGTTAAAAGTGATGATCTTCTTTTCAAATTTGCATTTTAGAGTGAAAAGATAAAAAAATAAAAAAAAATAAAAAATATTTTAAAATTTAGTTTTGAAAAATGGGGGCTTGAAATTATAGTATTTTTAGTCGATTTAATTTTTAAAAAAAAGGTCGGATCGCGAGTGTCGGGTGCGGCGGCAAGCAGGCGCGCTGAGCGAGCAAGGGCGACGCGCAGCGTCGCTAATACTGCGCCTCGCTAAAAGCGCGCGCAGCATTGCGTGCACTGTGCGCACTGCGAGCCGCCCATTGCGCTGGCGCGCGCGCTTCGTGCGCCAGAGGCTGCCGCTCCGACGCCCGTCCCTATAGCGATGGGCTTGCCTCTTCTTCTGGTCGTCGCTAAAGGGTCTGATCCCCTTTTTTTCCGATTTTTGGACCTAAAAATCAGTTTTTTATCCCTTTTTTCACGGTTTAAAGGGATTTTTTCCATTTTTAAAAATTAAAATAGGTAATATCTGATTTAATTAAATTTTATCCCTTTAATTATTTTATTTTTCCTATTTTTTTCATATAAAAGGAATGAGATGAAAACCTAAAAGGGGGATTTTTTGGGCTAGGGTTTTTTCTCTTCATCTTTTCTCTTCTTCTTCCTCTCAAACTCTAAAAAAATTTCCAGATTTTTTCCCTACCAAAGAAGAACAAAAAATTGAGTTTCATCTTTCATTCTTTTTTTCCAACATAATTTCTTCTAAATATATATTTAGAAGGAATTTTTGTTGTTTGATTAATTTTTGGAGACAAACACAACAATTGTTTGTTCTCAAATTTTTTTTTAACCTTTTATTTGTGTTCAATAAATTTTTTTACATTGATTTTGTTTTGAATCTCTTTTTGATGGAAAATTAATTTTGATACAAATAAAGTAATTGTTTGTTATCAAAATCTAATTTTTTCCATTTGATTTTTATTTTGATATAAACCAAATCATTTTTTGTTTCTTTAATTGTAATCAATAAAAGTCTTTTTTAATCAAAATCATTTCTTTAGGCAAAGAAATCAATTCTTTGTTCTTAAAGAATTTTTGATCATTTTTTATCCTATTTCTTTCTTCGAATGAAATTCCAACATTTTTATTATTATACCCTAATATTGCAAATCAAGAATAAGGAAATCTATCATTTTTTTACCTTCATCGAATCCGAAACTCTGAGGGTAAACATTCCGGGCTTGTTCTTCTTGTTCTTTTTGTTCATATTTAATTTATTCATTTTTATTATTTTTATTTATTTATTTATTTATTTATTTTATTTAATTTATTAACATGTATATTTTTATTATTATTATTCTCATTCATTTATTTTATTCACGTGAATATTGATTTCTTTTAATTCTTAACATGTAATTAATTTATTTCACTTTAATTTCATTATTTTTAACATGTAATTAAATTAATTCATTTTGATTGATCTTTTCGCCATGTAAATGGTTTATATCATTTGTGAACATATTTAATTAATCATGTCATTTATTTAATCATTTTTTATTCTTTTCCATTGTCATTATCATATATTTAATATTTTATTCACTTATTTATTTTCATTATTGTCATGTTCATATTTTTACATATTAATTCATTAACATGTTATATTTTATTCCAATCACTTCATTTAATCCATTTGTTGTTTATAACACATTTTTTCTCATTTATTTTAAATTGATAATATTTTAATTCATTTATGATTTTGATATCATTTCATTTTATCTCATTTTATTTTATCTTATCATTTATTTTATATTTAATTGATTTTAATTGATTCAATTACTAACATTATTTTCATTTGTGTTTTATTTTATTTCACATCTCATTTTTTGCTTGGGCATTTTTGCGAGCACACGGGGAATCCAAGAGGCTCGTCCGGGTTACATATTTATTTTCTTCGTTTGTAATATTTATTATTTTGGCTTTTTCATTTATTTTGCCATGTAATTTTCTTGTAAAATTATTTATTTAGGCCCACTAGAAAAAAGTCACTAAACCATTTTTATTAATTAATTTGAAATTTTTCCTAAATAAAAATGGGACCAATGTCCCAATTTTCTCTATCCAAAATAAAATCATCACATCAAAATTGTTTTATTATAAATATGCATGCGAGGACCAATGTCCTCATCATTAATGAATATCCCGTTTTATGCATGTTTTGTATTTTATTTAGAATGGGGGTTGTATTCCGCCCCTAGTTTTATTGTAATTTATTTTGAGAATGTTTATTTTAATAATGCTTTACTTATTGCTTTTAACGTGAATGATTGCGCCTTAATTAAATGCATCGTGTGGAAAGTTGGTGAAATAATGAATTCAAAACTTAATCATAATATTGATCAAGGTATAAATAAATGAGAAGTCCCGAACTCACTCTGGTCTTTGGGGCTCAATGAGACGAGCGGTCTAGGACTTCCAAGACACCTCTTGAGTCTCACCAAAAGGCTGAAATTTACAATCCTAGGCTCTAGGGGGTAGAGGTAGTGGCCTCTAAGTTCTCTCTGGCTTGCTCAAGATGGATATGTATGCGCCGTCTTAGGCTCGATGAGGATAGACAACCCTTCCTAATGTTCTATATGGTGGCGACTGCAAGAAACCTCTTTGTTGCCCAAAATAGACGCACTTGTAAATACCTTACAAGTTTTAATGAATCCCATCCCGATCGCCCTAAAGTGGGCTTTCGGGAGGCCACGGGGTTCGGCGCGCGTCACTGTTGCGCCTGCGTTCTTCAAGCCAAAGGGCATTACCCTGTAAGCGAATGTCCCCCATTCCGTGATGAAAGCCGTCTTAATCTGGTCGATTATCTTATTGAGTATCTGGTTGTAGCCTGCGTAACAATCCATAAAACTATACATCATGCAGGCAGCTGCTCTGTCCACCAGTACGTTTATGTAGGGCAACGGAAAGTCATCCTTTGGGCAAGCCTTGTGCAAGTCTTGATAATCAACGCATACACGTACCTTACTATTTGTCTTGACTACTGGGACAACATTGGCTAACCAGGTAGGGTATTGTACCTCAACTAGGAATTTGGCCTCAATTTGCTTGTGAATTTCTTCCTTTACCTTGTTTGCCCACTCTGGACTGAGCCTTCTCAACTTCTGCTTGACAGGTTTATAGTCTGGATACGTGGGGATGGCGTGTTTTGCAATTTCTCGATCTACCCCTGGCATATCTTCGTAGGTCCAGGCAAAGACTTTTTCATGTTTTCTTAATATTCTCTCAAATTTTTCTCGCTCTTCAGGAGTTACATTCGATGCTATCAAAATTTCTTTCGGGTTTTTCGAGGTCCCAAGATTAAATGGAGTAGCATCAGTTGAATCAATGTCAAATATAGATGGATTATGATCATGATCATGATCATGCATAATGAAATCATCGGAAACATCGCACAAGTAAGCAAAATCATTCACTTTATTAATAAAATTGAAATTGTCATTAACATTATTGAAAAGTTGTGGAGTAAAAAGAAAATCTAAACTATTTTCCTCTTCCTCTTTAGCTGGCGCATCTGTTGTAGCTGACGGTTCTGCATCACTTTGGCATTTCGGGCGTTCTTCAGCAACCCCCCATACAACTTCCTCAATCTTCGCTTTCCCCTTCAGCTGGGTGACCACCATCTTCTCGGTTATGACTTCCTCGAGCTCGTCGCGGTCCCAAATTGTCTCACTGGTCATGATTTCTTCATCCCAGAAGACCTCTGCTGGCTTGATCAATCCAATGTCCCAGTCATAAACATCGTTGAAGACTTCGAACCCTGGCATAATTTTTTTGTCCACCCACTGTGGCTCAGCTTCTCCTATGTAGGCACATGCTGCAGTTGCCGGCACAAAACTATTTTTGATATGGGGGATCCCCTTCTCTGGCTTCTCACCTCTCCTTACTGTACCTGTATATCCCAGGCCCCTTTTATCCTTCTGACCCCTAGTGGTGATGGCTGTTGGCATCCCTTGAGAATTCTTACCCAGTCCTGCGCTAGGGAGGAATGACATCCTCTTCATCATGTTTACCACCTAGGGACTTCCTTCCATCTGTTCCTTGTCATTAATCATGGCGACATGGAATCCATTGAATGGCTACCTTGCCATTTCCAGTATGGAAACTTGATTCTCCCCCTTATGGTCACTACCTGGCCTTCATGGGGTATTTTGACCATTTGATGCAGCGTAGAGGGGACGCCTCCCAACTTGTGAAACCATGGCCTACCCAAAAGAGCCGAGAAATTGGTGGGTATGGGCAAGACCATGAACTCTACTTCCATCTCTACCAGCCCCGTCTTCACCATTGCCTTGAATGTCCCGGAGGCATGCCTACGCGAGTTATCGTATGCTGTGATGGTGAGATCAATTTGGCCAGCATATCCTTTTCACCCCAAAAGCTGCCATTGCTACCTGCGGGCAAACATTTATCGACGAGCCATCATCCACCATTACGCATGCTGTGTGCTTTTGGTTGATTTGTGCCCTTATGTATAAAGGGCGGTTGTGGTTACGACCTTCTGCCGGAAGATCAGCACTTGTAAAAACCACATTCTCTTCTACTCCTCCCTTCACTACGTCCAGAAGCTCTGTAGGCGAGATGGTTGTAGGCACCGTTGCCTCACACAAGGCCTCCACTACTTTCTGCCTGTGTGATGGGGACTGTCTCAAGAGGTCCCATATTGAAATATGAGCCGGCGTCCTTTTGAGCTGCTTGACTATTGGATCTTCTTCCGGCTCTTTTCCCTTTTTGCCCTCAACCGGCTCCTGGGGCTTCTCGACTTCTGGAGCTACCCTTCTGCTCCGGGTCACAGCTCCTACTTTATTCTTCTTTTCTTTCTTTTCTTCCTCTCCTTCTTCCTCCGAACCCCACGGGTCGGAAAACACTTCAGAATCATCATTTTCAGTTCCACTGTCATCACTGGACCAGCAATCGATCACTGCAGCGAGAAGCCCTTCTTTACTCACCTCATGGAGGCTTGTAACAGCAGTGTTGACATCGTTGCCGTACAACTCCTTTAATACAAACTCCTCGGGCAAACTGGACCCCGATCATAAATACTAGCGGGGGCACATTGTGTACCCAACTTTCTTCTAACTTCCTCTCTTCTCTGGGTCTGTGATTTGCTTCGAATCAATTAGATCTTGAATTCCGTGCCTCAAAGCCTTGCACTCGTTAGTTGTATGCCCAGTGTGTTGATGATAAGCACAGTATTCATTATCCTTGTGCCCTGGCATGCCTTGAGTTCTGGCAGGTCGGGGTGGCAAAGGCTACAACTTACCCTCTTTCATCAGCCTTCTTAGTACCCATGACAAAGACCTTCCAAGGTTGGAGAAATGCCTCAAGGTAGCATTAGTGGTTGACACCTCAACAGTCTTCCTCATGCCACTAGCAAAACCTATCGGTCTACTTGCCCCCTAGCTATTGCGGCCTTTCTTGGGATAATTCTCACTACCTACTCTCCTTGCAAGGTATTCTCCTTCAGCTTCAATGGCGATGTCGTTCAGGGACTCCCAGTCTCTTAGTCCCTTCATCTTCAATCCCTCTCTCAAATATGGGCTTGAGAGACGGCCCGTCGCTTTGAGATTAGAGACAGGCCTCTCACGTGAGCGACGGGCTACTCCACCGACAGGCTGCCCGTTTGTGGGCTCAAATGCCAATTCTCAAAGTTGAACTCTTTTTGACTGTTCGATATCCCCCATTTACCCAGAACTCCTCCGATCCTTATAAAACTGGCGAACAAACATCCACAACTTCCGTCCCTCGTCCGAAAACTGACGTTAGTTTCTTCATCGGGTAGCTCTGATCTGGACTACCTCAGGATCCGGTGTCTACACACACATACATTTACAACATAATCATGGTAGATCAAATTCTTATATTTTAATAATTACTATGCATGGGAATACATCAATAATTCACATTTTCACTCATAGATGCATAACATAAGTGAAGAACTATGCAAAGAAGAAGTTCCTCAAAAACAGTTTCTAGGCAAAGAGGAGACTGTCGCGATCGAAAAAATCCATGAAAAATGAGATTTGATACTCATTTTTAGAAAATAGAGCACTTCAGAAAAATAGGATAGGCTGGGGTCATTGTCGCGATAGCGACCTGTGTCGTGCTCGCGACAGTGGCCAGAAGGCCTTACGCGAGGGAAGGGAAGGCGATAGCACGAGTCATGAGCAACCTTCATGACTCGTGAAGGTTGTTCACGACTCGTGAACGTGATTCACGACTCGTGAATCTCAGCTCCCTCTACAGACGCGTGATTTGTTGCACCACTCACACATGCCCAAGCTTCACGAGTCGTGCTGCAAGCTAGTCGGACGCCACTCAAACATCAGTGCAGTTTTCTCGTGAAAACTGAATTTCACGATTCGGTTGTGCTCGCGAGGATGTCGCGCTCATGACAGCGTCGTGGCTTCCATTTCTCCAGCCAAATGCAGGAAAATCCAGACTTCTAAAATCAAAACCATTTTGACCCAAATCAAACCAAACTTCTTCTTACCTTCAAATAAGCCTTCCATGCATCACAAACAACATAAAACACAACTTTTCTAACAATTATCACAATCAAGATCATGCATTAACATAATTAAGCTTCTTAAGAACACAAACCCAGAAATTTCAGTAAAAGTTTCTCAAACTTCAAATTCACTTCAATAAATTATCATCCATGCATCATAACTTAAATCAATTGAATACCCATAACATTAGCACTATAATAAGCCTCATCAAACATCAAATTTCCAGAAATCTCATGCAAAGGCACAAATCACAAATGTACATCAAAATCAATCAAATTCCCAAACCGTTAACTCCTTTGCTCCAATAGCTCACTTAGATGATTTTCTTGCTTCCAAATTCATTCAAGATCTTTTTCATCCCAAAATTCCTCATCAATCACACAAACACAAAACCTTAGATTAAAACACATTCTAACAAAATTAAGAACAAGGGATGAAAAAGAAGAAGAAAAAGAAATCCACTAACAACTTACCAATCAAAGCTAAGGAGATGATCAATTTCCACCACAAAACACTTGGATCCAAGCTAGGGCATACAAATGAAGAGAAAGGAGGAAGAAGAAGCAAAGAGAAGAGGAGGAAACGGGAAAAGCAACATGATTGGCTGTCCCCTTTCTCTCTCTCTTCTATTTATACCTCCTCCCTAAACCCCTAGCCACATGTCACTCTATGGTTGGTGGAACTTGACCACTCACACCCAACAAACACTCATGATACAACACACAAGACTAACTCTTATAATTCACACACTACTTCCATATGAACATGCACACACTACCAAAACCCAAATACTCACATCCCAATATAATACATGCACCCACACTATAATAAAGCCCACAAAACATGCATTTTGCCCAAAATACCCTTAACATATGCCAAAACACTCACACAAGCACACATATACATGGCAAATATGGCTCAAACTACTAGGAAAAAATCGGGGTGTGACAATATGTATCCACCACTGGGCATTTTTAATGCTCAGCGCGTAGAATGTTATTGCGCATAGGTTATAGTAGATTTTGATGTGGTCGAAGATGTAGTGATGACCGAAAGAAGTAATCGACAATAAGGCTAGAAGGATTGGCATGGCATGTATACGATCGCAGTAGACGAAAGCGAAGATGCATGGTATAAGTATATAAATTTATGTGTTAGTGTAACTATTATGTTTATATATATATATATATATATATATATATATATAATTGTTATTGCTGAAAATAAATCCTACTGATCTGTTAATTCATTATAGTGTATGCCAGTGGAGTGTTGTGACATCCAATATCCGTACCACTTATGGGTATAGGGTGTTATACAACTATTTTTCTTATTCCAAAGAAAAAGGAGATTGAAACCATGGTGGATCTTCACCTGATTGCATTTTGTAATATTCTCTACAAAGTGGTGTATAAAATGCTTGCCAATCATTTGAACCATATTATGCCATTTATTATTTTGAGTCTCAAAGTGTTTTTGTTCCAAATTGGCTTATTTCAGATAATGTTATAGTGGCTTATGAGGTGATGCATTTTTTTAAGAGGAAATCTAAAGGCAACTTTAGCTTTGCTGCTTTTAAACTTGATATGAGTAAAGCCTATGATAGGCTTAAATGGCACTATTTGACTGAAGTCTTAATTCGTTTAGGCTTTAATAGTACTTGGGTGTATCTACTAAGAATGTGTTTTGAATTGGTTTCCTACCATTAACTCTGAGGATAAATTGCTTGATCCAATCACTCCTTTTCATGGCTTATGTCAAGGTGATCCAATCTCTCCATATATTTTCAATTTTGGAGCTGAAGGGATGTCCCCTTACATCAGAAAACATGAAGCATTGCATCTCATCCATGGCTACCACATAGCTAGAGGTGCTTTTATTTCATTGATTATAGTTATATTTTCTTCACTTCTACTAGTGATAAGGCAAATGTGGTAAAATCCATTTTGTAGATCCATGCCTTAGACTCGGGACAAGTAATAAATTTTAATAAATCCTTTATAATCTTCAGCTCTAATTCTAGTTCTCAAAGTAAAAGCCAGGTCTCTAATATTCTTAGGGTTTAATACTGGAGTTAGTAATGACTTTTTTATCTTGATGAGCCATTTTTAATTGGTAGAGACAAAAATTCTATGTTCTCTTTTATTTAATACAAGTAGTGGAAATAGATTCAAGGTTGGAATATAATTTTTCTATCTCATGCAGATAAAGAAATCCTTCTTAAACATGTTCTTACAAATAATTCCAAATTATGTAATGATTATCTTTTGACTTCCTTTAAATTTTTGCAAGAAATTAAAGAGAATGTTGAGCTCTTTTTGGTGGGGGATTAAGAGACGAGAGAAATAAGGTAATTGGTTGTCTTAGGAATGTATGTGTTGGCCAAAATAGTTTGGTAGGATAGGTTTTCACCTTATATGACTTTAATTTAGCTCTCTTGGGGAAACAAGGTTGGAGGCTTTTTTCGAATGAGTCCTCTTTGTTAGCTCAAGTTTCAAAAGCTCATAATTATCCAAAAACTAACTTTTTTAATGCTAAGTTGGGGTGTAATCTAAGTCGTGTTTGGCGATGCATCTTGGCTACCAAGTTTCTAGTTAAGAAATGGTGCAAATGGCGTGTTGGATTGGGTGACAAAGTCTATGCCTTTACAGATCCATGGTTACTAAATGAGGATAATCCTTTTATTATGAAAGCTTTAATGAGGAATGGGCAAATCTTCGAGGATTAGATCTGACTAAACATGAGACAAAGCAATGGGATGTCGATTTAGTTTCTAATATCTTCAATGAGCATGATAAAAAGCTAATTTTAAAAATTCTATTTCTTGGTCTCTCTTGGAGGACTGCTGTAACACCTTACACCCGATACGATGAGCGAACTGAATAAGAATGTTACCAACTAGTCTATGATCCCACAAATATATGAATAACCAAATTTTCTTTTATATTAGGATTACTCCAAATTTGTCACTATACATGTTTGATAAATTTTCAGCAGAATTTCTCCATAATATTGCCTAAGCTGTTGTAAGGAAAATTCTTTCACACATCTAAAATCACATTGCTACTTCAAAATTTCCACAACTCCAAAACAAATTTCCCATCCTTCAATGTGTATCAAACTTTAAATTCTAAGCTATTTACAAGTCTAATAACATTCAACGCTTATTTCCACAATACAAATATATGAGCCATAATGCCATATATGTCCCTAGCATAATATACTCATTTCTAGTTTATTACATATAATATACATGGATTTTCTACTTAAACCACTTTAAATTTTTTAAACTACTAACCTCATTACAACTTTGACACATAATTTTCTATTTCTATAATGTTTCAAAACAGTCTATCAAAAGTGCATCCCAAACCAAAATAAAAATTCAAAATATCCTGAGCACAATTTAGCAGAATCTTTTTTGGATCTCCATATCTAAACATCGATATGACTCCTGATATCAGCAAATCTTTGGACTATTCCCTTGGTCTGAAGAACACTTTCCTTGAACCTACGCGTGGAAAATAACTACGACTAAGCTATATCCTTAGTCGTGTTCACGCAATTCCATTTTTTTCACCTAATTCAATTCAATCAAACATACCATGAATAACATATAATATTTTTCAAATGTAAGCATCTTTATTTATTTCTAAGCATAAATAGACATTTAAATTAATTTATAAAAACTTAGGCATGAAAATAATTATACTAATTCATATCAAGCTACATAATAATTAATAGATCTTACAATTTAATTAACAATTAATTACTACATCCCATTGAAGTTCTTTAATTACCAATTATGCATGTATTTATTTTATTTTTCTTTTGTACTTACATTTGCCCCAAGTAAACTATAGAGGAATTATCGAGCCGGATAAGCGAGATATTAAATACGGGACTCAGTTCTTGGAACCATTTGGTCCATTTATATAAACCTCATAATATTACTTAATTTCCAATATTCACTTATTGGGACGTCTTTTAGTCCATTTATATATCTCAAATATTCAACACCGGAACCAAGCTCTCGGCCTTTTATCTTGTAACATATATCATGATGCAGTACTGCTAACCCTTTAATTGGCGTGCCAACCTTATCCTATTCCCACAATTCCTTTCTATTTTTGAAATTTCACTGCAAGTTAGAAATATAGTACAATAATACTCTTGAGCAAAAATTAGCCAAGCTCATTTCATTTCATTCTTCATAACCCTCATGAGTTCATGATTTAACATGAATTCATCTTTTCTTAAGCATTAAAATAGCCAATATAAGCTATTCAGTACTCGACATTATATGTACATTAATTGTTCAAAAAATCAAGTCTCAACATCATAATTTTGATTCATTAAAACAGCCATAGTTATGCACCTTATATTATTTTAATTTAGTACGTTTCTGAAATATTTAAACATTTTCATCTTATTTAATTTTCACATAAATATTAACATTTTCATGCCTATAAATCATTTCTCATTATTACTTCCATTTACATATTATCTTGATTCTTAAGGTGCAATTATCAATTCAAAATAATTCCTACCATTTACATGCTCACATTCATACATACATATTCATGTATATATATATATATATATATATATATATATATATATATATAAACACACACACACACATATATTGTTTACATATCATTTATCATGTTCCTTCTACTACTTTTATTTAACTAGATATATGTAAATTCAAATATATATTCTACCAATCACACTTGGTGAAAATTCTATCTCATTTACATAATCCACATAACTCTTTCATACATACATATTCATGTACACACACACATATACATTTATATACACACATATTGTCTACATGTCATTTATCATGTTCCTTTTACTACTTTTATTTAACTAGATATATGTAAATTCAAATATATATTCTACCAATCGCACTTGGTGAAAATTCTATCTCATTTACATAATCCACATAACTCTTTAGTTAAACAAGTTCAAGAATGCACACATATGTATAATATTTCCATCATCACCAATCTTATCATATTTCATATCATTTGAGTTCAACCTAATATAATTCTCATTCTCAAATTGTGTTAACACATATTTTAATATTATTGTCATAACTCACATCTTTTTATAATCTCATTATTGCTCAAGTTTCATATCACATTAATTCTTATATTGCCAATCACATAAATTCAATGTATAATCAATCAAAAATTCAAACCTAACTTGATGTACAATACCCTGTACAATTAAGCCAACTCAGCTTATAAACCTAATGTTCCTTTTTAATTCAACTTAATACCTTAATTAAATTTTTTTATCCCGAAATTCACAATTAACACATCAATTAAGTAAGTTATCATAAATCCTAAAATTTTAAGGTCAAACATAATGCATGTATAAGTATTAATTAACCATTTGCATCTTATTAAGTCAAACCAAACATGTTAAAAATCATATTTTGTCCATAATTAAATTTGTAATGCCAATTTCAGAAATTCCCAATTTTTCATCAAAAATTCGAAACTACACAACACATAAAATTTTAAAAAAATAATTTTTCATAAACACAGACCAAAATCGATGCCAATCCTTCATATGTAGTTTGAATCATCGAGATCCACATTCTACCTCTCTAAAGTCTCGCTGGAGCCTCACCAGTGATGACATCGCCACTGCCAAAATGAAGCTCTAGGCATTAGGAACCTCCCGCCGGTGGTCACGCACCAGAAAGCCATGCCGTTTGACCGGGATCTACATCAAAAAGTTGCGGGTTCATCAGCTTTGACCTCTTCACTAGCGAAAAGTGGGAGTGATCGAAGGGCATCGAAATGTACAGCTCACCTTTAGCTATCGTCTGGTGCCATTCGTGCCTCCATTCGACGCCAAAGTTGACTGAGATATGGAGATGAAGATTTTGGGTTGAGAAGAGAGAGGAAAAATGATAGTTCTACGGAGGAGGGCGGCTGGTCATTGCAGCGATGGTGACGTTGGGCTGTTACTGGCACTGGTGTGTGGGTCGCCAATGCTCTCTTTCCCTTCCCCTATCTTCAATCTCGGTTTGGCCCATTCTACTCTCATCCCTTTTACGTTTTCCCTTGTGTTTTGTTTTTAAATTTTTGTGTTTTGTTTCCTTTCTTCCCAATTTTGTTGCTATTCTTTATTTATTTATTTATTTATTATTATTTATTTTATTTATGACTTAATTATTTAGTCAAAGTCAACATTTAACTATTTTCGTGTCAAAAGTTGACACTTGGTAAATTTTTGATCTACCGAGTTGATATTCCCAACATTGAGATTTTTGAGGCATTTGATATGAGCTTAAATAGCTCATAATTAAACTATATTTTGTGGTTATAAATAATGTTTTATGTGTTTTTAGTTGTTGGAATTAGGTGTGTTTTATGTGTTTTGTTAAGTTTTGCATATAGGAGACAAATGGAGAAAATGTGGAGAAAATGGAGAAAAGAAGAAGAATTGAGCCAAGGCAGAAAAGCTTTTGTCGCGATCGCGATAGGCGGCGCGAGCGCGCTAAGGGAAGAAGAGAGAAAGAAGAGAAAGAGAAGAGAAGAGAAGCTGTCGCGACCACGGGAAGGCGTCGCGAGGTCGCGACAAGGCGCGGAGAAGGCACACGCGAGGAAAGGGCGAGCGAAAGAGAAGGCGTGTTCTGTCGCGAGCGCGACAGTTGTCGCGATCGCGACAGAAGGATCCGTTAGACACTAAAGTTCAAATTTGAACTTGAGAAGTTGCACCTTTCCACCAACAATTATAACCTTTGTAGAAGGGCATCTGAAGGGGCATGAGCTGACATTATAAATTCTATTTTTAACTGTAATTTACATATGATAACTTAGAATTGAACATTTGAATATCTTTTTCTGTAGTTAAAAATAGTTTTCTTTTAGTTTTTCTTAAGTAGAGTTTATGTGTTGAAGAGAAGATATTATACAAGGAAGAGGACTACAATTGGTGACTTGAAAAGGGTTGAGAAATCTCCTTCTTCAATTCTTATCTTTTAATTCTTCTTTGTAATTTTTATGATTTAAATTCTGAACTTAAAAGTTTAATATTAAATTATTTTATTGTTCATATTTATTCAAGTGTTCTTAATTGTAGAATTTCTCATTAGTACATTATTCATTATCATTATAAGTATGAGTTTGATTGAGAAATAAATTTATTCTTACAACTAATTGGAAATTCATCATTAAGATATTGTTTGAGAAATCATAATATTAAAATGGTTGTTATAGGTTGTGTTTTATTCCTAAGATTTGCATGTATAGTAATCTCGTTCTTGAATGAAAATTTGGAATTAGACTGATATGTGTATGTTTTAGGCAGTCCTATTTATATTGAGAAAGTAAGTAGGAAATTTATTCAACTTGACTTGCAAGATAAGAATGCTAAAATCATTAAGAACAATTAATTCAAGTTCCATCTTTTTATTTAGCATCATTAATCTTTTCTATCTTCTTGGATTCACATAAACTTGACTTAGTAAGTTTACATATTAGATTAATTTAGAATCATTTCTCTATCATTTTATAATTGTAAACAAGATTAAAATCGATTAGTAATAGTGTGTAAAGACGTTCTTCGTGGGATCGATATCTAAAGTACTATTGTGGTACACCGTATACTTGCGGTATGTTGCATCATTAGAAAATGCACAACAAGTTTTTGGCGCCGTTGCCGGGGATCGAATATTTTGTTTGTTTTAATTTGTTTGTGTATTTAAGTTAATTTTGTGTTTTGAATTTGTTTTGCAGGATTTGAGAAGTTCATGCCTAGTACAAGGAGTTCTTTAGAAGAGCTTGAGCCTTTAAATCCTGAAATTGAGAGGTTGTTATTGAGTAACCGAAAATCCAATAAAAAGAAGAACAAAAATAGGAGATCAATTATCATGGCTGAAGAAAATCCACCAAGATTGATGGACTTTGCCACACCTGCTTTGAGTGGTGCTCAACAAGGAGTGGTAAGACCCACGGTAAATGCCAATCAATTTGAAATTAAGCCTTCATTATTACAAATGATTCAAAATAGTATACAATTTTATGGTTTGGCAAATGAGGATCCAAATGCTCATTTGGCAAATTTCCTTGAAATTTGTGATACCTTTAAGATAAATGGGGTTTCGGCTGATGCAATCAAGCTTAGGCTTTTTCCATTCACTTTGAAGGATAAAGCCAAAGCTTGGTTGAATTCCCTAACAAGAGGATCTATAACTACTTGGGACCAATTGGCCCAAGCATTTTTATCCAAATATTTTCCATTGGCCAAAACTGCAAAAATCATAAAGGATATCACTACATTTGTTCAAAATGAAAATGAATCATTATATGAGGCTTGGGAGAGATTCAAGGAATTGCAAAGGATATGTCCACACCATAACTTGCCAAGAGAATTGTTGATGCAAACATTCTATAATGGAGTAAATCCTACCACAAGAGGAACTATTGATGCTGCTGCTGGAGGATCTTTGATGAGAAAAACTACTGAAGCGGCATTTGAATTGTTGGAGGAGATGTCCATGAACAACTGCATGTGGCCTACCGAGAGAAGTAGAGATTCAAATTCTACTAATGTGAGAGGAGTTCATGCAATAGATTCAGTGGTTGCATTGCAAGCTCAAGTGGAAGCATTGACTCACAAACTCAATAATATGGGTATGGGAAGTAGTCAACCAAATAGATGCAATATTTGTGGACAACAAGGACATCCAAGTGAGGTATGTAATTTAGGTATAAATAGTACGGAGGAGCAAGTTAGTTTTATCCAAGGGCAAGGAAGAGGTAACCCATTTTCCAATACATATAACCCTGGATGGAGGAACCATCCAAATTTTTCATGGGGGAATAGTAGTAATCAAAATAAAGGAGTAAGTTTTCAACCACCTCAAGATAGGTTTGGTGCCTTAGAGGTTAAAATGGATAGGTTCTTAGAGGGGATTAATATGAAATTTAATTCACAAGAGGAGAACCAAAAGAGGCTAGAAAATAAGTTTGATCAAATCACAAAGAATCAAGCCTCATCCATTCACAACCTAGAAGTGCAAATTGGGCAATTAGCAAAGGCTTTATCTTCAAGATTACAAGGTACTTTACCAAGTAATACGGAGGAGAACCCAAGGGAACATCTAAAAGCCATCAATTTGAGGTCAGGAAAATCTTACACTAATGAATTTGTTATTACTAACAAGAATGTAGAATTTCAGGAAAATAAAAAGAAGAATGATTCTTCTATCGCGAGCGCGACACCTATCGCGGTCGCGACAGAAGAGAAGCAAACAAAAGTTCCAGGCGCGACACCAGGCGCGATACCAGATGTGAGCGCGACAGCAGGAGGAGAGCCTTCTGTCGCGAGCGCGACACCTATCGCGGTCGCGACAGAAGGGGCATCTAAAGCAAATTCTTCCAAAATTTTTCAACCTTGTCCACCGTTTCCGCAACGCCTAAAGAAACAAAACCAAGATAAGCAATTTCAATCTTTTATTGATAAATTGAAGCATTTGCACATAAATTTGAATTTTATTGAGGCCATATCACAAATTCCTAACTATGCAAAATTTCTTAAAGAATTAATTTCTAAGAAAAGAAGTTGGGAGGATATATCCACTATTGCATTGACTGAAGGATGTAGTTCTATAATTACAAATAATTTGCCTACCAAACTTAAAGATAATGGTAGTTTCATAATTCCATGTACCTTAGGGGATAAAGAGTTTCCTAAGTGTTTGTGTGATTTGGGGGCAAGTATTAATCTCATGCCTTATTCCATCTTTAAAAAGTTGGGTTTAGATTATGTTAAACCTACTTCCATGGTTTTGCAATTAGCTGATCAATCTATTAAGAAACCATATGGAATAGTTGAAGATGTGCTTGTAAAAGTGGATAAGTTTATTTTGCCCGCTGATTTTGTCATTTTAGATTTTGCATATGATGAGAAATGTCCCTTAATATTGGGTAGACCTTTCATGAGGACTGGTCGGGCTTTAGTTGATGTCTATGAGGGCACATTAGTGTTAAGAGTAGGGGATGATAGTGTTGAATATCACATGGAAAAGGCACTAAAATACCCAATGGATGAAAATGTGTGTATGAAAATAGATGTCATTGATGCGTGTGTTGTGGAAGTCTTAGAAAATGCAGATGAAGAGGAAGTCCAAATGGAAGAGGAAGTTCATGAAGAGGTAGAGCAAGAAAGTTTTAGAAGTGAACCTCTTATTCGTAATGAAGCACCTTTACCACCTTCCATTGAAAGTCCACCGAATGTTGATCTAAAGGAATTACCTAGTCATTTGAGGTACGCCTTTCTTGGATTAAATCATACTTTGCCTATTATTATTTCTAATAAACTCAATAAAGAACAAGAGCATGCATTATTAGAAGTTGTTAGAAAAAGGATAAAGAGTATTGGATGGCAAATATCTGATTTGAAGGGTATTAGTCCTAATGTTGTCATGCATAGGATAAATATGGAAGATGATTATAAACCAAGAGCTGATAGACAAAGGAGGCTTAACCCTCATATGAAAGAGGTAGTAAAAAAAGAAGTTATTAAATTGCTTGATGCTGGAATCATTTATCCCATTTCGGATAGTGATTGGGTAAGTCCAATACATTGTGTTCCAAAGAAGGGGGGTATGACAGTAGTAAGGAATGAGAATGGAGATTTAATCCCAACTAGAACCACCACTGGTTGGAGGGTATGTATAGATTATAGGAAGCTTAATTTGGACACTAGAAAGGATCATTTTCCTTTACCATTTATTGACCAAATGCTTGAAAGAATTGCTGGCCATTCTCATTACTGTTTTCTTGATGGATATTCAGGGTATTTCCAAATTTTTATTTACCCTAGTGACCAAGAGAAAACTACATTTACTTGTCCTTATGGAACTTTTGCTTATAGGCGAATGCCTTTTGGGCTTTGTAATGCCCCAGCCACATTTCAAAGATGTATGACTTCAATTTTTGGAGACATGATAGAGGATATAATGGAAGTCTTTATGGATGACTTTTCTGTATATGGAGATTCATTTGAGCTTTGTTTGAAAAATTTAGACAAAGTATTGGCTAGGTGTGAAGAAACTAACTTAGTTCTTAATTGGGAGAAATGCCATTTTATGGTAGATGAAGGGATAGTATTAGGGCACAAAATTTCAAGTAGGGGTATTGAGGTTGATAGAGCAAAAACTGAATTAATTGAGAAGTTACCTCCACCCACTACACTCAAAGGGGTAAGATCTTTTCTTGGACATGCTGGATTTTATAGAAGATTCATAAAGGATTTTTCTTTAATTGCTAAACCTTTAACTAATTTGCTAGTTAAGGATGTTTCTTTTGAATTTTCTAAAGAATGTATGCATGCTTTTGAAACTTTGAAGAAGGCTCTTATAAGTGCTCCTATTATTGCTGCTCCTAATTGGGAATTGCCATTTGAGATTATGTGTGATGCAAGTGATCTTGCTGTGGGTTGTGTTTTAGGCCAAAGACATGGTAAGAATTTGCATGTGATATATTATGCTAGTCATACTTTGTCTTCTCCTCAAGTTAATTATACAACAACTGAAAAAGAAATGTTAGTTGTGGTTTATGCATGTGACAAGTTTAGATCATACTTGTTGGGATCTAAAGTCATAATTTATACCGATCATGCTGCATTGAGGTATTTATTTGCAAAGAAAGATGCTAAACCTAGGTTGATTCGTTGGGTATTGTTATTGCAAGAATTTGACCTTGTAATCAAAGACAAAAAGGGAAGTGAAAATCTTGTTGCTGACCATTTGTCTAGATTAGAAAACAATGAACAAACTTTAGGTGATGGTATTGAAATTAATGAAACATTTCCGGATGAAGCCTTGATGTCAATTTTGAATATGCATGTACCTTGGTATGCTGATTTTGCTAACTATCTTGCTGCTGGAATTGTACCTGAAAATTTAACATGGCAACAAAAGAAGAAATTCTTTAGTGATGTTAAAAATTATCTTTGGGAAGAGCCTTACTTGTTTAAGATAAGTGGAGATGGTATAATTCGTCGTTGTGTAAGTGAGGGGGATTATCAAAACATTTTAATGCATTGTCATGCTGCATTATATTCGGGTCATAATGGTGCCAATAAAACTGCATCTAGAGTGCTTGAATGTGGATTCTTTTGGCCCACTTTATTTCATGATGCAAAGATGTATGTAGCCACATGTGATAAATGTCAAAGGGCTGGAAATATTGGGAAAAGAGATGAGATGCCTTTGAATAACATATTGGAAGTTGAAGTGTTTGATGTGTGGGGGATTGACTTCATGGGTCCTTTCCCTACTTCTTTTGGTCAAAACTACATCTTGGTTGGAGTAGATTATGTATCTAAATGGGTTGAAGCCAAAGCCACACCTACCAATGATTCAAAGGTAGTGTTAAAATTTTTAAAGAAGCTTTTCTCAAGATTTGGAGTGCCAAGAGCCATCATAAGTGATGGAGGTAAGCATTTCATTAACCGTTCTTTTGATTCATTATTGCAAAAATATGGAGTTCATCATAGGGTAGCTACACCATATCACCCACAAACAAGTGGTCAAGTGGAAGTGTCCAATAGGGAGTTAAAGTGGATATTAGAAAAAACAGTTTCTACTTCTAGGAAGGATTGGGCACATAAATTAGATGATGCTTTGTGGGCATATCGTACTGCATTCAAAGCCCCAATTGGTATGACACCCTATAGGATGGTTTATGGTAAAGCATGTCATTTACCTGTGGAGTTAGAACACAAAGCTTATTGGGCCATTAGAACTCTGAATTATGATCTTAAGGATGCAAGTGTCAAAAGATGTTTACAATTAAATGAGCTAGATGAATTGAGACTTCTTGCATTTGAGAATGCCAAGATTTATAAAGAAAGGACTAAAAAATGGCATGATGCGCATATTCGTATTAAAAATTTTAATATTGGGGACAAGGTTCTCTTGTATAATTCTAGATTGAAACTCTTCCCGGGAAAATTAAGATCTAGATGGAGTGGACCCTTTGAAGTCACACAAGTTTTTGATCAAGGGTTTTTAGAGCTAAAAAATAATAAAGGGGAGTTATTTAAAGCCAATGGTCAAAGATGTAAAGTGTATTTGGAGGAAACATTTCATGGAAGGGAGGTTTCATTTCTTTCCTTAAAAATGATTTGATGGTTACTTGGTTTAACTTTTCTTTTTAATTAAATGTTTTATTATATGTGATATTTGTATATACTAATGTCGTTCTTTTTGTTCCACAGATGTTTTTCATATGTAAATTTATTTTATATATACCTTTGTGTGTTGTTTTTGGAAGGAAAAGCGAATGTGATTTTTAAAATTACATTCTGTCGCGAGCGCGACAGAATGAGGAGAGGGTATTTTAGACTACATCGCGACGGCGCGACGGATCGAGTGATCGCGACAGTTTCCTTTTTGATTTTTCATTTTGCATTCTGTCGCGATCGCGACGTTGTCGCGATGTCGCGATGGAGAGCGGGAATAAATTATCGCGATGACGCGACGTATAGCGCAATGTTTAAATTTTTCATTTTGCTTCTGTCGCGATCGCGGCATTGTAGCGACAGAACGCGGAATTCGATTTTTTTTCGGTCAAACCAACCGTTAGACTCACATTTAATTCCCCATCTTCTCATTTTCTACCCTAATAACTTCTCTTTATGTAATTTTCTTTTGCCTCTTCCGTTTTCTTTTCTTTATTTTGGCGCGATTCTCTCACAATCTCTCACGATTCTCTCTAACTTCCACCGCAAATCTCGTTTTTCTTCTTCTTCTATAAATCTGTTGCTTTTATTTTTCTATTTCGTCTCATCTTATTCTTCATTTGGAAAACGATTTTGAAATGGTGAGAACTAAACATGTGGGTGATAAAAGCAAAGGGAAGCGTCCAATGGGAGAAACCAGCAATCCGGAAGAGGAACCAACACCTGCTTCCCTCATTTTTCAAAACAGGTACGATTGTCCTTTTCCCATTTATTCTGATGAGGAGGGTGAGAAGTTCCTTTATTTTGCTCAAAAATCGTATGTAGGGATGTGGGGTCTTGATTTTGCTATTTTGAATACCATGGGTTTAAATGACCAAATTAATCATTTTCTTAGATATATGAAATGGGGGAAATTCATAACTTACTCTTTACCTATACGTAAGGAATGGGCTTTAGAATTTTTTGTTACCTTAGATTATGTGGATAAAGGAAGGGATTCAATGAAATTTAGGCATGGTGGTGTTAATTATACTTTTCACTATAATGATTTGCATACATGGTTTGGTTTCCCTTTGAATGGTAAGCGATTTGTGTCACACCCCATAAGTGGCCTAATCGGAAATTGGCAATTTTAAATGGATATTTAAGGACAATTGAGTAATTTTACTTGTGATTGAGGATTAAATTGCAAAGAAATAAAAGTAATTGCAGATTATTGGTTTGGTGAGTGAAAGGTAATTGACAAGGACTTATTAGTAATATGGTTTGGATCAAATTGTAAAAGAGGATTAAGTGGGTCTGTGATCTGTGCATGTGTGCCAAGTGGAGAGTGAGTGTGTGCACGTGGGTGAGGGAAGAGAGAGGTCTGGATGTGTTAGTGCTGGAAAAACTAAAGATTTGAAAGTTCTTCTCTCTTTTGCTTTCTCTCACGTTAGCCATACCGTTCCTCTCCATTTGCTGTTCTTTTCTCTTTTGCATGCGTGTTCATTTATTGTGAGCTAGGGTTTTAAGCTTTGAAGCTTCAAAAGGTGAGTTTGGTTCCCCATCTTCTCTGTTTAAGGATTGTTCATTGCTGTTTTTCTTTGGATTGATATTGGGTTTATTCGTTGGTTCATGTGATCTATTGAAGAGAGGAAGAAAGATAAAGGGAAAGATAAGATTGTGGTTTAAAGAAGAATTACAGTGGGCATTTTTGGGACTTCATTCAGGTTTGGGAGTGTCTGCCTTTCTCAATTTTGGATCCTATTTGTGCTAGTTGTTAAAGTTATTTGTTTGATTCTGTTAATGCATATGCATGAGAAATATAATGTGTATACCTGATTCCTGTGGAAAAAAAGAATGTTAGATATGTAAATGAGATGAACATGCATGGTTTTGAATGTGAAATTCTGGGTTGTTTGTGACTCTCTGTTTGTTACTGTAAATATATGATAATGTAAAAATGTGAGTGAACTTACTGTAAATGTGCTCAGAAGACTTAAAGGTACGTATTTGCATAATTATTTCATGAAAAATGGTTTTAGACAAATGGGGCTTTGAATTTTGGAGAGTGCTCTGTTTTCTGGATTTTCTGGGGTTTTTTCCACGTTTTTCTGGAAATTGGTTTTGAGAAGATGATGGAGTTTGAGAAGGAGAAGCAGATTTGTGAGAGAAAGATCACGTGACGTGATGGTACATCACGCCGTGACCTCCCTCTGTGGGAAGTCACGTGGCGTGATGAAGCATCACGCCGTGACCTTCCTCCCCTTGGGAAGTCGCGACGTGAAGTAGCGTCACGCCTCGCGACCTCTCGCCTGTCTCTGCGTGTCACGAGAACTCATCTCCTCCCTCTCCTCACAGGTGTCACGAGACGTGACTGGTGGTCACGCCGTGACTGCCTTGCTTTTTGCCTGGCACTCGTGTGAAGCCTGCGTCACGAGACGTGACGAATGGTCACGGCGTGACCAGCCTTCCCCTGCTGCCCTGTTTTATTAAAGATAAAGTTTTAACTTCTGTTTTAAGGGTTTTTACACTACATGACAAATGTTTGAGTTAAAATTGTATTGTATTTTGGATAATTGCATAATATTGGGTTTTGTATACATGATTAATGATTAATCTACATGATTTACATGTTTATAATTTATTTAGCATGGACTTTTTCAATATGAACTATTTGTTCTTATCACCTCCTGTAATTGATATTTATACATTTAAATGTTCTGAATTGGATCAATATACGTGTATATATGAAATATAAGTTAGTATTTAATGAAATTTACATGACAGGATACGAGAATTATTGAGTTGTATACTTGATTAAATAATTAATGTACATAACTTACTAGTTTATATTGTACATGAACATAAATGGTCTTGAATGTGAACTATTTGTACGTCGGCCTCCAATAATTGATACTGGATGTATTAAAATGTTTCTGAATTTGATCTAGATACATGTATACGTGAAATATGTATTTGTATTTAGTTGTATTTAATATTTAAAGTTACATGTTTCCAAAATGTGAACAGTATATATGTATACATGGATTATTACAAGATGAATTATAAGTTCTTATTACTTCCGGTAATTAATATTTGAATATATGTATATGTTCCTGATTTTGATCAATGTACATGAATACATGAATTATTGAGTTGTATTCTTTGAGCCTGAATAAGTCATAGTAGTGGATAAGTAAGCGCTTACTTAGGTCAGAGTGTGTGTGCAGCTGCTATATGATAAAATGATATATGCGGGTCCGTTTGGATCCTTGTTTCGACCATGTTTGGTCTATATGGAAATAAAGCGAGACTTCGGTCTCTATATAGAAAATACATGTTTGAGACTCATGTCTCTATATGCTTGGGATACTGTGTTCAATCAGTATCCAAATGACCGTATCCACTTCTAGAGAGTATTTCAGACTAATCAGGCTACATGTTTATATGTGATATATATATATATATGTTGAGATGTTTATTGACAAGATTAAAGGTATATGTTGTATATGAAATATAGTATAACTTTGTGTTTATACACCTTGAGTGTATATGTATTTGCAATGGTGAGAAATATGTAGATTTTAATTATATTTTAATAGTTAATTACTTGTAATGTATGTATATGGTTGGGATGAGATTATAGTATTGTTGTAAATATTGTATATGCATATTGTTAGTTTGTTTTGTTCCTCCCCACTAAGCGTTATCGCTTAGCACGGGCTCTTTTCCCGTGTAGGTGGCGAGTTTGGGTTTGGAGTCAGATATCTGCGGGTCGGCCACTAGGAGTCTTTTGATGAAGTTATTTTTGAAGTCTTCCGCTGTAAATTTTTGTATATGGCTTGTGTATAGCAAAGTAAATCTTTTGTAAAGGAAGAAATATTATTTTTGTATATGTATTTGATTACAAGCCTCATTTTGTAAAACAGTACGGATATATGTTATATGTAAAAAGGATTTACTATTACATGATTAAAAGTTTCTTTATTTTACATTTGGTTTTTGTTTATACATGTGAATATGGATTTGTTATATGTGTTTGCCTGTGTGGCACTCCGGTATCCTTCCAACGGGGATGGCGGGGTGTTACAGCTTGGTATCAGAGCTCTAGGTTAATTGGTTCGGGACTAGAAGGTGTAGAGTATAGGTTAATGTCATAGTTTGTCTAGAGTTGTGGCCTAATGCAGATGTCGTTTGTGTAAAGTATAGATGGAGTCCGACTCGCGTGAGAGCATAGACGAGGCAATGGCATATGTGAATTGATAAGAGTTCGAGGTGACACTCTATATTCCTGTCAGCTATCTTCTTGAAATCATGTGCACATAAGCATAGTGAAACATGGGGATGGGAAAAGTGCATTATAGTAGCTTACATTGCATTTTCGCATTATCTCGCATATATAAATCATTACATGACCATTTCATCCGCATCCCTCATTTGTATGTAAACAGCATCATTGTATGCACTTCACTGAGAGAAGCTGACAGGATATACATCGAGTACTTGATGATTAGAAGAGGTATATGGATTAGAATGTAGTGTGTTAAGGAAAGTGTGGAGTGTACATGATTTGATAGTTATATGGTATAAGTGATAGCGATTCAGAGATTTGTTTAAAGATTTATCTACAAGTGATTAGCGAGGAAATTTCGAGGACGAAATTTTCTTAAGGGGGAGAGAGTTGTCACACCCCATAAGTGGCCTAATCGGAAATTGGCAATTTTGAATGGATATTTAAGGACAATTGAGTAATTTTACTTGTGATTGAGGATTAAATTGCAAAGAAATAAAAGTAATTGTAGATTATTGGTTTGGTGAGTGAAAGGTAATTGACAAGGACTTATTAGTAATATGGTTTGGATCAAATTGTAAAAGAGGATTAAGTGGGTCTGTGATCTGTGCATGTGTGCCAAGTGGAGAGTGAGTGTGTGCACGTGGGTGAGGGAAGAGAGAGGTCTGGATGTGTTAGTGCTGGAAAAACTAAAGATTTGAAAGTTCTTCTCTCTTTTGCTTTCTCTCACGTTAGCCATACCGTTCCTCTCCATTTGCTGTTCTTTTCTCTTTTGCATGCGTGTTCATTTATTGTGAGCTAGGGTTTTAAGCTTTGAAGCTTCAGAAGGTGAGTTTGGTTCCCCATCTTCTCTGTTTAAGGATTGTTCATTGCTGTTTTTCTTTGGATTGATATTGGGTTTATTCGTTGGTTCATGTGATCTGTTGAAGAGATGAAGAAAGATAAAGGGAAAGATAAGATTGTGGTTTGAAGAAGAATTACAGTGGGCATTTTTGGGACTTCATTCAGGTTTGGGAGTGTCTGCCTTTCTCAATTTTGGATCCTATTTGTGCTAGTTGTTAAAGTTATTTGTTTGATTCTGTTAATGCATATGCATGAGAAATATAATGTGTATACCTGATTCCTGTGGAAAAGAAGAATGTTAGATATGTAAATGAGATGATCATGCATGGTTTTGAATGTGAAATTCTGGGTTGTTTGTGACTCTTTGTTTGTTACTGTAAATATATGATAATGTAAAAATGTGAGTGAACTTACTGTAAATGTGCTCAGAAGACTTAAAGGTACGTATTTGCATAATTGTTTCATGAAAAATGGTTTTAGACAAATGGGGCTTTGAATTTTGGAGAGTGCTCTGTTTTCTGGATTTTCTGGGTTTTTTTTCACGTTTTTCTGGAAATTGGTTTTGAGAAGATGATGGAGTTTGAGAAGGAGAAGCAGATTTGTGAGAGAAAGATCACGTGACGTGATGGTACATCACGCCGTGACCTCCCTCTGTGGGAAGTCACGTGGCGTGATGAAGCATCACGCCGTGACCTTCCTCCCCTTGGGAAGTCGCCACGTGAAGTAGCGTCATGCCTCGCGACCTCTCGCCTGTCTCTGCGTGTCACGAGAACTCATCTCCTCCCTCTCCTCACAGGCGTCACGAGACGTGACTGGTGGTCACGTCGTGACTGCCTTGCTTTTTGCCTGGCACTCATGTGAAGCCTGCGTCACGAGACGTGACGAATGGTCACGGCGTGACCAGCCTTCCCCTGCTGCCCTGTTTTATTAAAGATAAAGTTTTAACTTCTGTTTTAAGGGTTTTTGCACTACATGACAAATGTTTGAGTTAAAATTGTATTGTATTTTGGATAATTGCATAATATTGGGTTTTGTATACATGATTAATGATTAATCTACATGATTTACATGTTTATAATTTATTTAGCATGGACTTTTTCAATATGAACTATTTGTTCTTATCACCTCCTGTAATTGATATTTATACATTTAAATGTTCTGAATTGGATCAATATACGTGTATATATGAAATATAAGTTAGTATTTAATGAAATTTACATGACAGGATACGAGAATTATTGAGTTGTATACTTGATTAAATAATTAATGTACATAACTTACTAGTTTATATTGTACATGAACATAAATGGTCTTGAATGTGAACTATTTGTACTTCGGCCTCCAATAATTGATACTGGATGTATTAAAATGTTTCTGAATTTGATCTAGATACATGTATACGTGAAATATGTATTTGTATTTAGTTGTATTTAATATTTAAAGTTACATGTTTCCAAAATGTGAACAGTATATATGTATACATGGATTATTACAAGATGAATTATAAGTTCTTATTACTTCCGGTAATTAATATTTGAATATATGTATATGTTCCTGATTTTGATCAATGTACATGAATACATGAATTATTGAGTTGTATTATTTGAGCCTGAATAAGTCATAGTAGTGGATAAGTAAGCGCTTACTTAGGTCAGAGTGTGTGTGCAGCTGCTATATGATAAAATGATATATGCGGGTCCGTTTGGATCCTTGTTTCGACCATGTTTGGTCTATATGGAAATAAAGCGAGACTTCGGTCTCTATATGGAAAATACATGTTTGAGACTCATGTCTCTATATGCTTGGGATACTGTGTTCAATCAGTATCCAAATGACCGTATCCACTTCTAGAGAGTATTTCAGACTAATCAGGCTACATGTTTATATGTGATATATATATATATATATATGTTGAGATGTTTATTGACAAGATTAAAGGTATATGTTGTATATGAAATATAGTATAACTTTGTGTTTATACACCTTGAGTGTATATGTATTTGCAATGGTGAGAAATATGTAGATTTTAATTATATTTTAATAGTTAATTACTTGTAATGTATGTATATGGTTGGGATGAGATTATAGTATTGTTGTAAATATTGTATATGCATATTGTTAGTTTGTTTTGTTCCTCCCCACTAAGCGTTATCGCTTAGCACGGGCTCTTTTCCCGTGCAGGTGGCGAGTTTGGATTTGGAGTCAGATATCTGCAGGTCGGCCACTAGGAGTCTTTTGATGAAGTTATTTTTGAAGTCTTCCGCTGTAAATTTTTGTATATGGCTTGTGTATAGCAAAGTAAATCTTTTGTAAAGGAACAAATATTATTTTTGTATATGTATTCGATTACAAGCCTCATTTTGTAAAACAGTACGGATATATGTTATATGTAAAAAGGATTTACTATTACATGATTAAAAGTTTCTTTATTTTACATTTGGTTTTTGTTTATACATGTGAATATGGATTTGTTATATGTGTTTGCCTGTGTGGCACTCCGGTATCCTTCCAACGGGGATGGCGGGGTGTTACAATTTGATTCACATCTATTTCAGCCTTCCCCTGTGTGGAATAATTTGTCAGGGCTTGAACGTTTTAATAACAAAAATTCGACTAATAGGCAGATTAAAGACAATGCTTTAATGCTTTTTCATAAATTTCTTTGCCATGCCATGTTTGGGAGAGTTGAAAGTACTAAAGTTCAAACAAAGGATTTGTTTGTTTTGGATTTATTGCAATCTCACAAAACACCTGACTCCATTGATTTTATTCTTGATGGTCTTTATCATGCTTCAATTGCGCGTAGTAAATCAGTGGGTATGTGTCATATGGTAACCGGGATTATTTTGGCATGTATGGGAGATTTGAATAATTTTGTAATGGAAGAAAAAGAATCAATTCCTTTGTTGGATGTTGTCTATTTGCGCCGGGCTAATATTTTAACCAAGGGAGCTTGGCCCCCAAGGTTTGTTGATAGATGTGCAGGTGGAAATAGTAGAGCTGACCCCAATATGGCTGGACCAAGTGTGTCTCATGCAAGGGCACATGAAGCAGCTTCGGCAGCTATGGCTCATGACTCCTCGGGTGAGGACGAGGCGGCTGCTGATGCTGCTAATGATGAGAGGAGGAATAATCGAGGAGCTGCTGTAGATTTGGAGCCTGTCTTGCAAAGATTAGATGGAATAGAGGCAGCAAATCAGAGTATGGCAGCTAGAATGGATGTTCTTGAGTCGGATGTGCGGAATGTGCTGAAAAATCAGAAGAGTTTGGGTCGCAAACTCCTTAGTTTTTTCCGCAAGCAGAATGTGGACCTTTCTCCATCTCCTCCAAGCTCCCCTAGTGGGAGTTTTTGAGTTTATCTCCTTTCTTTTTCTTCGTTTTGTTATTGTTTTAATTTGTGTTTTGTTTATGTTAGTTTGTTTGTTTAGTTTATTCCGTTTTACACAATGAGGACATTGTGTCCTTCAAGTGTGGGGGGCTGTTTTGTGTTTGTGATTTTGTTTAAAATATATGTATGAATGAATGGTTATATGTGTTATTAATTGTGTAGTATAGCTTGTGTTTGCATGAACTGCTAGATTTAGGTATGTATTGTTTTAGATTGTTTTAGGTTGTTTTATTTTGGAGCTTAGTATTTGATGAATGTATGAAAATTAGAGCATGCATAGATTTTATATTTTTTGACCATTAGCCTAGATAGTAACTTTTTGACCATTTTCATTATTTGTTTTACTTTAGCTTTTTATTGTACATAGTGAAGGGTATGAATTAGTAAAACACTTTGGTGTAGGTTCTTTTTAAGTTAGGTATCTTTTTACATGTAAATATAAGATTGTTTTGCCAATTTATTGCCTATGATAGTTTAAACTATAGCCATGTGAGCTTTTGAAGCCTTATACACAAATTTTTCTTTGTATGAGAGCCTTATTATGCCATATGCTCTAGAACTTGTTTGTAGTAAATTTCAAAACTGCATATTAGTATGGGATGTACACGGGATATGATAAGGGCACTTAGAATGAACTAATTTTGGCTTACTTTTCAATTCCTTTACCTTTTGACTTTAGGTAGCAAATTTTGAGCCTATATCCTATTTTCTTGTTTAAACGTATTAATAACCCAATCTTTTTGCTTAAACAAGGCCTAATTTCTTTGTACTTACCATATTGTGGAGGGATTAGGATTGATATAACATGGGAGATATAATTGTTATTGAAAAGCATGAAATTAGTAAAAAAAAAAATTGAAATTTCCTTCTTTTCAAGGTTAGAGTTACAAATGCTAGTAGAAACACAATACAAGAGAAATATAAAAAAAAAAAAGAAAGAAAAATGGGAATAGCAAGATGTACATCTAAAATTACTTATGTGTGGGATGGAGCATTAAAATGCACCCATACTAAATTCTCTTGCTATCCTAAAAAAAGAAAAGAAAAGAAAAAGAAAAAAGAAAAAAATAGTAGTATACATTAAGAGCTAGCAGCAAATTTCCTACCTTAAGAAGGGAATTAGATTAAAAGTATCATGCTTGTTAATTCTCCTATGGTGTATTAATGCTTTTTCTGTTCACAATACTAGCTACTTAAATCCAAAAGTTTCCTACCCTAACCTAAGCCACATTACAACCCTTTTAAGACCTTTTGATCCTCTTTACTACTTTATACTAGTAGTGGAGATTTTTACTACTTACAAGCTTATGGTATGTAATGGCATAATCAAGGAATGAGGGAAAACACTAACCTTTATACACTTGAGTGATTGAGTGTTTTTCAAAATAAGTGTTGAGTGAAAATTATCTTAGGCAATGTTTTGTGTGAAATAATCTCTTACATGTGTTAAGATATTTAATTTCTTGAGATCAAACATCATTGTGTTTTGCCATTTCATGGTTTTCCAAATGTGCAAAGAGGGTTAGAGTTTAATGAATGATGGGAATGTTTAAATGGTTGCATATTAAAGCTAGTGTGTTAAAAGGATAATTCTATGCATGGTGTTTTCAAATAATTGTCAAATGTCTAAGTGAGCTCCAGAATATTGTGTTAGTATATATATTTTGTTTTAGTGCTGTTTAAGTGTTTTGCTTGGGGACAAGCAAATGTTTAAGTGTGGGGGTTTGATATGAGCTTAAATAGCTCATAATTAAACTATATTTTGTGGTTATAAATAATGTTTTATGTGTTTTTAGTTGTTGGAATTAGGTGTGTTTTATGTGTTTTGTTAAGTTTTGCATATAGGAGACAAATGGAGAAAAAGTGGAGAAAATGGAGAAAAGAAGAAGAATTGAGCCAAGGCAGAAAAGCTTCTGTCGCGATCGCGATAGGCGGCGCGAGCGCGACAGAGCGCGCTAAGGGAAGAAGAGAGAAAGAAGAGAAAGAGAAGAGAAGAGAAGCTGTCGCGACCACGGGAAGGCGTCGCGAGGTCGCGACAAGGCGCGGAGAAGGCACACGCGAGGAAAGGGCGAGCGAAAGAGAAGGCGTGTTCTGTCGCGAGCGCGACAGCTGTCGCGATCGCGACAGAAGGATCCGTTAGACACTAAAGTTCAAATTTGAACTTGAGAAGTTGCACCTTTCCACCAACAATTATAACCTTTGTAGAAGGGCATCTGAAGGGGCATGAGCTGACATTATAAATTCTGTTTTTAACTGTAATTTACATATGATAACTTAGAATTGAACATTTGAATATCTTTTTCTGTAGTTAAAAATAGTTTCTTTTAGTTTTTCTTAAGTAGAGTTTATGTGTTGAAGAGAAGATATTATACAAGGAAGAGGATTACAATTGGTGACTTGAAAAGGGTTGAGAAATCTCCTTCTTCAATTCTTATCTTTTAATTCTTCTTTGTAATTTTTATGATTTAAATTCTGAACTTAAAAGTTTAATATTAAATTATTTTATTGTTCATATTTATTCAAGTGTTCTTAATTGTAGAATTTCTCATTAGTACATTATTCATTATCATTATAAGTATGAGTTTGATTGAGAAATAAATTTATTCTTACAACTAATTGGAAATTCATCATTAAGATATTGTTTGAGAAATCATAATATTAAAATGGTTGTTATAGGTTGTGTTTTATTCCTAAGATTTGCATGTATAGTAATCTCGTTCTTGAATGAAAATTTGGAATTAGACTTATATGTGTATGTTTTAGGCAGTCCTATTTATATTGAGAAAGTAAGTAGGAAATTTATTCAACTTGACTTGCAAGATAAGAATGCTAAAATCATTAAGAACAATTAATTCAAGTTCCATCTTTTTATTTAGCATCATTAATCTTTTCTATCTTCTTGGATTCACATAAACTTGACTTAGTAAGTTTACATATTAGATTAATTTAGAATCATTTCTCTATCATTTTATAATTGTAAACAAGATTAAAATCGATTAGTAATAATGTGTAAAGACGTTCTTCGTGGAATCGATATCTAAAGTACTATTGTGGTACACCGTATACTTGCGATATGTTGCATCATTAGAAAATGCACAACAGCATTACAATTCTTCCCCTCTTAGAAAATTTCGTCCTCAAAATTTTATCTAAAGTAGAACAATAAAATATGATTCATCCTCTTATATTCTTTTACCTCATTTGTGACTTTCCTGGTCCTAAAGTCAATCCAAAGCATTTCTATCAATAAATCTCTATTATTCCTAGAGTGGTTAACTTCTCATAAGTTCCAACTTATTTCTCCTTATGTGTCATATTTGATTAGATACCATTTGTCTCTGAAATATGACAAAATATATGAGAATTTCAAGTTATACTCTTATTTATAAAACCCCGATAAGTATTTTATTTTCGACTCTTATTAATAATTATTCTCTCCAAATTTATCTATAATTTATGGTAACTTAAAACAACTTTAACCTTTTTCTATTAATCCATAAATTATGCTTTCTCCTATTAAATTTAGCCTTAATATCTAGCTTTCACCAAGTTCTTTCCATAATGAAAGTGGTCTACATTCTCATCTGTATATTATGTGCTTACTTTTGGTTATATGAACCCTATTAATGGAAGGTGTCTGTTCCAATTCCTCATAAGGTCATTCGTACACCTCAAAACATATTCTTCAACATCCAGTACTTCTTTCATGTTTCATTTCTTTGTATAAAATCACTATCACCAGATTTTCATGTCATAAATACATTTTATTATATCTTTTAAATACATCATTGGGGGCATTCTTCTTGTGTTTTCCATCATTGAAAGCACCTATTCACCAATAAATATCCATCTCCTTAAATCTCAATTTATTTCACTTCCCTTATTAAATTTGTCCATAAGTAGCTGCTACAGGATTCTTTCCACTTATTTTTTCATTCTTAATATTTCAAGTTTGACTTGGACTACATTTCATATAACATCCCCAAATATCCCTTGGGAGGATAATGGAGACGTTACGTGCACAAACAACGCATACAACACAAACATCACATAAACTATGGCGGAACAACACTACAATATACATATTAGCAAAAGAAAGCATTAATAAACAAAATATATTTGTATTAATAAACTTCTAAAATATACACATTACAAAATGATAACATTCATATATAAGATCAAAAGCCTTATATTATCCATGACAAGTATTCTATTTACATAAACACTGCATTAATCATAACAAAAAGAATCTTATACAAAAGTAAAACTCCAATCAAGCTTCTAGTGACCAGCAGATGCATGACTCTCACACCCGAACCAAACCTGTAAACCTATATAAGAAAAACACTCATGCTAAGCGATAATACTTAGTGGGGATATACAAAAGCAAAAGGACTTCACATGAAGTCATAACAAGACATATCCATATCAATGACATACATACTTACAACATGCATCAATAATCTATCACATATACCTTAATATAAGCAACAATAAAGGTAACACAACATTTTTATAACATTTACCAGTACCTTTCATGCCACAACTATCATATATATGTACATTACGTAACACATGCCTAAACAGTAAGCGATAACTTATCACATCAACTCACATATATGCATAAACATGCACAATCATAAACATATGATAGATCACAACTTTACTTGCTCATGCACAAACATAGAATAACTATAGCTTGAATTCACATTAATTGTGGATACGGGTGCACTAGATACTGACTAGCAGTATCGAACATCTAGAGATCGAAGTCTCAAATCATGTAGATACCCGAAGGTATCAAGCTTTAGACCCAAACGGGCCAACTCTAGACCCCAAGGGGCCAACACTAGCAGCTGTAAACTCTAGCCCTTTATAAGCATACTTATCTATCCACTACTATGAATCCTTCAGGCTTACATAAAATAATACACACTAAAGCATATACTTTACATTTACACAAGTATCCAAATCATAATTACATATCAATTCAATACATGTCATAACTAAGTAAGCTATCAAGCATTTGATTCAGATATTCATTAATGCAATCATATATAACTTTACTATGCAAGGTCATGCATAATCCAATGTAAAATTACACTTAAACAAGGTCAAAAGACTTATATACAAACTCTGGGCAGTGTCGTGCTCGCAATAAAACCCAATAATCACAGCCTTTATGCTCGCGGGCAGTGTTGCACTCGTGACAGAATACTAAAGTAGCTTATATCGTGCTAGCAACAAGTCTTGATAGAGCAAACCACTATCGAACTCATGCTCACGATGAAGCTTGACAGTGCAAACCTCGCCCAAGGAGCATTCTATCGTGCTCGCAATAGAACCGAACTATGTATTCCAACTCCAAAACACACAATCACAAATGCACATACTTCCACTTGCCAACCCATATTCACATGCATAATTCCCAAAACCACATCATTTACATTACAAGGCTCTAACCACAATATAGACACAAACAAATATCATTAACAACCAAAATGGCCTTCAAGCACATAGTCATAAACAAATGCCCTACATGTATAATCTATAAAATTGTGACGCGCGTCAGACCCGGGGGCGCCCCTTTGACCGCCTGCTTTAGGGCAATCGAGCTGATGAGGTCCGTTGATAACTTGGAACGAATTATAAGTGCGTCTATTTTGGGCAACAAGGAGGTTTTATGGAGTCGCCACCCAATAGAACATTGGGAAAGTTCGTCTCGCCTCAGTGAGCCTAAGACGGCACATATTTCCATTTTGGGCAAACCAAAGGGGTCTTGGAGGCAATCACCCCAATGGAACATTGGGAATGATCCTCTAACCCTATAGAGCCTAGGATTTATTAAGCCTTTTTGACACAAGAGGTGTCTTGGAGGTCTCATTCCAATGAATGATCGGATAGACCTCTCGCCTCGTTGAGCCCAAAGACTAGAGAAGGTTCGGGACTTCCCATTTATTAATATCTTAGTTAAATTTATAATTGAGTTTTGAATTTACCTTTTTCGTCTCTTTTCTCATGCATTTAAATGCAATAAAAATTAAAGCGCAGTATCAACCATATAAATGAAGCAATAAAGAATAACATAAAGTCCATAAACATAAATTATAACAAAACTAGGGGCGGAATACAACCCCCATTTTAAATAAGCTGCGATCCACGCATAAATCGGGTTATTTATTTAAGGATGAGAAATTGGTCCTCACATGCATATTTAAAGAAAACACTTTTGATGTGGCAATTTTATTTAGGATGAAAATTTAGGACTTTGGTCTTATTTTATTAGAAAAAACCAATTTATTCTATAAAATATTTTTATGCGATTTTTTATTTATGCGTGCATAAAAACCATTTTATTTAACAATTACATACACAAAAATCAAAAATATAAACAAAATGAGAATTAAAATGTACAATAAATATACCAAACCCCGCATCTCCTCCTTCACGGGCGTGGATGCTCAGATAAGAAGAAAACAACGATTTGCAACCAAAAAAATAAAAAAACAAATAAAATTCATGTTAGTGATTGAGCCAAAGAAATTATTTAAACATATAAAACAACAAATCATAGATTAAAATAGATAACACATGCATTATTTATGACAAAATTAATTAAATGACATGATAAAATATATAATTTAACAAATTAGCAACTTTACATGCACAAAATAACACAACATAATGACGAACGCAAATTATAAATAAAGATTAGCATGCATAAAAAATTAATAATAACAAAGTTATCATACCTTAAACATGCATAAAATAATTATGAGGCAATTTAACATGCATACGAATAAAAATACATTAATCATGCCAAACATGTTAAATAAATAATTATAATAACAAAAATTTTGAGCAAATAATAAAAATATTAACATATGCAAGAAACAATTTAACAAGAAAATAAAATAATAGATTTAAAAGAATTTACATATTAGATAAATAATTAAAGATAAAAATAAGAAGAAAATAATAGGCTAAAAGAATTTACATACTAAATAATTAATCAAAAACAAAACTAAAAAAATGGGTCTAAAAGAATTTACAAGCTAATTACTTAAATGAAATTAACAAAAAAAATAAAGGAATAAAGCCAAGAATAATTACGCTTAATATTTTCTTGTAGAATTGAAGGTAAATGAATTAATCATTTGCCTTGATTTGTTGGAATAATAATAAAATTCAGATGTAAGAAATTGAAAATAATTTCATGTAATTTTTTGAAGAAAAATGAAGCAATTTTCTAAGAAAATCCCTTCAAAAATTTTCAGCCAAAACCCAATTTTTTCTCCCTAAGAAAATCAGATTTGTTTTCCAAAAAAACCTTCCTAAAACTCCCAAAAATCGTCCTCCTAAAAATCCTCAAGTTTTTGCCTTTAATTCCCTTCAAAAACTACCAAAAAACCACCCAAAAACCCCAAAAAACGGAAAAAAATGCGGAAATGGGCGAGTGGGGGCGAAAATGGGCGAGGGATGCCCGTCGAGCGCGCTTCGCGTGGAAATCGCCCGCAGTGCGTGGATGCTCCGCGCGAGCTGGGCACTGCGCGTTGCCCAGCGTGCGGGCGAGCGCCCCGCTTGCTGGCTCGCGCGCCCAGCTCGTTGCTGCGCCCTGACGCTTGCGAAATTTTTTTTTTAAATAAAAACCTAAAAACTCACTTTTTTCCCCAAAATAATTTTTTTAAATATTTTTAAAATATTTAAGAAAGATACATTTTTCTCCATTCCTAACAAATCAAAATGACAAGCGAATTTACTTTCGACCTTCATTCTTTTTGCCTATAAGCCGGCATAGCTAAATTTCATCGTCGGGTAATCCTGATCAAGGCTACTTGGGACTCGGTATCTACAAATACTTATACTTTTCCAATAATTAACATGCAACTAATAACAGAATTTTAAATATCAATATCTCACACTATCAACACATACACTTGATCAAATAAATTAGTACATAACCCTCAACATGCATCTAGTCAAGACTAAACACGTGATCCCAAATGAACCACGCATGCAAGTAGACAAGAACACACACACGATCCTTAACCTCAAATAAGCCGCTTGAAACACTTCACTTCAAGATCAAACCTTCTCCTTGCCTTTCTCTTTCCTTTTATCCATAGCTTCTTCCATAAACACATACACACTCTTAATCCATTTATCACAACAATCTCAAAACCAAGATCATAGAAATGAGAAGAGGATGAAGATCCATAAACCATTACCCATACGTACCTTCTCAATAACCACTTCAAACCAATCTAATTCAAACTCTAAATAAACCCAATGAAGAAGAAGAATTGAGGAGTTCAAATTTTTGAAATGAGGAACAAAGAAACCAAGAGAGGAGAAGAGAGGGCCGGTTGGATCACATGCAATGAGTGGGGCCAGATTTGACTCCTCTTACCCTTATTTATTGCATGTGTAATCCAATGGGGCACTCTCTCGTCTTGCCACATAAGCTCCTCTTAACAAATGTCCCACTAAAAGCAAACTCCTCAATAACTCCTCCACAAATAAAATATAATGACAGTATTTAATTAATTATAGTGAGGAATAATAAACATAAAGATAATAGTAACTAATAGTAATGTAATTGTAAAATATTGGTAAAAGAATAATGGACACACTATAAAGTTAATCATATAATTGAATGTAGTTCAAAAGGGTTTATGCATTACTAATAAAAACAAGAATAATATAAATGTAAATTTATATTAATGAAATTGTCAGTGCCATAATTAAAATTTATATTATTGTAAACGTGTATGGAATTATTAGTGTAAATGTTAAAATTGATAATAATGTCATTAATAATAGTAATAGCATTGATCAAGAGAAATAAAATAAAACAATAATGATATAAATGATAAATGCGCAAATAAGTCAGTAAATGATACTCTAGCGTTAATAATTCATGGGTATAATTTGAAGTACAGTTAACTAAAATTAAGTAAACTATGTAAGATTCGATTAAAGTGGAAAATATTAATGCAACTATAAAATGCAAAAGAGTTAGTGTAATTAAAAGAAAGAGAAAAGGAAGAGTTAAGGGCATAAAAAAGGTCAAAAAGTTAAATTGGTACAACAAAGAGTAAATATTAATGACTGTTCTAATGAGTGATTAGGTGACTAATGACGTGCCTAAATATAGATTGTAAATAAGTTATAATCAAAAGGAAGGAAACTGAAGATTATAAATATAGATAAAGTAATAACAATGATTGTTAATGTAATTGATTGTTAATTGATAGTCCGATCGCAGTGTTACAAATATTAAGAGTATGAGTATAATTAATAGTGACACTGATAATAGAATTGAAAATGTTAAAGAATAGTGACAGAAAAGATAACAAAGGATATAAGAATGATAAATGATCAAAGTAAATAACTAGTGTTCAAAAGGTGTGATTAAGGAAATACACTTGTCTGTGCATACATATTGTTATGGAAAATTTAGGATATGTATCCACCACTGGTCATTTTTAATGCTCAGCGCGTAGAGTGTTACTGCACGCAGGTTGTGGTAGATTTTGATGTGGCTGAAGATGTAGTGACGACCGAAAGAAGTATTCGACAATAAGGATAGAAGGATTAGCATGGCATGTATATGATCGCAGTAGATGAAATCAAGGATGTATGGTATAAGCATATGAATTGTGTGTAAGTATAACTGTTATGTTATTGTATATATATATATATATATGATTGTTATTGCTGAAAAAAATCCTACTGATCTATTAAGTGCATTGTAGTGTATGTCAGTGCAGTGTTGTAACATCCGCTATCCGTACCACTTATGGGTAAGAAGTCCAGTGGTGCAGGTAGTCAGAGTAAGAAGTCCAAAGGGCCTTGTGACGCACGCGAACCCCAACTCGGCATCCGAGTCACTCTTGGAGGTCCATTTTTAGGACTCGAGACCGGATGGAGGTTCATTAAAACTCGCGAAAGCTGGTCGCTTCGCAATGGATAGGGATTCACCCCCATTCCATTGTTGGCAACCAACCTACGAGGGCGTCTGTTGGGAATCATAAGGTAGGTATCATGGAGTCGCCACCCAATAAAACATTGAAAAATGAATTCTAACCTTATGAGGCCAAAATAAGAGAGAGTTCAGGACCTCACTCTTATTTATACCTTTGGTTAATGTTATATGGCTAAGTTTTTAGAGTTAATTATTTTATCTCTTGTCTCACACGATCATGCAATAAAATTAAAGCACATTTCAAGCATCTTTGAAAAGTAGTAAAGAAAGCGATAAATAAACTACAAGTGAAAAATATAGGACAAAACAATCCCCCAAAATAATAAAAGCATAAATAAATAAATGAATAAAATTGCCCCAAAATTAATTATAAGGGCCCGAAATAAATAAATATATAAGAAAGAATAAAATAAAATATATAATACATAAATCGGGACATTTATTAGATTTTAGGAACATTGGTTCCTTCAAGTTAACTTAAAAATCCGAGAGTTATTTTTGGGCGATAAAAATGATAGGGATAATTGGATCCCGTTTTATGAAAATTAACTCCCTTTTGAAATGAAAGTTTTTTCTTTGGCTAAAATCAGGACATTGGTCTTATTTTATTAATTAAAATCCCAATTTTTATTATTGTAAAAAAAATGAGTTTCTTTAAGATAAATGTGTAAAAATACTATTTCGGTAAAACATCATAAAACAATAAAATATGGGAAAATACATAAATTAAAATGCAAACCAACCTTGAAGGCTTCTAAATTTCTTGATTCTCCAACTTGCCCAGGAACATCGCTTAAAGTGAAATATACAAATTTGGTAGACAACAAAAGCAACGATAAGAAAACGATGTTAGTAAATAAAATGAAATATGATATAATAAAAATAAGCAATTAAATGAAACAAATAAATAAATAATTGTAATTGAAAAACATATTTTTGATTATTAAAGCAATAATTGTTTGATATAGATAATGCGGGAAATTAATAATGTATATTAATAACCAAAGCTAGAATAAAATAAAAATAAAATCAACATTCTATGTTCCATGCATCCTATTCGGTAAATTAATCAAGTTGACCTAAGCTCATGTTAATTATAACAAACAACAAACAGATTAATAATAAACAACAGCGAATACACTAATTGCAATTTGCAGTAACTACAATGGAGAAAAACAAATGAACGACACAAAATTAAGGAATAAAAATGTATCGGCTCTAACCCGTGAATTTACCCTCAGAGGTTTGATTTTGTCTGCAAAAGAAGAGTGAATTGATTTCCTGTCGATCGCTTGAAAACAAAAGAATTAAACAAACAAGGAAAGCTTTTGATCCAAACTTCCTCTCGCTAAAAATAGAAGCTCAAAACCTTTTATTTTTAAAGAAATCAGATGATCAGAATTGAAACTTAAACGCAGAGAATTAATTTCCCTGGCTCAAGGACAATTTTAAAATTAACTTCTTTGGCTCTCAAAAATCTTCTTTTAGAATTTTTGGGTGTTCTACCGTTCTAATGCTCCCCCCTTTTTTGAGGTTCTGATTTTTCTTTTTATATCATCTTTCAAAAATTAGGTTTTAAAAGTATTTCAATCCCATTCAAATTCTTGTTTATCCTTTAAAATCAAATTTTTATCCCTTTAAAAATTGGAAAAATACAATTTGAGTTTAATTTTAACAGAAATCCAGAGAAATCTAGAAAAATGGATTTCGCGTGAGGTAGGAGACGCACGAGGTGCATCCCTCGCACCGGAGGCCGTGCCTCACTTGCTCGAGGTGCGGCCTTGTGCGAGGCAGGCTGTGCCTCGCGTGCGGCCTTAGGAGGTGGGAGGCCGTGCCTCCCGTGCCCGAGGTGCAGCCTCACGCGAGGCAAGCCATGCCTCGCTTGCGGCCTCAAAAGGTGGGAGGCTGCAACTCGCGTGCCTCCCCACGAGGCACACCTAGCATGCACGGGGTGCGGCCTCGCGTGCGCAAGGTAATACGCGTGCCTCCGCGATATTGCACGCATGCGCCTGCGGCGGGCTGTGCGCAGGGGCTTCACCTCACGCGTGCTACCAGCGGGTGTCGCGCGGCTCGGTCGTAGGTCACTGAAAACACAAAAAATAAAAAAAATAATTTTTTATTTAAAAAGAAAAGTTTCGATAAGGAAATCATCACTTCTAACTTTTGTGCCTAGAACAAGCATCATTTTTATCACTGGGTAACCTTGGTCATGGCTGCCTCAGGACCCGGTGTCTACAGTTGCCCCTAATTTTGGTGAACATAGTGCATGGATGCCTAGGTGAGCCAAAACTCAAAGAAAGAAGGAAGAGACACGTACCTGAGGCAGTTGTCTTTCCGGTATGAGTGAAGTTATTGCGGGTGGTTATCGTCAATTTGTTGACGTGTTAACCCTTGTTGCTTTGGCATCTAACTTATGCGGTGTCTAGGCTTTGCCATTATGGTCTGTAATCGACTTTGATGTGGTGTCTAACCTCTGTCATTGTGGCATCTAACCTGTGCAGTCTATAGCCCCAGCCATATCGGTATCTAACCTGTTGATGCGGTGTCTAACCTCCTTCATTGTGGCATCTAACCTGTGCGGTGTATAGCCCCATTCGTGTCGGTATCTAACCTGTTGATGTGGTGTCTAACATCCTTCGTTGTGGCATCGAACCTGTTGATGTGGTGTCTAACCTCCTTCATTGTGGCATCTAACCTGTGCGATAGATAGCCCCAGCTGTGTCAGCATCTAACCTGTTGATGTGGTGTCTAACCTCCTTCGTTGTGGCATCTAACTTGTGCGGTGTATAGCCCTAGCTGTGTCAGTATCTAACCTGTTTATGTGGTGCGGTGCCCTCTGAGAGCCCTTTGGTTGATTGTTTGGACTAGTGCCTCAGAGAGGACTTTGGGGATTTGCCTCTTACGAGGGCATAGGAGTTTGCCTCTTAAGAGGACTTTGGGATTTTGCCTCTTAAGAGGACTTTGAAGGATTTGCCTCTTAAGAGGACTTAGGGATTTGCCTCTTAAGAGGACTTAGGGGTTTGAACCTGCATTGACTTCATCTTGATTTGACTGTCCAGCACGGATGAGTACTTATGTTGTGTTGAAGCTTTCCTCGACCCACTTTCCTCCGCATGGTATTTATTTTTACTTTTCCTGCAAGGTTATGTGCACAGGGATATGTACAAAAAACTGTGTGTGCAGGTGAAAAGTTATATGCAAATACTTGCAAAAGAATTGTATGACATGAAATGTATGCAAAAATAAATAAATTGAGTCTTGAGTGGTTAAGGATCCATTGAGGGTGCAGCTTGGCTGCTCAGATTGTTTAAAACCTTCCAAAGACCTAGAGGAGTGTCGTCTTGGATTAAGAATCTTTGCTCCTAATCTTTCAAAGAGAACCAACCCATGCGCATCTTTGCCCCCCGATCAATGAGCATTTTGCTCCCAAGACTTTAACTCGTGTCCTTATGCATTATTTGCTTGAAGGGATACTATTTAGGCCGCCTTATCGCTCCATGTACTGTTGGTCATTTTTTAAAGGTAGTGCGTCCCTTGTAGATTTTCACACTAGTTTTTCTTTGCAGGAAATGCGTCCCTTTGGGAATTTTCACATAACGTTGTGCCTTATTTTTGCCTGGAATGGACCCAACCCAATAAAGTGCCTTTTTTCCTCTTTTCTTTTCTTCTTTAAGGATAGACTGCCTGTTTTCAGGTTTTCACCCTGCCCTTTGGCCTAACTTTTGCTTAGAGAGCCAATTACGGTTTTCATCTCTAACGGCCTTTATTTTTTGAATTATGAGAAAAGCTAAAGCCGTTATTGGAGATCCTTCAAGGGCAGCCGGTATGCACTTACGCCTTGGACCATAGTTGTATGAATTGGATTCTTCTCATAATGGTGTTGTAGAATTGGCTTCGTAGTTTATAGCAGGATAAATCGCCTGAAGCATTTGTGTGGCGAGGATAACAGAAGGTAAATAGTAACAATGTGCTAGTTTTATACCAGAACTAGATAACCTTAAGTATGCAAAGTGAACTGCTCTAGTCACATCAATATATCACCGCATAAATGCATATGTCTCAATTTGATTTCATACACATGATCATTATTTGGCATTAACTCGAAAAATACAAGACCTCTTCTAATCTCGGAATAGATCCTGTGAGCATCAAAATCCTGTTATCAATCAGCACTCTCGGGTTTTCATGATTGAAGATTTTCTCTCAGCCCTTAATTTTTGCCCAGGATACCCCCATTTTTTTTACCCTGGCAGGGCGCCCAATTTTAACAAGGTCGTCTTTTTTCGATTTTCGACCCGCGGGGCATTTATATATATTTTATTCTCCCTTTTTTTTAGCCTTTTCCATGGAACCTCCCTTAGCCTATCGGCATCTATTGGTTTCTTTTAACTTACTTCCATCCTTGTTAGTCAGGAATGCTGCTTCCCCTAACATGCCTCTTTTTACACTACAAGAAAAATGGCCTTTAACGAAGGAAAATCCGGTTGTTAAAAGTCAAAATCCGGTCGTTAAAAACCAATAATGACCAAACAATTTGGTCGGTAAAAGCCCCTTATTTAAAGGTATAGACGACCGGATTTTGATTCCGGTCGTTAATGTCTTTAATGACCGGAATGTTTTCGGTAGTTAAATACTGATTTTTAACGACCGGATTTTTCCTTCGCTGATTGTTTTCACTTTCAACGAAGGGAATTCCGGTCGTTGAAGATACCTTTTAGCGACCGGATTTTTCCTTCGTTGATTATTTTCACTTTCAACGAAGGGAATTCCGGTCATTGAAAATACCTTTTAATGATCGGATTTTTGCTTCGCTGAATGTGTTCACTTTCAATGAATGGAATTCCGGTCGTTAAAGATACTATTTAGCGACTAGATTTTCTTTCGCTAATTGTGTTCACTTTCAACTAATATATAATGCCTTTTGATTTTTTATAATACACAAGACATAGTTAGTAGAATGGTACTTTAAAATATAAACCATTTTATAATATTACATGTACGGTACATATCATTCACATATATTTTATACAAAAATATAATAAATTCTTTTCATATATTGAAAAAGAAAAGGTACAAAGTATAATCATATTTACAAAGTATAAAAACTATCAATGACAAGTTCAAGAAAATAACTCGTCTCTATACTAATTTATATTCAAATGATTTTTGAGAAAATGTGAAAAATAAACCTCCTAACTTCGCTGTCCAAAATTTTGAAGACCTGCAAAAAGTATAACAAAAACTAAAATTAATATTCACGGGCATAAACAAAAATATCAATAATAGAAATTATGGGCAACTTATGACCTTCGAGGTAGAGGAGCAATATATCTGCAATGCCTTTAGTGAGGTCAGGAAATTAAAAAATAAATACTAATACTGACAAAGTTAGAATCAAAGACGAGGTCAGGAAATTAAAAAATAAATACTAATACTGACAAAGTTAGAATCAAAGACAAATACTAATAACTATAATAGAAACTAACCAGTCACACTCCATGGATACATTCTCAAGGTCATCATGAATGCCATAGGACAGTACTTCAAAAAAATAATAATCTTACAAGCATTGCCATAGTGATAGAGGTCAAACAAGAAAACACACAAGGGCACAAAGTCAAAATAAAGTTCCTTTAATGTGATCTGATGGGAGTGATCATGCCATTACTTAAATGTCTTCTTAAAATCTACTGAAATTTTATTGAATCCACAACATGGTTATTAAACTAAGAATCTCATTAAAGAAAACTTACCATAAACTGCTGTGGCATGGTCTATCAGGTGCAAGAAGCTTATCCATATTGGAAAACAGAGACTGCATGTGGAAGAACACTTTCAATCATTGAACTGCCAGTGTAGCGAAGTAAAACTTGACATAATGCATAATTTAACTAGAAACACAACTTGAAAGAGAGAGAGAGATAGAGAGAGTACCATCTATTGAGTTAGTTAAGACATTAAATTTTATACAAAGTTTATACAAATTTTTATACAAAGCTCAAAAAACACAAGAAGAAAGAAGAAGAATAGAGTGGTATAACTTATCTCGAATAGTACATGATACCCTAAACATTTTTGTGCTACAAGCCAAAAGAATTTTTAGTTAGCACAAGGGAGAAAATAAGTCTCAAACCAAATTGTAGAAGTTGCATACTCTGCTATCATAAAGAAATGTAAAAAACAAAGTCCAATGGCAAGACCTGTCATATTTCTTACATCGCAACCAATCAAAAGCTGTTAATGATGGAGAAAGTAGCTGAGATTATTGCTTGGCTTACACATAAAAAGTAACAAATAATCATTCATAAATTAAGATAACTAAAAATAAAAAACTTCAATAACAATCATCCATAAAATCCAACAAGATAAAAACTACTATGGATCCTAGTCATCACCAGGATCAACTTGAGCAGAAGAATCCACATGACCGTAAACTGGCAAGGCATTCTCTGATGTTTGGGCTTGGCTTGTGGCTGTGCTTGTGTTGCCTCGTGTTGCATCATACAGTAGTACCGCTGAAGTTGGTCTGTCGAGAAAGGAAGGAGTGTGGGTAAACTATTGACCAGCATGCTCATCAAGGGATCATCTTCACCATGTTAGAACTAAAATTAGCAATTAAAAACCAACGCCAAATCAAAACATAACTAAACCAGACAAAATAACTCACTCTGTTCAGGCTAAATCACATTGTATCTAAAAATTTAAACAACTACAAAGGTAAGTTTCAAACATCCAGCCTCATAAATAGAGCCATAACAGGTACCAATTATTGAGGTTCAGATCACTATTGACAAGTTCCAAAGAAGTTACCAAGAGAAATATATTGGACTTTTGTTGGCATTTCCCTATTAAATTTCACAAGTCAGAAAGCAGGCGTAAGCACTTGCTACTTGCCAGCATAGTCTAAAATATTAACTACTGATTTGATCCATCACCAGATTCAACCATCTCCTACCCAATTTGGAAGACTATTTTTTTCCCTTCTTTAAACTAGCCAATCAAGAGTAGTAATATCTTGTGCACTCTTTCGCCAAGTTCCAGTGTTAATTCCTTTAGCAGCCATACCCATATTCTACCCTTTCCTCAAGTTCCAACATTTATTCTTGGGAACCTAATTCCTTATTCTACCCTTTCCTAAAGCTTTAATTTTAATTTCTTCACCTGCTAGTCCCTTGATTTACAGATGTATGGCAGAAAAACCTACAAACATTGACAAAAGTTATAATATATGAAGATTAATATGGCTACATAACATGCACAAAAGAGGCATTTTAGCATCCTCCAAGGTAAGCATAGAATGTCAAAACAATCAACCAGAATGCAATACAAACACTATCAAATCTTTATGTACATATTTGCTGTAAATCAACAAAATGGGTGTACAAAATGAATTGATGGGAACTCCTTAGACATATTATACAGCATTAGATCTTCAGAATAGGCTTTAACCAAGAACCAAGCAAGGATACACAACTATCGTAAAAGCTATCTATTTCAAAGAAAAAAATAATAAAAGAATGAATAAATAAACCGATATTGATGTCTTATATTTTTAGTTGGTATCATTAACTAAATACTTACCCTGAGCGAAATCTGCGAGAAGTGATCAAGATCAGCAAACATGGCCTCTGCACCTGATAGAGCCATTGAAGGGGAAAAGGAGTTTAATAACTCAATCAACATTAATTACATATTGTAATTAATTTAGAAATGTAAAGTGACCCAAATTTGAAATGATGAAGAAATTGAATAAATGAACCCTCCATTGACAGTGGAATCTGGACCATGGACATGTCCTGGCTGCCCAACAAGATCAACCACATAGTCCCTGCTAAGAATAACAAACACGCGTCTATGAACAATATAATATAATAAAGGAAGAGAGAGAACTAAAATTGCAGAAAGTTTTTAAAACTTGTGTTCTGTTGGTTTAGTTATGTCACAACCTAGAAGTTCCTCATCTAGTTCCATTTTCTATTTAAATCAATATACAGGATCATGCAAAGCTAATCACATTTTACACAGATTTCATAAGGCGCAGATATTAGCAGTAGGATGATAAATTAGAAACCATAATATTATATAATATGTAGATATTGGTAAGCATATCAACCAAAATAAAACAAATTTTAAGATTATTATCACAGAACAGAATATCTGTATCATCACTAATCCAGTAAGCCCAAAAGACTAGACACATTCTTTTCCAACAAGAGAAATTTAAGAGGACCTATAGAAGGATACACTTTTATATATAATTTTTTTTTTATTTTTATGTTCACATTTGCCAAAATAGATAAGAAAACGTTATTAAACCTTAAGAACTCAATCAAGACACATTTTTACTCCTAAAATCCTCTGTCTGAAGCTAAATATGCCTTGAAATCCAGTAAATGTATATCTTTACAAAGGGCCTACCTCTATGCTTCCTTTTACCTGCTACTATTAACCTCTCACATTTTTGAACTACAGCACCTAGTAGTTTTCCAACAGACAATTAAGAATACAGAATATATGCTCACCTTTTTAAGGTTAGCAAGAATATAAGCAAGTTCAGAGAGAGATGTCCAATAGATATTATCCAGTGCAATATAAATAGTAAGAAGTTCAATTAGAGAGTGATAGCCATTATCAAATCACACTATAAACTCAAAATTTGCAAAAAATCACAACACAGATGCAAAATAATATATATATATATATATATATATATATATATATATATATATATATATATAAATGGATATATATATAAATGGATATTAAAGGCATAGCAGAATTTCTTACCCCATTTATAGATAACTAAAAGGCCTAACATTAATGTCCGAAAGTGCCCTAATGAAACATATTGAAAATGCGAGCGGCAGTAGGGGAGGATGATCGCAGGGAGTAGTAGACGCGAAGGAGGAGCGGCGACGGAAGCTGCAGCAGTAGGGGAGGCTGGAGCACGAGGGAGAAGGATCAGATCTGGCGCCGAGAGAGAGGGGGGAACACGAACGGCGAGGCGTCAGACAGAGCAGCAGCGGCAGTAGGGGAGGCAGGACGGAGCTGTCGCGCGCGCGCGAGAGAGAGAGAGAGGGGGGAGGGTGGAAGAGAGAGGAAGAAAGAAATATTTTTGGAGTTAAATAGTTTGGAAGTCCAGCCTTTTTGTTTTAACGCAATAACGACCGGATTTTGGGTATTTTAACGACCAAAATTAAACCAGTTGTTAAATAATTATAAAATTTGAGTTCTAATGATCGGATTAAATTTCCTTCGTTATTTGTGTCTTTTTACGACCGAATTTTTATCCCTTTATTAAATTTTGGTCGTTAAAACTCAATTTTCTTGTAGTGTTAGCATCAAAGGCTTCATCTTGACCCTTGTGCAAACTGGTTAAAATGGTGAAATACTCATTTGGAACTTGAATATGAAATCCCGCATCTTGTTTTTGTCGGCTTTGGTGGTTTAATCTCTAAAGTGGCCTTTAATTATTTTGATATACGTTAGCCTCAGATGGTTTAGGACAAAACTTTTTTTCCTTTTTTCTTCTTTTTTCTCTCTTTTTTTTTTTCTCTTTTTTCTTTTTTGTAGAGGTAAGACTGTTTTTTGTTTACTTTTTTAGGGTACGAAGTTTCACTTGTCTTGAATTTGATGTGGCCCCTTAATGATTGGAGTTTGATTTTGTTGGGTTGCATTGTGTGCATCTTAGATATTGAGGAGGTAAAGGAATGGCTTTTGAAATATTACTCATCATCATGTTGGTATATTAAAGCAGCAGTGTCCTAGCAATGCTCTTGTCAATGCTTAGCATGTCATTCCAGGTCCAGGGAAAGGCCATTTCATTTTTTCTTTTTTCCTTTTTCATTTTTATGAATCTCTCAGAATGTTCCTCTCTTCAGGAGTTATATCAGATGCCTACGGGATCTTGAGATTGAATGAGGTAGTATTCATTAAGTTAATATCAAATGTAAATGAGTTGTGGTTGCGATCATACATAGTAAAATCATGAGAGACATAAGCAAGAAGTCATTAATATAATTAATGTAAACAGTGCTGCATACATAAAGATTAAAAAGTTCAACAATAGAATGAAAAGCACATCTGACAGAAAGTCTTCTCTCCTACTTCCTGTTGTGCAGTAGCCACATTCTGGGACTTTTTATTAGTGTCCTGAAATCCTTTTATGCCTTCTTCTTCTTCTCTCGCCTCTTGGGGCCAGTTATCTCCTTAGAATAAATAAGGCCTTGGATTTTGTTCCTCAGAGTTCGACATTAATCCGTCAAGTGCCCAGTATGCTGATGGCAGGTGCAATACTGATCATCTCTCTGCCCTGGCTGTCCCTGATTCATGGCTGGCTTGGGTGTTAATGGTCTCAGCTTGCCCTCCTTTGTCAATTTTTCAAATACCTAGGACAAAGATCGGCCTAGATTAGAATAGTACCTTTGAGGTTGTCCCACCTCGGCAGCTAAAACCTCGGCCGTCTTGCCAGTTCTGTTATTATTGCTCCCAGCACCACTTGATTTGTACCCCGATTGGTTCCTGAAGTTACTTTGGCTTGCTTTCTTCGCTAGGTACTCACCTTCTGCTTCGATTGTTATATCCTTTAGAGACTCCCAATCTTTGAGCCCCTTCATCTGTAGCCCTTCCTTGAGATATGGACTCACATTTTGGATCAATAACTGAATCTGATCTGGAGTATCCGACTTCCTCTTCATCTCCATTACTCGATTTCTCCACTGAGTAAGATACTCGTGGAATGAATCATTAGATTTCTATTGAAGTAGCTCCAAATCTTTCAAAGTAACCTCCATTCGGGTGCTACAGTCATATTGTTTGAGGAACTCTTCAGTCAACCGGTCCCAATCTTCTCTTGTCCTCCTATCCAAATCGTGGTACCAATCTACAATAGGCCCAGTCAGGCTGAGGCAAAAATATTCGACCTTTTGTCTCTTGGTAAGCATAGTCCCCTTCATCAGAAGCGTGTATTGCTTGATGTGAGAAGACGGATCTGAGATGTCATCAAACTTGGGCAAATTGAGCATTTTAAACGTCTGATGGAGCATCTCCTCATCATCCAAATCCCTATCCTCGGGGCTTATCCCCTTCCGACAGACAGGAGGAGGGCCATTGCCTCCACTCTCTCCTCTATCTTCTTTAAGGCAGCATCCTCTTTAGGAGGCTTAGCTTTCACTACCTCGGATTCTTCCTGCTCATCTTCTATAAAATCCTCCTCAGGTCTGTGTCCTCCAACCCTTCTGGGCTCAACTTATACAAGAGCTCTAGGCTCAATAATAGGGGGAGGTTCTAAGACTGCTTCCGGAGGTGCTTCCCTGATTAGAATCTGTTCGGCCTGCCCCTCGGCAGGAGCGACATGTTATTGGCCAGCTGGCGGTGCTAGAGTGGCAGCCAAGTTACCCATCATTTCTATCATTCTTTATTCAAATTCCTAAAATATGCGCTCCATTTCCTGGACACTTCGGCCCATCTCTTCTACGACAATAGCCCGGGTGGCATTTGAATCTGGGCCATTATAGACACCGGGTCCCAAAACAGCCTAGATCAGGATTACCCAATGATAAAATTAATTGTGCCAGTTTATAGGCAAAAATGAAAGTTGGAAGTGATGATTTCCTTGTCAAATTGATTTATTAAAAATAAATAAAAATGTATTTTAAAAATTATTTTAAAAAATTATTTTAAGAGAAAAAGTGAGTTTCGAAATTATATTATTTTAGCAAACATTTTAAAAAAAAAATAAAAAATTTTGGGCATCGGCCTTTGGCAGCATGCGCGAGTGGCGCACTGCTACTCGCAGCAATGCCCGTCGCACGTGCCTGCCTTGCGCCCGTCGCCCCTCTAGCAGCCCTGAAGAGTTTTTGAAGCAATATGACTGTAATACCCGAATGGAGGTGACTCTGAAAGATCTTGAGCTACTTCAGCAGAAGACCGGGGAGTCTTTCCATGATTATCTTACCAGATGGCAGAACCGAGTAATGGAGATGCGCTGAAAGCCTGACACCCCGGATCAGATTCGTCTATTCATAAAGAACGCAAGCCCGTACTTGAAGGAGGGATTAAGGATGAAGGGGTTAAAGGACTGGGAATCTCTCAAAGATATAGCCATCAAAGCAGAGGGAGAATTCTTGGTTCAGAAAGTTAACAATGATAATTTTGCCAAGAGGGCTAGCCTCGGTCAAGGAACTAGCAGGCTGACGGGTCCCAGTAACAGCACTAGAAGAACGGGGGAAGTGTCTGCTACTGAGGTAACCACCCAGAGGAAGTTTTCAAACTTGGGGAGACCATTATCCTAGGTCTTGAGGAGGTTAATGAAGGAGGGAAAATTGCAGCCCTTAGCTCCTAGACCAGCTTTGACACAAGGGAAGCCTGGACACAAAGATAATGAATTCTGTGCGTTTCACCAGCACTTAGGCCATATCACGGATAAATGCAAAGCACTCCGACACTCTATCCAAGACTTGATTGATAGTAAGCAAATCTCTGACCCTGAGAAGAGGGAAACTGAGGGGAAGCCCGGCTATAATGTCGTACCACCACCCGTGTTCATGATCGGATCTAGCTTGCCAGAGTGGTACGTGCTACAGGATCTGTATGGAAGAGAGAAGTTTGCTGCTGGTTATCCCAAAAATGGAGAGGGGAAGGAGGTTGTAGCGACCCTGGATTGCTGGTCTAGCAGTGAAAGCGGTGGAGAAGCCGAGACTGGAGAAGGATTGAACCTTGATTTGTGGGGCTCCGATGGGGACGAAGGAGAGATAGGGGCCGTAACAAGGAGTGGAAGAGTGATTCCCGAGATTACGAGGCTACCTGAGCCAGTGCAGCCATCAGCAGAGAGAGAGCCAGAGGAGAATCAGATTGTCAGACAGTTGAAGAAAACTGCAGCTCAAATTTCCATATGGGATCTGTTGAGGCAATCCCCCTCTCATCGACAGAAGGTAGTAGAAGCTTTGGTTGAGGCCACGGTCGCCACCACTATCTCCCCATCAGAGCTGTTGGGTTTAATTAAGGGAGGATCCGAGGAGAGATTGGTCTTCTCTGATGCCGATCTACCTGTTGAAGGCCGCAACCACAACCGACCCCTGTACATTAAGGCCCAAATCAACTGTAAGCACACCGCTTGCGTTATGGTGGATGACAGGTCTTCTATCAATGTGTGCCCTATGATAGCTTTGCAAGCTTTTGGTTTAAACGAGGATATGCTCAGCGGATCAGATCTGACTATCACGGCTTATGATAACTCGAGGAGGCAAGCCTCAGGAACCTTTAAGACTGTAGTCAAGACGGGACCTTTTGAAGTGGAGGTTGAATTTGTAGTTTTGCCCATACCCGCTAACTTCTCAGCTTTGCTTGGGAGACCCTGGTTTCATAAATTAGGGGGAGTGCCATCCACACTGCATCAGATGATAAAATTCCCGCACGAAGGGGAGGTGGTGACTATTAGAGCGGCCAGGGAAAACCAGGTCTCAGCGCTGGAAATAGCCAATCAGCCGTTTAGTGGCTTCCACGTGTCCATGATAAGAGAAGAGTGCGGGTCAGTGGATAGCCCAGCTGTGGTTAATATGATGAAGAAGATGCATTTTCTTCCTGGGGCGGGTTTAGGCAGAAACTCCCAAGGACTGCAGACCGCAATCACCACTCGAGGGCAGAAGAACCGGAAAGGCCTGGGGTATAGAGGTGGCTTTGGCAAGAAGAGGATGACAGACAAGATCCCCCACATTTCAGAGAGCTTTATGCCAGCATCCTCAGTTTGTGCATATATTGGTGAAGATGAGCCGCAATGGGTAGATGGGAGGATTGTCCCTGGCTTCGAGATCTTTAATGATGTGTATGACTGGCATGTCGGGTTCGTCAAGACTGCTGAAGACTTCTGGGATGAGGAGGTCATGACTCCGGGTTTTACTTGGGACAGATGCAAGCCTGAAGAGGTTATCACTGAGAAGATAATAGCTCCCAAGCTAAAAGGGAAGCAGAAGATAGCAGAATTAGAGCTGAAGATGGGAGATTTGAGGATTTCCCCCGACACGCCTGAGGGGCCTCTGTTGAATCAGGAAGCTAGTGAACAAGCTGCAACGGCATCAACATCGGGAGTGGCAGAAGAAGACTCTAGCTTAGACTGTCTTTTTATTCCAGAACTCTTTTATGATGTAAATGACAATTATAATATTATTAATAAGGCAAATGATTTCTCTTACTTGTGCGATGTTTCTAATAATTTCAACATGCATGAACATGATCATATTCCATCAATTTTTGACATTGATTCCACTGACACAACGTCTTTTAATCTTGGAACCTCGGAAAATCCGAAGGAAATTTTAATAGCATCAAACATAACTCCTGAGGAGAGAAAAATTTTTTAGAGAATAATAAGAAAACATGAAAAAGTCTTTGCCTGGACCTATGAGGACATGCCGGGAATTGACCGAGAAGTGGCAGAGCATGCTATCCCAACTTATTCGAATTACAAGCCTGTAAAACAAAAGTTGAGAAGGCTCAGACCAGAATGGGCTGACAAGGTTAAAGAGGAAATTCGATAGCAGATTGAAGCCAAGTTCCTCGTGGAAGTGCAGTATCCTACATGGCTGGCAAATGTGGTCCCTGTAGCGAAGAAGAACGGAAAGGTCAGGGTATGTGTAGATTATTGAGATCTTAACAAAGCTTGCCCTAAAGATGATTTTCCACTACCCCATATCGATGTATTGATAAATAGTGCCGCCAGCTGCGTGATGTATAGCTTCGGAGATGGATATGTGGGATACAACCAAATCCTGAACAAAATAGCTGATCGGGTCAAAACCGCTTTCATCACAGAGTGGGGAACCTATGCCTACAAAGTCATTCCTTTCGGCCTAAAGAATGCAGGGGCCACTTACCAGAGGATGGCGACCAAGATCTTAAGTGACCTGATCCATAAAGAAGTAGAAGTATATGTTGATGACATGATGGTCAAATCAGCCACCCGAGAGGGACACTTTGAAGCTCTGGAAAAGTTCTTCACCCGAATCGACAAGTATAATCTACGACTTAACCCCAAGAAGTGCATTTTCGGAGTGACTTCAGGGAAGCTATTAGGACATGTCGTCAGTCAGAGGGGAATAGAAATTGACTCGGACAAAGTGAAGGCTATCAGGGAGATGCCTGCGCCACAGAAAGAGAAGGATGTAAGGGGTTTCTTGGGCAAGCTACAGTATGTAAGCAGATTTATTGCCAAGTTAACGTCGGTATGCCAGCCCATTTTCAAGCTCCTCCAGAAAAATCAGCCGGTAGTGTGGAACAGCGACTGTCAGTTAGCTTTCGATACCATCAAAGATTATCTCCTGAATTCGCCAGTTTTAAGACCTCCATGTCACGCCAAGCCGCTAATCTTGTATTTGGCCATAAAGGACAGTTCAGTGCGCGCCATGATGGCTCAAGAAGATGATTTCGGGGTGGAATTTGCAATTTATTACCTCAGCAAGAAATTCCTGGCATATGAGACAAAATATGCTGAGGTAGAGAAGATCTGCTCGGCAGTAATCTGGGCCTCCAAAAAGCTGAGGCACTACTTTCATTCGTTCAAAGTGCAGGCAGTTGCTAAACAGAATCCTTTGAGATACCTACAACAAGCGCCTTCTTTACTCGGGAAGATGGGTAGGTGGTTGATACTGCTCCAAGAATTCGATGTAGAGTATATCACTAGGAAAACTATCAAAGGGAGAGCTGTAGCTGAATTCCTATCTAATCACCCTATAGAAGGAGAACAGGTTGAGTACAACTTCCCAGATGAGGACGTCATGGCCATTACAGTCCAGGGGTGGCAGATGTATTTCGATGGGGCCGTTAATAGCAAAGGGGCAGGCATAGGTGTCATTTTGGTAACTCCGGAAGGGGAAAAGTTATCACTGGCTAAGAAACTGAGGTATAAAGTTACTAATAATGAGTCTGAGTACGAGGCATGCATCTACGGATTAGAGGCTCTCCTGGACTTGGGGGCAAAGTCTGCAGAAGTTTTTGGAGACTCGTCTCTGGTGATTCATCAAGTTCGCGGGGAATGGTCCGTTAAAGAGGAAAGACTGGTTTCGTATGTGAGACACCTCCGTATGCTAAGCGGCCAGCTTGAAGCTTGTACTTTCCATTTTATCCCGAGAGACGAAAATCAATTAGTCGATGCACTTGCAACATTGGTATCCATGTGGGATAACCCAGAAGGGGTGAGAATGAAGCCGGTGCTGATTTCGAGTTCACAGAGGCCCTGCTTTGAATATGAGCAGGTGATGGATGTTGAGACCACTGACGGAAAACCTTGGTACTATGATATCAGAAATTACTTAGAAAATGAGACATTCTCGGAAGAATCCACAGAGAAAGATCAGAAGCTAGTGCGCAGATTGTCCACTCAGTTCATCTGCATAGATGGGATGTTGTATAAGCGACAAGCCGACGGTGTCCAATTAAGGTGCTTAGACGAAAAGGAGGCCAAGAAGGTAATGGAGGAGACCCATGCCGGGGTGTGCGGGGCCCATATGAATGGCTTGATGCTAGCAAAGAAAATTATGAGACAGGGGTTGTCACACCCCGTTTGCCCCCTAGTAGAATGAGCCTGTCTGTCCGTCTGTCTGTCTGTCTGTATGTGTAAGCATTCGCATGTGTTCAGCATTTCATAAGGGTATTTTAGTAAAATATATGATTTTGGGGTTTTATTATTATGTGGGTGCAAACATGGTATTAAGGTGAGAATTAATTGAGTTGCATTTGTGTGCACTTACATATACCATTGTAGGGTGCATTTAAATGAGGTTACTTAGGGTGTGTGTAATGCATTTTAGATTGGTGTGAGTGGTTAGCTTCACTAATAGGAATTTGACACATAATTAGGGTAAAGAAAAGAAAAAGAAAAAGGAAAGGAAGGAGTGAAGATAACAGATTCACGTTATCTTCTTTCTCTCACGTTTCTTCTCTTCTTTTTCTCCATTTTCTCTACTCTAAGTATTGTGGTGTGGATTCTAGTTTGATTTGGTGAAGATAATCTCTCCTTGCATCCCCTAGCTTGGTAAGTGTCCTTGTCTTTGTTTTGCTGTAACTTTACATCTTCATCTTCTTCTTTAGGTTGAGTTTTAATTTAGGGTTGCATGTTGATGTTCATTACTGTGTTTGTGTTCTAGCTGAGGCTCCACGTGATCCAAAGGGGAAAGAGGTTGCTGGACCTAGTGGAGCTAAGTGATAGAAGTTTAGAATATAGGTTTGGGAATATTTAATTGTGAAATTGTGTGATTTGGAATTTTACTGTAATTCTAGGGTTCATGTTCTTCTAAGTTTGAATGTGTATATTCTTGATTTGATTTGGTTAGTTATTTGGTGAATTGAGTTGTATAATTATTGCCGATGTTGTTTGGGATAATTTCTGGAAGGTAAGAACAGGTTTGTATGGTTTAAAATCAAATTGGGATTGAATTCTTGATTCTGGAAATTCTGGGAAAATCGAATTACTGTAGAAACTCTCTCTGTCGCGTGACTCGCTACGAAGGAAGGCAAGTCACGTCGCGTGACTCTCGGTCACGGCGTGACCTGCCCGCTGAGAAGCCAGTCGCGTGACCAGCTGATGAGTAAGCAAGTCACGCGACGTGATCTTCGGTCACGTCGTGCGACCTGCGAGGCGAGGCGTGCGTGATTTGCGAGATCACGCTACGTGATCTGCTTGAGTGGTAGCACGTCACGAGTCGTGACGTCCAGTCACGCCGTGACCTGCGAGAGCATTGCGTGATTTGTGGAGATCACGCAACGGGACCGGTGAGGAACAAGCAAGTCACGTCGCGTGACCCTCGGTCACGTCGCGTGACCTGCCTGTTGGGAAGGCCAGTCACGCCAGTGATCAGCCGATCTCGCCCGTTTCTCCGTTCAGCTCATTTTTCCGAAATTTCCTGGTTTTTAACTCAGAAAGGAACTTGGTACTTCTTCTGAATGGATTTTACTGTTGTATGATGCATGCCTTACGGTTTGATGCTTCGATATGCATGATACCATGATTTTCTGATGAATTATATTCTGTATCCTGAAAGGTGACCTGTTTGATGCATAACCTGCTAGAGTCAAGTAAGTGGATAGTTAGGCATGCCTAATAGAGTCTTTAGCTGCAGGCCTCAGTTCAGTTCGGACCCCGATCAGGTCCCCGTTTGGTTCCTCGCGAACCCATCAGTATAGAATCTTGTTTAAGATTCCCTCAGTATATAAATAACATGTTTTGATTAATGATATAATATTTGATTTGTACCTATGAGGTACCCTCAGTATTCGATTCATACCCGTAAGGTACCCTCAGTACACTCGTTATCCACTGTCTAGAGTCAGCAGGTGTTCTTTAAATGCTAATGAATTTGTTCTGATCTGATCTGACTATGAATGGAATATCTGAATGAGTTTAATAATGAAATACATGCTGGATTAGTCTGTAATGAATATGATTGTGAAATATTGACTATATGGCCTTTATACGTGAATATGTTTATATATAGTCTGCTAACCTTTGCATAATGCCATTCTGAATGTGACATGTTTTGGCGACCACTGTGAGTGGCCGTCCATAATTTATGTGTGATTCCCCACTAAGCGTTTTTCGCTTAGCACGGTGTGTTTACCCGTGCAGGTGCGGAAGGAGTTTTGCCTCGTGAGAGTCGCCGTCATCAAGCCAACACAGAAGAGTTTTTAGTGTAGGGCTATTTTTGTATCAGTGATGATTCTTTTTGTATAGAACTCTCATGTATCAGCTTCCGCTTTTGTATCTATATTTTGGGTTATGTAATATTATTTTTATACCAGCTTGCTGATCAGAACATTATTGTAATAGTTTAATTATAGTAATGCATGATCAGCCTGTGCTTTCTTTTTATATAAAGTTTAAATTATTCTGTATTTTCTGAATGTATGTTATGAATGATTGTATGTTTTGCTTTGCTATTGTTTGGTGACACCTTTACTCATACGGCATCTCACTCCTTCTCGGATGGGATCGCCTACGTATGGGATGGGGGTGTGACAGTTAGTGGTATCAGAGCATAGGTTTAGGCGTTTCTGGGTGTTGTTGTGATTGTTTCGAGTTTCTTAGATGTGTATGTGTCTAGATCTGTGTTGGCTGATACGGTTGTTTCTTGTTTGTTTAGATGGCTTCTAATTCTGCTCATGGTGCGCGTGAGGAGTCCGCCGAGAGCGTGAATCCTCCAGCTGTAGATCAGCCTGTTTCTGTTATTGTGTCGGCTCAGCATGCTAGGGTTCAGCCCGAGGCCACAGCCATGCCCTTTGAGGCTATGTTTAGACTGCATCAGGACATGGCTAGGGTTTTGGAGAGAGTGACTGCTCCTAGAGCACCTATGGAGAATTTGAGAAGGGCAGGAGTTGAGGATTTCTATGGTACTGGTTTGAATGAGTCTGAGATCGCAGAGAGATGGTTAGACAAAGTGAAGCGTGCCTTAAGAGAGATTCGGTGTCCTCCCGACCAGCAGGCAGAGTGTGCATTAGCTCTTCTTCAGGGGTCTGCTTTTGAGTGGTGGGAGTTAGTGTGCAGGCATCCCCAGTTACCGGATCCGATTACCTGGGAGTTCTTTGAGGGTGAGTTCACTAAGAAGTACATTACTCAGACTTATAGAGATTCGAGATGGGCACAGTTCTTGAGTTTGAAGCAGAGGGCTTTGTCTGTAGCAGATTATGAGAAAGAGTTCAATAGATTGTCTCGCTATGCCCCACGAGGAGTTATGACTGATGACTTTAGATGCAAGCATTTCGAGGCGGGGTTAAATGAGTCTCTGAAGATTGCTTTGATTTCCTTGATGTGTTTACCTGGGGTTAGCTACTATCAGATAGTGGAGGCTGCAGTGAGAGCTGAGTTGTCTTAGACTGTGATGAGAGAGAGAGCTCAGAGGAGGAGTTCTTCTCGTGGAGGATCTTTTTTGAGTAAGAGATCTAGGAACCCACAGGATGAGTCAGCATCTGGTCCGGCTTCTAGAGGTAGACGTCAGGGTTCTGCAGCTGTGTCAGGTTCTGGTAGGGGTGGTAGAGCTGAGACTACATCAGTTTGTCCTCATTGTAGTAAGTCACATCGGGGTGAGTGTAGGTGGCTCTCCGGTGCATGCTTCAGATGTGGGAGTTCGGAGCATCAGTTGGCTGGTTGTCCGAGGTTGCAGGAGGATTCAGGTTCTCAGAGAGAGGGCAGTAGGGTCGGTTCGAATGCTTCTCAGGCTACCCGTGGCAGAGGCCGAGGTAGAGGTAGAGGTGGTCGGCATAGAGAGGGAGCTGCTTCTGAGACTGTTGAGCATCCTCCTCAGGGTGCCATTAGAGCTTATGCTATGAGAGCCAGAGATGAGCAGGACGCGCCTGATGTTATTGCTGGTAAGTTCCTACTCCATGACACTGAGTTGTATGCTCTAATTGATCCTGGTTCCACACACTCATATTTGTGCACAGATAGAATTGTTGATAAATTGCATTCTGTTGATCAGTTAGGTTATGAGATTTGTGTGACCAGTCCATTAGGGCATAGTGTCAGTGTGAGTAGAGTTTTTAGGAGTTGTCCTCTGATTGTTGAGGGAGCTGTGCTTCCAGCGGATCTGATTGAGTTACCCTTCAGAGAGTTTGATCTGATTCTGGGTATGGACTGGTTGGGTAAGTATCGGGCTGTAGTTGATTGCCATAGGAAGATAGTTGTACTTCGGGATAGAAGTCAGTCTCTTGTGTTTCTGAAAGGTTTGGGTGCTAGTTCAGTGAATAATGTGATTTCTGCGATGCAAGCCAAGAGATTCATCAGGAAAGGTTGTGAGGCTTTTCTAGCAGTTGTGTTAGATGCCAGGAGAGATCAGGTTCAGATTGAGGACATCCCTGTAGTGCGGGAGTTTAGTGATGTGTTCCCGAGCGAGTTGCCTGGTTTGCCTCCTGAGAGAGAGGTTGAGTTGTCCATTGAGATCATGCCAGGTTCTGCACCTATTTCGAGAGCACCTTATCGGATGGCTCCTGTAGAGTTGAGGGAACTTAAATCTCAGCTACAAGAGTTATTGGATAAGGGGTTTATTCGACCTAGCATATCTCCTTGGGGAGCTCCAGTTCTGTTTGTCAAGAAGAAAGATGGATCCCTGCGGATGTGTATTGATTACCGCCAGATTAATAAGGTTACAGTGAAGAACAAGTATCCTTTGCCGAGGATTGAGGATTTATTTGATCAGCTTCGAGGTGCGGGTGTCTTTTCCAAGATAGATCTTCGATCAGGGTATTACCAGCTATGGGTTCAGGATGCAGATGTGGTGAAGACTGCATTTCGGACTAGGTATGGCCACTATGAGTTTCTTGTGATGCCGTTTGGTTTGACAAATGCTCCAGCGGCTTTTATGGATCTGATGAATCGCGTGTTTAGACCATACTTAGATCGATTTGTAGTAGTGTTCATTGATGACATCTTAGTATATTCCAGGGATGAGAGTGAGCATGAGGAGCATCTCAGATTGGTTTTGCAGATGTTGAGAGAGCATCAGTTGTTTGCTAAGCTTAGCAAGTGTGATTTCTGGCTTCGAGAAGTGTCATTCTTGGGTCACATTATTTCAGCTAGAGGTATCCAGGTGGATCCAGCTAAGATTGAGGCGATAGTTGATTAGAAAGCGCCTCGAAATGTTCAGGAAGTGAGGAGTTTCCTCGGTTTAGCAGGTTATTACCGTCGGTTCGTTAAAGGATTTTCTGTGATTGCTGCTCCGATGACTAGATTGTTGAGGAAAGGAGTTAGATTTGAGTGGTCAGACAGGTGTCAGTCTTGTTTTGATCGGTTAAAGCAGTTGCTTGTTGAGGCTCCTATCCTTACTCAACCCATTTCGGGTAAGGAGTTTATCATTTACAGTGATGCTTCTGGAGTTGGTCTTGGATGTGTGCTGATGCAGGAAGGAAAAGTAGTGGCTTATGCTTCTCGTCAGTTGAAGCCACATGAGAAGAACTATCCGACGCATGATTTAGAGTTGGCAGCTGTGATCTTTGCTTTGAAGATTTGGCGTCACTACTTGTATGGGGAAAAGTGTAGGATCTTCTCGGACCACAAGAGCTTGAAGTACTTCCTTTCACAGAAAGAGTTAAATATGAGACAGCGTAGATGGCTTGAGTTGTTTAAGGATTACGACTGCATTGTGGATTACCATCCTGGTAAGGCCAATGTAGTTGCAGATGCTTTGAGTCGGAAGTCAGTTTCAGCTTTGTTCTTGAGGCGATTCAGATGGCGATTTGGTTCTGATGGGGCTTTGCTTGCCCAGTTGCGTGTGAGGCCTACCTTAAGACAGAGGATTGTAGATGCTCAGAGAGATGATATGAGGCTTCAGCAGATTGTGCATGAGGTTAGATCGGGTAAGCCATCAGAGTTCTCAGTTCAGGATGAGGTACTTATGTTCAGAGATCGTTTATGTGTGCCAGAGTCTGAGGATTTGAGGAGTCAGCTCATGAGTGAGGCGCATAGTTCAGTCTTTACTATGCATCCGGGCAGTGAGAAGATGTACAGAGACATGAAGCAATTCTATTGGTGGTCCGGTATGAAGCGTGATATTGTGGATTTTGTTTCCAAGTGCTTGACTTATCAGCAGGTAAAGGCAGAGCATCAGGTTCCTTCGGGTTTGCTTGTGCCTTTATCCATTCCTGAGTGGAAATGGAATGATATCACCATGGACTTTGTTTCTGGTTTACCTTTGACTCAGAGGAAGCATGATTCGGTTTGGGTTATTGTGGATCGGCTTACGAAGTCAGCTCACTTTCTGCCGGTTAGAGTGGACTACTCCATGGACAGATTGGCCAGTATCTATGTGGATGAGATAGTTCGGTTGCATGGTGTGCCTTTGTCCATAGTATCAGATCGGGATCCGAGGTTTACTTCCAAGTTTTGGAAGGAGTTGCAGAGAGCTTTGGGCACTAGGTTGAACTTCAGTACGGCGTTTCATCCTCAGACCGATGGTCAGTCAGAGTGAGTTATTCAGATTCTGGAGGATATGATGAGAGCTTGTGTATTGGATTTTCCGGGTAGCTGGGATAGATATGTGTCGTTGATGGAGTTTGCCTACAACAACAGTTTTCAGTCGAGTATTGGTATGGCACCATATGAGGCTTTGTATGGCCGTCAGTGTAGGACTCCGATTTGTTGGACTGAGCTATCTGAGAGATCTATGATTGGACCAGACTTGGTCAGAGATACTGAAGATAAAATCAGAGTAGTGCAGCGGAATTTGAAGGCAGCCAAAGATCGACAGAAGTCTTATGCCAATTTGAAGAGGAAAGACGTGCAATTTGAGATCGGGGACAAAGTTTTCCTTAAAGTTTCTCCTTGGAGGAGAGTGCTTCGATTCGGAAAGAAGGGTAAGCTGAGTCCTCGTTTCATTGGACCTTATGAGATTTTGGCTAAGGTAGGACCTGTAGCCTACAGATTGGCGTTACCGATGGAGTTAGCAAAGTTATATGATGTGTTCCACGTTTCGATGCTTCGTCGGTACAGATCAGATCCTTCGCATGTTCTGTCAGTTCAGGATATCCAGGTTCAGCCAGACTTCTCTTATGATGAGGAACCGCGAGCTATTCTAGCCCGAGAGGTGAGGCAGTTGAGAAATAAGCAGATTCCTTTGGTTAAAGTATTGTGGATCCATCATGGAGTCGAAGAAGCGACTTGGGAACCAGAGGAGTCCATGAGAGCTCAGTACCCACAGTTATTCAGTTCAGGTGAGAATTTCGAGGACGAAATTCTTATTAGTAGGGGAGAGTTGTCACACCCCATTTGCCCCCTAGTAGAATGAGCCTGTCTGTCCGTCTGTCTATCTGTCTGTATGTGTAAGCATTCGCATGTGTTCAGCATTTCATAAGGGTATTTTAGTAAAATATATGATTTTGGGGTTTTATTATTATGTGGGTGCAAACATGGTATTAAGGTGAGAATTAATTGAGTTGCATTTGTGTGCACTTACATATACCATTGTAGGGTGCATTTAAATGAGGTTACTTAGGGTGTGTGTAATGCATTTTAGATTGGTGTGAGCGGTTAGCTTCACTAATAGGAATTTGACACATAATTAGGGTAAAGAAAAGAAAAAGAAAAAGGAAAGGAAGGAGTGAAGATAACAGATTCACGTTATCTTCTTTCTCTCACGTTTCTTCTCTTCTTTTTCTCCATTTTCTCTACTCTAAGTATTGTGGTGTGGATTCTAGTTTGATTTGGTGAAGATAATCTCTCCTTGCATCCCCTAGCTTGGTAAGTGTATGTCCTTGTCTTTGTTTTGCTGTAACTTTACATCTTCATCTTCTTCTTTAGGTTGAGTTTTAATTTAGGGTTGCATGTTGATGTTCATTACTGTGTTTGTGTTCTAGCTGAGGCTCCACGTGATCCAAAGGGGAAAGAGGTTGCTGGACCTAGTGGAGCTAAGTGATAGAAGTTTAGAATCCAGGTTTGGGAATATTTAATTGTGAAATTGTGTGATTTGGAATTTTACTGTAATTCTAGGGTTCATGTTCTTCTAAGTTTGAATGTGTATGTTCTTGATTTGATTTGGTTAGTTATTTGGTGAATTGAGTTGTATAATTATTGCCGATGTTGTTTGGGATAATTTCTGGAAGGTAAGAACAGGTTTGTATGGTTTTAAATCAAATTGGGATTGAATTCTTGATTCTGGAAATTCTAGAAATTCTGGGAAAATCGAATTACTGTAGAAACTCTCTCTGTCGCGTGACTCGCTACGAAGGAAGGCAAGTCACGTCGCGTGACTCTCGGTCACGGCGTGACCTGCCTGCATAGAAGCCAGTCGCGTGACCAGCTGATGAGTAAGCAAGTCACGCGACGTGATCTTCGGTCACGTCGTGCGACCTGCGAGGCGAGGCGTGCATGATCTGCGAGATCACGCTACGTGATCTGCTTGAGTGGTAGCACGTCACGAGTCGTGACGTCCAATCACGCCGTGACCTGCGAGAGCATTGCGTGATTTGTGGAGATCACGCAACGGGACCGGTGAGGAACAAGCAAGTCACGTCGCGTGACCCTCGGTCACGTCGCGTGACCTGCCTGTTGGGAAGGCCAGTCACGCCAGTGATCAGCCGATCTCGCCCGTTTCTCCGTTCAGCTCGTTTTTCCGAAATTTCCTGGTTTTTAACTCAGAAAGGAACTTGGTACTTCTTCTGAATGGATTTTACTGTTGTATGATGCATGCCTTACGGTTTGATGCTTCGATATGCATGATACCATGATTTTCTGATGAATTATATTCTGTATCCTGAAAGGTGACCTGTTTGATGCATAACCTGCTAGAGTCAAGTAAGTGGATAGTTAGGCATGCCTAATAGAGTCTTTAGCTGCAGGCCTCAGTTCAGTTCAGACCCCGATCAGGTCCCCGTTTGGTTCCTCGCGAACCCATCAGTATAGAATCTTGTTTAAGATTCCCTCAGTATATAAATAACATGTTTTGATTAATGATATAATATTTGATTTGTACCTGTGAGGTACCCTCAGTATTCGATTCGTACCCGTAAGGTACCCTCAGTACACTCGTTATCCACTGTCTAGAGTCAGCAGGTGTTCTTTAAATGCTAATGAATTTGTTCTGATCTGATCTGACTATGAATGGAATATCTGAATGAGTTTAATAATGAAATACATGCTGGATTAGTCTGTAATGAATATGATTGTGAAATATTGACTATATGGCCTTTATACGTGAATATGTTTATATATAGTCTGCTAACCTTTGCATAATGCCATTCTGAATGTGACATGTTTTGGCGACCACTATGAGTGGCCGTCCATAATTTATGTGTGATTCCCCACTAAGCGTTTTTTGCTTAGCACGGTGTGTTTACCCGTGCAGGTGCGGAAGGAGTTTTGCCTCGTGAGAGTCGCCGTCATCAAGCCAACACAGAAGAGTTTTTAGTGTAGGGCTATTTTTGTATCAGTGATGATTCTTTTTGTATATAACTCTCATGTATCAGCTTCCGCTTTTGTATCTATATTTTGGGTTATGTAATATTATTTTTATATCAGCTTGCTGATCAGAACATTATTGTAATAGTTTAATTATAGTAATGCATGATCAGCCTGTGCTTTCTTTTTATATAAAGTTTAAATTATTCTGTATTTTCTGAATGTATGTTATGAATGATTGTATGTTTTGCTTTGCTATTGTTTGGTGACACCTTTACTCATACGGCATCTCACTCCTTCTCGGATGGGATCGCCTACGTATGGGATGGGGGTGTGACAGGGGTTCTACTGGCTCACCATGGATGCAGACTGTTCAAAGCATGTAAAACAATGCCAATTGTGTCAACAATATGCTGATTTAAGGCACCTGCCAGTGTCAGAGCTGCACAGTTTGACGTCGCCTTGGCCATTTGCAACAGGAGAGATACGTCCCACGGCCTCTAATGGACACAGGTTTATCATGGTTGCCATCGACTATTTTACCAAATGGGTAGAAGCTGAATCTTTTAAGAAGGTGGACGCTAGAGATATGGCCAAGTTCATTGAGAAGAACCTGATATGCAGATATGGTCTCCCTCATCATGTGGTGTCTGACAATGGGGTCCAATTTATGGCAGAAACGAAGGGGCTACTTCGGAAGTACGGAATTGAGCATCATAGGTCTTCCCCGTATAGCCCTCAAGCTAATGGGGCAGTGGAAGCCGCCAATAAGAACGTCAAGAGAATCCTGGCCAAAATGGTGCAGAACTATAAGGATTGGGCGAAAAAGTTGCCGTTCGCCCTTTGGGGTTATAGGACGGCTGTCAGAACTTCTACATGGGCTACACCGTACTCTCTGGTATATGGGACAGAAGCAGTATTACCAGTGGAGATAGAGCTCAAATCATTAAGGGTGGTTATGGAGGCCCAAATTCCAGAAGCTGAGTGGGCGCGGTAGCGGTTGCAACACCTAAATATGTTGGATGAGAGCAGGCTGAGGGCCTATTACCATAACCAAATCTATCAGAAGAGGCTTGCCAGGTCATTTGGGAAGAAGGTTAAGAAGCACCCTTTGAAGGAAGGAGATTTAGTCTTTAAGCAAATGAGACCAGGGGCACCGGATATCAGGGGTAAATTCAGACCCACCTGGAAAGGACCTTTCATTCTTAAAAAGCTGTTGTCGAAAGGAGCGGCATTTTTATCAGATAGCGATGGCAACGAATTCAAAGAGCCGATCAATGTCGACAGACTCAAAGGTTCCATGGCTAAAGACCCAAAAATAAAAAGAAGAGAATAAAATGCCCTGCAAGTCAAAAACCGAAAAAAGGCGGCTGTGCTAAAATTGAGCGCCTCGACAGGGTGAAAACCGAAAAAAGGCATCCTGTGCAAAAGTTAGAGGCATGAGAGAAAATGTCCAATCGTGAAAACCCGAGAGGGCCGATCGGTAACAGGAGTCGATGCTGTTAAAATTTGGTTTCATGTATTAACAGCGCGTAAGCAGCTGAGTAAATGCCAAAACTGATCATGTGTGCTGAAATTACATGAAAATATACACAAATTTGTGAAATAGGATGAATATTATTCTTTTCATTTTTGTCATTTCTCAGTTCTGCATTAAAAAGAAATGTAGCACCAATAAAAAAACATATGTAAGGCTAAGCTAAGTCCTGCTGCTGCTCTCACCGACCAGACGCTTGAGCCCTCGAGTTCTGTTATCAGATGCTAGACTGAGGATCCACTTCTTGTACTCATTAGTCGAAGACACGGAATGATTGCCGAACCTCGGGATAACAGACTTTACGGGTAGTCTGCCCCACAGCTCATGATATTGAGAAGCAAACGCAACCGAGAGAGCTCCTCCTCAGAAGGACAAGGGAACCCTCACTACTTCCTGGGTCATCCCGAGCTGTCGTGTACATCGGGAGCTGATGCAGAAGGTGGCCTGGCGGAGGCCGCAGAGAGGAACACAGCCCGATGGCCCATCATTGAGCACGTGAAACAGTGGGAGCAAAGTAGATGTAAAGTTGATGTCGTCATCTGACAGCTCACCAAACCTGGTAATGCCTTCACCAGCGGTGCCACACCCATACAGTCGTCGACGCGGCAGGAAATGGCTCGGCGAGTACTGTGGAGTGACTCGGGGGGGGTGGCTCAGACAGCATTTTCAGTTTCTCCTGCAGCCAGATCTGGAAAAAAAAAAGAAAGAAAGAGAAAAGCCGCTGGAGTAAGTAGGATTTACTTCAGGCAAAAATAAGGCGCAGGGTTGTGTGAAAATTCGAAAGGACGCACCTCCCGCTAAGAAAAGCTAGTGTGAAAATCCATAAGGGACGCACTACCTTTGAAATAATGACGTACCTGGAGCAATAAGGGGCTCCCGGTGAAAGTTGTGGTGGATCCAGAGCTCACGGCGTCCAAGCCCAGAATGGTTTCAGCCAGGATAAGTGGTAGGGGTGATAGTCCCAGATGAAAGTCGCCCAAGATTCCGAAAAGACGAGAGTCACCTGTCAAACCTCCTGGAACAACAGTAAGGAAGTTCACCATGCAGAATAAGAATATGATGCTTACCCGATAGGTAGGGATGTCGGTGAACTGATCCAGAGCCTCGATCAGTGGTCCCAGGGAAAAGGAAGAGCCCGGAGGAATCAACCGGACGGCCTCAGAAGTAGGTACGCCCAGGGCAATGGCTACATCCCGGGACTGGAACAGGCTGCAGCGGGGGACGCAAGGCAGAGCGCTAAGAGGGAACTGAGCTCCCAGAATGGAAGCTCACTCTTCAGGCAAAGGGCACAGTTCCTGGTAGGTGAAGCGGAAGACGTGAAACCGGGGGTTCCAGAAGTGGGTCGCCGCCAGGAGGAGGTTCTGGTCGATTTTCACCCGGCACAAATATTTCAGCCCAGACAAAGAAGAAAGGGCGCCTTCTCCCCAAGTGTGTTTGTCATCTAAGATACGGTGCATCCTTTGGGCAAGAGGAGAAGACATTTTGAGAAAGATGAAAGGCTCAAGATGTTGGAAAATGAAGAGACAAAAAGATCAAAATTTTGTAAGATTTTATAGGGAAGTGTCACCGACAGCCTGACCGCCTCTCTACAGAGACGGTCTACCCGCCTCTCTACAGAGACGGACTGCCCGCCTATCCAGAGAGACGGCCTGCCCGTCTGAAGGAAGTCCACCTGGCAGACGCATACGTCAGCATTGCATTCATCACGCGCATTAACTCGCATTCACTGCGTGATAGACGGCCTGCCCGTCGGTCGCTTGTACAGACGCCCTGCCCGTCGGTCACGAAATTCTACATAAGGGCGAGTGACAGACGGTGCAAACGCTGCTGCCCCTTTAATTTCTTCTCCCAAACCATTTTTCTTTGCGTTTTTTGGCGTTTTCTCAAGCATTTCTTCATCTTTTTCGCGATTTCTTCATATTTTCGCATTTTCTACTCACCGGGCGCTTTGATATTTATATTTTCTTCAGTTTCTACACTTCTCGCGACTACAAGTAAGTAAATAATTACTTTCTTTTGAATTTAATTTAATTTATTAATTCATTTCTTCCTCTTTCACCTTTAGAAATGTTTAGAAAATTCCAAATACTTTAGGAATTTAGGAGGAATGCTGCCCATTTTTTTATATATATATCAGTTTAGTGCAATTAAACCTGAATTTTTGCATGATCACATAGAAATAGAATTTTTCTATAATTTTGGTGCTTTAGAACTACCTTTTTCAGCTCACCATTCTGTGCATGTGTTGCCTTTGTGGCCTGAGGCAATTATTTTGTATTGATTGGGGGCACACTCTTGCCGGGGTGCATCCCATTTACATGCGTGTATTATTGTTGAGGCCCGAATCCTATGTTTTTGCCTTTTCTTGCAGGAGGTTGGGCATACCCCTGCTGGGGTGCTGCCCAAATTTTTATTATTTATTCAAAAAATTGAGTATTTTCATGCATAATGCGTGCCCCGGGACCTAGAAAGCCCATTCTTATTCACTTTAATTATTTCCATGCTGATTGCATGTTTGCTTGTGCCATGATGTGTGCGAGGCACTTTGGCTACTTCCTTAGACAGGATGTTTGCTCTTTTCATTTTTTTATTATCAATTCTTTATTTTGTTTTGGGCCGCTATTGCCCCGGTGAGGCCCAAATCGGCCTTCACCTCGGAAATAAATTTAAAAATATTTGTTTTGCGATTTCCAATATCTAACCTATTCCTTTCGCAGGATGCCTCCTAGACGTAGAGCACCGCAAGCCCAGCCCGAGCTCGTAGCTCCGGATTGGATGGATGATGAGTCGGCTCAGAGGTATAGAGCGTTGGCTCAGGTAGAGTTTCGGGCCAGTCGTTTTGTGTCCCGCCCATTTCTAGAGGCCCTAGGGTTGGCCCCAGAGTTCGATCTACTTGCCGAGGGTGCTGGGTGGACAGAGTTTCTTGAGCCCTCCTTCCAGACGTTTCCAGAGGCTACTCGCAAGGTCCTGGCCACTCTTCGCTACACCGGTTTTCAGAGTGCAGACACCGACCCAGGGGTGGTTTAGTTTTGGTTCGACGGCGACCACTTCAGTATCACTAGGCAGAGATTTGTTCAGGCCATGGGGCTCCCTACGGAGGAGGGGGTCGAGATCCCGCGGCGAGCTGTTAGGCGCCCCCATTGGGCGGCTATTGCCCTACCGGGAGTGCTGTATGATCACAATACAGCGAAGAGCACCGTATTGGTGTCTCAGGCACTCCGATATTTGCACAGAGTGCTTTCCAGTTCGTACCTCGGTCGGGATGGTAATCCAGGGTCGCTTAACGCGGCCGAGATCTGGAGCCTCTGGGCCATGGTGGCAGGCCAACGTCTTAACATTAGCCACGAGATCTTGGCCAACTTGACCAGAGTCGGCAGAGGATTGACGCCGGTGGTGATGGTAGGAGGAGTCATCACCCGTTTGCTTTTGAGGTTGGGGGTTAACCCCGAGAGGTTGAGAGGACCCTTGCCGGAGGGGTTCCATGTAGACGCCGCAGCGGCAGTGCAGATGGGGATGATCTCCCAGATTCTAGGCCAGGCGGAGGCCTACAGGGTGTTGACCATCCATGAGACCCGGCAGCTGTTCTCGCTTCCACCCTTGGGCGCAGATCCTGATCACCCGGAGCACCCGGAGGAGCAGCCTCCACAGCCCGAGCCTCAGCCAGAGCCCGAGCCTCAGCCACAGCCCGAGCCTCAGCCAGAGCCCCAGCCTCAGCCGGAGCATCAGCCTCCTCAGCCGCAGACGGTGCCTCCACCACAACAGCAGGAGCCACCTAGGACCCCCTCAGACATTGACTTCGAGATCACGATGGACGACCTCTTTGCCGCTTCACCGGCATCCAGAGTGCCGACTCCAGTCCCATCACCGAGCACCAGGGTACAGAGGTCTATCCATGGGCCCTCCGAGAGATACCATGCATACTCCCGAGGCGACCCAGGGGCATCCACCTCCTCGGCACCACCACCAGAGCCAGCACCGCAGCAGCCTGTGCAGCCGGACTTCTCTCAGCTCCTCACCTCCATGTTTACAGCCTTAGAGCGGCGATAGGATGAGAGGGACAGGGCTATCCATGAGAGATTGGATCGCCAGCAGGCTGCCATTCAGGAGCAGTCCCAGTCGGTGGAGCGTTTAGCTCGGGAGCAGGTGGGCTACATTGAGCACGCGACTCGGGAGCAGACTCGGGCCATGGATGCCTTTAGGGATGAGCAGGTTCGGGTCCTGGAGGCTTTTAGAGGGGAGCAGATGAGGATGATTGAGCAGATTGCTCAGGGGCAGAGGGAGTTGAGGCAGCAGCTCGCTCATGATTTGAGGACATCACAGGACCAGGCGTCTCAGAGGGTCGATATGACCCTACAGATGATTGATGAGTCACTTGACTCTCTGAGATCCCGCGTCCAGGCGATGGAGGGGATTCTCTCGCCTCTTTCTCAAACCATGAGGGAGTTTAGAGAGCAGATGGAGCAGAGCTTAGAGCAGAGGAGAAAGGCCGCCAGCGAGCAGACCATTCAGTTGAGCCAAGCCTTTAAGAAGTTGGGAGAGAAGGTCTCTGAGACCTTAGGGTTTATGAGCACCTGCACCCAGCCCTTCTTGGACGGTTCCGCTCAGATCCGGTTCAGGCAGGCCCATGATCATGAGGCAGGACCCTCCACAGCTCCACCGCCACCTCCAACACGTCCACCTCCACCTCCGCCAGGGACCGTGCACATATCGGATGATGAGGATCCTGACGAGCCCTCAGACTACACACCTCTCTGATCTTCAGGGAGTTATTTTTGTATCTTTTGTACATTTTTTATTTCATATATGCACTGTAAAAAAAAACGATATTTCTAGTGAAAACTTATTACCTCATTTTGTGTCATCATTCAATTGTTTAATCGCATCGCAGAAAGTGTATGTTCTCGTATTTACTTATATATCAACAAAATATGACAAAATATGACAAAAATGATTAATAACAGCTCAACGAGAAAAAATGAATGAAAAATAAACATGGCATAGCAAGTAAAGCAAGATCATGCCATCATTATACAGGCTAAGAGATGACCACTCAAACATGAACTAATAAAATCTTTTATCACATAGGTACAGAGAAATACTGATCTGAGCACAGACATCGATTAAAAAGATCTCTTTTAGAACGAGGAACCCAGCGGAGTTTCCATACACCAGATCGAAGTCGTGGTCGGAGCATACCGCACTTCACCAGATCGAAGTCGTAGCCAGAGCATGCTGCATCTCACAGATCGAAGTCGTGGTCAGAGCATACCGCACTTCACCAGATCGAGGTCGTAGCCAGAGCATGCTGCATCTCACAGATCGAAGTCGTGGTCAGAGCATACCGCACTTCACCACATCGAGGTCGTAGCCAGAGCATGCTGCATCTCATAGATCGAAGTCGTGGTCAGAGCATACCGCACTTCACCAGATCGAAGTTGTGGTCAGAGCGTACCGCACTTCACCAGATCGAGGTCGTAGCCAGAGCATGCTGCATCTCACAGATTGAAGCTGCAGTTGAAGAAACACTGCTCTTCACCAAACCGAGGTCGTAGCCAAAGCATGCTGCATCTCACCGGATCGAAGTTGCGGTCAAAGCATACCACACTTCAAACTGGGGTCGTAGCCAAAGCATGCTGCATCCCGCCAAATACCTACAGGTTGAGATAAGACCGATGGAAGTATCTTCACATCGCCGAGCGGATCGAGACAAGGTCCACCTGGCAAAAGGCACGAAGGGTGAAAAGCCGTCACAGGTACGCTTCCTTTCTGACCTTTCTCTGAGTTTTGGCTTATCTAGGCGCTTGTGAACTAGTTGCTCCAAAACTGGGGGCAACTGTAAGCACCATGTCCCGGAGCGGTCCGGATCAGAGGTTACCCTATGATGAAATCAGTGTCCGAGCCTGTATAAGGGGCTGGATTTGGAGGTTTTAGTCCCACGTTCCACGAGAAATGAGGTTTTTTTTTATCATTCCCGGGCTGAGGGGGATAAAACAGAGGTTTTTCGAGTCAAAAGGATTTTTACCCTCCACAGACGGCCAGCCTGTCTGTGAAGTCAGCCCGTCGCTTCGAGTCACCGATGGCTTTGTGGTATTTTCCGACGCCCGTCGGAAAGTCACCGCCCCTGTCAGAATGCTGCCTGGTTTCCCGGAACATGCAACCGCTCCGACGCCCGTCGGTAGATGTGGCAGGGCCTTCGGACGAATCCTTGTGTCAGAAGGATTCTTCCGACGCCCGCCCCTATACACCGACGCCCGTCGGTCATCTCTGGCTATATAAGTTCCGGATTTTCACTTGAAAAGGGTTGGAAAAATTTTCAAAGGAGGAAACTCTGCCCAATTTCAAGCAAATTTTCTCTCTCTTCCAACAAAATACATTTACAAAAGAAATCTATCTGATCAAGGGTCAAATCAATCAAAAGGAACTAAAACTAATTAGTTTTCCTTAGATTTTGACTCCAAAATCGATCTTTTGAAGGGTTGAAGAAGAAATAGTTCATTCTCTCTCTTTTATCCTTCATCTTTTGCTTCTCGTGGAACGCGTGGGGCTCTAATCAACACGAAAATCTCACCCAAAGCGATTATCTGAGGGTAAATATTCCGGATTCTTCCTCCATTTCATCTCATATTTATTTCATTTTGTGGATTTTTTTGGATATCTGTCATTATTTTTTCTTTTATCTTGACTCTTTTATCTCCCTTTTGGATAAAATTCACTTTTTTGACTTTGAAAAGGTCCTTTTTTCTCTCTCCGTTCTGTTTTCCGGAGACAGTGGTGACCGACGGGTCATCTTTATCACCGACGCCCGTCAGTCACCCACCTACAGACGCCCCTCCTTAAGTGATAGACGGACATGTCGGTTACCTTAACCGACGCCCGTCGGTCAGCTAAGGAAGGTCGTCGGTGGGTTCTGTCTCCATCCTTTTAAGTCATTTTTCATCTCTTTCAAGTCTCCTTGACTTCTTATATGTTAATTTTATGTATATTAACATCTCTTAACTTTCTATGAGTGTATATTATTTCTCTTGGACTATCCCGAGTTGGAGCGGCTGCCTACTATATTTGGAGGACTTCATCCGATTTAGTTTCCTAATCTTCCTAAGTATTTCCTTCATTTGTTTATTTATTGATCATTTTATATGTATGGATGTACTCCTTCCATATCCCGTTGATGTATAAAAATGACTCAATGTTTTATACTTAAATAAAATGAGGTTTTATGTAAAATGCAAAAAAGGTCCAAAGCCCCATTTTTATCCAATAAAGATCATCACAAATAAAAGTCCCCAATTTCAATAATGATGCATGCGAGGACCAAAGTCCTCAAAATAAGCAATGCCCCGATTTATGCATGATCCGCACATTTACGAAAGGGAGTTGTATTCCGCTCCTTGTATTATTGTAATCTATTGCTTTCATTATCTATTTGATCATTTATCGCTTTTAAGATGTGAATAAATGCGCCTTTTAATCAAACTGCATAGTGTGGAGAGAGAGCGAATTAATGATATTAAAATTTGATCATAAAATAATTGAGGTAGAAATAGATGAGAAATCCCGGACCCAACTCTGGTCTTTGGGCTCAAGAGGTTAGAGGTCATCCTTCAAGATACTTCTTGAGTCACGAGACTTTAGCGCTAATCCTAGGCTCCTTAGGGTGAGGAGTTCATCTTCCATGATCCCCCTGGCTGGCCCAAAATGGATACCAAGCGCAGTCTTAGGCTCTCCGAGGCGAGAGTAACTTTCCCAATGTCCTATTGGGTGGCGACTCCATGAAACCTCCTTGTTGCCCAACATAGATGCACTTGCGATTCATCACAAGCTGTCAACGGACCCGCAAATGCCCCGATCGCCCACGTGTGGGCGGTCCGAAAGGGCGGCGCTCGAGATCCGGCGCGCGTCACAATGCCGGTTTTCCACCGAGCACCATACGCATCCATTGGGTTCCCCACTAACCCATGGATCAAGCCCACCTAAGAAAGAGACCACATTACCTCGTGTGTGGGAGTAATAAGGTTGGAAGAATCTACTTGCTTGCATGTGATTGTAAATGTTGCATAACTCACTATCATGCATTGTATATGTAATTCATGCATCATTCTAACAATCTAATTTTTCAGCCATCATAGATTCGTCTAAGTGGACTAAAGGTTCAGACGGTCGGCTAGTAAGGAAAAATTTGCTCTTTGAGTTGCTAGAATTTATGTCTGACGGGGATTCTGAGCTACTCTCATCCCGTGAATCCTCTCTAAAATTATCCATGGCAGAATTACCACGGGAGACTGGTGCTTTGACAGTACAGGACCTAGATAAGAGGCTCGGCGATTTTGAGAGGAAGATGTTAACCATGATGGAAAATATCGCCTCTCAAGTAGCATCAAATTTCAAGCAACTGCCTACAACCCCTTCTGTTAAACCATTTGAATCGCCTGTCAATGAAGAGACTCCTATAGCATTCGCTACAGTACAATAGCCAGATTTTGAGCTCAGAGCAACGACACTTATTGACCACAAGAAGACCCTTGATGTGAAGGGTGATATCATGAAAGAGGGAGAGGATGGTACAGTGAAGGAGATAGAACGAGGGGTTGAAAAGTGTAAAACTCAGACCATGGCTATTATGGAGAATTTAGTTGTGGTGCCACCTACTGGACAACAGTCTGCTGCTTTTACCAAATTGCAAAAAGAGTATGATCCGCCTAAGGAAGTGTACCTACCACCAAATGGACCTGATGTCACACCTCGTTTGCCCCCTAGTTGAATGAGCCATATATGTGAGTATATATTTGTAGGTGTTTGGCATACCATGAGTGCATTTTGAGAATATTGCATGTTTGGTGGTTTATATCGGTGTGGGTGTGCATATAGAAATAAGGTGTGCATAGCTGGAGTTGTGATTGTATACATGTGAGTATATCATAGTGTGTGTGCATTAGATGAGAGTGCATTGTGTGTGTTGCTCATACATGTGTAGGGTGCACTATGTGAATGTTTTATTGAGTGTGTGTAACATGTGCATCTAGTGTGTGAGTGATTAATCCCCTCTACTAAGATGTTGACAAGTGTAAAGTGAGAGAAAAGAAAGGAAAGAGAAAGGGAAAAAGGGGAAATTCAGATTTCTAAAACCCATTTCCCGTTCTCCCTTCTTCTTCCCTCTTCTTCTTCCTCTTTGCTCTTCTCTAAGTGGTTTGCTTGGATTCAAGTTGGTGTGGTGGGAATTAATTACTCCTTGTGTTTGATTGGTAAGTTTTATGCTTTTAGTTTTGCTTTTGTTCAAGTTCTTCTTCTTCCCTTGCATTTTTCTGGTTTTGGGTTTTTAGTTAGGGTTTTGAGTTATGCATTTTTATTGTGATTTGTTGCTTAGCTGAGCCTCCAAGAGATCCTAAAGGCAAGGAAGTTGCTGGATCTAGTGGAACCAAGTGATAGAGCTTCTAATTTTGAGGTTTGGGAATTTGTGTTATGTTTTGATAGTATGTGTTAATTGAGTAAATTCTGGAAATTTTTGGTGTTCTTGATGCTTTTATTAGTTCTTATGTTATGGGTTGTGGTTTTCTTGGTTTATTTAACCTTGATTGTGAAGTTTGGAATCAATTATGAAATTGATGGATATGTGATGCGAATAGTGATGCAATTGATTGTGTAAATTGATGTTATTCCTTGAATTCATGAGTAAGATTCATCTATGGCATGATTTAATGATATTAGAATGGTTTAATTTTGTTATTGGGGTGAGGATATGCTGTTTGATGTGTGAGTAGTGAGATTTTTGCCTTGAAGATCTGGAAATTTGCCTGCAGAAATCGCATCTGGGCGTGGGTCACGGTGGCAACCTACTTTGTTACCACCGTGAGCCATGAACCCAATGCATTCTGCCCAGAGTTTAAACATGTCACAGTGGCAACCAATCTGGTCACCACCGTGAGGTGTCCAGACTTTAGCTTCTGTTCTGGGCAGTGGGTATGTCACGGTGGCAACTAGTTTAGTTACCACCGCGAGGTACCCAAGTGGAGCTTTCTGTTTTGGGTCTAGGTATGTCACGGTGGCAACCTAGCTTAGTTACCCCTGTGAGGTACCCTAGACTAGCATTCTGCTAAAGATCTTTGGTATGTCACGGTGGCAACCAATCTGATATACCACCGTGACCTACCCTGTATTTGCAATAAAATCCTATTTTCGTCCCATGTTTTAGAAATGTTATACTATTGATTTTAGCATTCAATATCACTTATTATGAGCCATATTTGTGCATGTACTGTTCTATTTAATGTATATGAGTTCTTTATTTGTTAGAATTAAAATGTGGACGTTAATTATATGATTTTAGCCTGCAAGAGTCAGTCTAGTGGATAGTTAGGCATGCCTAATAAAGTCTCTTAGCTGCAACCCTTTGTTAAGTTTGGACACCGATCAGGTCCCCGCTTGGTTCCTCGGGAACCCCTATGTGTTCGGATCTTGTTTAAGATCCCCTTCAAAAATGTTTTGTGAAAATTAAAAGTAAAAGTTGATTTCTCGATTCGTACCCGTAAGGTACTATTTGTGATTGGCTCGTACCCGTAAAGTACTGTTTGTTCACTCGTTATCCACTACTTTGAGTCAACAGGCACTTTGTCTTTTTGAATTGCTTTGTTAAGTATGAAATTGCATTATCCGAATATGCTTATTTATGAGGTGTTATGAACGCAGTGGTATTTTATCGAAGGTATGACTTTTTATGTTTACATGTTCATATGTTTATACTCTTGTTTAATGCGTATTTCTGGCTATGTCATCTGTATGTATATGCCTTGACGACCATTGTGAATGGTTGTCCTTATGCTATATGTGTGTTTCCCCACTAAGCGTTTATTACTTAGCACGGTGTGTTTACCCATGCAAGTGCGGAAGGAGTTTGCTTAGGAGAGTCGCAGCCATCGAAGCCAACATAGCTGGGGGTCTTTAGTGTAGGGCCTAATTTTTGTATCTCGATGATTCTTTTTGTATAGAACTCTCTTACTCCAGTTTTGTAATAGCTTTCGCATATGTATATGTATAATTTTGGATATGTAATTATCTTGTGTACCTTCTGGATTGATCAAACAGTAATGTAATGATTTCCGTTATATTAATGCATGATCAGCTTATTTCATGAATGGCTTTGTAAAGTTTTAAATTAACCTATATTTCGGTATGTATGTATGTATGTATGTATATTCTGTATCTGTGTGGTGGCACCTCTACTCATACGGCATCTCACTCCTTATCGGATGGGATCACCTAAGTATGGGTAAGGGGTGTTACACCTGAAGGAGTGTCACCCGCTGTTATGTCACCCGAGCGAAAAGGCAAAGGGCATGTTTCAAAGAATGGCCTTCTAGCAGTGACACGGGGCCTGAAGAGAAGGATGTATGTCCTTGAAGAAGAAATTTCAAAGTCTAAACTTGCGATTACCTTGGCCGCGCGGGAGAAAGTCTTTATGGACTTAAAGAATGGGAGTCAACCGGATAGGTGTGACATCTGTGCCGAAACTCAAGGGACAAAGGAAACATCAACTGTTAGAACAATTCAGAAAGGTCATCTTAGCATGGACGAATCTTTCCCTCAAGTAGGGGAGGGGGACCTACGCTCATGGTTAGCTAACCCAGCCAGAAATCGAGGGCATAGGAAATGTCGTCGGCACACTAGATATCTGAGGAGTGCCAAACCCCAAAGTTTTATGTACAAGATCTTGTTATTGGCAAGCAATCGGTCGCCCTTGAAGGAGGGGGCAACATCATTGAGGGTGATAATCAGGAAAGCTCGAGTCTCGACAATAACAGCATGGGGGGTGTTGGGACTACTAAGGTTCCAAACATAGGAACTACTCAAGGCCTTTATACCATTTGCGAAAAGCCTTTATCTAATCTCCTTTTCTATTTCATCGATAAAGGGAAACTACAACCAAAACCTGCAAGACCCGCCAAGAGCCAAGGATTCCCCAGTCACCGAGCGGATTCGTATTGTGCCTACCATCAGCATACTGGACATAAGACTGATAGATGCCAAATTCTAAAAAAAGCTTATTCAAGGTCTCATTGATAAAGAAAGGATGGGGCAAGAGAATGGTTCCCGGGGGTGATAGACTGTCGGCTACAGCATCCATGTTGCTGAGACCACCAATAGAATTGCTTCATGTCCCGATACATTTCCTACCACCGGGATGCATAGTGAAAATCGTAGTGTGTGCCTCACTCAAAAGCTATTTCCTTAACTCAATGTTCTCGGGCACATACAAATGATTCCTATACATAAGCACCCCATCCAAAATCGAGAACTCTGACTGCTTACCCTGTTGAACCACTAGCAAAGTTCGTTGCAATCTCACATCATCCTTTTGAGCATCCATTATCAACTGTCTTAAAGTAGGCTTCACTCTCCATTGGGCAACCAAAGCCCCATCTGAATCAAATCTCCATCTAAACCGTCTCAAAAACAAAGCCGAAACCGAATTCTAACTCAAAGCATCTGCAACCACATTGGCTTTACTCGGATGGTAATCCAAAATGCAGTCGTAGTCCTTGAAAAACTCTAACCATTGTCGCTACCTCATATTCAGTTCCTTCCACAAGAGGAGATACTTTAAACTCTTATGATCCGTAAAGATCTTACACTTCTCCCCATACAGATAATGCCGCCAAATCTTTAAAGCAAAGATCACAGCCGCCAATTCCAAATCGTGCGTCGGATAATTCCACTCATGTGGCTTTAACTGACGGGAAGCATAAGCCACTACTTTACCCTCTTGCATCAACACACAACCAAGTCCAACACCGGAAGCATCGCTGTACATCACAAACTCTTTACCCAAGATGGGTTGAGTAAGAATAGGAGCTTTGACTAACAACCTCTTCAACTTCTCAAAGCAGGCTTGACACTTATCCAACCATTCAAATCTAACTCCTTTCCTCAACAACCTCGTCATAGGAGCAGCAATCACTGAGAAACCTTTCACAAATCGATGATAGTAGCCTGCTAACCCAAGAAATCTTCTCACTTTTGAAACATTCCTAGGTGCTTTCCAATTAACAATCGCCTCAATCTTAGACGGATCAACTTGGATACCCTGGGCCGATACAATATGCTCCAAGAAAGACACTTCTCGAAGCCAGAAGTCACACTTGCTAAGCTTCACAAACAACCGATGCTCCCTCAACACTTGCAAAAGCAACCGGAGATGCTCCTCATGCTCACTCTCATCTCTGGAGTAAACCAAGATGTCACCTATAAACACCACTACAAATTGATCAAGATATGGCCTAAACACTCGGTTCATCAAATCAATGAAAGCCGCAGGTGCATTGGTCAAACTAAATGGCATCATTAAAAACTCATAATGGCCATACCGAGTCCGAAATGCGGTCTTAACCACATCTGCATCTTGAACTCACAACTGATAGTAACCCGACCGAAGGTCAATCTTGTAGAAAACACCTGCACCCCTGAGCTGATCAAACAAATCCTCGACTCTAGGCAAAGGATACTTATTCTTTATGGTAACCTTGTTAATTTGCCTATAGTCGATACACATCCTCAAAGAACCATCTTTCTTCTTCATAAACAACATCGGAGCTCCCTATGGAGATATGCTGGGTCTAATAAACTGTAGCTGAGTTTTGAGTTCTCTCAACTCTACAGGAGCCATCCGATAAGGTGCTTGCGAAATGGGTAAAGTACCTGGCAAAATCTCTATGGACAACTCCACTTCTCTCTCTGGAGGCAAACCAGGCAATTCACTCGAAAACACATCACCAAACTCCTTAACAATAGGGATATCCTCAATCTCAACCTGATCATGCTTCGAATCCAAAATAACTAGTAAGAATGCCTCACATCCTTTTCTCATAAACCGCTTAGCTTGCATGGCGGATATCACATTACTCAAAGAACTCGAACCCAAACATTTAACCACTACCGAAGACCGATCTCTATCCCGAAGCACAACTACCTTTCTATGTCAATCCACAACAGCTCGATGGTTACTAAGCCAATCCATACACAAACTCAGATCAAACTCCCGAAATAGCAACTCTATCAAATCAGCAGGAAACTCAACACCCTAAAATAAAAGGGGATAATTCCTATGCACTCTACTCACATTAACACTATGCCCTAAAGGACTGGTAACACAAACCTCATAATCTAATTGGTCAACATCATGCATCTTATCAAACAATATACTTGTGCACAAATATGAGTGTGTGGAGCCAGGATCAATTAGAGCATATAACTCAGTATCAAAGAGTAGAAACTTACCAGCTATCACATCCAGGGCATCTTGCTCATCCCGAGCTCTCATGGCAAAAGCTCTAGCAGGAACCATCAAAGGACGATTAACTGACTCTGATGGAGCTCCCTCTCTATATCGACCGCCTCGACCTCTACCTCGGCCTCTACCACGACTAGCTTGCAGATCGTTCGAACCAACTCTGCTAGCCTCATGCTGATCACCAAAAGCCTCATTATACCTCGGACAATTTGCCAGGTAATGATCAGTGCTACCACATCTGAAACAACCACCCGTGAGCCACCTGCACTCACCCCAGTGGCGCTTACTACAGTGAGAACACTCAGGCAACCCATCAGTCCTCAAACCAGAACCACTTCTGCCAGAACAAGAACCCCTAGCAGAACCTTGCCTCCTGCCTCTCAAAGTAGGGCTTGAAGAAGATTCATCATGCAGGTTCCTAGACCTCTTACCCGATGATGATGACGATCCTGATCCACCACAACGGGATTCTTCCTCTGTGCTCTCTCTCTTAGAACAGACTCATATCTCTTAGCCCGAACTGCTGCTTGTACAATCTGGTAGTACCCAATACCCGGAGTACTAATCAGAGAAATAATCATAGCTCTAAGTGACTCATTCAAACAGGCTTTAAAATGCCTACATCTGAACTCTTCAATCAGAACACCCCTAGGAGCATACTTAGCTAATCTGTTAAACTCTTTCTCAAACTCTGAAATCGTCATCGCCCTCTACTTTAAACTCAAAAATTGTGCCCACTTGGCATCCTTGTACTCCTTAGTCACATACTTACTTATAAATTCCCTATCGAAGAACTCCCACGTGACTGGGTCAGGCAACTGGGATTGCCTTAGAACCAATTTCCACCAGTCAAAGGCAGATCCTTACAACAGGGCTACAACACACTCTGCTCGCCTCTCCTGAGGATACTGAATCTAGTCCAAGGCTCGCTCTACCTTCTCTAACCACTTCTTAGCGTATTCTGATTCATCCAAACTGGTCCCGTAAAAGTCCTCTGCACCGGCTTTCCTCAGTTTCTCAGTAGGTGCTCTAGGAGCGGTCACACTCTCAATGACCCTAGCCATGTCCTATAAAATCTTCAACATGGCCTCAAAGGGCATGGCCGCAACCTCAGGTTGTGCCCTAGCAGGTTGAGCCGAGATAAACACAGAAGGATCGACTGCTTGAGGGTTCATGCTCTCGACGGACTCCTCAAGTGTTGCACGCCCCGAATTAGAAGCCATCTAAAATAAATACAATCGCATCAGCCAACGCAGTCCTAGACATATACACATAGATGCACATCAACACCCAGAAAATACCTAAACCTAGGCTCTGATACTAAAACTGTAACACCCCTACCCATACGTAGGTGAACTCATATGACATCTCACTCCAATGCGGATGGGTTCGCCTACATATGGGTAGGGGGTGTTACATTCAATCATTCATTATGCATTCATTCTCATGGCACTATTTATTCGCATGTTAATCAGTCACAGAGTAGTATACATTTGCATAGTGTTATTTAACCACATAATAAGGTTCGAACTCATGATAAAATACTTGTGTAGTTTTCCAAGCAACATTAATAATACTAACCAACACATAATAATAACCCATATTATTGCATGACTTGCATATTATAAACTCATATTATAATGCAATTAAACTTAATTAAGCCTTGTCATGCATCCTTAAATCTCATAATGGTTTAAAAGAAAAGACAATATTGAATTACCTCATGGTGGCAACCAATTTGGTTGTGACCATGACATACTTCAACTCATGAAACAGAATGCAAAGCTTCTTACCTCACGATGACAACCGATTTGGTTGTGACCTTGACATACGAAGCAATTCCAGGACAGAATGCAAACCAGGGTACCTCACGGTGGCAACCAATTCATTATCACCGGGACATACCACTTTTATCTGGACAAAATGCAACATTTGCATGCCTCATGGTGACAACCGATTTGGTTGTGACCGTGACCCATGCAAAATTGCCAATACACAGCTGTGCTATAAGCACACCTTGCATTCTCATATCCACTATCTTATAGCAAATCAACTCACAACTTATGCACATTTAGCTGATCAACTCACATACCAATTCAATATAGTTCAACCCTTATATGCATCTTTCTAAACTCACAATAAAATTGGCATAAGCAATCAAGCAAGATATCAAAATCACACTACACCAATTTTGGTATGACGATAGCATCTACTATCCACTACATATCAATATCTCTATTCCATTTCAATAATCAATTTACACTAATTCATTATCCAATTCAATCACTATGCAATTCAAATCAATTAACCATATACACATAATAAAAACATAATTTAACACATCAAAGCATATCAATTCACACTCAATCCCTAACCTCTTGAAGCACTTCTTCCTTTCTCCTCTATAAGACCTTCTCTTTACCCTTGGCTAGTCTACTTGCTTCTTCAACTCACATACACAAACAATGCATATTCAATTCCATTAGAGCTATACTCATAGCTTAAAATTCAAATCAAAAATAGAAGGAGATGAAGAAGACAAACTCTATACCAAGATGGACCTTTCTAGCTGAGTAGTTAATCTTCTTAACTAAGGCTACTTAATTCTTAGAAATCCATGGCAGATTGAAGAACAAGAGAAAGAGGGAGATGGATGAAGAGTTGAAGAAAAAAAGAAGAAGAAACCAATTGATAGAATTTTCCCCATTCTCTCTCATCTAAACCCTTATATGTGCATGTAAGGAGGAGGTGTCAAATTCCCTTCCCTCTCAAGCTAGGTGGCCGGCTCACACACACCCACATGGCTTCCACTAACATTCACTTAACAATTATTAATAACTATTACACTAATCAATCTCCACTTATCACTTAATCATGCAAGTTACATTTTAGCCACTCTAACATTTTATTTCTTTACAATTAAGTCCTTAATTTCACTATTCAATTTAGTCCAAGCTCGAAACCCTAATTAACACTCATGCAATTACACTAACCACACTCAATAGTACCAGGGTAATTTTTGGGGTGTTACATTATGTTTACGACATGATGATCAAGTCAGCTACCAGAAAAAGTCACTTTGGGGCTTTAGAGAAGTTCTTTCAAAGGATCAATAAGTATAATCTGCATCTCAATCCCAAGAAGTACATTTTTGGAGTTATATTGGGTAAGCTGTTGGGCCATGTGGTAAGTCAGAGAGGAATTGAAGTAAATCCTAATAAGGTCAGAGCAATTAGAGAGATGTCAGTGCCTCAAAAAGAGAAGGAAGTTAGAAGTTTCCTAGGAAAACTTTAGTACATCAGCTGATTTATCGTCAAGCTAGCTTCAGTATGTGAGCCCATCTTCAAGCTTCTCAGGAAGAATCAGCTAGTGGTGTGGAATAATGATTTTCAATTGGCTTTTAATACTATTAAGGATTATCTCCTGAATCCGCAAGTCTTAAGACCACCACGGCGTGCAAGCCACTAATCCTATACTGGTGATAGAAGACAATTTAGTGGGTGCCATGATGGCCCAACAGGATGAATTTTGGGGTGGAGTTTACTATTTATTACCTTAGCATAAAATTCCTGCCATATGAAGCCAAAAATGTTGAAGTAGAAAAGATTTGCTTAGCGGTAATTTGGGCCTCTAAAAAGTTGCGAAACTACTTTCACTCTTTCAGTGTGCAGGAAGTTGCTAAGTATAATTCGCTCAGGTACCTTCAAGAAGCACCCTCTCTACTAGGAAAGATGGGAAGATAGTTATTACTGTTGCAGGAGTTCGATATCGAATACATCACCAAGAAAACCATTAAGGGAAGAGCTGTAGCTGAGTTCTTGGCTGAATATCCTATTGAGGGAGACCAGTTCGAATACAATTTCCTAGATGAAGATGTCATGGCCATATCAGTACAAGGGTGGAAGATGTTTTTCTATCGGGTAGTTAACAGTAAAGGAGCAGGAATAGGGATTATTCTTACAACCCCGGATGGCGAGAAGCTGCCATTAGCTAAAAAGTTAAGGTACAATGCGACCAATAATGAAGCGAAATATGAAGCTTGCATCTTCGGATTGGAAGCACTGCTTGCTCTGGGGGCAAAGACAACATAAGTCTTCGGAGATTCATCCTTAGTAATTCATCAGATTAGAGGGGAGTGGTCAGTTAAGGAAGAGAGGCTGTTTCCTTATGTGAAGTACTTGAGAATGTTGAGTAGCTAGTTTGAGACTTGCACTTTTCACTTTATCCCCAAGGATGAAAATCAATTGGCTGATGCTCTCGCGACATTAGTGTCCATGTGGGATAATCCAACAGGGGTTGCTATGAGACCCATGCTAATCTCTAGTGCGGAGAAGCCTTGTTTCGAAACTGAGCACGTGATGGAGGTTAAGGTCACCGATGGAAACCCTTGGTACTATGATATTCAGAATTACTGGGAACGGTCAGTTTTTCCAGAAAAAGCCACTGAGAAAGACCAAAGAATGATTAGAAAGTTATCTACTCAATTCATTAGTGTAGACGAAACTTTGTATAAGAGGCAAGTTGATGGTATCCAGTTGAGATGTTTGGCAGAAAAAGAAGCTGAAAGGGTTATGAAAGAGGTTAATGCTGGTGTCTGTGGAGCTCACATGAATGGTTGAGCCTTAGCAAAGAAGATCATGTGCCAAGGATTCTATTCGCTCATAATGGATACAGATTGTTCAAAATATGTGAAGCAATGCCAGTTTTGCCAGTAATATGCGAATTTGAGACATGTGCCAGTTTCAGAGCTATATAATTTGACATCTCCATGGCCATTTGCAGCTTGGGGAATAGATATCATAGGCGAGATGCGTCCTACAACTTCTAATGGGCATAGGTTCATCATAATTGCCATTGATTACTTCACTAAATAGGTTAAAGCTGAATCTTTTAAGATAGTTGATGCAAGGGACATGGCTAAGTTCATCGAGTGGAATTTGATATGCAAATATGGCCTCCCACACCATATTGTGCCTAATAATGGGGTACAATTCTTAGCGAAAACTAAACAGATGCTTCAGAAATATGGAATCCAGCATCACAAGTCTTCTCCTTACCGACCTCAGGCTAATGGCACAGTTGAAGCAGCGAAAAAGAATGTTAAAAGAATATTGGCCAAGATGGTTAAGAGCTATAAAGACTGGGCAGAAAAGCTACCTTTTGCACTTTGGGGTAACAAAGCTGTAACAACCCAAATAGGGCCTGATCGGAATCTGCGTGGTAAGTAAGGGAAGTAAGGGTATTTTCGTAATTTGAGTAAGAGAAAATTTGGATAATAAGAAATTATTTGTTAAGGAATTAATTAATTAAATAATAAGTTAAGTGAAGGAAATGTTATGGTGTGCTTGTTGTGTATGGGAGTAGGATATAAGTGGACTTAAGGATTTTATTGTGTGGTTTTTGTGCATGGTGCCTTGGATGATAAGTGGGTTATGAGAAATATTACGGTGTGAGTGAGTTTGGTGCATGGAAGATATTTGTGTAGGAGAAGTTAGTGTGTGTAGGGTATGGTGCCATAAGTGGTTAAGTCAAATTGGGAAGGCTTGATTTGCTAAGATTGTGACAAGTGGCAAGGGGTTGGTGAGCATTAAATGAAAAGTAGGAGAGAGGGAAGGGAGGGGCAGAATTTTCCTAGCTTCCTGTGGAAGCTAGCTCACTTCTTTCTCTTTTCTTCTTCTTTCCCATTCTCTCTCTCTCTTGCTTCCATTTTTCTGCTCTCATCTCCTTTCCTCTTGTGTCTTCTTTGAGCTTTGAGTGGGAATCTTGAGCTTTAAGTTGGGGTTTTGAAGGTAAGTGGTCTGGAGTTCTTTGGTTTTTCGGTTCTTCTCTTCTCCTTCTTTTTCTGTTTTTGATTGTGGAATTTTGGATTTGATTTGAGTGAGTTTTGATTGGGTTGGTGCAAGAATCGGAAGCTAGAAGAAAGAGCAAGGGTAAAGAGAAAGCGGACTCGTGAGGGCCTCGGTTTGAAGCTGCGATTTTCAGGTTTGGGAGCTTACTTTGATTGTATTTGGGAGTGTGTTTGAATGCATGCAAGTGTTTTGGAGCTGTGTTTTTTAGTGTGTGTATGTGTTTGGGAGTTAATTTGAATGTGATTGGGAGCTGTGTGTGTGGAGTACGTTTTTCCCCTATTTTCCTCCTTGGATCGATTCTATTTTGTGATTGCATGCCATTTGTGATCTTGAGTGTTTTGTTAGATGAATGCATCTTTAAATTAAGTGGTGATTTATAGTGAAATGTTAGTGATATAGTGAGGATAGTTTGTGTTTTTGGAACATGAACATGCTATGTTATTGAATTTTGAGCTTGGTTGTGAGGGAATCCTTGATGAATTGATGGTTGATTACTGTGTAAAATATGTTTATGTGGCTTGAGAATGATGCATGGATATGCAGGAGGCTTGAGGTAAGTGTTTGCATATGTTGTTTGCATGTTTGTAGGATTGTGTGTGAAAAGAGTAGGAAAAGTGCAGATTTTGGGCGAGTCTGGGCTCTATCGCGATCGCGACGCTGTCGCGAGCGCGACAGAGTGCGGATTTGGCCCCTTATTCTTGATGAGCACTCTGTCGCAATCGCGACATTGTCGCGACCGCAATAGAGAGCTATGTGGTCGAGTCCTCCGCGCGAGCATGTTGCCGAGCGTGCATGCGAGGAGGAAGGAACTGGTCTCTGTCGGGAGCGAGACAGAGCTCGGTTGCGCGAATCTGCCTAGTGGGCTTCGTCGCGAGGAGGCCTTCTGGCGCGAGCTCGCGAGGAGGTGCCCCGTGCTCTGTCGCGATCGTGACAGAGGCCCTTCCTGCTTGCCCTGTTTTCTGAATGTACTTCTTTTGTTTCACTTTGCACGGTTTCTCACTATTGCATGAAATATGTTTGTGCTTATGACTCATGATATCATTATACTAGTGTCTTAGTTATGAATTTATTTGATGTTAGAGTCTTGAGTTGAATCTTCTTTTGATCGTTTATTGTCGTGTGAGTGAATTTGTTGTCGAGCCTGAAGTCTCAAGGTATTGGATAATTAAGCATGCTTAAAAAGGGTTAGTGAGTGCAGCTGCCCGTATCCGCCCCGTTTGGGCGAAGCGGTTGACCTCCGTGATGGTCATCTTCTGTGTAGTGATAAAATGTTTTGAGACTCCGGTCTCCCGCGCTACCTTCGGGTATTAAAACAGTTTTTGAGGCTTCGGTCTCCCGTGTAATGTTCCCGTATCCTCCACCATTGAATTCAGGCTATTGTGTTAAGTGTCTAGTATGTGATTAGTAAAGTGTTCTAATTATTGCATGATTCTGATTAAGATCATTGCTTCATATTTTCTGTTTCAATTCTGATATACATATAGTAACTCTTGAGCTTTGTATATATTTCTGCCCTCTGATGTTTAGTGGATTCTGTATGATAATGTTTAATATCTTGCATAGTGCTCTGTTGTGTTTTGTTCCTCCCCACTAAGCATTATCGCTTAGCACGGGTTTTTGTCCCGTGTAGGTTGTAGGTTTTGGGAATTCGCTCGTGTCAGGCATCTACAAGTCGGCCACATAGGAGTAGAGTCCTTATTTTTGTTATCTACTCCTGTAATTCTTTTTGTATGTAATATTTTTGTATAGTGGCTTATGTAACTTTTTGTAAAGGAATGATGTAATCTTTTGGTATTGTATTTAACTCTATATTTTGATTATATGAGATTTATGTTCTGCCTTTATTAATATTCTTAGTGAATGCTTCCGCTTAGTGCATATAGGTATGTATGTATGTATGTATATATGCATGTTGTGAGTGAGCGTTGGGTAGTGCGCCCATCGGCGCCCTTCCAACGGGGGCGGCAGCGGGGGTGTTACAGTTTGTGGTATCAGAGTACGGGTTTAGGCGGTTCTGGTTGTCTTTGTTTGTAGTATGTCGAGTCCTTACATTAGAGTCGGTTTTGTGTTGTGGCCTAATGCAGATGTGTCTTGTCTTGTGTAGTGTCTAGATGGAGTCTGATCCAAGTGAGAACGTGGGTGAGACGGTTGGTAGTGCAAGTGTAGTGAGAGGTGAGCAACCTGCTCCTCAGCGTCAGCAAGAAGAGGTTCCTGGTGTGGGTTTTAGTCATGAGAATCCGGTCCTAGTGCAATGTTTGCTTCAGTTAGTGGAAAGGTTAACTGCTCCTAAGGCCCCGACTGATTTATTAAGAAAGAGAGGAGCAGAAGACTTTCATGGGACTACTATGGATCAATCTGATGTGGCCGAGTTTTGGCTTAAGAGGGTAGGCCGGATTTTGCAAGAGTTAGATGTCCTGCAGATCAGAGGGTGCTTTGTGCAGTGTCATTACTTCAAGGGTCAGCATATGATTGGTGGGAGCTTGTGATGCGAAATCCTCAACGACCAGCCGAGTTGACTTGGGAATTCTTCAAGCAAGAATTTGAACAGAAGTATGTGACGAAGGCATACCAGGAAGCCAAGTGGAGAGAGTTCATCAGTCTGAAGCAGCGGGGTATGACCGTGAGTGAGTATGATAAGGAATTCAGCCGGTTGAGTAAGTATGTGCCTGAGCAGTTGTTGATGGATGAGTTCAGATGTAGGCACTTCCAAGAGGGATTGCGTGAGGTGATCAGAGGTCCTTTGTCTGCGATGACAGTCTTGCAACCAGTGGGGTATTATCAGCTTGTGGCAGCGGCAATGAAGTTAGAGGAATCTGAGGTGATCAAGCAGAGGATAGAGAATAAGAGGAAAGCACCGAATGGTGGGATAGGGAGTGGTAAGAAGTCCAGAAGAGTTCCGAGTGGCCAAGGTGGGAAGAGTTCGGTTCCGGTACGTTTGGAAGTCGGGAGTGTAGCGCCACCTTCTAGTAAGGAAAGTGTGGTTCCGGAGTGTGAGCATTGTCATAAGCGCCATTGGGGCGAGTGCAGAAGGATCTCTGGAGCATGCTTTAGATGTGGGAGTCAAGAGCATATGGTGGCTAATTGTCCGGATCGAAGAGAGCTTCAGGGTCAACCCGATAGTAGAGCTAGTGGCCAAAGAGCAAGAGGGAACCAGAGTGGTAGAGGCAGTGGACGACCTTCTCAAGCGCCGTCAGAGACAGTGCAGAAGCCGCAAACCGAAGAAGTGCATACGCGTCCACAAGTATACGCCATGTTAGGAGATGATGTAGCGGATCGAGCTGGACCTTCTGGTAAGTTGTGTTTCTAGCCATTGCTAATTCGTTTTGAGTTTTGGGTTGTTGGATATAAATGGTTATCAGGGAAATTTCGAGGATGAAATTTCTTTAAGGGGGAGTGATTGTAACAACCCAAATAGGGCCTGATCGGAATCTGCGTGGTAAGTAAGGGAAGAGAGGGTATTTTCGTAATTTGAGTAAGAGAAAATTTGGATAATAAGAAATTATTTGTTAAGGAATTAATTAATTAAGTAATAAGTTAAGTGAAGGAAATGTTATGGTGTGCTTGTTGTGTTTGGGAGTAGGATATAAGTGGACTTAAGGATTTTATTGTGTGGTTTTTGTGCATGGTGCCTTGGATGATAAGTGGGTTATGAGAAATATTACAGTGTGAGTGAGTTTGGTGCATGGAAGATATTTGTGTAGGAGAAGTTAGTGTGTGTGTAGGGTATGGTGCCATAAGTGGTAAAGTCAAATTGGGAAGGCTTGATTTGCTAAGATTGTGACAAGTGGCAAGGGGTTGGTGAGCATTAAATGAAAAGTAGGAGAGAGGGAAGGGAGGGGCAGAATTTTCCTAGCTTCCCGTGGAAGCTAGCTCACTTCTTTCTCTTTTCTTCTTCTTTCCCGTTCTCTCTCTCTCTTGCTTCCATTTTTCTGCTCTCATCTCCTTTCCTCTTGTGTCTTCTTTGAGCTTTGAGTGGGAATCTTGAGCTTTGAGTTGGGGTTTTGAAGGTAAGTGGTCTGGAGTTCTTTGGTTTTTCGGTTCTTCTCTTCTCCTTTTTTTTCTGTTTTTGATTGTTGAATTTTTGATTTGATTTGAGTGAGTTTTGATTGGTTTGGTGCAAGAATCGGAAGCTAGAAGAAAGAGCAAGGTTAAAGAGAAAGCGGACTCGTGAGGGCCTCGGTTTGAAGCTGCGATTTCCAGGTTTGGGAGCTTACTTTGGTTGTATTTGGGAGTGTGTTTGAATGCATGCAAGAGTTTGGGAGCTGCGTTTTTTAGTGTGTGTATGTGTTTGGGAGTTAATTTGAATGTGATTGGGAGCTGTGTGTGTGGAGTACGTTTTTCCCCTATTTTCCTCCTTGGATCGATTCTATTTTGTGATTGCATGCCATTTGATATCTTGAGTGTTTTGTTAGATGAATGCATGTTTAAATTAAGTGGTGATTTATAGTGAAATGTTAGTGATATAGTGAGGATAGTTTGAGTTTTGGAACATGAACATGCTATGTTATTGAATTTTGAGCTTGGTTGTGAGGGAATCCTTGATGAATTGATGGTTGATTATCGTGTAAAATATGTTTATGTGGCTTGAGAATGATGCATTGATATGCAGGAGGCTTGAGGTAAGTGTTTGCATATGTTGTTTGCATGTTTGTAGGATTGTGTGTGAAAAGAGTAGGAAAAGTGCAGATTTTGGGCGAGTCTGGGCTCTATCGCGATCGCGACGCTGTCGTGAGCGCGATAGAGTGCGGATTTGGCCCCTTATTCTTGATGAGCACTATGTCGCGACCGCGACATTGTCGCGACTGCGACAGAGAGCTATATGGCCTAGTCCTCCGCGCGAGCATGCTGCCGAGCGTGCGCGAGAGGAGGAAGGAACTGGTCTCTGTCGCGACCGCGATGTTGTCGCGAGCGCGACAGAGCTCGGTTGCGCGAATCTGCCTAGAGGGCTTTGTCGCGAGCAGGCCTTCTGGCGCGAGCTCGCGAGGAGGTGCCCCATGCTCTGTCTCGAGCGCGACACTGTCGCAATCGCGACAGAGGCCCTTCCTGCTTGCCCTATTTTCTGAATGTACTTCTTTGTTTCACTTTGCACGGTTTCTCACTATTGCATGAAATATGTTTGTGCTTATAACTCGTGATATCATTGTACTAGTGTCTTAGTTATGAATTTATTAATGTTAGAGTCTTGAGTTAAATCTTGTTTTGATCGTGTATTATCGTGTGAGTGAATGTGTTGTCGAGCCTGAAGTGGCAAGTTATTGGATAATTAAGCATGCTTAAGAAGGGTTAGTGAGTGCAGCTGCCCGTGTCCGCCCCGTTTGGGCGAAGTGATCGACCTCCGAGATGGTCATCTTCCGTGTAGTGATAAAATGTTTTGAGACTCCAATCTCCCGCGCTACCTTTGGGTATTAAAACTGTTTTTGAGGCTTCGGTCTCCCGTGTAATGTCCCGTATCCTCCACCATTGAATTCAGGCTATTGTGTTAAGTGTCTAGTATGTGATTAGTGAAGTGTTCTAATTATTGCATGATTCTGATTATGATCATTGCTTTATGTTTTCTGTTTCAATTTTGATATAAATATAGTGACTCTTGAGTTTTGTATATATTTCTGCCCTCTAATGTTTAGTGGATTCTGTATGATAATGTTTAATATTGTGCATAGTGCTCTGTTGTGTTTTGTTCCTCCCCACTAAGCGTTATCGCTTAGCACGGGTTTTTGTCCCGTGTAGGTGGCAGGTTTTGGGAATTCGCTCGTGTCGCGCAACTGCAAGTCAGCCACATAGGAGTAGAGTCCTTTTTATTGTTATCTACTCTTGGAATTCTTTTTGTATAGTGGCTTATGTAACTTTTTGTAAAGGAATGATGTAATCTTTTGGTATTGTATTTAACTCTATATTTTGATTATATGAGATTTATATTCTGCCTTTATTAATATTCTTAGTGAATGCTTCCGCTTAGCGCATGTAGGTATGTATGTATGTATGTATGTATGTATGTATGCATGTTGTGAGTGAGCGTTGGGTAGCACGCCCGCTGGCGCCCTTCCAACGGGGGCGGCGGCGGGGGTGTTACAAAAGACACAGTCAAAACCTTTACGGGAGTGATGCCATTCTCTCTGGTATATGGAACTGAAGCAGTTCTGCCAGTTGAAATCAAGCTGAAATCTTTAAGAGTAGTCATGAAAGCCGAGATTCCAGAGGTAGAATGGGCACAACAACAGTTTTTACAGTTGAATCTGTTGCATGAAGATAGGTTGCGAGCTTATTACCACAATCAGGTTTATCAGAAGAGGCTAGCTCGGTCGTTTAGCAAGAAGATACGAAAGCACCCGTTAAAAGAAGGGGATTTGGTCTTTAAGATGATGAGGCCGGGAATGTCAAACATACCCAAAAAATTCAGGCCAACCTGGAAAGGTCCGTTTGTGCTGAAAAAGTTACTAACGAAGGGAGCAGCAATTTTAGCAGACAACGATTCTATGGCTAAATACTAAAAACTAAAAGAAGAGAATAAATGCCCCGCAGGTCAAAAATTGAAAAAAGGTGGCCTTGTTAAAATTGGCCGCCCTGTTAGGGTGAAAACCAAAAAAAGGCATCCTGAGCAAAAATTAAGGGCCAAGAGAAAATGATCAATCGAGAAAACCCGAGAGGGCCAATTGATAACAGGAGTTCGATGCTTGCAAGATCTATTCTGAGAATAGGTGTAGTCCTGTGCTTTTGTGTTATTGCTAATTGAGGATCATGTAGGATGAAATCATATAGAAATGCACATAATTTTGCAATGAATAAAAGAATTCAGTTTACGTTTTCATTGGATATAAGTTCTATCTTAAAAAGAAATATCTCATTTATTTATCTAATGATCATTATCTAATCATTTTCACCGAAAATTGTCCAAGCAAATAGTGATGGTCACACTTAAGGGAGGTTCTGATAATAGCCTTCACTCCTCTTGTAGTCTTTAAAAAAAAGGGCCATTAGAGATGAAAGCCGTAACTAGCTCTCTAAGCAAAAGTTAGGCCAAAGGGCAGGGTGAAAACCTGAAAATAGGCAGTCTGGCCTACAAAAAAATAAAATGAATAAAAGCTGCTGGATTGGGTTGGGTCCATTCCAGGCAAAAATTAGGCAAAGGGTTATGTGAAAATCCCTAAAGGGATGCATTTCCCACAAAGAAAAGCTAGTGTGAAAATCCACAAGGGACGCACTGCCTTTAAAATAATGACTTCAGATGCTTGGAGCGATAAGGTGGCATTGCTTTGGATGATTTCCCTTCAGCCAGATAAGGTATAATTCAGGATATGTGTCAGAATCCTGGGCATATGATCATTGACCGAGGGGGCAAAGATGCACACCTGATGGTTTTCTCTAAAAAGTTTACGGGTCAGAGTCCCTAAGCCAAGATGACACTCTCCTAGATCCTTGGGGGCATAGTCGAATGACACGATCTCAGCAAGTGTACTGAATCGGCAAGTAATACAGTGGGGTAAATTTAGGACCCCGTATTATCGTACCCAAGGGACTGTGTGTGCAAGCAATGAAAATCAAGTGTATGCTAAAGAATTCCCAATTGTTTGAATTGATTTAGTTGTCTATTGATTAAAAATAAAGAATTTAAATAACTAAAATAAGCAAGCAGCAATAATTAAATTAAATTAACGTCAATAACTGAAGAAATAAACTGAAGGAAAAATTTAACAAGATAAGAATCCAAATTAAACAAACGTTGCTCGGCTTCACTCATCCACCCCATACCGAAATGTGAATAAAATTACTCCAAGAACCAATTATGAAAGAAATCGGGATAACCCTCTTAACCCAGGTGTAGACACCGGGTCCTGAGTAAGCCTAGATCGAAGTTACCCAATGATGATAATTGCCTTCACAGGCTTAAAAGGTTAAAAGTGATGGTTTTCTCGTCAAATTTGCATTTTAGAGTGAAAAATTAGAAAATAATAAAAATATTTTTAAAAAATTAATTTTGAAAAATGGGGGCTTAAAATCATAGTGTTTTTAGTCAATTTAAAATTTTTTAAAAAAAAAGTTTTTTTCGGATCGCGAGTGTCGGGCGCGGCAGCGCGCTGGCGCCCAGCGCGTTGGGCGCGATAGGGCGACGCGCAGCGTTGTGCGCACTGCGCGCCGCACCGCGCGCCTCTGCGCGCGATTTCCGCGCCTCTGCGCGCGGATTTCGCGCAGCCTAGCTGCGTGAAGGCCCGTTGCTCTATAGCGACGGGCATCCTGGCCGTCGGTATAGGGTCTGATACCCTATTTCCCTCTTTTCAGCCTTTTTTTCCTATTTTTTCACCCAAAAATCCGTTTTTTTATCCCATTTTTTTGGGGTTTTTGACTTCAAATTAAATTCTAAAATATTTTTTTCGATAATTAATTAATAAAACTTGATTTTATCATTAAAAATAAAGGAATTTTGTGTTAAAATAGGTTTTTTCCTTAATTAAATTAGGGCAACCTTTTTTATTCTATAAAGACTTTATGATGAAAAATCAAGGGGCCTCCACATATTTTTTTAGACCTAAAATTTCCAGAATTCTTCTTCTTCTTCCACTAAAATTCCAGATTTATTCCCCAACCAAAAATCAAAAAGAAAAATCAAATGTTTCATTCTTTTTCCAACATAATTTCTTCTAAACATATTTTTTAGAGGAAGTTTTGTTGTTTGATTTAATTTTTGAGACAAATAGAATAATTATTTGTTCTCAAAATTGTTAATCTTTTATTTTGTGTTCAATAAAACTTTTTCATTGATTTTGTTTTGAATCTCTTTTTGATAAAAAATTGATTTTGAGATAAATAATATAATTGTTTGTCATCAAAATCTATTTTTTATTTGATTTTCCAAAATAAAACTTCAATCAATTTTTTTTTATGAACAAAGTGATTGATTGTTCTTGAAATCATTTTTCTTTATTTTAATCAATAAAAACTTTTTTTTGATCAAAATCATTTCTTTAGGCAAAGGTATCAATTCTTTGTTCTTAAAGAATTTTTGATCATTTTTTTTATGTTTCTTGGAATAAAATTCCAACATTTTCATCATATTTCACTCTAATATTGTGAATCATCAAACAAAGAAATCGATCATCTTTTACCTTCGTCGAATCCGAAACTCTGAGGGTAAACATTCTGGGCTTGTTCTTATTATTTCTTTTGGTTCATATCTAATTTATTTATGTATATTTTATTTTATTGTTTTCATTTATTTTATTTATTTCAGATTTGTTTTATTTAATTTCTTTATATATGATTTTTATTCATATAAATATTGATTGTTTATTAATTTTAACATGTAATTAATTTATTTCACTTTAATTCATCATTATTTTTAACATGTAATTAATAAATTCATTTTAATTGATCTTTTTGCCATGTAAATGGTTTATATCATTTGTGAACATATTTAATTAATCATATTGTTCAGTTAATTGTTTTCATCATTCTTTAATTGTTTTCATTTATTATTCTTTTCTTTATCATTTTATATATTCTTTGATTCCTTTATCTTCATCATCATTGTCATCATGTGTATATTTTCATGTACTAATTAATTAACATATTATATTTTATTTTCATCACATCATTCAATCATTTGTCATACATAATGCATGTTTCTCATTTATTTTGGTTTGTTAACATTTTGATTCCATTATCATTCTTTTCATATCATCTTATTTTATTTTACTTTGTTATTCATTATTTTGTATGTTTAATTGATTTAATTGATTTAATCACTAACATTATTTTATTTGTATTTTGTTTTTATGTCTAAACTCATTTTTCGCTTGGGCATTTTTGCGAGCACATCGGGAGGTCCAAAAAGGCTCGTTTGGTTCATATATTTATTTTCTTTATTTGTAATATTTTATTTAATTTTGCCATATAATTTTCTTGTAAAATTCTTTATTTAGGCACGCTAAAAAGAAAATCACAAAAACGTTTCTATTAATTAACTTGACATTTTTTTTCTAAATAAAAGGGGACCAATGTCCTAGTTTTTCATACCCAAATAAATCATCACATCAAAACTGTTTCATAATAAATATGCATGCGAGGACCAATGTTCTCACTATTAAAGAATAACCCGTTTTATGCATGTATTTCACTTTTATAAATGGGAGTTGTATTCCGCTCCTAGTGTTATTGTAATTTGTTTTTTGAATGCTTTATTTTGGATTTTGCTTACATTTACCGCTTTTGATATGAATGAATGCGCTTTAATTTAAATTACATCGTGTGGAGAGAAAGCGAATCAATGATAATTAAAATTTGATCATAAAATAATCGAGGTAGAAATAGATGATAAATCCCGAACCCAGCTCTGGTCTTTGGGCTCAAAGAGGCTAGAGGTCTATCCTCCAAGACACCTTTTTGTGCCACGAGACTTTAGCGCTAATCCTAGGCTCCTTAGGGCGAGAGGTTTACCTTCCAAGACCCCTCTGGCTGGCCCAAAATGGATACCAAGCGCAGTCTTAGGCTCTCCGAGGCGAGAGTAACTTTCCCAATGTTCTATTGGGTGGCGACTCTATGAAACCTCCTTGTTGCCCAACATAGACGCACTTGCGATTTATCGCAAGCTGTCAACGGACCCATAAATGCCCCGATCGCCCATGTACGGGCGGTCGAACGGGCGGCCGCGGGGATCCGGCGCGCGTCACACCAGGCTTCCCAATCCGGAGTCAGCCATTCTAATTATATGACATCCCAAATCGGAGTCAGCTACATAACTAGCCTACGCACGGGTCTAAAATCCTAAGTTTTGTTTATTTTCCCAATACGGAGTTAAATAAACCAGAACTCAATTATCTCACTCACCATTCTAGTCTTAAATTATGAAATTCTGCACTTCAAGATTCCTGATCGGAGTCGTCCAAAAGACACAGCAAGAATGATAAGAACTGAATGTAAATGACAATGGCATCCAATCCATACAACTTAATAACCAACAAAGATACATGAAATAAATCATTGATCAAAATTGGAAATTAACTTGAGAAAATAAATCCCATGAATTAACAATAAGAACCAGTGGAATAAACCATTCAATCATATATTTAAATTCAAAAGATGTTCAGAATTCACATCATGGGCAGGGGATTCAAAGATCCCCAAACAACTAAAAGACTACTCACGATCCATTACAAAATCAAAAGGAAAGAGGAAAGAATAAACCCAGAAATTCATGAAGGCGTAAATCCCAGTTGAATCCCATGTTCTTCAATCTCCTTCTTCAAATCTTCAATGGAGAAAAATCTGGAAATTCTAATGCAAAAACTGTGTATTCAAATTAAACTATGTGTTCCAATGTAAAAACTCTTGAATTGCAAATTAATTCTAAAGATAAAATTGAAAACCTAAATCAAGAACAATAGAAAAGAAACCCAAAATTCTAGTTCTAAAACCCTAATATGAGAAAAGGCTGCCAAAAATCCGAACTCTTGCCCAAACAGCAAACTTTTCTTTTTATATCTCGAGGGGTCTCAGTGGTAACCAGATTGGTTGCCACCATGAGGGTGTCGAGGAAGTAAATCTGCCCTGCGTGTAGCATAGGGGTCACGGTGGTAACCAGATTGGTTGTCACCGTGAGATGCTCAAATTTCACTTCTATCCAGGAATTACCTATGTCACGTGGCAACCAGATTACCTTGCCACCGTGAGGTAGGTGCTCACTTGATTCTTTCTTGGTGAGAATTATGTCACGGTGGCAAGAAATCTGGTTGCCACCGTGAGGTACTTCTTGCCTGCATTCTGTCCGAAGGATAAATATGTCACGGTGGTAATGACATTGGTTACCACCGTGACCCATAGTAGGCCTGCATTCTATTTTTCTTTCCTTTGCATGTCACGGTGGTAACCAGATAGGTTGCCACCGTGAGGTACCTAAGAAAATGCTGCAAACAAAAATCAAACTTAATCAAAAACTAACAAAAATGCATAAAAATTCTAATTTCATTAAGATTGACAAAATTAATCTAAAGTAAGCATATCACGACAATAAACACTACTAAACACCCAAAAATCATACGAAAATACTATCAAATCTAAATACTAAATTGAAGTTATCAAAATACCCCACACTTAGACTTTACTCGACCTCGAGTAAATGAATTATCCACATTCCTGAAATTTCAAACTCTAACTCGGAACAAAAAAGCTCAAAAACAATCCAAGCATTAAGTAGAATAGTCTTAAACACAAATTCTCAATTCAGCTTATATCAATAAATTTCACGTGTGTATGTGCTAGGCTAAAACAAGTTTTCTGTTTTCAAAACAAAACAACCAGTGTAATTCAACAATTTAGTAAAGGAAATTAATAAGCAAATAAATTGCAAATTGGTTACGCACTTGCAACTCAGGGTAATCATAAGCCTCCCCTTTAGCACCGGAACCACACAGGTCATCTCCACTAAACACTCAAGCTAAGAGCAGGATCATTAGGACTTATTCCAAGGTTGAAACATTAGGTTAGGGTATTGGCTAATAAGAAAAGTTAAGGAATTCAAACAAAGAGTTAGCCACTCTACCTAAAAACACCCTTACCCAATTTGAATACAATCTTTCCATGACCTATTTTTAATCCTCCCGCAGTTGCCAAAACTTGTCTGAACTACCCATAATGAAAAAAAAAATAAAACATTAAACCACAGGAAAACAAAGAGAAGAAATTACCCAAAGAAATTTTTCTCTCAACCCAATAATTTCTGAATGTAAAGACATCTTCTTCTAATTAAGGGTACCCCACAGTTGAGTTTTTCTATATCTGATTAACTCATGAATTTAAAACAATGATCACCCTTTTTTATCAAATTCTTCTTTTTTTTCATGAGATACCCAAAACCTCTATTTTCTTACCATAAATTTGACTCCATTAAGGGAAATTTAAACGATATACTAAACAACACCCCAAAATTTCACAATTCTTCTCACTCCCACACTATTTTCACAGTAAATACCCTTATTCAACTTTCAATGTTATCCCAACCCAATCCTAGAGTGGCCAATTCTTAGAAAGGATAGGCAAAGGCATTTAAGTTAAATTGTAACATAATAGTGTAACAAAGAAAAAAAATTGTATAGTATGCTTTTAGCATACCAAATCAGCTCAATGGGGCTAGCAATGGAAATTATGCAAATAGGTAGGCAAAAAGTCATTTAAAGTGGTTATCAAAGAAAAATTTTGCCTAAATAATGTCCTAAACCTGCTTAAGTTGTTATAACGTTTCGAAGGGTGATGAGGAAGGTTCTAACTATCCTACAATTCCTTTACTAAAAAACTTTCACACACTGGAATTTTTAAAGTTTTTCACAAGCAAGCCTATAATGTACAAAAGATAGGAAATTCCAAGATATATGACTAATTGAGATTAATTTGCTGCTAAAACTAACAACTACTCTCTTGCTAAGATCAATTTTTAAGAAATTCCATTCACAACTTAAAGTTCAAAACATTCACAACAGGAATAACTAGAGGCAAGCTAAACTAAGATAGGAAAAATTCAAACAACCACAATTAAGTATTCAAATAACTAAAACACAATAAAATATGCGAGTACAATTAAAATAAAACATCACACATGTAAATAAAATTAAAATAATTATTTACGTATTAAGCTGTTGGAGTTACTCCTCCTACCCCATACTTAATACCTTGCTGTCCTCAGCAAGTTAAATAATTACAAAAAACAATAAATAAAAATAAAAACAAAAGATAGTATTTCTCCCTGTCTAGCTCTTTGGAGGTGGCGGAGGTGAGAATTGCGCATCAATGCGTGCAGTCAATGAGGAAAGTCCTAAGAGCGCCTGGTCCATCTGGGACTGAAGATCAGCCTGAGACACGGAGATGGGGCCTACAGATGCAGCGATGGTGTCCATGCGCTCCATCAGCGCGTCATACCGCTGAGATGATAAATGTGCGGGCTCTGGTGCTGGAGGTGCTTTCGAATCTTCCTCTTGCTCATGGGGCAAGCCTCCTAGACCTCGCTGAACTCCCTGAAGATACTCTGCGCGAGTAGTCAGTCTGTAGCCATGAGCAGCCGTCGCGTCATCCACTACAACCTTAATGTTCTTCAGCATCTTCTTATCAATGGTCGCAATGGATGATAGTGGTTTGGGTTTCCTAAGTGGCTGATGTATAGCAATAACAGTTACCAAACCATCCAGAGCAATTTTCTTTACCTTCTTAGGGTGCCACTGCATTTCTTCGAATTTATGCCATAAATGGGGTGCCCCATTAATTCTCACACCCCGCACCATACAAGCTAAAAATAAGGCCTCCGGTAGATTGACTTGCCTAGGTGAGTCCACATGACTCAGAAAAGAGAGTGAGAAAAACCTATGGATTATCCGCATAGCATGATTATCGAGATGGTGGGCCTTTATCTTGCCCGATACATATGTCGTGGCCATCACCGAATCTCGAATTGTTGCCCAGGCATTATCCTTGTCATAATCCTTAAAGCAATCTGGGGCTAGGGTAGGGAAACCAAGCATTTATGCAAAGTCTACAAAAGTTCGCTCATATTTCGTTCCTTCCAGATAAAATGATACTTTTCCAGGATCCTGAGAAGGGTCGCGGCTGATTCTACTTGTGACAGTTGACAAAAAATCTCTTGTCAATCCTGGATAAACTTTCTCATTAATTGCGAAGAGTCGCTCCCACCCTATATTGGATATGAGCCGCTATACTTCATTTTTGATTCCCAGCTTCTCCAACAGACCAAAGTCCAAATAACTCGTAGGAATGTACGAGCATTTTTAAAATAAAGCATAGGCAGGCTTTTGATTAGTCGGAACCCAGGTAGGAACGTGGGAAATATCCACAGTAGGTTGGCTAGATGTTTGGCCTGTTGAAGTCGAGGCTAGAGCAGAGCTTTTTCGCTTAGGGGCCAGTGCACAACATGGGAAAAAAAACAAATTCAATAGCATTCGATGTGCATCAAACAGCAATGGCTTTCAAAATAAAGCATTATTTCAAGCTCATGCTAACCTATTAAAACAATCTCCCCATTCCAAATTGAGATTATAAAAGATGCATCAATGCACGAAGTATTCAAATGACATAAGCACAATTCAGCAAAAGTGATGATCAAATTCAGCATTAAACTAAGCATAACCATCAGCATAAACTCAATAGAAGGTTAAGAGAGTTACAACTATTGTCAAAAGGCAAAAATGATCAATGAGAACAACAAACGCATTTGAACACTATAGCAAAAGAATCTCAACATTTCAAATTGGCAATAAGTGGAAAAAATAGGAAAACCATTCATTCAGACATTTTATCAAACACCTGGTATGCGGATAATTAACTGACTAAAATTAAAGCCCACTGATAATAATAACAACTCAAAACTACAAGACGATGCATTAAATTGTAGAGCAAACAATCAAAACCTAGCAATTTCCATTTTCAACCAAGAATTTGAATAAAATTGACAACTCAAATCACGCACACAGACAACTGCCCTAATATCCCAACCCAACTCGTTAATGGTTTCAACATCAGAGGTTGAAATTGAGAATGAAAATAAGAATTGAGAACACCCACAACATTAATTTAGAGCCTAAAAAGAAGAAAATCCTAAGTGGTTAGAAATATGGAGACCTTGATCGTACAACTATGGAAGAAAATAAGAACAGGGCAAAGAACCACAAAAAGAAAATAAATGCAAAAGAAGAATAGACGAAACAACAAAATTACTTACTTGTTGTGTGTTCACAAAAATCAACGCCTAACAGAAAGGATTGAAGTTCGAAATGGCAAAAAATAACGAAAAATCCAAGTTTGGAGAGTGAGAGATGTGGTAAGGTGAGAAACAAAACACGGAAAATTGGAAGTTTAAAACAAATTTTCGCGGGGGTCACGGTGGTAACCTGATAGGTTGCCACCGTGAGGTACCCAAAATTTTCAATCTAAAATTGAACCGCCTCTTGGTCCCGGTGATAACCAAAATCATTGTCACCGTGACATATTACAAATTCAAAACAGGATTGAAACTTCAACACGTCACGGTGGTAACAAATTTCATTGCCACCGTGAGGTGTGCAAACTTAAAAACAGAATGCAACCCACCCTATGTCACGGTGACAACAAAATCAATCACCACCGTGACATGCGCACACATCAAAAAATAATGCTACTTACTAGTTGGTCACGGTGGCAACCAAAACTATTGCCACCGTGACATACCCAATGTGCCAATCTAGAATGTCTTCCTCACCCGATCACGGTGACAACCAGAAACCTTGTCATCGTGACATGTGCACATTCCAGAATCCAGAATGCATTCTCCATTGGTCACGGTGGTAACAAAATCCATTGCCACCGTGACCACCTGCAAACTTGTAAAAATTTCATCAATCACTCAAAATTTTAGCTACTAAAACCTTGAGAATTCTCCCATTAACAACATAATTTCATCATGACTACAAACCACACAACTTGGGCAAAAATAAATGAGTCTAACTACCTAGAGAAAATAATAATAAACTAAAAATAACTAGTTGGAGAAGAAGTTCTGCATTTAACAAGTCCGTAGCTGAACTTTTAAATACCGTTAAGGATCCGTAAGGTCGACGATCGCTAAAGCCCCATCATATGTTGATTCAAAATAAGGCTTCACACGGTGTCCATTTACCTTGAACTCGGTTTCACCCATCGGGTGCTTCAATGTGATCACTCCAAACTGATCAGCTCCTATAACCTCATACGGTCCCTTCCACCGCAATTTCAACTTTTCAGGAAATAAACGCAACCTGCTATCATATAAAAGAACTTTCATACCTGGAATGAATTCTTTCCTAACTAACTTCTTGTCGTGCCATTTCTTTGTGTTTTCCTTATACTTCTCTGCTTGTTGGTACGACCAATAGCGTATCTCTTCCAATTCATTCACCTGGAGAAGTCTCTTCTCACCTGCACTCTTTATATCAAAATTTAAAAACTTGGTTGCCCAATAAGCTTTGTGTTCTAATTCGATCGGGAGATGACAAGATTTACCAAAAACAAGCTTAAATGGGGATAATCCTATAGATGTTTTGAATGCAGTTCTGTACGCCCATAAAGCTTCATCCAACCTTAAATACCAATCCTTTCTAGATGAATTTACAGTCTTTTCTAGGATGGCCTTAAGTTCTCGATTGGACACTTCAACTTGCCCATTAGCTTGAGCATGATAAGGGGTGGTGACCTTATGCCTAACTCCAAATTTTTTCAATAAAGCCTTAAATTGGTGGTTAACAAAGTGTTCACCACCATCACTTATAATCGCTCTAGGAGCTCCAAATCGGGTGAATATATTCTTTCTCAAGAAATCTAGAACAACTTTGGCATCACAAGTTCTAGTGGCTATGGCTTCTACCCATTTACTCACATAGTTCACTACCACTAAAATATACTCATGCCCATAAGAAACCGAAAAAGGCCCCATGAAGTCTATCCCCCACAAATCAAATAATTCTACCTCAAGCAAATTGGTTAAAGGCATCTCATCTCTCTTAGAGATGTTACCTACTCTTTGGCATCTATCATAGGTTTACACAAAGAATTGCACATCTTTTAACATAGTAGGCCAATAAAAACCAGAGGATAGAATTTTCGATACCGTTCTATTTGGCGCATGGTGTCCACCAGCTTCCCCGCTATGACATGCCTTGATGATCTCACCTTTCTCCTCATTTGAGATACACCTCCTCAGCACTTGATCAGCACACAGGCGAAACAAATAGGGGTCATCCCAAATGTAGTGTTTGGCTTCCGTTTTCAGCTTCTTCCTTTGCTGCCATGTAAAATCATTTGGCATAAATCCTCCTGCAAGAAAATTAGCCACATTAGCAAACCAAGGAATTGAAAATTCACTTGCAAATAAAGCACAAATATGTTCATCAGGGAATAAATCTAAAATTTCCCCTTTTTCAATTTGATTGCTCTCCAATCACGACAAATGATCCGCTATGAAGTTTTTTGCCCCCTTCTTATCTTTGATTTCCAAGTCAAACTCTTGCAATAGGAGCACCCATCTAATCAATCTCGGCTTGGATTCCTTCTTGGCAAACAAATGTCTCAAAGCTGCATGGTCTGACCACACCACAATTTTTACACCCAGCAAATATGGTCTGAACTTCTCAAAAGCATACACGATTGTAAGAAGCTCTTTATCAGTGGTGGTATAATTAACCTGCGCCCCTGTCAAAGTGTGACTAGCATAATAAACTGCACAAAATAACTTATCCCGCCGCTGTCCAAGCACTGCCCCAACTGTAAAGTTACTAGCATCACACATTAATTCAAACGGCAAATTCCAATCCGGAGATATAATCACCAGGGCTGAAATGAGCCGTCGTTTCAAAGTTTCAAAAGCTAGCATGCACTCACTATCAAAATCAAAAGGAACATCTTTCATAAGCAAATTGGATAAGGGTTTAGCAATTTTTGAAAAATCTTTGATAAAACGACGGTAAAACCCTGCATGTCCTAAGAAACTTCTAATGCCCTTAACACTAGTCGGGGGTGGCAACTTTTCTAACACCTTTACCTTAGCCTTATCGACCTCTATCCCTTTCTCAAAAATTTTGTGCCCAAGCACAATGCCTTCTCTCACCATAAAGTGGCATTTTTCCCAATTCAAAACTAGGTTGGTCTTTTCACACCTCCCTAGCACTAAATCGAGATGCTCTAAACAACTCTCAAAGTCAGCCCCATAAATAGTGAAATCGTCCATGAATACCTCCATAAATTTCGCTATAAAGTCATGAAAAGTAGCCATCATACACCGCTGAAACGTAGCCGGTGCATTACATAATCCGAAAGGCATTCTCCTATAGGCGAATGTGCCATAAGGGCAGGTAAAGGTTGTTTTCTCTTGGTCTTCAGGGTCTATAGGGATTTGCAAATATCCCGAGTATCCATTTAAAAAACAGTAAAACCTATTGCCTGCTAGCCTCTCTAACATCTAGTCAATAAATGGCAAAGGGAAATGGTCTTTTCTTGTGGCATTGTTTAACCTTCTAAAATCAATACAGACTCTCCACCCCGTAACAGTACGAGTTGTAATCAATTCATTCAGCTCATTCTTAATCACAGTCATCCCCCCCTTCTTAGGCACACACTGTACTGGGCTAACCCACTTACTGTCAGAAATAGGATAAATAATACCTGAGTCAAGGAGTTTCAGTACCTCCTTCTTCACCACCTCTTGCATTGCCGGATTAAGTCTCCTTTGAGGCTGAGCAACCGGCTTACATTCCTCCTCCATTGGAATTCGATGAGTACAATAACTTGGATCAATTCCTTTGAAATCCGATGTCTCCCATCCGATGGCCTTCTTGTATTTTTTCAGCACCTCAAGCAGCATATTCTCCTCAATACCTGACAACAAAGAGGAAATAATCACTGGCTTTTTCTCATTCTCTAAAAACACATATTTTAAATGAGAAGGAAGGGGTTTAAGTTCAAAATTTGAATCCCCTTGTTCAGATTAAGCTCTTCTTGCTGTGATTCATCTTCTTCCTCTTCTTTCTCCACAGCTGCTATTACTTCTCCCTTCAACTCTTCTTCTAACTCTTCATCCTCCAGTGAATGTATCAAACTCACATTTTTCACTGGATCAGCTCCCAACACATTTTCCTGAACTTCTTGTACACACTCATCCATTGTGTCTACAAAATAGATAGACTCCTCCATATCACTCGACGAATACTTTTGACCCTTGTTCATGTCCACTACCAGCTCTTCATTATTAAACCGTAAGGTGACCGTTTGACGATTTACATCGATCAATGCCTTTGCTATGTTCAAAAACGGCCTCCCCACAAAGAGTGGTACCTTGCGATCCTCTTCCATTTCCATCATTACAAAATCCACCGGGAAAATGAATTTCCCCACTTTCACTAACAAATCTTCAATCACCCCTTTTGGTCTCCTCACCGACCTATATGCAAGTTGGAGTCTCATTCCCGTCTCCTTGAGCTCTCCAAGATTAAGCTTCCTGCAAATAGAATAAGGCATCAAATTTATGCTCGCACCCAAATCACATAAAGCATTTCCATTAAAATCTTCACCAATTTCACAGGGTAGAGTGAAACTACCTGGATCCTCCAATTTTTCAAGGATCTTGTTGATGATTATAGCACTGCAATTTTCTATGAGCTGCACAGTTCCATGCCCTTCTAATTTCTTTTTATTAGAACATAATTCTTTCATGAATTTAGCATAGTTAGGCATGTGAGCTAAGGCTTCAGCAAATGGTAAATTTATGTGCAGTTTTTTAAATATCTCCAGAAACCTAGCCAATTGCTCATTTTTTTTTCTTTTCTAGCCATAGAAAGAAATGGCAGATCTTTACCATTATCATTTTTAGGAGCATTTTCATTAACATCTACCCTAGAATTAGGGTTGCTTACCTTCCGTGTCGACTCCTCCATATCAGATGATGGTGAAGAATTTTTACCTTGATCATCTCTCTGTACCACCTCCTTGCCACTTCTTAGTGTGATTGCTTTAGCCTTTTCCTTAGGATTCCGATCCACATTCGAAGGAAAAGCCCCCGGTTGCGTTTGAGAAATAGAATTTGCAAGCTGTCCCACTCGAGTTTCTAAATTTCTCATGGAAGCGTCTTGATTCCGATTCCATTATTCTTGAGATTTCCACCTTGCTTCTTGGTTAGCCATAAACTGTTGCTGGCTATTCACAAACTATTGTTGACTATTCATGAAGCTAGCTAACATATCTTCAAGGTTTGGTTTTTTCTCTTGAACAGGTGGCCTTGGTTGATATCCCGGTGGGTGGTATGATTGAGCTTGTGATTGATTAAAACCTTGCCCTTGGTTGTGATTGGGTGGATATGGTGTTTGGTATTGAGTGTTTGGGTTGAAGGGGGCTCTTGCTTGTGAATAAAAAGGTGAAGCATTCTGATTTCCATCCTTCCAAGAGAAGTTTGGATGATTCCTCCAACCCGGGTTATATGTGTTACTGTAAGGGTCATTCCTTTGGTAGTCTCCTACAGCATTTACATCTCCCATTGCTCCACTCTATTGACTAGGTTGCCCACTTTCGTACTGTAACACCCCCTTCCGACACCCCCGTTGAAAGGGCACCGGCAGTTGCGCTACATGGAACAAAGCATACATTGTATCATCAAAAGTATTCAGAAATACAGGGAATTAAAAACTTTTGAGGCCACAAGCAGATCATGCACTGACTCACACACACACAAGCACTAAGCGGAAGCATACTCTCATACAAACATGCATTCATTCAGCGAAAACATTCATTAGGCAGAAAAGGTACAAAAACTAATCCAAAACGTCAACACTTGGAAACACTTACATAGCCCAAATATTACATCAAGATCCTTATAAATATATACATATACAAAATGTTACTAAAATACAAAATCCTAATTACATAAGTTGGTAACAAAAATACAGAACTTTTAACTCTTACGTGGCCGACCTTACAGATGCACGAATCAAACCGGACCAAACCTGCCACCTGCACGGGAAAAGAGCCCGTGCTAAGCGATAACGCTTAGTGGGAAAAACACACAAGTAATATGGATGACCCTTCACAAGGGTCATCAAGGCATAACACATTCACAAAGGCAGATGCTGACATTCATAACACATATATAATCAGGCTTGCAAGGAAGGGCATTCATTCGCAAATTTACATCCATATCCATAAACTTATGTCGTAAATAAGCCAAAACAGACATAACATCCAACACGATACAAGTTTTATCATGCAGAACTGCTTATAATCTCACATGCATATAATTACCACGGTATCAAGTATCAGTACCTTACCGTGCATCATCACAAGAGACATTACAAATGCAATTATCATGCTAAAGTACCCATACATTAACTGAAAATCCATTCACAATGCGACATAGTTACCATATAATAACGTATCCAACTGTCATGTCAAGAACACTAACTATCTAAACATACATTTGTCATGCCATAACACCCACACTAGCCGAACCCAAAGGGGGACGTCAAACACCGCACGTCCGCTGCACAACTTTATCCCATAAAAATATCATGCTAAAGAACGTCAACACAAGGCAACATGCCGAGAATAATACAATAGTTGAGACCAAAGGAACATATAGTCAAATATTACATTCAGAGCATACACTAGTTGAAGATCAGATTCTTATACACTTACCGAAGCCGATCCACATGCATTGCACCCCAATTAATACCTATGTGATCATTCAAAGTCCAGATCGCCTTATTATGCATACTAATTCACATGCTACCATAATAGTTAAAAGTACAGAACCTCATTTATATACACATTAATTAATCATATCGATTCATAACTCAAACTCGCATTCGTATACATAATATTTCAAATGCTTATAACCTAACTAGTCAGATACACATTTTCATACGCATAACATAATAAAATATGTTCATGGCATTAGAGCGATTATGATCACAGTCATACATCTCTTAATTCCAGTACTTATCCACCATTGATGGTATACAGATTCAGTCACAATACAGTATACTTAAATACAGATACACAGATAAATATGCCCAATTCATATGTTTAGGTCATACCCAACCCATTTAGAGATTCAAAAACACATTCGGATACATATCCGATCCACATGTCCAAAATCATACTCATACGAATATCACATTCTCTTGTTCATAATAGACAAAACAGACAGAATACCTGCTGACTCAAAATAGTCGATAACGAGCAATTCGACAGTGCCTCGTTGGCACGAACGGGCGCACCTTACGGGTACGAATCGAAGTAATCACATAAATTCTCATTCGAAACACTTTCACAATAGGGGATCTTAAACAAGATCCATACACATAAAAGGGTTCGCGAGGAACCAAACAGGGACCTGATTAGGGTCCAAACGTTCAAAGGGCTGCAGCAAAAGAAACTCTATTAGGCATGCCTAACTATCCACTTTCTAGACTCTAGTAGGTCATGCATAACACAATCCACAAATAATCATTAATCCAATTTAAAGCAAGCAATTATGTAGCTTAACATGTATATTCACATAATACAAATAATCGTGGCATGATATAGCATGTGATCACCCTCTATATCATTTATAAAAAGTCACATAGCATGGTCATTTACTATTCTTCATATATATATATATATATCAAATGCAAAGCAATTAGCTTAATTGGAAATAAACAATAGAATCCATCCATTATATAGCTAAATATCCCTTTTAAAGACATAAATCATGCTAAAAGACACTAAATAACATTTAAAATCATACAAGAGAGGAAAAGGAATGAAAAAGAAAGAAGTGGAAAAATTGCAAGAAGTGGGCAGAACCGTTTTACACGGCGGTATGGCCTTACCCTTACCGCCATGTAAGACTGTCACACGGGGGCAAGGCTTAGGCCATACCGCCGTGTGATATGCCTCACACCTGGGCAGAATGGTTTTACACGGCGGTATGGATTTGCCCTTACCGCCGTGAAAAGACACAGCTCCAGAATTCCAAGGCAAAACCCATGATCCACACGGCGGTGAGATCAGGCCTTACCGCCGTGTGACTCTTGGATTTTCAAGAAATATGCAGAATTCCAACTTCAATGATTCCCAATTTTTCACACAATAAACCACAATGAAATATACACATTTTGACTAATAAATTAACACCAAAAACTTACCTCAAACTTACCTTAACTTTGCCATCCAAAATCACAACTTAAACAACATAATATAGCATCAATTTGTCCAAACATACATGAACTCAACATCCACAAATTCAGAAAATTGAATCAAGAGAATTAAACATTTTGCAATAGCTTATCATTCAATTTCTACACTTTAAAACTTGAAACCCACATAGAGTAAACCAATTTCATACTCAAATTTCCAGCAATCATAGATACATACAAAACCCAAAATCATATCTCAAGCAAAACGAAAACATAATCAAATTTCCCAAACCTGGAAATCAAAGGTCCAAAAAAACACTTTCTAGCTTTAACCTTCAATCCTTTCCTTGCCTTTAAGCTTCTTCTTGCCACCACAAACTTGCACAAACATAAACCCAGAAAATTACTCATCCAAACCTTAACTCAAAACTAGCAAAACCAGAAAAAGGAGAAAAGGAAAAACCCAAAAACGCAGGAGCCCTAAACCCAAACACATACCTCTTAATCTTGCTCCAAAACTCAATCAAAACCACCTCTAAGCAAGCTCAAATCCCAGCCAAACAAAGAAGAAGAGGAGAAAGCAGAAATGAAGAAGAGAAGGGGAAGAGCAGGCGTGAGAGGAAAGGGAGAACGGGAATAAATCTGTGTTCTCTCCCTCTCTCACTCTCTCTCTTCTTAATTTATTCATTCAATGCTCACCAACCATGCCACATGGCAAGCTCCCATTGGACCACAAATCCTTCTTTTCTTTCAAACACCAAGGCACCACACACTTACCTCACTTGATCATTTCTTAGGTAGATATTTTCCAACCTTGGTACCAAACACACTAACCACTAGATAAATGCCACAATAAAACACCCTACAACTATACACCACAAGCGCACCAGATAATTTCTCACACTAACTTATTTAAATTAATTACTTAGCAAATAAATCCTTATCACTCAAAATCCTCATGCATAATTACCGAAATACCCTTCACTTATCCGACTTAGCTTGCCGATTCCGACTAGGCCCGATTTGGGGTGTGACAACTCTTCCCTCCTAAAAGAATTTCGTCCTCGAAATTCACTTACACTGGAAGAATTTTCAACACTACGTTCCAAGTCACAATCAAACTCGATGTCTTCACTTTCAAATCACCCACTTGTTTACGCCTATCACCATCATTATACTCTTAAATCACTTTCTTAGGTCTGAATCAATCACGTTCATCAAAATAATTCTTACTCAACTGCACATCGGAAACCAAAGCATAAACACTTCACGTAGAGACCACCTGACTTTCGCCAATAGCTACACAAATCCCTTTTTAATACTTCAAAGATGTCCGTCATACATGCTATTCCCTTTTACCAACAATACCTCTGTAAACTTCCAAAATCATATCACCTTCATATGCACAAGATTCCGAAATACTCTTTCTTATTCACTCATACCAAGCAAAGATCACTTCCATTAACAATTGTTAGGCTCGCCAAATTTTTTTTTTTTTTACCCTTAATCTCAATACCTAATACTCCATGTATACCTTGTCAGCTTCCTCACAGCCAAACACATATATAAGTGATTTTCATGTATGGTCAAAGGGACGATGATGCAATGAAAGTGCAATGACTCATGTATGCAGAGTGATGCAATTGATGTTATAATGATGCACTTTGCCCCATCCCCATGATTTAATATGCTTTCATTGAAAAACTTTTTCTGGAGATAGCTGACAGGTATACAGTATACAAAGTATTACCAAGACCTTACAGAGTCCCACTACTCTTCCATCTCAAAGATCCCCAGAACAACCTTACTAAAACATATCAAAAGAAAACTTACTCGAAGGCGCTGTAGACTCTGCTACTTCACTGCGGTGCGCAACAAAACTCGAGGGCACACGGGCGGCTCGAAGCAATTCTTCCATATCCTTCATAGCTTGCTGAGCTAGATTTTCCCTCATCTTAGGACAACCAGCAATCTGATGCTCTATACTGCCATATCTGAAGCAAGCACCCGTAAATTTTCTACATGGACCCCAATGTCGCTTCTGGCAGTGCTGACAAATTGGCGGTACCCACTTCTTCTTGCACTTTCCCTCATGTTGTTTCTGACATTGTTGGCACATCAAAGGTTCTTCAATCCTTTTTCCCGATGACACTTCTCTGTCTGATGCCTTTCTCTTTGAGGCACCCTCCGAACAGAATCTTGAGAAATTCGAGGAGCCGTCAACCTATCCAATTTTCGAATTAACCCTTGCACTAATGTCCTATCACCGGAAGCAGGACCGGAATTTCCAACCAAAGGATGCTCGAAAACACTTTGATCGGCACTAACTAGATTCACACTTTCCGTTGTCTCACCCACATACTCACTACGATCGGACTCCATCTAAACACAACATAAGACACGATGCATCTGCATTAGGCCACGACACAAAACCGACTCGCATACAAAGACATGACACATCTCCGACTAGCATATAAAAACTTGACACTTAACAAACAAAACAATCAGAACCGCCAAACCTGGGCTCTGATACCACTAACTGTAACACCCCCTTCTGACACCCCTGTTGAAAGGGCGCCGGCGGTTGCGTTACACGGAACAAAGCATACGTTGTATCATCAAAAGTGTTAAAAAATAAAGGGAATTAAAAACTTTTGAGGCCACAAGCAGATCATGCACTGACTCGCACACACACAAGCACTAAGCGGAAGCATACTCTCATACAAACATGCATTCATTCAGCGAAAACATTCAATAGGCAGAAAAGGTACAAAAACTAATCCAAAACATCAACACTTGGAAACACTTACATAGCCCAAATATTACATCAAGATCCTTATAAATATATACATATACAAAATGTTACTGAAATACAAAATCCAAATTACATAAGCTGGTAACAAAAATACAGAACTTTTAACTCCTACGTGCCCGACCTTGTAGATGCACTACTCGAACCGGACCAAACCTGCCACCTGCACGGGAAAAGAGCCCGTGCTAAGCGATAACGCTTAGTGGGAAAAACACACAAGTAATATGGACGACCCTTCACAAGGGTTGTCAAGGCATAACACATTCACAAAGGCAGATGCTGACATTCATAACACATATTTAATCAGGCTTGCAAGGAAGGGCATTCATTCGCAAATTTACATCCATATCCATAAACTTATGTCGTAAATAAGCCAAAACAGACATAACATCCAACACAATACAAGTTTTATCATGCAGAACTGCTTATAATCTCACATGCATATACTTACCACGGTATCAAGTATCAGTACCTTACCGTGCATCATCATAAGAGACATTACACATGCAATTATCATGCTAAAGTACCCATACATTAACTGAAAATCCATTCACAATGCGACACAGTTACCATATAATAACGTATCCACCTGTCATGTCAAGAACACTAACTATCTAAACCTACATTTGTCATGCCATAACACCCACACTAGCCGAACCCAAAGGAGGATGTCAAACACCGCACGTCCGCTGCACAACTTTATCCCATAAAAATATCATGCTAAAGAACGTCAACGCAAGACAACATGCCGAGAATAATACAATAGTTGAGACCAAAGGAACATATAGTCAAGTATTATATTCAGAGCATACACTAGTTGAAGATCAGATTCTTATACACTTACCGAAGCCGATCCACATGCATTGCACCCCAATTAATACCTATGTGATCATTCATAGTCCAGATTGCCTTATTATGCATACTAATTCACATGCTACCAGAATAATTAACAGTACAGAACCTCATTCATATACACATTAATTAATCATATTAATTCATAACTCAAACTCGCATTCGTATACATAATATTTCATATGCTTATAACCTAACTAGTCAGATACACATTTTCATACGCATAACATAATAAAATATGTTCATGGCATTAGAGCGATTATGATCACAGTCATTCACGTCTTTATTCCAGTACTTATCCACCATTGATGGTATACAGATACAATCATAATACAGTATACTTAAATACAGATACAAAGATAAATATGCCCAATTCATATGTTTAGGTCATACCCAACCCATTTAAAGATTCATAAACACATTCGGATACAAATCCGATCCACATGTCCAAAATCATACTCATACGAATATCACATTCTCTTGTTCATAATAGACAAAATAGACAGAATACCTGCTGACTCAAAATAGTGGATAACGAGCAATCTTACAGTGCCTCGCTGGCACGAACGGGCGCACCTTACGGGTACGAATCGAAGTAATCACATAAATTCTCATTCGAAACACTTTCAAAATAAGGGGATCTTAAACAAGATCCATACACATAAAATGGTTCGCGAGGAACCAAACAGGGACCTGATCAGGGTCCAAACGTTCAAAGGGCTACAGCTAAAGAAACTCTATTAGGCATGCCTAACTATCCACTTTCTAGACTCTAGCAGGTCATGCATAATACAATCAACAAATAATCATTAATCTAATTTAAAGCAAGCAATTATGTAGCTTAACATGTATATTCACATAATACAAATAATCATGGCATGATATAGCATGTGATCACCCTCTATATCATTTATAAAAACTCACATAGCATGGTCATTTACTATTCTTCATATATATATATATATATCAAATGCAAAACAATTAGCTTAATTGGAAACAAATAATAGAATCCATCCATTTTATAGCTAAATAACCCTTTTAAAGACATAAATCATGCTAAAAGACACTAAATAACATTTAAAATCAAACAAGAGGGGAAAATGAATGAAAAAGAAAGAAGTGGAAAAATTGCAAGAAGTGGGCAAAACCGTTTTACACGGCGGTATGGCCTTACACTTACCGCTGTGTAAGACTCTCACACGGGGGCAAGGCTTAGGCCATACCGCCGTGTGATATGCCTCACACCTAGGCAGAATGGTTTTACACGGCGGTATGGATTTGCCCTTACTACCGTGTAAAGACACAGCTCCATAATTCCAAGGTAAAACCCACGATCCACACGGCGGTGACATCAGGCCTTACTGCCGTGTGACTCCTGGATTTTCCAAAAATCTGCGGAATTCCAACTTCAACGATTCCAATTTTTCACACAATAAACCACAACGAAATATACACATTTTGACTAATAAATTAACACCAAAAACTTACCTCAAACTTACCTTAACTTGGCCATCCAAAATCACAACTTAAACAACATAATATAGCATCAATTTGTCCAAACATACATGAACTCAACATCCACAAATTCAAAAAATTAAATCAAGAGAATTAAACATTTTATAATAGCTTATCATTCAATTTCTACACTTTAAAACTTGAAACCCACCTAGAGTAAACCAATTTCATACTCAAATTTCCAGCAATCATAGATACATACAAAACCCAAAATCATATCTCAAGCAAAACCAAAACATAATTAAATTTCCCAAACCTGGAAATCAAAGGTCCAAAAAAATCACTTTCTAGCTTTAACCTTCAATCCTTTCCTTGCCTTTAAGCTTTTTCTTGCCACCATAAACTTGCACAAACATAAACCCAGAAAATTACTCATCCAAACCTTAACTCAAAACTAGCAAAACCAGAAAAAGGAGAAAAGGAAAAACCAAAAAATGCAGGAGCCGTAAACCCAAACACATACCTCTCAATCTTGCTCTAAAACTCAATCAAAACCACCTCTAAGCAAGCTCAAATCCCAGCCAAACAAAGAAGAAGAGGAGAAAGCAGAAATGAAGAAGAGAAGAGGAAGAGTAGGCATGAGAGGAAAGGGAGAACGGGAACAAATCTGTGTTCTCTCCCTTTCTCACTCTCTCTCTTCTTAATTTCTTCATTCAATGCTCACCAACCATGCCACATGGCAAGCTCCCATTGGACCACAAATCCCCCTTTTCTTTCAAACACCAAGGCACTACACACTTACCTCACTTAATCATTTCTTAGGTAGATATTTTCCAACCTTTGTACCAAACACACTAACCACTAGATAAATGCCACAATAAAACACCCTACAACCATACACCACAAGCACACCAGATAATTTCTCACACTAACTTATTTAAATTAATTACTTAGCAAATAAATCCTTATCACTCAAAATCCTCATGCATAATTACCGAAATACCCTTCACTTATCCGACTTAGCTTGCCGATTCTGACTAGGCCCGATTTGGGGTGTGACACGTACCACCCACTCTCTTGAGAAACAGAGGCTACATTTTGCACTTTCAAACCACACATCTCTTTTCTCATTGACTCAATCTGTGCCTTCAACATAGACACCTCATCCATATTATGTATTCCTTGTCTCTTCGGAACAGATCTAGGATTAGCCAATTGAGCATCATTTGCTGCCATTTCATCCAACAGATGGAAAGCTTCCTCCGGTATCCTATTCATGAATGAACCTCCTGAGGATGCATCCAAAAGGGATCTTGTCTGCGATGTAACCCCCGAATAGAATTGCATTATCAGATGGTAGATTGCTATCTCATGGTGTGGACAGCTTCTCAACAACCTCCTAAACCTTTCCCAGGCCTCATGAAAAGGTTCATCACTCATTTGGCTAAAACCCAAAATACTGTTGCGGATGTTTGTAGTCTTTATAGGAGGGAAGAATAGCATTAAAAACCTCTCTTGTAACTGGTTCCATGATCTGATTGACTGTCTCGGTAACATTTGCAGCCATTCTCTTGCTTTTTCGATCAAAGTAAATGGAAATAATTTTAATCATATTGAATCAGATGTTACTCTTGGAATTCGGACCGTATCACTAACCTCCAAAAATATGTCCAGGTGCTGTACAGGATCTTCCACTTCTGAACCCGAAAACTGGTTCCTCTGTACCATATTGATGGTTGCTGGTTTAAGTTCAAACTGCACTCCCCTTGGTAGCACAATTGTACGATGATCCTCATTCCATCTCGGTACAGTGTAGTCCCTTATCGTCCTCTGCCTAGGGACCTCATCTCTATAATTACCAGGCATCTCTTCTTGTGCCCTCGGCACTTGTTCATTTTCTGGAGGAAATTCACCAATAGGAGGAGGATCGTTTTCCATGCTGTTATCTCTGTTGGCTCTCCTTCATTGATGCAAAGTCCTCTCGATTTCAGGGTCTTAGGGTACTATTTGTTCTTGTCTCAATCTGTTAATACACAACAACTATCTGAAAAGAATAAACAAAAATAAAAATAAGAAAAAGAAAAACACATACAAATAATAATCAAAACTCAAAAACAACACCAGTCCCCGGCAACGGCGCCCAAAACTTTATACGACCTCAGCAAGTGTACTGAATCGGCAAGTAATACAGTGGGATAAATTTAGGACCCCGGATTATCATACCCAAGGGACTTTGTGTGCAAGCAATGAAAATCAAGTGTATGCTAAAGAATTCCCAATTGTTTGAATTAATTTAGTTGTCTATTGATTAAAAATAAAGAATTTAAATAACTAAAATAAGCAAGCAGTAATAATTAAATTAAATTAATGTCAATAACTGAAGAAATAAACTGAAGGAAAAATTTAACAAGATAAGAATCCAAATTAAACAAACGTTGCTCGGCTTCACTCATCCACCCCATACCCAAATGTGAATAAAATTACCCTAAGAACCAATTATGAAAGAAATCGGGATAACCCTCTTAACCCAGGCTTCCCAATCCGGAGTCAGCCATTCTAATTATATGACATCCCAAATTGGAGTCAGCCACATAACTAGCCTATGCACGGGTCTAAAATCCTAAGTTTCGTTTATTTTCACAATACGAAGTCAAATAAACCAGAACTCAATTATCTCACTCACCATTCTAGTCCTAAATCATGAAATTCTGCACTTCTAGATTCCCGATCGGAGTCGTCCAAAAGACACAGCAAGAATGATAAGAACTGAATGTAAATGACAATGGCATCCAATCCATACAACTCAATAACCAACAAAGATACATGAAATAAATCATTGATCAAAATAGGAAATTAACTTGAGAAAATAAATCCCATGAATTAACAATAAGAACCAGTGAAATAAACCATTCAATCATATATTTAAATTCAAAAGATGTTCAGAATTCACATCATGGGCAGGGGATTCAAAGATCCCCAAACAACTAAAAGACTACTCACGATCCATTACAAAATCAAAAGGAAAGAGGAAAGAATAAACCCAGAAATTCATGAAGGCGTAAATCCCAGTTGAATCCCATGTTCTTCAATCTCCTTCTTCAAATCTTCAATGGAGAAAAATCTGGAAATTCTAATGCAAAAACTGTGTATTCAAATTAAACTATGTGTTCCAATGTAAAAACTCTTGAATTGCAAATTAATTCTAAAGATAAAATTGAAAACCTAAATTAAGAACAATAGAAAAGAAACCCAAAATTCTAGTTCTAAAACCCTAATATGAGAAAAGGCTGCCAAAAATCCTAACTCCTTGCCCAAACAGCAAACTTTTCTTTTTATATCCCGAGGGGTCACAGTGGTATCCAGATTGGTTGCCACCGTGAGGGTGTCGAGGAAGTAAGTCTGCCCTGCTTGTAGGATAGGGGTCACGGTGGTAACCATATTGGTTGCCACCGTGAGATGCTCAAATTTCACTTCTGTCTAGGAATTACCTATGTCACGGTGGCAACCAGATTACCTTGCCACCGTGAGGTACTTCTTGTCTGCATTCTGCCCGAAGGATAAATATGTCACGGTGGTAATGACATTGGTTACTACCGTGACCCATAGTATGCCTGCATTCTATTTTTCTTTCCTTTGCATGTCACGATGGTAACCAGATAGGTTGCCACTGTGAGATACGTCAGAAAATGCTGCAAACAAAAATCAAACTTAATCAAAAACTAACAAAAATGCATAAAAATTCTAATTTCACTATGATTGACAAAATTAATCTAAAGTAAGCATATCCCGACAATAAACACTACTAAACACCCAAAAATCATACGAAAATACTATCAAATCTAAATACTAAATTGAAGTTATCATCGAACAACCAAGCCGTATCCTCAAAGGACCCTTAACCACCCAGGACATGGTCTATCCATTTTTGCGAGCATCTATATCTCATGTCATACAATTCTTTTGCAAGCATCGGCATTTTGCTTTTACACATGCACACACAATTTCTTGTATATATTTTTGTGCACATAATTTTACAGGAAATGTCTAAGTGAAAACCATCGCCATTTGAGGATGGCACCCAAGCACTTTGTAAGTCTTGAGCAAACTCAGTGCAGTTTAGAAGAACAACCCTGCGTTTTGTAAGTCTGGAGCGGACTCGGCGCATCGCAATTTGAGAATGGCACCCAAGCACTTTGTAAGTCTGGAGTAGACTTGTTGTAGTTCAGAAGAACAAACCTGTATTTTGTAAGTCTGGAGCAGACTCGGTGCATCGCCATTTGAGGGTGGCACCCAAGCACTTTGTAAGTCTGGAGCAGACGCGATGCAGCTCAAGAGAGCACTTCCCACGTTTTGTAAGTCTGGAGCAGACTTGGCGCATCGCCATTAGAGGATGGCACCCAAGCACTTTGTAAGTCTTATCAGCGACTCAGTGCAGCTCAAGAGAGCACGTCCTGCATTTTGTAAGTCTTGAGCAGGCTCGGCGCATCGCCAATAGAGGTTGGCACCCCGCACTTTGTAAGTCTTATCAGCGACTCAGTTCAGCTCAAGAGAGCACTTCCTACATTTTGTAAGTCTGGAGCAGACTCGACGCATCGCCATTCAAGAATGTCTGCACTTCGTAGTCATGTCAGCGACTAGGTGCGATCCGAAAGGATAACATTCGCGATTTAAATCACAACACTGTTCTCTTGGGAGCAGCTAGAAGGAGGCCGCCTCAGGTACGCGCTTCTTTCCCTTTTTTGAATTTGTGCTCACCTAGGCACCCATACACTAGCCTCCCTCAAAATTGGGGGCAACTGTAGACACCGGGTCCCAAAACAGCGTAGATCAGGATTACCCAATGATGAAATTAATTGTGCCTATTTATAGGCAAAAATTAAAGTTGGAAGTGATGATTTTCTTGTCAAATTGATTTATTAAAAATAAATAAAAATGTATTTTAAAAATTTTTTTAAAAATTTATTTTAAGAAAAAAAGTGAGTTTTGAAATTATAGTATTTTAGTAAAAATTTAAAAAAATAATAAAAAACAATTCGAGCGTCGGCTTTCGGCAGCGCGCTGGGCGCGCGCAGACGGCTGTTGCTCGCCCCTACCACGCGCCCGTCGCCCCTCCAGCAGCCCTTTGCGCATTTTTTGCACAAAATTCATGTTTTTTCTTCATTTTTTTTGTAGAATTTAATTTTAAAAACTTTTGTCTTCTAAACCCTTCAAATTCTTCATTTTTTGGGTTTAATAGGAATTAAATTAATTTAATTTCTTCATTAAAAATTGATTTATTTGAAAGTATAAAATGATTTTTTTGAAAGAGAATTTGGGGAATTTTTCATAAGAAAAATTTATTTTCTCTCTTCTTCTTCTTTTTCTTCTTCTCCAATAACAAATTCCCAAGTATTTTTAATTTTTTCTTAAGTTAATTCTTGAGGCAAGGAGAACAATTCTTTGTTCTTGTGAATTTTCTTACTTTTTTTTTTTCAATTTTTTTCCTTAAGACAAATTAATTAATTATTTGTTTTTAGGATAAAATTTTGTTATATATTTTTTTTCCTAAATCAACACAAGGAGATTGATCACATACCTTCATTCATCACATCAAATTTTGAGGGTAAGAATTCGAGGCTCAATTTTAATTTTTTAATTTAATATTTTTTTCAAGCAACTAGTCATTATGTAGATTTTTAAATCTTTTGTTTTTTTTTTATTGTTTATGTGATTTAGTTATGTGATTTAATATTTTTTCGCATATTTTATTTTATTTTTGCATATTTATTTTATTGTTTATCTTTTGTTGTTATTTTTATTTTTTTATTATTATTTTCATCACTTTTGTTCATATGTTATTATTATTATTATTATTATTATTATTATTAATATTATTATTTAACATGCTTTAACATGTTTTGTTTTTCTATTTCTTTTATTTTTGCTTACTTAATTGTTCATCTTCCTTATTGTTGATTTATTATCTTTTTTATTGTCATTGTTTATTATTATTATTGTTATTGTTAATATCATTATTACTTTTGTTTTATTATTATCATTATTGTGATTATTATCATCATTAGTATTATTATTATTATTATTATTATTATTATTATTATTATTATTATTATATATTATTACTACTATCATTACTATTATTATTTTTATTTTTGTTAGTATTATTTATTATTGTTATCATTATTATTATTATTTATGTTTTTATGCATGTTGGTTTGTTCATATGTTAAGTTATTTATTTTTATTATGTCATTTAATTGATTTGTCATACATAATACATGTTATTTTATTTATTCTTCCATTTTTACATGTTATATATTTAAATTCATTTTTTATTACTAACATCATTTTTATTTGTGTCATTATTTCAATACTTATTTCCATGTTTGAGTTTTTTTCAATGGCAAGTGGGAGCCCATGGAGGTTTGAAGATAACATTTTGGTGACGACACCATTTTGGTGGAATTTATCTTTTTAGCATTTTTGGCATTTTTAGTATTATTATTATTTTGCTTTTATTTGTTTTTATTATGTAATTTGTAATAAGTTTATTTATTTCTATGCACGTAAATTAAAAAATTACAAAAAGTTTATATTAATAAATTTCTAATAAAATGGGACCAATGTCCTAATTTCAACCAATAAAAATTCACCTTTAAAAAGAGGAGTTAATTTCCTTAAAATAGGATCACTCATCCCGATTTTTTCGAAGTATACCAAAACAACTCTTCGATTTTCTAAAGTGAACATGAAGGAACCAATGTTCCTATTTTAAATAATATCCCGATTCATGAATGCTAATTTTTTTGTTCAAGTTTGTTATTTATTTACATTTCTTTTGATTTTATTTTGGGGGATTGTATTTTTGTCCCAATTTTTATCTTTCTTTAGTTTGTTTTATTATTTTATGGCTTTCTTTTACTACTTTCTTTTGTGCTTGATTTGCGCTTTATTTTATGCATAACAGCATGAGAAAAGAGGTGAAATTTTTAAAATTAAAAATCCATTTATAATTAATCAGGGTATTAATAAGAGTAAAGTTCCAAATGTTTGTCTGGTTTAGACCCCCGAGGTTAGACAAACTTTTCCAATTTCTTGTAAATTGGGTGGCGACTCCAAAATATCTCAAAGGTGCCTAAAGGTTTCATGGAATTAGATGACATTTCCAGTGTTCTACTGGAAAGAGGTGTCCAAAATATCTCATGATTGCCCAAGATCAAAAGGTACGAACCCTCTCGGGCGCTAAAATCGGGTCTCCAGGAATCGATCGGGTCCGGCGCCCGTCACAGACATGTCCAGTGATAATTCTGAAGGAAAAGATGCTATCTAAAAGTGACTCTAAACCCTAATGCGACACTCGCTCTAGCGACTCGAAGAATGGGTTTCTCCTTACCAACCGGCCTTTAGGACCCCTAGACCACTGATTCGTACCTATGATGGTTGAAAGACTTAAATTTTTAGCATAATGCATGAGTACTATTAAAGATGCATGGTCGTGTTGATGCAGCATTGACAACCACATACAAGCGGATAGATCCTTCCAACCTTGTTACTCCCACAAAGGAGGTTGTGCAGTCTCTTTCCTAGGTGGGCTTAACCCATGGGTCATCGGGGAACCCTATGGGCGCGTATGGTGCATGGTGAGAAACCAGCAGCATAACACTCTTAAGTTAAAGCACATGCGTATTGGTTTTGGCCATTATGTATTTGGACCTTTTAAACAGACTAAAAATGGGCCCATCGGGGCATGAGAGCTTTTGATGAGTATCCAATTAATATGTTTGAATTGGTTCAATATATAATGGCCCACATAGCAAGCACCCTGTTAGGGTACATATCACCTAGTGGAGGCTTCTATTGCCATTACATGAGTGTTGGTCATGGGTGGTGTTACTCTAGGTCTACCCAATCATGGTCCCTGCCAATGGGTCTAGCTCATCGTGAGCATAATGATCGATCTAGTCTCCATTTGACATATCATTGATGGTACAAGGCTTGAGCTGGTGATTATCCTGAGCACTTCCCTACAATGAATGAAAGTAGGGTTGTATTTTAGGAATGCACTGGGGTAAAATAAGGGACCAACTAACATAGTTCTAAGGCTCTAATGAATGCAATGCAATTTTTTTCGAAAAGAGATAACATTTCTTAACCTTAAACCCATTTATATTAGATTAACCAAAGGTACTTTCGGAGCAAAATCTCATGATGTCTCTAGTACAGTCGCCATTGTGACACGTACGAACCCCAACTCGGTATTTGGGTCGCTCTTGGAGGTCCACTTTTAGAATTCGAGACCGGATGGAGGTTCATTAAAACTCGTGAAAGCTGGTCGCTTATCAATGGACAAGGATTCACCCCCATTCTATTGTTGGCAATTAACCTACGAGGGCATTTGTTAGAAATCATAAGGTAGGTATCATGGAGTCGCCACCCAATAAAACATTGAGAAATGAATTCTAACCTTATAAGGCCAAAATCAGAGAGAGTTCAGGACCTCACTCTTATTTATACCTTTGGTTAATGTTATATGGCTAAGTTTTTATAGTTAATTATTTTATCTCTTGTCTCACACGATCATACAATAAAATTAAAGTGCATTTCAAGCATCTCTGGAAAGCAGTAAAGAAAGCGATAAAATAATTACAAGTGAAAAATATGGGACAGAACAATCCCCCAAAATAATAAAAGCATAAATAAATAAATGAATAAAATTGCCCCAAAATTAATACAAGGGCCCAAAATAAATAAATACACAAGAAAGAATAAAATAAAATACGTAATACATAAATCGGGACATTTATTAGATTTTAGGAACATCAGTTCCTTCATGTTAATTTAAAAATCCGAGAGTTATTTTTGGGCGATAAAAATGATAGGGATAATTGGATCCCGTTTTATGAAAATTAACTCCCTTTTGAAATGAAAGTTTTTTTTTTAGCTAAAATCAGGACATTGGTCATATTTTATTAATAAAAATCCCAATTTTTATTATTTTTAAAAAAATGAATTTCTTTAAGATAAATGTGTAAAAATACTATTTCGCATAAAACATAATAAAATAAGGGAAAATATAGAAATTAAAATGCAAACCGTACTTGAAAGCTTTTAAATTTTTTGATTTTCTAGCTTGCCCAGGAGCATCACTCAAAGTGAAATATACAAATTTGGTAGACAACAAAAGCAAGGATAAGAAAATGATGTTAGTAATTAAAACGGAATATGATATAATAAAAATAAGCAATTAAATGAAATAAATAAATAAATAATTCTAATTGAAAAACATATTTTTGATTATTAGAGCAATAATTGTGTGATATAGACAATACGGGAAATTAATAAAGTATATTAATAATCAAAGCTAAAATCAAATAAAAATAAAATGAGCATTCTATGTTTCATGCATCCTATTCAGTAAATTAATCAAGTTGACCTAAGTTCATGTTAATTATAACAAACAACAAATAGATTAATAATAAACAACAATAAATACACTAATTGCAATTTGCAGTAACTACAATGGAGAAAAACAAATGAACGACACAAAATTAAGGAACAAAAATGGATCGCTCTAACTCGTGAATTTACCCTCAGAGGTTTGATTTTGTCTGCAAAAGAAGAGTGAATTGATTTCCTGTCGATTGCTTGACAACAAAAGAATTAAACAAATAAGGAAAGTTTTGGATCCAAACTTCCTCTCGCTAAAAATAGAAGCTCAAAACCTTTTATTTTTAAAGAAATTAGAAGATCAGAATTGAAACTTAAATGTAGAGAATTAATTTCCCTAGCTCGAGGACAATTTTAGAATTAACTTCTTTGGCTCTTAAAAATATTCTTTTGGAATTTTTGTGTGTTCTACCATTCTACTGCTCCCCCCTTTTTTGAGGTTCTGATTTTTCCTTCTACATCATCTTTCAAAAATTAAGTTTTAAAAGTATTTTAATCCCATTCAAATTCTTGTTTATCCTTTAAAACCAAATTTTTATCCCTTTAAAATCGAAAAAATAGAATTTGAGTTTAAATTTAACTGAAATCTGGAGAAACCTAGAAAAATGTAGTTCGTGTGAGGTAAGAGATGCACGAGGTGCGGCCCTTGCACTGGAGGCCATGCCTTGCATGTGCGAGGTGCGGCCTTGAGCGAGGCAGGTCGTGCCTCATGTAAGGCCGCACCTCGAGTGCGCAGGTAGCCAAACCTCGCGTGCGGCCTTCACGCCTGGAGGTTGCACCTTGAGTGCGGCCTTCATGCGGGAGGCCGCACATTGCGAGGCACACCTCATATGCGCGAGGTATGGCCTCGCGCGCGTGAGGCAATGCATGCGTCTCCGCGAGACTGTGCGCATGCACCTTTGCGGGGCTGTGCGTAGGGGCTGTACCTCATGCATGCTACTAGCAGGTGCTGTGCGGCACGGTCGTAGGTCATCGAAAACACCAAAAATAAAAAAATTATTTTTTTATTTAAAAAGAAAAGTTTCGACAAGGAAATCATCACTTTTAACTTTTTTGCCTAGAACAAGCATCATTTTTATCACTGCGTAACCTTGGTCTGGGCTGCCTCGGGAGCCGGTGTCTACAGGCCTCCTCCTTTATAGGGTCATGCATCATTAGCACCAGTTCGCAGTCAGAGGAATCTAGCTGTTAGGAGTGCCCCAGTCACTTTAATAGGTAGTGCACCTAGAGGCAGAGGAAGAGGTACTGTTCATCAATGTGACCACTGTGGTAGATTTCATCAGGGCAAATGTAGATTTTTGACAACAGCTTATTTTAAGTGTGGGTCAAAAGAACATCAACTAAAAGATTGTCCAGAAGGCCAAGCTTCTGCAGCAACTTCAATTGCACTAGGTACAGGACCCATTGCAGCCAAAGGTAGGGGTAGAGGAGTAGCTTCAAATCCAGCTACATCCAAACCATCTGCTCCACTTTCACAGGGTCAGGGATGAGCTGCAGGCCGCACATATGCTGTAAGAGCTAGGGAAGAAGAGGATGCCCCAGATGTGATCATAGGTAAATTTATGCTTTTATCTAATTTAGTTTATGCGCTTATTGATCCTGGTTTCACACACTCTTACACAAACACTAATGTTGCACGGGGAAAATGGGTTGAGAGATTCATAATTACATTAGGATATCTTAGTGAGCAATCCTTCAGGGCATAGTGCAGTGGTGAACAAAGTGTATAAAAATTGTCCTGTTAGTGCTTAGGATTATGTTTTCTTGGCAAATTTAATTGAACTCCCTTTCTAAGAGTTTGATGTTATCCTGGGAATGGATTGTTATCCGACCACCAAGAGACTGTTGATTGTAAACAAAAGAGGATGACACTTAAAACTCTAAATGAATAGGAGGTTACTATTGTGGGTGAAAGAACAGACTTCCTTTTTGATGTGATGTCTATTACATCTGCAAAAAGGCTTATATGGAAGGGTTGTGTCGCCTACTTATGCTATGGAATTAAAGTTAAAAAGGAAGCCCCTAAGGTGACAGATGTGCCTACAGTGTGTGAATTTCCAAATGTCTTTCCTGAAGAACTACTAGGTTTACCACCTGATAGGGAGATCGAGTTAACCATTAAAGTAACTCCAGGCACTGCACCCATTTCCATTACTCACTATAGAATGGTGCCAACATAACTCAAAGAATTAAAAGTTCAATTGTAGGAGTTGTTTGATAAGGGCTTCATCAGGCATAGTGTTTCACCTTAGGGAGCACCAGTACTCTTTGTAAAGAAGAAATATGGGTGACTCAGATTGTGTATTGACTACAGGAAACTGAACAAAGTAACAATCAAGAACAAGTATCCTCTTCCACGGATTGAAGACTTATTTGATCCATTGAAAGGCGCTGGTGTGTTTTTAAAGATCGATTTGAGATGGGGCTATCATCATTTGAAAGTAAAAGGAGCAGATGTGCCCAAGACTACATTTCGTACTCGATATGGCCATTATGAATTTTTGGTCATGCCTTTTGGGCTCACAAATGCACCAGTAGCTTTCGTGGACTTGATGAACAAAATCTTCCACCCTTATCTTGATCAGTTCGTGGTGGTTTTTATTGATGATATTCTGGTGTACTTAAAGACTGCAGAAGATCATGACAAGCACTTACAGATTATCCTATAGACTTTGAGAGAAAAGCAGCTATATGCAAAATTCAATAAGTGTGATTTTTGATTTAATGAAATCTCTTTTCTAGGCCATGTAGTATCAACTAAAGGTATAGAGGTAGATACCAAAAAGACTAAAGCAATCTTGCAGTTGAAGACATCCAAGAATGTTACAGAAGTCAGAAGTTTCCTGGGTTTTGTTGGTTACTACAGAAGGTTTATGAAAGGTTTCTCCATTATTGTAGCACCACTAACTCGATTATTACAGATAAATGCCAAGTTTGAATGGACTGATAAATGTCAATAAAGCTTTGAGAAGCTTAAAAGTATGTTAACTGTAGCTCCAGTGTTAACACAACCGGAATCGGGCAAAGACTTTATAATCTATAGTGATGCTTCCAAGAATGGTTTAGCCTGTGTACTAATGCAGGAAGGCAAGGTGATAGCTTATTGCTCCTGATAGCTTAAGACTCATTAGAAGAATTATCCCACACATGATCTTGAGCTTGCAGCCATTGTATTTGCTTTAAATATTTGGAGGCACTACTTGTAAGGTGAGAAATGTTATATCTACATAGATCATAAGAGTTTGAAATACCTGCTAATACAAAAGGAGCTTAATTTAAGATAAAGGCGCTGGCTTGAGCTTATGAAAGATTATATAACACCCCAACCCATACGTAGGCGAACCCATCCACAAGGGAGTAGGAAGCCGTACGAGTGGGTGTGTTACCGAACAGAAGCGAGACAAAGCATACAAAAATACGGAAGAATTTAAAACTTGAGAAGTAGATTTGGACATGCATACTTCGCAAACGCGCATACACTAAGCAAAAGCATACAGTTGTGAAAACTTACAAGCATACAATAGAAGTTATTCTCCAAACATCGCTATACAAATATTTACATGGCCCAGAATATTATATAAGTATCTTTACATATACATATTTTACAGAATTACAAAATCCAAAATAAAGAAGCTGAACAAAAACCAAAACTCCTAGCTCCTATGTGGCCGACTCTGCAGATGCGCGATTCGAACAAAAGCAAACCTGCCACCTGCACGGGGAAAAGAACCCGTGCTAAGCGATAACACTTAGTGGGGAAAAAGTACGAAATATAGACGGCCATTCACAACGGTCGCCAAGGCATACCACATACACGAAGGTGAATACATAAAATCCTGACAGATAAATATACATGCTTGTTTAATATAGCCTTGCACTCAAATGTTTTAACCACGCCCATATACTCATATTATTAACACACCCAATTATTATGCCAAAATCATTATATTTGTCCAAACATATCTTTGTTATGCCAAAAGTTATAATCTAGCCCAAACCCAAGAGACGATGTCAAAACACCACTCTTCCACTGCGTAAACCTATTAAAATTATTATGCCATGAAACATAAACACATAATAACATACTGAAATTACTACGACAGTTAACAATAAGGAGCTATATAGCATCGTATTAAATTTGTTACATATGTTAGTTCAAGATCACATTCATAAGTATACAAATCGGTATACTTAATCTTAATAACTAACAATATATACTCACGTTTATATACACAGACTTCAACCATAGTATTCAGTAATTCAGACTCGCATTCACATACATATTAATTTATCTCATTACTATACAGAAGTGTAGTGTACATATTAGTTGACAGACCGACTTCACATACACATACTATAAACAAGACCATTTACAGATAAAAACAAAAGTACAATACGCAGGTCAGAGTTACCTTTAGCCTGTTCAGAGACTTGTAATCACATTCGCATATCCCAAAAATCATACTCATATAGATATCACATTCTTGTGTTCGTAACTAATCAGAATCCAATATAGAAACATTATTATGCCAATCATTAACTGAACATTCAAATTATGCTTTTAACCATTAACCACTTTTTATAAAAATAGAGTAGGTCACGGTCACAACCAGATTGGTTGTCACCGTGACATACCAAAGAAACCAAACAGAAGCAAAAGTCTGGACACCTCACGGTCACAACCAAAATGGTTGTCACCGTGACATGTCCAGAACCCATAACAGAAGCAAAATCTGGACACCTCACGGTCACAACCAAAATGGTTATCACCGTGACATGCCCAGAACAAAATATTATTCCATAAACACTTTATCATACCATTCATACCAACTATTGGAACATTTATATAATTACTTACTTACCCGATTTGTCGCATTATGGCCTCCACTAAAAAAGAGGAATTCATAAGCTAAAAGCATTAGAGCACATTTACCATTATCAATATATATAATCACTCAGCAAATTCATTTCATGTGACGTCTTTCATGAATCTATAACTTAGATCTTAAGTCGTACCTATGCATATTTGTTCATATCATACACGTTTATATAGATTAAAGTATTATAATGTTCAATAATGTCGTTAGACTTGACTTGATTCTAATACATACGTTTACACATTATTACATCATTAGTTTGCTATTAATCTTACTCCTAATCATGTTTATTTTCCAAGGGATAACCATTCTTATACTCATTTAATAGTCCTAAACATACATCGGATGGATCCTAGAAAGTTCTGGTGCAATACGGGTTCAATTCGGGAAGAAAAACACCTAAAATGGTCAAGACAGAAGGGGTCACGGTGGTAATGAATTCATTGTGACCGTGAGGTCCAAAAATTTACATTCTGCCTAGCATTTTGGTATGTCACGGTGGCAATGAAATTCATTGTGACCGTGACATACCAAAAATTTGCAAAACAGAAGATAAAACTAAGGACTGCTGCACTACACGTTTTTGTATAGCCTAAACCAACTTTTAAATATTATTTTTAGCCAAAACTTCCTTCTTAAAAAATGTTCTCTAGGATGTTAACTTTCAAATACAATAAATTTCAGATCAATTAGGTATCTACAGATTCAGATATGATCTAAACAACCTATAGTGCTCTCCTAAACCCGTCCAGAGAGGATAGCTCTATTTCATGACCTCTTTTGGGACACTTAGAGTTAAAATTAGCTCAACCATATTTCTAACACATATGTAGAAATATATCTTAGATTTCCAACGGAACTGGTTTCATACCATTTGGAGTTCTAAAACGCCAGATATAGCCTAATAACCAAAGAGGGGTCAAGTGTAACCTAACACAGTCCTCACCAAAATCCTATTCACATGCACTTTTTATCAAATTAAAACCAACACTCATTACCATCATCAAAGATCATCATCAACACATTCAAATTACTTAAACAACTCATGAATATAATCAAAATCATACATAAATAAAAAGTTCCCAAACCTGGAAATCAAAGATCCAAAGTCACTTTCTAGCTTCCATCTATAATCTTTTCCTTTCCCTTGAGCTTCCTCTTGTCACTCAAATCTTGTACAAACCAAAACCCACAGAATTACTCTTAATCCAAAAACCCTAATTCAAACAAAACAAAGAGAAGAAGGGGAACATAATCTCTCTTAGGAACCCTAGCACTCAAAACCATACACATACCTCCATAAAAGACTCTTAAGCTCCACCAAGACATCAACCCATGCCTAGCCACCGAGAAGAACACGATCCAAGGAAAAGAAAAGAAAGAGGAAGGAGGAGGAGAAGAGCAAAACGTACTCTGCCTTCTCACTCTCTCTCTCTTTCCTTAATCTTATCTCCTCTTAATTGCTTACTCCACTTGGTTACTTCCCATAGGCCCAAATGTCCTCATATTACTAGCCCACTTAGCATCCTTTAATTGGTTCACACAAAATATCTTTGACTACATTTACACACACACCATATACATACACACACTAAATCACTTCTCATAAAATATCCTACATCCTTAGTTCCATACCCATAATCCACTTGATAAATATTTCTTTTATGCAAATATCTCTTATACTAATATCTCCATGGTACGAAACCTATCTAACACCATAACATTTCCTTATAAGCCACTTACATCTTACTACCATACACTACAAGCACACCATAATAATTCCTTCACTTAACTTATTTAATTAATTTCTTAGCAAATAAATCCTTATTATCCATATCACTCATGTACGAATTACCCTCACTCACTCCGACTGAGCAAGCATATTCCGACTAGGCCCAGTTCGGGGTGTGACAGATTATGACTGCTAAGTGCTACCCAGGAAAGGCAAATATAATGGCAGATGCATTTAGCAGGAAGTTTATGGTAGGTAACTTTAGTTGTTGTAAAAAATTTTCTTTAAAGTGTATTATAAGTGTATAGGACTAATGATAGTGTGTGCATCCCTTTAGGCTATGAATATCAGATTGGGCATGGCATAAGACTGAGCAATAATAACTGAAATGCAAGTGAAACCAGATTTCCTACAACAAGTTAAAGTGGCCCAGAAATAAGATGATTGCTTATCCACCATAATAAACAGGGTGAAAGATGATAGTAATGGTGACTATTCTTTGGGCACAGGTGGGAGCCTATATTATAATTAGAGATTGTGTGTACGCGATCAAGCTGAGTTGAAGAAGAACATCTTAACAAAAGCTCATCATAGAAGTGGTGCAATGCAGGTAATAAGATGTATCAAGATCTGAGAGTGCATTACTGGTGGCTAGGCATGAAGTGTGATGCGATAGAATTTGTAAGTGAGTGTTTGATCTGCCAGCAGGTAAAAGCAGAGCATCAGGTTCCATCAGGTTTGCTTTAACCTATCTCAATACTAGAGTGGAGATGGGACAGAGTAACTATGGATTTTGTGATTGGACTTCCACTTACCAGAACAAAGCATGATGTTATCTGGGTAATTATTAACAGACTTACCAAGTCAGCCAACTTCGTACCAGTTCAAATGGATTGCCCTCTGACCAAACTAGCACAAATTTACAGAGAGATAGTGAGGTTACATGGAGTGCCATCCTCCATCATTTCAGACAGAGATCTAAGATTTACTTCTCAGCTCTAGAAGAAGTTGCAGGAAGCATTGAGAACAAGACTCCACTTTAGTATAGCTTTTCATCCTCAAACTAATGGATAGTTCGAGTGGGTAATTTAGGTACTTGAGGACATGTTGAGATATTGCGTCTTTGAGTTTGAAAACAACTGGGAAAAGTACTTGCCTTTAGCTGAATTTGAATACAATAACAGTTAACAGTCCAGTATCAAAATGGCGCCATATGAAGCACTATACGAACGAAAGTGTAGAACTCCCTTATGCTGGACAAAATTAAGTGAAAAGCAACTAGTGGGGACATACTTGAAACGGGAAACTGAAGAAAAGGTGTGAGTGATCAGGGATAGATTAAAGGAATCCATGGATTGACATAAATCATATGCAGACTTCAAAAGAAAAGACACCGAATTCCAAGTTAGAGATAGTGTTTTTGAAAGTATCTCCTTAGAAGAACGTCCTGTGGTTCGGTAAGAAAGGCAAGCTGAATCCAAGATTCATAGGCCCGAATTAGATTGCACAACGGGTGGGACCTATAGCCTATCGATTGAAGTTGCCACAAGAGTTAAAAAGGATTCATGATGTCTTTCATGTGTCCATACTACGGAGATACTGGTTAGATCGCGATCATGTAATCAAGCCTAAAGAGATTTAGATACAACCTGATTTGACTTATGAAGAGTATCCATTGAAAAGTTTGGCCAGAGAAGTCAGACAGCTCATGAGCAAGCATATTCCACTAGTAAAGGTGCTTTGGAACTATCATAACGTCGAGGAAGCAACATGCAAGCCAGAAGCTACAATGAGATAGCACTATCCTTAGATATTTGATACAGGTAAAATTTTGAGGATGAAGTTTTTATAAGTGGGGGAGAATTGTAATGGCCTAAATACCGAGTTAATCGTGAATAGTACTTTTTGAGTGAGAATAGTGCACCTAGGGCAGAAAGTATAATCAGGGGCAAAAAATATTTTATTTGACCATCAGAAAATACTAGTCACGACGAGCTCGAGGGTAATATTTGAAGTGAAAATGAGGTTAAATAGGTACCCAAAAGCCAAAAACAAGAAAAAGCCCCGGCTCTATTTAAATAGTAATTAGGTTTGACTGGACTTCTAAAAATAGTAAATGACCTCAAAAAATTATTCTAAGGGCATTGATAGACTTAGAATAATATTTAGAAATTTTTGACAATGAAAATGAAATTTTACGATATTACTAAAAATTGTCTAATCGGATCGATTTTAGTGAACTCGACTGAAAATGGACTCCGATTGCGCTAAAATTTTTTATAGAGGATTAATTATATATTTAAGAATTATGGAATTAATTTTGGGAGAAATTAAGCTTGAAAAGTGAGAGAAATAATTTAGAGTTGCTTAATGGGCCATAATGTCAAAAATGGGCTTGAATTGGTTGACCAAGTCCAAACCAACAAAACCCCTATATAAACCCAAAATATCAGATTTCTCTAGAAAAATCAGCAAAAAACTAGCAACTCCCCTTCCTCCTATCTTGGTCGAATTCTCTCCTTCTATTTTTTCACCAAATTTGCTTCTCATATTTCTCCCTAAATCCAAGCCTCCTAACTAAAGTTCAGCTCTTCTACAACCTAGAAGTGATCTTTAGAGTTCATTTGAAGGTCAGAAGTGAGAGAAATCAAGAATTGAAATTTAGGGCACAATTTTAATGTAAGAGAAATTGATATTTTTAAATTGGTTCAAAGGTTCAAATAGGTAAATTAGGGTATATATAGTGTATTTATGTAATTATATCATAGAAAGGAAGAAAGATATTGATGGTTTCTTTAGGTGGTAAATTTGGCCACCATTAGGGAACAAAGAAGGGGAAGGTTCTTCAAGGGCTAAAGGCAAAGCAAAGGAAGCTTGAGAAGTCTAGAGTAAGGATTTCAGGTTAGTGGTCATAAAATCCATCCATTTCCATTTATTTAGTTTGATTTTAGGTTATGTTTAAGTGTAAAGTATGTGATATATGTATGGTAAATTGAATGCAACCTTATAAACATGTTTAGGAAGGTTAAAAATAGGTATTTAAATGATTAAAATGAAAAGAACAAAAACTAAATGCGATAGACATAGTGGGCCAAATGAATACATTAAGAATATAATGGTATACTTTGGTGATTTATGTGAATAGTATATAATTGACATGTAATTTAGCTAAAATAATGATTATTGGAAAGAAAAATAAATTTTACGATGGGTGTGTGACTTAGGCCGAATGGTATGTTTAGGTTTACAAATATATACTTTATTATTTAATGTAATCTATTTATATATTTAGGCTAAATAAGACGTAACCAAGTTAAATAAATAATAAAGGAGTAAAAAAATTAAATTGAAAAATGAAAATATTGGTATGGCCAAATGGTATGCATGGCTTAATTAGTGTATATTTTGATTATTTATTAAGTATGAAGGCATAAAATGAATATATGATGGAAATTGAGTGTATGTTAATTAATTGGGCATTATTGGAATTTAATTAAATATTTTCTAATTGGTAATTATATTATGTTTAGAATGAAAAATATAGAATGAGTTATTGTTAATTTATTCTATGGCATAATTGATGTTAGAATTGAATAATAAGTGGGTTAGAATTAATTTGATGGAAAAAGTATGAATTGGAAATGGTTATGTTCTTTTGGTCATATAGTGTACCTTGATAATATATAATGAGAATAAATTTTACATTAAATATTTAATGGAAATTGGATTAAATGAATAATTTGATTGGCCTTAGTATTTGTTTGGTGGTTAAATATAGCTCAGGATATATTTGGTTAGCCATAGGGACACTATACCGCAATGCGAGTCGTGGCAACTCGCTTAAGTAGGCCAATGATGGACTACTAAAATGACAAAATGTTAAAGTGTTAAAGTTTAATGAAATTCAAATGTATGGGTGGTCCTTCGGAGACATTCTAAAATATAGTGGATCTGTGGGGTCTACGTTCCATGTATTCAATTTGAAAATTTCTACCGGATTGATGGCAGGACGGGTCGGTGCGTGACCACCGAAAAAGAAACCCCAACGCTTCGTGCTCCCTCCTGGTGGTTTCGGTACCTCCGGTGGAACTCCGACGAGACTCCGGTGACGGTGAAGGGACCAAAATAGGCAGAAATCTGGTATGTGACTGCCAAATTTACTTTTCTAACATGATTTTTATTAAACTAAATTGTTTAGGGAAAGTTTACGATCTGTGTTGTGCATGTTTAGAGTGATAATTCAGTTGGTTGGTTGTTAATGCTTGATTATTGCTTGGATTGTTAGTTTATGTGTAGAAGAGTAGGAATTTTTGAGTATGGAATCTATACAGATAGTCGATCAGGAAATCTCCTGTATTGTGTTCTATGTTTTATTCAATTAGTGACTCTTAATTATTAATAGGGTATAATATTAAAATGGTGTTTAGGTATGTAGAAAATTATAAGATGTAGAAGCTATGTAAGATTGTGATTTTAGTGAATTTATGCTTGAAATGAAAAATAAATAAAAATAGTCATTGATGATAATTAGAGGACTTGGGATGTTCAAATGAATATTAGATACTTAACTTGTTTACTTTATGTGGAATTCACATTATCCATATAAGTATACGTGAACTAAGCTAGGAAAAAAAATGAAATTAAGTGTATATATATATTAAACTAGGATGGAATTTATCATGAAGAAAATGATTTAAAGTAAGTGAATAAGATTTAATGAGGAAGTATACAGTGAAAGGGGACTAAATTGTAGAAGTTTTCTCTCAAATAGTTGTTAGCATGGTGTCTATTTTGGGTCCGCAAGCTGGCAAATTCACCCTGCAGCTCACCCTCTTTTCTTGTGAAAATATAATGGCATAAAATAAGTTATATTAATTGTTTGAAATTTATAAAAATTCGACAAGTGTAAATATCATTATTACCATCACCATGATCATTCATTTATTCTACTTGACTATATGTGACATTATAAATAGAATGCTAATTTCTATAATATTCGTAGATTTAATATTTATATTTTCATTTTTTTTAATTATATTGAGCGGGGGATGATCTTTGAATTTTAAATTGATTAGAAAAATATTACGTTTGAATTACATATGATTTTCTTTTAATAGATATTACAATAGTTTTAACAGTTATATTTTTTTTTAAAAAAAAGAACAGTATGCTAGTTTAGATTCGAATAAGAGTTTTTAGATTTGAATTTTTCCATCACTTATAAAAAAAATCTTAATAGTTTTATGATTTTTGTAAACAGAATTTGCATTGTATTATAGAGCCATAATGGAATTAGATGGTAAGTGAATGAATTAGAGAAATTAAGTATAGTTAATAAATAATGAGCATAGTTAAGTATACCTGAAGATAATTATAATAATAAAATTAATTAAATTGTTAAGAAAATCAGAGTTTCTGGTCATAAACAAATTAATTGGGTTATACACGTTTAAAAGGGGAAATTTATAAACAGAATTGGACTAGTGAAATGTAGTGAATACTTGTACAAACAATAATATATATAATTGGTAAGATATGAAATAAACTTAGTTTGATGAAATAAAATGAAGGTGGTTCTGAATGGGAAGAAAAAAGTGGTGGTTGAATGTATACTTATATATATATATATATATATATATATGAGGTATATTATGATTGTTAATGCATATTAATTTTATAAATATGATTAATGGCTTGCTGTGGAGCTAAATTAGTTAAATGTGGTAAGTAAATGGAGTTGTATGAGAAAATGATGATGGGTAATACTGGGATTATTTCTGACATTTTTGGATTAAAATGTATATTGATCTTATTTTATGTAAAGATTAAAGTTTTGATTTCTTTAAATAACATCCAACGATGTTGCCCTATGTGATGAGATGGTAGTCGAGTCTAGTCTCAGGATAAGTTGGCATGCCATAGGGACATAAGACCGCGGGTGTGAGCATGGCGTCTCACTTTTTAGTAGGCCAATGATGGTCCTACTTTTGTATCTAAATATCTGAATATCTGAATTGTATGTTCTGTATGAAAAGATAGTGGTGGTCCCATAGGACTCCGCTGGTATTTCTGTGAACTTCTGGAGTTTGCGTCCCGTTTATCCTGTATATAGAGTCTGCCAGCATTATACTAGGGGCAAAATAGTAAATTAGAAAGTGAATTAATGAATGTGAAATAATTGTGTGAATCAAGGAATTAAATGATGAATAAATAAAGCGGGGTAAATTAGTGGGTTTAAATAATAAATTTTGTAATCCATATTAAATGTATAATTTAAGAAGTTAGATGGTAAGTATGGAGTAAATGTGGATTAAGAAAATATAAAGTAAACTAAATGACAAGTAAAGTTGAGTGATAAAGTAGTAAAGTTAAGAATGAAATGTTAATTAAAAAGTAAGAGTGAAGAATTTAAAGTTTAATATATATATTTAGCTGAAAAGTTAATAACCTATATTTACAGCTTAAGTTATGAAATAGATGATAGTTTTATGATAAAAAGTTTAATTGAATAAAGGGTATCGGTAAAAGATCTTATGAAATTAGTGATATGATGAAGTGGCTTTATGCATTTATATGAACTTTATACTCACCGATGTGTACTTCATACATGCATATATAGTAGTAGGTATTATTGGATTTGATGAGAGCTAGAATAATTGTTAATGTAGGAATGAAACATTAACTACTATGTTACATGCATATTGACTGTTTAATAATCCATGGAATTAGTTTAGGGATGCATGATAGCGTGTTTTGCGTATCATCAAAATGTAAGGAGATCTCAGTTATTGATTTGGAACTTGAATATAAATGTTTTATGAAATTTCAACTATTTAGAAGAATATTGAATGTATTGCATGAATATTGTTTTACCTCACAAAGCATTCATATTTAATTTGGAGCTAAATAAATAATTTATGGTTAAATAATTGGTATATTAACTGTGAATTGTTATGTTATATGTGAAAGGAGAAAGTAATTTGCGACCTCAATGCAAAAACATTCTAATGTATGCATGTTTAAATTGGTATATTTGTATACGTAATATTTCATGCCTTAGATAAGTAAATTTGGTAGTCCCCACTAAGCGTAAAGTTTAGCATGTGGTTTACCTCGCGCAGGTGTAAGATAGAAATCAAGTGAGCACCAGCACCGTTTCAAAGGAGTAATGTTGAATGGTAAGCATGGCAAGGAGGTGATAAGAATGAAATTTTTGGGAATTGATAATTTGAATCTCAGTTTTAGTTGGCATGTACACTACATAGATAATTAGGATATTATTTTATCGAAGAGTTTATACTAAATAATTATACATAATTGATAGTTAATGTATTATCATAATACCCTTGTATTTTGTATAATTGATGTAAGTAATGAGTGGATGATATTTGTAAATTCTTATATGAGTGTGTGAATAGACCTAAATTGGAGGATGGGCAAACTTGTGTTGGAGTTTGAATTGGAGTACGGTGAATGAATATATGATTATTTGAAGTGTAAAAACTTTCTGTTTGTCGAAATTTCAGTAAAATATGGTGGCATGTTTGTAAGAGGATTGAATGAATAGTAAAATTAAATAGTTATAGGACAGTTGGAAAAAAAAAAAAGAAAAAAAAATTTGTCTGATTTCTGCGATAACCTTAAGAGTTGTTTTAAGACAGTCAAGTTATTGTGCAATATCATTGGAACCATAATGAGTGTACAGTTTAAGGGTGTTACAAAAGAGATACTGCAGTTGAACTTGCTTGATGAGAGTAGGTTGCGAGCTTACAATCGCAACTAGGTCTACCAAAAGAGGTTAGCCCGGTCATTCGGTAAGAAGGTTAGAAAGCATCCACTAAAAGAAGGAGATCTTGTCTTCAAACAGATGAGGCCAGGAGTACCAGACATTCAGGGGAAATTTAGGCTAACGTGGGAAGGTCCGTTTGTGATAAAGAAGCTGTTGTCAAAGGGGGGGGGGGGGGGCAATTTTAACAGATAGCGATGGGAACAAGTTCAAGGAGCCGGTCAATGTTGACAAATTAAAAGGTTCCATGGCTAAAGACTAAAATCAAAAGAAGGGAATAAATGCCCTGCAGGTCAAAAACCGAAAAAACGTGGCCTTGCTAAATTTGGGTGCCCTGTCAGGGTGAAAATCGAAAAAAGGCACTCTGGGCAAAAATTAAGGGCTAAGAGAAAATATTCAATCATGAAAATCCGAGAGGGCTGATGGATAACAAGAGTTTGATGCTTGCAAGATCCATCCTAAGATTAAGTGCAATTTTGTATTTTTGAATTTTTTGTCAATAAACGATCATGTGTGTTGAAATCATATAGAAATATTCATAAATTTGCAATAAAACACTCAGTTTGCACTTTTTATGATTGTCTAGTTCTTTTACCAAAAAAAAAAAGAATAAACTGTCATTTGCAATCTAAAAACTACTATTTACTGCATTCATTCGGTCAGATGTTTAAGCCAATTAATCCTGTTGTGAACAGCGGGGCTAGTCACCCATTGTTTATACTCGGGTGAGTTGGTAAAATCGGAATTTCCAACCCTCGAAATAGTGGTACTCAAGGGTAGCTACGCCCAAAGTCCACAGTAGCCAGTAATGAATGCCAAAGATAAGAGCCCACCATGAAAGGCCAGCAGCGGAGTCACAATAGTCTGACATCCTCCGAACTGACGAATGCAACGGGATGTGATACAAAAGGAGGCCCTGTGAAGTCCGCATAATAGGACACATCCCGAAGGCCTTTCATGAGTTACATAGTCAAGATGTATCCAAGGACTGATAAAGCTAATATCTCCATCCTCCAAGGTGGCTATCCATGCAAAGCCTTCATAAGGAGAGTCGAACTGATATGTCCTCTGTCTATGGAAAAGGTGCACCAGCGAGTATGCACAGATCATCCTAGGAGGATTTTGTCAATAACTTTAACTTCTCCTGCAGCTACACTGTGACGCCTGCCGAACCCCGAGGCCCCCCGTAAGCCCTCTTTTAGGGCGTTCGGGAGAGGTTCATGAAAACTTGTAAGAAATTACAAGTGCTTCTATTTTGGGCAATAAGGAGGTTTGTTGGAGTCGCCACACAATAGAACATTGGGAAAGATTGTCTAGCCTCAGTGAGCCTAAGACAGTGCATGTGCATCCATTTTGGATGGTCCTCTAACCTCGTGGAGCCTAAGATCATGCAAACTGGGCCTTTTTTGGGCGACAAGAGATTTTTTTGAGATCCCATCCTAATGAGACGTCGAGATGGTCCTCTAACCTCATTAAGCCTAAGACCAGAGAAGGTTCGGGACTTCCCATTTATTCATACCTTGATTAACGTTATAATTGAGTTTTGAATTTAACGTTTCATCCCATTTTTCATTTGATTTAATTAAATTAATTAAAGTGCAAGTTGGCCATACAAGGAAAGCGGTAAACATGAGTGTAATTAAACTAAGGTATATGAAAATAAATTATAGCAAAACTAGGGGCAGAATACAACCCCCATTGTAAATAGCATGCGATTCATACATAAATCGGGATATACGTTAAAGATGAGGACATTGGTCCTCGCATGCATGTTTATTACAAAACACTTTTAATGTGTCGATTTTATTTGCTAAAAAAATAGGACATTGGTTCTCAATTTATTAATGAAAACTCCAATTTAATTACTATAAATTTTTAACGATTTTTATATTAGCGGGATAAAAACAATATTTACAATAATAATATATAAAATAAAAGAAATGAGGTAAAGTTAAAAGAATGGACCCGGATGAAGATTCTCAGATCACCGTGGCGACCGCCATTTCAACAACCCCAAATTCATCAAATAAGTCAAATAAAACTCACAAAAATAAAAATCATGTTAGTGCCAAAATTAAAAATAAGGTGCTAGAAATTAAATAACAAGGAAAACCCATGAGAAATTGCCACAAAAAATGATGGGAAAACAAGTAAAATAGAAAGAAAGAAAAAATGGTGAGGAAAGGCCTAGGGACGGCCCAAGATGCGCAAGCGACGGGTGTCCCTAGGTTAACCGGCAAGCAGAGCCAGCATCCATCAATGGCCCGTCGCTGGACTCTATGCCCGTCGGTCACACCAGATCTTGAAAAAACATGAAAAAAACAAATAAAATTTAGTTTTGTTTTAAATAAATGAGATTTTTGTGTGTAAAATCATTACGAAAATGACTAAACACGAAAATGACAAATCCATAATATTTACCCTCGAATTTTTACCGTTGAAGGTGAATGTCGCGTGGTTTTCGTTCCTCGAGTTCTACAAGGATTGGTCCTTTATGTGCGATTTTTAGAAGATTTTTGGAGTACAAAAATCATTTTTTCGAAACCAAATCAAGAGAAGAAAATTATATTTTTTTTCTCGATATGTTGATAGCAGTTGTGAATGCTAAAACAGCTGGATTCAATAGAAACAAATTAATGTCGTTCCCTCGGATTTGCCAAAATTGAAAGAATTTTTGATGATGATTTTTCGAAAAAATAAAGGTAAGAGAATTTTTGTCAGAATATTTTCTGTAAAATTAACTAAAATCCTCTGTTTTGGTCAAAATCCTCTCCCCTAAACAATGAGCTCCCAACCCCTATTTATAGGTTTAGGAAGAAAATTCAAATAAATTCAAATTTAGAATTTAAATCTGAAAAAGATTTCTGAAATCAAGATCAAAACCGAATGATTTTCAGAATATTCTCAAAATAAAATCCATGATTTGAAAATATTTGAAAAAATTTAAAAGATTTTGGAAAAAATCTAGGAAATATTAGGAGATCTCCTTAAGAATATGGAAAATCCCACTCAAATAACGTCAGATCATCGACCGACGGGCATTGGTGGAGTACCAACGGGCATCGCTGATGGGGGTACGATTGGTCTTTTTATTGGTGGGCCCCTTATAAGAGATGAATTCGCGAGAGACAGGCGTCTCTCGAACTAGCGACCGGCATCGCTCGACATGAGAGATGGGCTCTTGCGGGTAAGCGACAGCCGGCGCTCATCATAAGAGATGGGTCTCTCACGCGAGCGACGGGCATCGCTCCCGCGAGAGATAGGGCTAAGCAAATGGGCAACAGCTGGCACTCATTGCGAGAGATGGGTCTCTCACGCGAGCGATGGGCGTTGCTCCCAAGAGAGATGGGACTCCGCAAGTGAGCGACAGCCGGTGCTCATCGCGAGAGACAGGTCTCTCACACAAGCGACGGGCATCGCATCTACCAACAGTATACCTGTCAGTGGAGCAGAACCCAATTTTCAAGATATTAACTCCCCGAGATCTTCTATTGCCACGAAAAAAATCCTCAATCCTGTAAAACTGGAGAATGGAAACTCACAACCTTCATCCATTTGTCTTGAAACAGACCTTGATGTCTTCATCGCGTAACTCTAATCTTGACTGCCTTAGGACCCGGTGTCCACAGTTGCCCCCAATTTTAGGGAAACTAGTACACTAGTGTCTAGATGAGCCAAAAGTCAGAGGAGAAAGGAAGAAAAGCGTACCTGAAGCAGTCCTTACCTTTCTGCTGCTGTGTTTTGACTGGTAACCTTCTGCTGCAGAGTAGTTGCGTATTCTGCCACAATTCTTTGGTAAGTTGTTACAACCTTCATCCGGCGGACCTCGTGTCGGCCTGCCCAATGTTTGAATGCCGTGGGAAGCAGTGTTATCCAACTGCAACCCCGTTGCGACTTATTCTTTCGTCGGTGTACCGCTAGCCTTGTCTCAGCTTGCACAGCATGAGAGGTAGTGTTATCCAACTACAACTCAGTTGCAGTTAGTTCTACTGCAGGTGTCCCATTGGCCTCGTCTCGGCTTGCACGGCATGAGAAGTAGTGTTATCCAACTATAACTTGGTTGCGGTTTGTTCTACCGTGGATGTCCCGCTGGCCTCGTCTTGGCTTGTACGGTGTGAGAGGTAATGTTATCCAACTACAACTCAGTTGCAGTTTGTTCTACCACGGACGTCCCGCTGGCCTTGTCTCGGCTTGCACGATGTGAGAGGTAGTGTTATCCAACTATAACTCTGTTGCGGTTTGTTCTACCGTGGATGTCCCGCTGGCCTCATCTCGGCTTGCACGGTGTGAGAATGATGTGAGAGGTAGTGTTATCTAACTACAACTCTGTTCTGCGATGTATGACTTTTGATTAGCTGACCACCATCCGGTTAGCAGAGTATGATTGTCAACCATCCTCGAGTCGACATGATGTCGTGTTCCTGTGGTTATATAGAATTTTCATTAATCAATTGTAAATCAATTTATCTAGTAATTTCATAAACAATTTTTATGTTGTCGTTTATTTCCTTCTTCTTACTTATTCGTGTTATAAAACATTCGGAAAATATAAGTAAGATGCTAATCACGATGTAAATATACAAAATGAAATATAAATTTAACAAAATGTAAATGTAAGTTTCCACTAACAAAACACAAATTTTGTACAACCATATATAAATACAAGCAAATAGACAACCTGAACAAACTAGAGAGGGCAGTAATCCGAAGGCTCCTCTGGGTCCTCCTCATCATCAGACACATGCATTGGCTAGCTCCGAGATGATGATGCGGACGGTCATGCTCTAGAGGTAGAAGGATGGCTAGGAGGTGCTGAGGGTCTAACCTCTGGCCAAAGACGAGGCTGGATGACTACTGGTGCGGACACTGGCTGCCCTGCTGCTGGAGCGATCGGCTAAAACTAGACCTGGGCATACCCATCCAGGAAAGGATGAGTGCAAACCCCGAGGAACTCCAAGGTGTCTCTGACTATGCCACCCAGCTCTGTAAAGGCTCTCGATAGTCTCAAAGTCTGATCCCTTGCCGCATCTCTGATGCCCTCGAGCCTAGTCTCCATCTGCTCTCGGAACTCTCTGATGGACTCGAAAATAGGCGGTATGGCACCCTCCAACACCTCTATCCTGAACCTGAGGGTGCTGATGGACTCGTCCACCATCTAAATTGCTGTGTCAACCCTCTGAATCGCGGCATCATGGGAGGCAACCAGACTCTGCCTTAGCTCCTAAATGAGCCTCCCCTAGTCGTCTCTGACCCTCTCCTGCTAGCGTAGCCACTCCAGCATGAGCCAATGTCGCTTCTCACATCGACCAATCCACTCTAGAAGGACTTGGTCCCTCTCCTCCTGTCTGCGCTCCATGGAGGCGAGTATAGAAGTCATAACTGCTACTACATTCGGCTGGGCTGGCTGGGGCGATTGTGATGGTGCCGGAGGTACTGGCTCTATTATCTGCTCTGGAGGCGATGACGTGGAGGTAGATGCCCCCGGATGCCCTACTCTACTATAAGGGTGGAACCTCTCAGTGTCCCGGGGCGCTGACCTCTATACTTGTGCTGGAGGAGGAGGAGTGGGACTTTATACTCTATGTGCTAGAGGAGTGACTAACAACTCGTCCATACTGAACTCTATACCCATATTGAAAGGAGTCTGCAGCTGATCCTCCTCTACTGGCTGCTATTGAGGCTGCCCCTCTTGATACCCTTGTTGCTGTGGAGATTGGTCCTTCTGATATACTGGCTGCTGTGGAGGCTGCTCCTCTGCTTGAGGCCCCTCCTCTGCTGGCTAGAGCAAAGGGAGGCTGAATGCACCACTGGTCTCATGTATGGATAGTAGCCGGTACTCCTCAGCCTGGCCTGTCACCTGGGCAATCATCCCCATGGTTAGGGCTGCCGGTGCGTCCATATAGATAATCTCCTCTAATGCGGGCCCAAGAATATCCGGAAGAGCTCCCATCTGCACTAGCAACCTGGTCACCACTCCTCCCGCGAACACTATAGGGGCTGCTACCCGTGATATTCTAACTATGTTAGCCACAATCGCGTGGCTAATATTAAGGCGACGACTCGCTACCATCGCCCAGATGCTCCAAATCTCCGCCCCATTCACTGACCCAGGATTACCTGCCCGTCCCAGGTAAGAACTAGATATTGCCCTGTGCACGTACCTTAGTGCCTATGATGAGAGTACCGTACTCTTCGCCGTATCGTGGTCATACGACACTCCTGGTAAGGCAATTATCTCCTAGTGCTGCCTCCTCACGGCCCTCTGGGGAACTATAACATTAGGCCCAAATGCGAGACCCATATCCTCGGAGAACCTCTGTCGCATCATGCTGTAATGGAAGCCTCGAACCCAGAACTGTATAACCCCCTCCTCCGTGTCGGATCTCTAAAATTCTCCATAGTGAAGGGTAGCCAGAAACTCCAGGATGACCTTGGGGTGAGTCTGAAATGACGACCATAAGAACTTTATCCATCTTGCGGCTGCCACCAAGGCGTCTACCTCCCCTAGCATGCCCATACTCTCCAAGAAAGGTCTAGAGATGAAGCGGCTAGCCCAAAACTGTATGCGAGCCAATGCTCTGAATCTCTCTCTAGCCTCATCGCTCATCCAAAGGGGAGCCTGTGGCTCAGGCTGGTCACGAGGATTGTTACGTCGTGGAGGCATCTTGAAAAGAAAAGAAAGTTAGCTTTACATTATTGTTGCAAATAATAGCTAAACAAAAGATTATGAATTTTGAAAAATTCGGCAGCATTTCGGCTGAAATGTGCCTATCCTAAAAAATTTCGGTAGCATCCCAGCAAGGATGTGCCTACCAAAAAAATTTTTTAATAAATTTTAGGCAGCACCCCGGCAGGCATGTGCCCAACTTTCTACATAGAAAAATGCAATAAAGGGACAGGCCTCAGCCCCCAAACAACAATTTCATCATTTGCGAGTTATTTTCGTGTCTTATTTAGTTCAAACCACTCCTAAAACTAAGTTAGTCCAGGGCAAGTCCACAAATCTCAAATTCTTTTCTTTTCGATTTATTATTTGTTCGTGAATATTTATATTCTTATGACTATGTTTCGCTTGCAATCCAAAGAAACTAAGTAGACAGGAGTAGAAATTAATACTACATCTTGCTAAATTACACTAAGCATGCATTTTCCATACAAAATTTATTCAAAAAGAAATAAAAAGGAATAGAGAAACATGATGAACTAACTTGGTAGTCGACGAAAATGTACTAAAAAAAACTTGATGGGAACACGAAAAAGATACTCTAAAGTGTGCACGATAGTACAATGGTCGTTTTGGCGCAAACGATGCGCAAAACGGGCAAGAAATGAAGAAGAAAAGTGAAAAAAAATGAAGGGGTGGCGCTGGTTTCGCGAGGGAAGAGAGGAAGAAGAAGGAAAAAAACCTGAAGGGGTGTCACTGGGCACCCCTTTTATAATTTTTCAAGATCGACGGGCTTCCCGTCTGAATACCGAGCGATGGGCAGCCCGTCTGTCATTAAAAATTCTACTTTTATCCCCTTCATCAATGGCCTATTTAATAAGTCATTAATGAACTCATTAAATGTTTTTTTTTAAGCAAAACTCCCTGAATATTCTTCGATTTTTGCATTCGACGCGTGTCCCTGTCAAATTGTGAAGAAATATGCAAAAATTATTTTATACAAGTTACATACATGAAACATGTAGGAAATAAATCTGCCCAGTGGTTAACAAGGTTGACCGATGGGCTACCCGTCGGGTAAATGACAGATGGGTACCCCGTCGGTCACTTCTTCCTTATAAATACACCCCTTTCCTTGGATTTTGTGCACTTCCAACATTCCCAGTCTCAGTCCAATCTTCTTTCTCAGGTTTCTCCCTCTTTTCCTCTTTTCTTCCCTTTACTAGCTTTTATTTTCTTAGTTGCAACCCCTAGGAAATGTCTATGTCTGCCATCACCAAAATGCATCGAATCCTGGATAACCCTCAAACCTGGGAGAAGACCACCCTTGTTCCGCTTTCTGGTCTAAAATTCTTGAGAAGGATTAGGATAGAACACAACCTCCTTTTGGCTGTAGTTCGCTTTTGGGACCGGCACTTTCATACATTCAGGTTCACCTATCAGGAACTGTGCCCCCTGCCTGAAGAATTTGCTGCCATTATCGGGGCCTGGTATCCTCCCAGTGCTTTACCCTGCATTCCTTGCTACGGTCTGACCCATACCCGAGACATTGCATTTGCCTTAAGCATTGCTCCTTCTGACGCTGCTCGCTTAGTTCCTCAGGGTTCCATATTTGTTTTAGAGCCATTGATTGAGGCGTTGGATGAGTTCACTGATGTTCCCCCGTACCTTACAAGTATCATCTTCCTATTTTGTCTCATAAGGTATCTGATTATGACTTCAGAGGAGTTGACTGACAACTCTCGTCTATTTGGGATTCTGGATGACATTCATAGTGGCTTAACCCCTTTTCCACTAGTCCTCGCGGAGACTATTCTAGGCTTGGATTCTGTCCGTGCTGAGCCTTTTGCTATCTTTTCTGGGAGCCCCTTATTACTCTAGGTACGTCATTATCTTCAAAGATAGTGCGTTCCTTGTGGATTTTCACACTAACTTTTCTTAGCAGGAAGTGAATCCTTTCCGGATTTTCACACAACCCTATGCCTTACTTTTGCCTGGGGTGAACCCAACTTACTCCAACAGCTCTTATTTTATTTTTCTTTACCCTTATATTTTTCTTTCTTTCTTTTCAGATATGGCTGCAAGAGAATTTGAAGCTGCTGTCAGAACCACCTCCCAGGGTTATCAGTCAATACTCTCCAAGGCATTTCCTTCCCCACCAGCTACTGTACTCATTCGCAACTCCTGACGAGGGAATCACCAGATTTGGCGAGGTAACAGACGAGGATATTACTTTTATGAGCGCTTGGCTTCCCCTATCTGCTGCGGTAGTTGATGGTTCCTCGGGGTGTGTTCCCCTTTATGGGCTTCGCGAAGCCACCTTTTTTATCACAAGCCGTTGTGCTCGACAGCTCGGGATGACTCAAGATGTGGTAAGGCTCCCTTTATCTTTTTGAGGTGGAATTCTATCCTCGGCCTTTGCTTCCCGATATCATGATCTTTGGGATGAACTACCAGTGAAGACCGTCATATCCTCCTTCGAAAATCATTCTGTTACTTCTACCAGTACATAAAAGAGATGGGTGCTTATCCCTAAAGTTGATAAAAGGACTCGACGACTTAGACACTTAGCCGGCGAAAGTAGTGAAAGAGCCTAGTTTAGATATGCATGCATTTTAAGCGATGTATTTCTTTTTAAAATAGAACTAGAAAAAAATGTAAGTGAATAAATTCAGTTTTATTTCAATTCACAAAGTTGTGTACATTTTAGCATGATTTCAGTATACATGATCATCATCTAACAATAATTCAAAATGCAAAGCTACATTTATTCATGGAACAAATCTTGATAACATCAAACTCCTGTTACCAATTAGGCCTCTCGGGTTTTCCTGATTGGACATTTTCTCTCAAGCCTCTAATTTTTGCTCAGGATGCCTTTTTTTTAGTTTTCACCCTGACGAGGTGCCCATTTTTAGCAAGGCCGCCTTTTTTTGGTTTTCAACCCGCGAGGCTTTTATTCTCTTCTTTTGATTTTTATTGTCTTTAGCCATGGAACCTCTTGAGTCTATAGACATTGATTGGCTCCTTGAACTCATTGCCATCGCTGTCTGCCGGAATTGCCGCCCCTTTTAACAACAGCTTATGGGGGATGAAAGGGCATTCCCACATAGGTCTGAATTTCCCCCTGATGTCGAGTGTGCACAGTCTCACCTGTTAGAATACCAGATCTCCTTCCTTCAGTTGGTGTTTCTTGACTTTCTTCCCAAATGACCTGGCTAGCCTTTTCTGATAAATCTAATTATGATAATAGGCCCTCAATCTGCTCTCATCCAGGATGTTCAGATGTTGCAACCGCTGCTATGCCCACTCAGTCAGCAAAATTTGAGCTTCCAAAAATACACTCAATGACCTGAGTTCTATCTCTACTGGCAGCACTGCTTCTATCCCATATACTAAATAATACGGCGTGGCCCCTGTAGAAGTTTTGACAGTCGTTCTATAACCCCAAAGTGCAAAAGGCAACTTTTTTGCCCAATCTTTATAGTTCTAAACCATCTTGGCCAGGATATTCTTGACATTCTTATTGGCGGCCTCTATTACCCAATTGGCTTAAGGACAATACGGAGAGGACTTGTGATGCTCGATACCATATTTTTGAAGCAACCTCTTAATTTCAGCAATGAACTGGACTCCATTGTCAGATATAACGTGATGTGGTAGACCGTATCTGCATATTAGGTTCTTTTCAATGAATTTGGCCATATCCCGAACATCTACCTTTTAGAAAGATTCAGCCTCTACCCACTTGGTAAAATAGTCGATGGTGACTATGATAAACCTATTTCCATTGGAGGCCATGGGACGTATGTCTCCGATGATGTCGATCCCCCAAGCTGCGAACTGCCAAGGCGACGTCAAACTATGTAACTTTGAAACCGACACGTTCCTTAAATCTACATTCTGCTGGCACAACTGACATTGTTTTGCATACTTTGAACAGTCTGTGTCCATACTGAGCCAGTAGAACCCTTGTCTCATAATCTTCTTAGTCAACTTTAAACCATTCATGTGGACTCCGCACACGCCAGCTTGAGTTTCCTCTATCACCTTTTTGGCATCTTTTCCATCCAGATACCTCAACTGGATACCGTCAACTTGTCACTTGTACAACACCCCATCTATGCAGATAAACTGGGCAGATAACTTGCGAATCAACCTCTAGTCTTTTTCGGTAGCTTCTTCTGGGAACGTCGCCTTTTTTAAATAATTTCTGATATCATGATACCATGGCTTCCCATCTGCTACTTCTTTTTCCATGACTGGTTTAGACTCAAAGCTAGGCCTTTCAGAACTAGAAATCAACACAGGTTTCATAATCAGCCCCTCTGGATTATCCCACATGGACACCAAAGTTGCCAGCGCATCGGCTAACTGGTTTTCGTCCCTTGGAACAAAGTGAAAGGTGCATTATTCGAACTGGTTGCTCAAATCTTTCAAGTACTTCACATATGGCATCAGCCGCTCTTCTTTAACGGCCCACTCGCCCCTAATCTGATTGATAACTAGCGATGAATCGCCAAATACTTCCACATTCCTTGCCCCCAATGCTATCAATGCTTCTAATCCAAAAGTGCAGGCTTCGTATTCGGCCTCATTGTTGGTGGCTTTATATCTTAACTTCTTAGCCAACGGAAGCTTCTCATCATACGGGGTTATCAGAATAACTCCTACTCCTGCCCCCTTGCTGTTTACAGCCCCGTCAAAGTGTAACTGCCAACCACTTATCGCAATAGCTGCTATGTCCTCGTCCGGGAAATTGAACTCGTATGAATCCCCTTGGATCGGGTGCTCGGTTAGAAACTCTGCTACTGCACGTCCCTTAATGGTTTTTCGGGTGATGTATTCAACATCAAATTCTTGCAATAGTAACAACCATCTCCCCATTTTCCCAAGCAGAGACGGGGCTTCTTGTAGGTATCTGAGAGGATTCTGCTTCGTGACTGCTTATACCTTATAAGAGTGGAAGTAGTGTCTCAGCTTCTTAGAGGACCAGATCACTGCCAGGCAAATCTTTTCTACTTCTACATACTTGACCTCGTAAGTAAGGAACTTCTTGCTAAGGTAATAAACTGCAAACTCCAATCTGAACTCATCCCCCTGAGCCATCATGGCGCCCACCGAACTGTCTTCTATGGCTAAATACAGAATAAACGGTTTGACTGGCTGTGGCGGTCTCAAGACTGGCGAATTTAGCAAATACTCCCTGACAGTTTTCATTCCATACTACAGGTTGGTCTTTTATGAGTAGCTTAAAAATTTGTTCGCAAATTGAGGTAAGCTTGGCGATAAACTTGCTGACATACTGCAATTTACCCAAAAAGCTTCTGACATCCTTTTCCTTTTTTAGGCACCGACATCTCTCAGATTGCCTTGACCTTGTCCGGGTCAATCTCAATGCCCCTCTGGCTGACCACATGTCCTAATAGTTTCCATGAGGTGATGCCGAAGATACATTTCTTGGGGTTCAACTGCAAGTTGTACTTTTCAATCCTTTGGAAGAACTTTTCTATAGCCTCAAAGTGGCCTTCCCTGGTGGCCAACTTGATCATCATATCATCCACGTATACCTCCACTTCTTTGTGGATGAAGTCATCTCGAATCCTCGTTGCCATTCTCTGATAGGTTGCACCTTCATTCTTCAAACTGAAAGGCATTACTCTGTAAGCAAATGCCCCCCACTCGGTGATGAAAGCTGTCTTAATTCGGTCAACTATCTTGTTGAGTATCTAATTATAGCCTGCATAACTGTCCATGAAGCTATACATCATACAAGCGGCTGCACTGTCTAACAACATGTCTACGTGAGGCAATGGAAAGTTGTCTTGTAGACAAGCCTTATTCAAGTCTCGATAGTCCACACATACGCATACTTTACTATTCTTCTTGGCTATCGGGACCACATTGGCCAACCAAGTTGGGTACTGTACTTCAATTAAGAACTTGGCCTCAATCTGTTTATGAATCTCCTCCTTGACCTTATCTGCCCATTCTGGCCTAAGCCTCCTAAGTTTCTGCTTAACAGGTTTATGGTCTGGGTATATCGGGATGGCATGCTCAGAGACTTTATGATCTACTCCCGGCATATCTTCGTAGGTCCCGGCAAAAACTTTTTAGTGTTTTCTTAAAATTCTCTCAAATTTTTCTCGCTCTTCAAGAGTTATGTTAGATGCTATCAAGATTTCCTTTGGGTTTTCTGAAGTTCCAAGAGTAAATGGAGTAGCATCAGTTGAATCAATGTCAAATATGAATGGATTATGATCATGATCATGATCATGCACATTGAAATCATAAAAACATCGCACAAGAAAGCAAAATTATTCACTTTATTAATAGAACTGTAAACGTCATTAACATTATCAAAAAGTTTAGGAGTAAAAAGAAAATCTAAACTATTCTCTTCCTCCTCTTTCGCCTGCGCAGGTGTTGAAGCCGACGGCTCTAAATCCAAGTGGCACTTCGGAGTCTCTTCAGCAACCCCTTGCATGACTTCTTCATCTTTTGCCTTCCCTTTCATCTGGGCAGTCACCAGCCTCTCAGTGATAACCTCTTCGGGTGCTTCACGGTCCCAAACTGTCTCATAGGTCATGACTTCTTCATCCAAAAAGCCTTCTGCTGGCTTGACTAATCCAATGTCACAATCGAAGACGTCATTGAATACGTCAAATCCCGGTACAATTTTTCCATCGACCCATTGAGGCTCTGCTTCCCCTGTGTAGGCACGCACTGAAGTTGCTGGCATAAAGCTCTCTCTGATGTGGGGGATCTCATTCACTGACTTCTTGCCCCTCTTCACTGCACCTTCGTACCCAAGGCCCTTCCTATCCTTTTGACTTCTCGTGGCAATGGCCATTGACGACCCCTGTGAATTCTTGCCTAGTCCCGTGCCAGGGAGGAATGACATCCTCTTCATCATATTTAGTACTTGGGGACTTCCATCCATATGCTCCTCCCCATTTATAACAGCAACGTGAAACCCACTGAAAGGCTGTCTTGCGATTTCCAGCACTGAGACCTGATTCTCCCATGCAACCCTTATAGTTATGACTTGCCCCTCATGAGGAATCTTAACCATCTGATGCAGCGTAGAGGGGACCCCTCCTAGCTTATGAAACCAAAGCCTTCCCAAGAGGGCTGAGAAGTTGGCGGGAATGGGCAGGACTATGAATTCCACTTCTGTTTCCACTGGCCCCGTCTTGAACGTCCCAGAAACCTGCCTCTGTGAATTATCATAAGCCGTGATCGTAAGGTCTGACTTAGCCAGCATGTCCTCGGTTACTCTAAAAGCTGCCATCGCCACTAGCGGGCATACATTAATTGATGAACCATCATCCACCATGACACATGTCGTGTGCTTTTGATTGATCTGTGCCCGTATGTACAAGGGGCGATTATGATTACCGCCTTCTGCCGGCAAGTCAGTACTTGTGAACACCACATTTTCCCCGGCTCCCCCTTTTAGTAGATCCAGGAACTATGTGGGCGAGATAGTCGTGGCCACTGTTATTTCGCACAAAGCCTCCACTAGCTTTTCTCTATGAGATGGAGACTGCCTCAATAGATCCCATATTGAAATCTGAGCCGGCGCCTTTTTCAGCGGCCTTATTATTGGATCATCTTTCAGCTCTTTTCCTTTTTTGCCTACCACTGGATCTTGTGGCCTCTCAGCTTCTAGAGATACCCTTCCACTTTGGGTCACTGCTCCTACCTTCTTCATCTCCTTCCTCTCTTCTTCCTCCTACGAACCCCACGGGTTGGGGAATCCTTTAATTTTAGAATTATCTTCATCTCCACTTTCATCAGTGGACCAATAATTGATCACTGCCATGGAAATCCCTTCTTCACTTACCTCATGGAAGCTCGTGATAGCAGTGTTGGCATCGACGCCGTACAAATCTCTCAACACAAACCATTCGGGCAGACTGGACCCGATCATGAATACAGGCGGGGGCACATTATTATACCCAGACTTCTTTTGATTCCCTCTCTTATCTGGGTCAGTGATCTGCTTTGAATTGATTAAGTCCTGGATTGCATGCCTTAGCGCTTTACAATCAGTAGTTATGTGCCCGGTATGCTGATGATATGCACAATATTCATTATCTTTGTGCCTTAGCAAACCCTGAGTCCTGGCCGGTCGAGGTGGCAAAGGCTGCAACTTCCCTTCCTTCATCAGCCTTCTGAGCACCCATGATAGAGATCTCCCTGAATTGGAAAAATGCCTCGGAGAGGTGTTAGTACCTGAAACTTCAGCTGTCTTCCTCGTGACATTACTGGAGCCTGCTGACCTACTTGCCCCTTGGCCACTACTACCCTTCTTGGCATAATTCTCATTACTTGCTCTTCTAGAGAGGTACTCCCCTTCTGCCTCAATAGTAATGTCTTTCAAAGACTCCCAGTCTTTCAGACCCTTCATTTTCAATCCGTCCCTCAGATATGCGCTGGCATTTTTGATAAACAGCCGTATCTGATCTTGAGTATCTGGCTTTCTTTTCATCTTCATTACCCGGTTCCTCCATCGGGTAAGATACTCGTGGAAGGATTCGCCTGACTTTTGATGCAATAATTCTAGGTCCTTTAGGGTCACTTCCAATCTCGTGCTGCAATCGTATTGTTTGAGAAATTCCTCTGTTAATAAGTCCCAATCCTCCTTGGTCCTCCGGTCTAGACCATGATACCAATCAATCGCCGGGCCGATTAATCCCAGACAAAAGTATTCAATTTTCTACCTCTTTGTTAAAGTAATACCCTTCATTACCAGCGAGTACTGCTTTATATGGGCGGTAGGATCAGAGGTGCCATCAAATTTTGGGGCATCCGGCATTTTAAAGTTCATTGGGATCAAATCCTCTCCCTCTAGCTCCTTGTCTTCGGGATTGATCCCTTGCCCCCTACTCAGTATCTTCGTCATTGCCTTAAATTTTTCTTCCATCTTCTTCTAGATGGCCTCCTTTGTTTGGGGTGCTTTCCCTCTCAGTGACGCGCACTCTTCGTAATCATCCTCATCCTCTAATTCCTCCATTCTACGGGAAGGCCCCCTTCTCTGTCCTGCCAATACATTAGCCCTCAAGTCTACTGGTGGTGGGTGAACCTCTTCTTTTGGGTCTTCTCTCACCTCCTCTTGCTCATTTTGTCTCATAGGAGGAGGGACTGGGTTCTGTGGTGCAGCTAGTTGGGCCATATTCGCCATCATGGCAAACATCTAATTTTTAAACTCTTAAAACCTCCTACACACTTCCTCTGCTATCATGGTCCTGGTGGCATCCGCCCCTCTTGGTGAATTAGCCATCTCACTATGTAGGGAGAATTGGGATGATGTAGCGTGACTAGTTTTGGAGATCGTGTCCGAATACTCTACCCTTTCCGGTAATTCAAAGAACAGGGTTTTTGCGCAGGCGCCCTTAAGGACCTCTTGACCACTTGGGTAGATCTATGATGGCTGCAAAACACGTCATGTTAGGATGATGCATGAATGCCATAAGATGCATGGTCATGCTATGCAACATCCACAAATCATATGCAAGCACATAGGTCCTTCCAACCTTGTTATTCCTGCACACGAGATCATAGTCTCTTTCCTAAGTGGGCTTGGTTCATTGGTTAATAGGGAACCAGATGAACGTGCATGATGCACAGCAGAAAACCAGCAGCATAACCTCTCCTAACTAATGCACAAACGTATGGGTTGTGATCGTTGTGTATTTAGGCAGTCCGAATAAATTGAAATGTGCCTATTGGGGCATGACAGCTTTTGATTAGGTGACAAATCAGATTATCTTGGTTTTTCCAATACAAAATGATCCATACAGCAAGCATAGAATTATGGTTCATACCACCTAGGGTAAGTATCTATTGCCATTACATGAGATTTGGCTAGGGTGATGATACTTCAGGTCTACCCAAGCATGGTCCCTGCTAATGGGTCTAGCTCATCACGAGCGTAAAGACCGATCGGGTCTCCATTTAATATACCATGATGGTACGAGGCTTAAGCTGGTGATTATCCTTAACACTTCCCTACATTGAGTGAACGTAGGGTCGTGCTTCGGGAACGTACCAGGGTTAAAAGAGGGACCAAACTAGCATAGATCTAAGGCTCTAATGATATGCAATGCCATTTCGAAAAGGGATGAAATCTTTAAATTAAAGCTCAATTATAAGTTTCAATCAAGATACTTTCGAAGCGAAGTATCTTTTAAGTCCCCAGTGGAGTTGCCACTGTGACGCGCGAAGAACCCCGAGGTGCCCTAAAAGGTCGTCTAGTCTCAGTGAGCCTAAGACAGCGTATGTGCATCCATTTTGGGCAAACTAGAGATATTTTGGAGGCCCCACCCTAATAAAACAATGAAATGGTCCTCTAACCTCGTGGAGCCTATGATCATGCAAATTGGGCCTTTTTTGGGCAACAAGAGATATTTTGGAGACCCCATCTATAGACACCGGGTCCCGAGGTAGTCTAGATCAGGATTATCCAATGAAGAAATTAAGTGTGCCTGTTTATAGGCAAAAATGAAAGTTGAAAGTGATGGTTTCCATGTCAAATTGATTTATTAAAAATAAACAAAAATATTTTTTAAAAATATTTTAAAAATTATTTTAAGATAAAAAAAGTGAGTGTTGAAATTATAGTGTTTTTACAGAAATAAAAAAAAAAATCGCAAGAGTCGGCGTGCGGCAGTGTGCCCGACACATGCCCGACAGCCCCCAGTCCATTTTTTTGCCCAATTTTGTGTTTTTCTTTGATTTTTTTTTAGAATTTATTTTTTTAAACCTTTTATCACTATAAAAAAACAGGCAATTAGCGACTGAATTTTGCGACTATATTTATTTAGTCGCTAATTTGCGACTAAATAGCAACGGAAGTGTGATTTAGTCGTATTTGTCATTTAAAAGAGTAAATAGCGACTAAATTGCGACTAGAGGAAGATTTTGTCACAAAAATAACGCGCATATCAGTCACGCCTTTTTTTGCGAATGAAATAGTGACTGAATATTTAGTCGCTAAATAATTGCGCCTAAATGTAGTCGCTAAATTTGAAGATAAGAATTGCGATGAAATAGCGACTAAATTTTAGTCGCTGTTTGATTTTGCGACTAAAATAGCGACTAAATAATGCAGTCGCTAATTAGTCGCTAAATCGCGATTATTATACAGACCAAATACCTAAATCCCCAAATTTTATTTAACACCCAAATATCAAACACCCAGCGCCGGCGATTTTGGAACGGAGCTCCCCTGATTTTACCAATTCCCCCGCCACCGTTGTCGGTGCAAGAGGTCTCCGGCGGTCCGATCAGTGTTGGCCTCTCCGTTGTCTTCTACATTTTGAGGTGAGTACGATTTCGGTAGATATTTCCAAGCTTGTTCGAGTATAGTGTGAAATTGATGCTTTCCTTTTGGTTTTCTGGCGAGGTTGAAGACAAGAAAAGGAGGAGGCAGGAGCTAGTTACGATTTGGGTTTGTGGGGTTAGAAACAGAACCTACGGCTAAGGCAAAAAACGGGTATGCATCAGTTTCTTGTAATTTCTTGGTTCAGAAATCTTTGCTATGAAACAATAAAATAAGTCAATGTAATTTCTTGTTTTAGAACTAAGAAATGCCTATCTGACAAAGTTAATATTGATTATCATGAATTTTTAGGTGATTGCACAGATCTCCGTTTCTTCATTGTTTCTAATATTCATTTTGTGTTTGAGTATTGTTTATTTGTACTGTGAATTAAGTTCGGTTGAAGTAATGTGTACAAACTATATGTATATATATATATGTATTTAGAGGCATGTAAGTGATTGCAATATTTTTTTCTTGACAATTTGATTTTCATAATTAATTAACTGTGCATATAGTGGCTAGCATTTGCTCATGTATAGATAAATTTGAATGTTCTAAAATAGGAACCCAATTCAGCAAGCCTAACCTTCAAGTAAAAAGCATTTTCTCCTTATTAAAAAAATCTTGAATGTTCTGAAATATTTCGTTGACATTATATGAGAAAAAAAAATTGAAAATCATGATTAATCAGATTTGTTAATAAAAATTACGAGTCCAAAGTTAGACATAATAATAAAAATTAATCTTACGAGTCCAAAGTTAGACATAATAATAAAAATTAATTGAGGCAGGACAAGGCTGCTAGCAAATGTTTTTCTCTTTTTGGTCTAGAGTTGATAACAAATGTTAATAAAGGTATATATATATATATATATATATATATATATATATATATATATATATATATATATATATATATATATATATATATATATATAGTTTCTATATATTTGTTAAAACAAATAAATAAATAAAGTTGATTATTACTATAAAGATTTGTAAATAGCTTGAGATAGCCTGTTTCAACAATTTTCATTCTTTTGTATAATTTTAGTATCATATAGCATTGTGAAGTTTGTAGAATCAGGTTCATGAACCTGTAAATAATCAGAGGAACATAATTCATGAACATGTGCTTTAAGTTGAACTTGTACATAAATTATTGCAAAAGCTGATTTGAATGATTTGGGCGACCTCTCATCATAGATTCCTCCCTAATATTAATTCTTAATTTCCCTCATTTTTAACCATGTTCACTTGCTTAACATTCAATCAACAAGAAATGATGTGCAAATCTCTATGCAAAACAAAGCCACTAGCTTCAAGATAATAATAATGATAAAAAAAATCAAATATTTTGAGGTGGGTGTGGAGGAGAAAGCTCTTCCTGCTTAATTTCTTGGTGTGTTTGGGGAGGCATTGAAGCTACATTAGACCTTGAAGAAGGTAGATGAGGAGGAGGGCTAATCCTTCCATCAATGCAAGAAGGACATGCTTATCCCCCACTAAGAATATCATTATTCTTCTTTTACTTCAAATAAAATATACACCAATTAATTAAGGCAAGGATAGCTTTGTCATTCTCCAATTCTATATGTGTTGGGTTCAGACTATGGTATGTTCTTTTGGATAAAGGGGAATACTAAAAATTTGTTTTTTTTCTTGTTGTGTTGCAATTCAAATATTTAGATTTAATGGAACCCTTAGATCGTAGTTGGATGTATAATCGACGAGATTCAAGTGGAAGGACTAATGCATCATTCGTCTATGGTGTTGAAAATTTTATTAAATTCGCCACTTCTCATCCAGAAGAAATGAGCGGCGATCTTATTAGGTGTCCATGCAAAAATTATGTGAACTGAAGGTTCCATGACGTGGAAACTGTTGTGAGCCATCTTCTCCGTAGGGGTTTTATTCTTGATTATTTGGTTTGGAATTGCCATGGGGAGACACACATTGCTGTTAACGAGCCGAATTGGAATCCAATAATTAATGAATCAGTTGGTTGTGCAGAGGTTAGTAATCCATATCAGCAAACTACTTATCATCATGCACAAGGAGTTATGTCTAACCTAAATGAACCTGGTCCATCAAATTGGGGTGGAAATTCAACGGATGAGCCACCAAATCCTCAATGTCAAGAATTTTATGACCTTCTAGAATCTGGTAATGCAATATTGTATCCCGGTTGTGAGAACCATTCGCAGCTCTCGGTAGTTGCTCGGATGTTGAATGCAAAATCCGAATTTTGATGCAAATATTCAATTAATGAAGGAAGCTTTGCCTGAGGGTAACATACTGCCTGAGAATTTCTACCAAACTAAGAGTCTTGTTAGAAGCTTAGGATTGCCCGTTCAGAAAATCGACTGTTGCAATGAGGGATGCATGTTGTATTGGCGTGCTAATGAAAACTTGATGCATTGTAAGTTATGCATTCACCCAAGATTCAAAATGAGTGTAGGATCTCGGAAGAACAGATCAAAATCATATAAGAAGATGTACTACTTTCCACTGATACCAAGGCTTCAATGATTGTTTCAGTCAAATGCGACGGCACCACATATGAGATGGCATCATGATCATATCCAAGATGTTGGGGTTATGCAGCCTCCTTCAGACTCCCTAGCTTGGAAACATTTCAATGAAACTCATCCTTCATTTTCCGCTGAGACTAGAAATGTAAGGTTGGGGTTATGTACAGACGGTTTTCAGCCATTCATGATCATATCCAAGTCCTCACTGAGTTAAGCTTATTTTTTAAAGAATTGACATCTAGTACTCTCCGAGTTGAAGATGTCAAAGCATTGGAAACAAACATCCCCCAAATTCTGTGTAAGCTGGAGAAGATATTTCCACCATCATTCTTTGACTCAATGGAGCACTTAATGGTACACTTACCATATGAAGCAAGGATTGCTGGTCCTATACAATATCGATGGATGTATCCATTTGAAAGGTATATAGCAGTATAATAATGTACATTATGTATTGTCAAACTTTACGGACGATATATGCTATGTATAAACTAATTATATATACTGGTCGTATGTAGGTTTCTTCGAACGCTAAAAAAAAGATTGGTAACAAAGCAACAGTTGAGGCATCTATTTGCAATGCATATTTACTTTCAAAATCATCTACTTTTTTCTCGCATTATTTTGAAACGCACGTCAGTACTAGAGAACGACGACCACCTCGTAATGATGATGGAGATTGTCGGGAACCAAGTACTGAAAATTTAACAATTTTCACTTACCCTGGCCGAGCATGGTCAGAAATTCGAGACAGAGCATTGACATCGGAGGAGTATCAGGCAGCGCATACATATATTCTATTAAATTGCGAGGAGGTTGCTCCATTCTTGAGGTAGGGAGTATTTTATTTAAATTTTAAACTGCGATATATGCTACGATTTTTACTAAGTGAATAACGGAATTTTTTTACTGCATTGTAATGAAGTATATATTGCAATAACTTACGTGAAAAGCATCCCAATCTTACACCAAGCCAAGTTGAAGCGAATATTGACAAGTACTTCGCCGGCTGGTTCGAACTCTATGTAAGGCCAACATTATTTGTAAATATAACTTTTAAATATAATTTTACATTGGATTGCTGATAACTTTTTCATGTTTTCTATTTTCAAATAAGGTCCATTACAATGGGATTGGCAATGAATACCTCTGTACTTTGTCACAAAGACCATTACGGAGAGTGAAGTGTTACTCAATTTATTTTATCAATGGATTCAAATTTCACACAAAAAGCCATGCTTCTGGGAGATGTTCAATGAATAGTGGCATTTGTGTAAAAGGCTCCAACTCATGTGATAGTATTGGTGATTACTATGGATGGATTGAGGAGATTATAGAGTTAGAGTACCCTTCGTTACCAATAAAACGGACGGTATTATTCAAATGCCATTGGTTTGATCCCACTATAGACACTGGTCTTAAGATACACAACCAATATAGAATGGTTGATGTAAACCAACATCGTCGTTTCAACAAATATGAGCCATTTATCCTAGCAATGCAAGCTACTCAAGTGTATTATGCAAGATATCCCTCTTTGAGAGTAAATAGATCTAACTGGTTAGCTGTGTTTTCGGTGAAACCAAGGGATTTCATTGTCACATCAGATGCGAGAGATACTGCGACTACAAGTTCTAATGCCTTCCAAGATGATGAAGTTACATTGTATGATGTAACAGTTGATATTGGTAATGAAGATGATATTGATTTGCGTGACCCTACGGGAGATGTGATTGAACTTGACAATGTTGATGAAGTGGTTCCAGAGCATGAAGAGGACGATGATGAAGAAGAATTCTCTGATTATGATAGCAATGAGGACGAGGATGAGGAATTTGAACAGTCGTCTGATAGTTACTAATTGATCAAAAATTATTTTTTTCAGTATCATGTTGTAACGTGTAAAACCTTTAAATTTTATATATCACATGAAAAATAGCATCGATGCGTGTACTTATGAATCTGTATGTAATTTATTTTATACACATACATGTATAGTTCACAATTTTTGCAGGTGTGCGTCGTGGTAGAGGACGTGGCATTATAGGTCGAGGTCGACAGGGGGGACGTTCTGGAGGGGATTCAATTACTCCACCCTTTGGAGACATGCCTGATGTACCGGGAGCCCCTTCATCCCAAAATGCACAGTCGCCTCCTGTCACATTCATGCCTTTTGCATCGACTCCTACTCCGCACACAGCCAACAGCAGTACATCGACTACATGTGAGGTGGAAAGTAAAAATAACAGTCGATTGCGCATTACAGTGAACCCAAGGGGCCTGTAAGTTTTAACCTATACAAATTGCAATTAAGTGATAATAACATGTTTAAACTCATCATTTTTATGTTATATACTTTGCAGGCTGGAACCTTCCTCACAATGCTTCAGAAGCAGCTTCCACCAGCGGGTAGACATTAATGGCGTGAGTTGGAAGGAGGTTTCTAGAGAAGTTAAGGACTTTTATTGGGGAGAATTCAGGGTACATTCGATTTTAAGTTTACAAATTTAAGTTTGCAAATTAATTGGATGATTGCATTATTGTATTTACTAATAATTTTGTTGTCATGTGTATATACAGAAAAAGTGCCTTTGGGATGCTGATGCAAATGGCCTTGCTATTGCAGGCTGGGAAACAAAGGCAGCTCAGAGGTACAAGGATTATGTGTACCACATAAAAAATGGCAATCAAAGGCCGAGAGACTTTCCAGAAGCTGCATGGGATAGGTGGAATGAGATTTTTAATCAACCTACACACATTCAACTTTCTAATCAGAAAAAAATCAATCGCTATGGAGGGTCTGAAGAGAAAGCTCCTGGATCGTACACCGGTGGGACAATTTCTATTGGTGAGCATGTCTCACGACTGGTAAGTAGTTCAATTCTAACAGAAATTATACTTTTACATTAGTCAATTTAAATTATCCTAATGTTTGCCAATTGATTTGTTCAATTGAGTAATTTTGAAACATTTAGCCTTTTTTATATGGATTATATAGAACCAATTAAAGAATGTATTTCGATTATGTGCGAATTGAATAACAATATATTGATTGATTTACATGTTGGAGGATAGGCAAATTGTGTTGGTGTTTGTTGAGGGGATCGGAGTATATTTGTGCTTTTAAGAAGTGTAAAATGAGTTTCTATTTACAGGAGGTTGTCAATATTATAGGGGAGATGCTGCCAAAAATTTTATTGATTTTTTAAAGAATTTTCACTTCATATAATATAATGAAATAGCATAAAGGCAGAAAAAAATTGAAATGCTTTGTTTTAATAACAAAGCAAGTAGTTATCTTCGTTAATCATTTTCTTTTTTTTCAATTACTACTTTCTACTGCACAATATAGGAAAAAGAGTTGGGCCAGCCACCTACAATTCCCGAGGCCTATCTGCACACACATACTATAAATCATGATGGGAAGACGTATGTGGCGGATCGTAGCAGGGAGGTACATGTAAGTTAGATGTACTTTACTTATTCATAATATTTTTAGTTTCTCAAATGCTAAATTGTTGTAAAATATGATTTGTTCTTATATTTACGTTTATTAAAAATTGCTGTTGTTTACCATGTCAGGAGAGGTATGAGCAACTCCGATCTGAAAGATCGCAGGATGAGTCATCGGTTGATGAGTCTGAATTGTTCTTCGAGGCCGCAAGATGCAATAAAAGGAAATCAATTTACGGTATAGGCTCATATGTGCCTCCTTGTCTTTATCCATCCGGTCCATCGTGTGGTGCTGGTGAAAGCACAGCCTCTCATTCCGGTGGTCCTTGCTTGACAAAAGAAGATGTCGCGGAGATTGTCGCTACGACTATTAGTCCATTGTTTCCGCACATGACGCCTCAGCCGCCAGCCACTCAGCCCAGTACCACCACTACATCACCTGCACCACATGATGATGTCGGCCCTTCATGTCCACGCGGTCCTGACCCGCCTGATGATTCTCATTTCGGTAGTGGTGGCCTTACTTGAACATTAATCTCTGTATATATATTTTTTTATGTATGATACTTTTATTGCAATTTGTTACTTTGAATGGTAATATGTGACACTTTAAGGTTATTATTTTAATTTAGTTTTTATGTATTATGAATTAGACATATATATTATGTACGTACGAATATTAATATATATATGTTTTGGATTATAATTCTATATATTTGATTATAATTTGCATTCATATGTACGAATATTAATAATATATATTTTGGATTATAATTGCATGCATTTAATTATAATTTACATATATATTTATATTTATTTATTTTATTTAAAAAAAATTAATAGATTAGCGACTAAATTGCGACAGAAAAATTAGTCGCTAATATTAGTACAATTAGCGACTAAATTTCAGTCGCAATTTTAGTCGCTAATAATTAGCGACTAAATAAAATGGCGACTACCTATCGCAATATCCAATTAGCGACTAAAAATTGCGATGGAATTTTAGTCGCTAATTACTGTTGGCGACCAATTGAGATTCTTAAATAGCGATGAAAATTAAAGATTTTGCGACAAAAAATTTAGTCGCTAAAATTAGCGACTAAATCATGTTTAGTCACTAAATTGCTTGCGATGGCCTGAATTGCGACTAAGCGTCGTTCCGTCACTAAAATAAATTAGCGACTAAAAATCTCATTTTAGCGACTAAAATGGCAGTCGCTATTTTCCTTTTTTTCGTGTAGTGTATCTTCCAACCCTTCAAATTCTTCAGTTTTTTTTGTTATTATGGGAATTAAATTGATCTAATTTAATTCATTAAAAATATGATTTATTGGGTTTTATTTGGAGGTATAAAATGGTTTTTTTGGGTAGAATTTCAGGTGGGGATTTTTCTTAAGAAAAATATATTTTCTCTCAGCTTCTTTTTTTCTTCTTCTTCAAGAACAAAATTTCCCAAATATTTTGACTTTTTGTTAAGTCAATTCTTGAGACAAATAAATTAATTATTTGTTCTCGTGAATTTTCTTATTTATTTTTTAAAATTTTTTCTTTAAGACAAATAAATTAATTATTTGTTCTTGGGATAAAATTTTGTTATATATTTTATTTTTATAAATCAAGACAAGGAAATTGATCATCTATCATTATTCGTCACATCAAATTTTGAGAGTAAGCATTCTTGGCTCAATTTTTAGTTCAATATTTAATTTAATTTTTATTTACAATTAATTAGTTATCATGTAGATTTTTAATTTTTTGTTGCTTTTTAATTTGCTTATGAAATTTAGTTATGTGATTTGATGTTTTTAGGATATTTTATTTTATTCTTGCACGTTTGTTTGATTGTTCTTCTTCTTTGTTGCTGCTGTTGTTGTTGTTGTTATTATTATTATTATTATTATTATTATTATTATTATTATTTCTTATTTCTTATGTTCTTATTTAATTGTCCATATTATTATTATTATCATTATTTTTATTCTTATGTTCATATTTGATTGTTTATTATTATTATTATTATTATTATTATTATTATTATTATTATTATTATTATTATTATTATTATTATTATTATTATTATTATTATTATTATTATTATTATTATTATTTTTGTTTAACATGCTTTAACATGTTTTGTTTATTTTATTTCTTTTCACTTTTTCTTGCCTGATTGTTCATCTTCTTCATTGTTCATTGTTATTATTATTTGCTATTGTTATCATTATTATTATCATTATTTTTATCATTTATGCTTTTTATACATTTTGAATTTTATTCTTGTTATTATCTATGCTTTTTATGCATGTAGAATTTTATTCTTGTTATTATTTATGCTTTTTATGCATGTTGAATTTTATTCTTGTTATCATTTATGCTTTGTATGCATGTTGAATTTCATTTTTATTATTATTTATATTTTCATGCATGGTGAGTTTTATTTTAGTTATCATTTATGCTTTGTATGCATGTTGAATTTCATTTTTATTATTATTTATGTTTTCATACATGGTGAGTTTATTCTTGTTATCATTTGTGTTTTTTATGCATGTTGAATTATTATGTTAAGTTATTTATTTTTATTTTATCATTTGATTGATTTGTCATACATGAGGCAGTTTTATTTTATTTATTTTAATTCATTTATACATGTTACATGTTTAAATTCATTTTTTATTACTAAGATTACTTTTATTTTTTTTTTATTTTAATACTTATTTTTCATGTGTGAGTTTTTCAATGGCAAGTGGGAGACAATGGAGGTCTGAAGATACCATTTTGGTGGAATTTATGTTTTTATCATTTTTAGTATTATTATTATTTTTGCTTTTATTTTTTTATTATGTAATTTGTAATAATATTTTTGCTTTTATTTTTTTATTATGTAATTTGTAATAAATTTATTTTTTATTGCACGTTAATTAAAAAATCACAAAAAAGTTTATGTTAATAAATTGAGATTTTGTTAATAAAATGGAACTAATGTCCTAATTTCAACCAATAAAAATTCACTTCGAAAAGGAAGAGTTAAATTTCCTCAAAATGGGATCACTTATCTCGATTTTTTCAAGTATGTCAAAAATGACTTTTCGATTTTCTAAAGTAAACATATAGAAACCATTGTTCTTACCTTAAATAACATCCCGATTTATGAATGTTTATTTATTTATTTATTTGTGTTTATTATTTATTGCTTGATTTTATTTTGGGAGATTGTATTTTTTTGTCCCCAAATCTTAAGTACCTTTTTTATTTTAGGGGATTGTATTTTGTCCCATTCTTTTAGCTTGCTTTACTATTTTACCGCTTTCTTTACTGTTTTCTTTCGTGCTTGTTTTGCACTTTATTTTTTATGCATGACCGCGTGAAGGAGAGAGATAGAAATTTAAAATTAAGAAACCCATTTATAATTAACCAAGGAATTAATAAGAATAAAGTTTCGAATCTTTCTCTTGTTTAAGACCCCCAAGGTTAGACGAACTTTCCTAATTTCTTGCGTGGCGACTCCAAAATACCTCAAAGGTGCCTAAAGGCTTTATGGGATTAGATGATTTTTCTAGTGTTCTATTGGAAAGAGGTGTCCAAAATATCTTATGATTGCCTAAGATCAAAAGACGCAGACCCTCTCGAGCCCTAAAAGTTAGTTCCCGGGAATCGATCGGGTCTGGCGCACGTCACAGTGGCGACTCCTCTGGGGACTGTGAAATTTTGCTCCGAAATTGTCTTGGTTAATAATATAATTGGACTTTTAAAATTAAAATTCTATCTCTTTTCGAAAAATTGCATTGCATCCATGCTTGAGCCTTAGATTATGCTAGTTTTGTCCCTATCTTAACCTCGGTGCATTCTCGAAGCACGTCCCTACGTTCACTTAATGTGGGGAAGTGTTAAGGATAATCACCAGCCCAAGCCTCGTACCTTATGGTATATCAAATGGTGACCCAATCGGTCATTATACTTGTGATGAGCTAGACCCGTTGGCAGAGACCATGCTTTGGTAGCCCTAATTATCACCACCTTTGACCAAAGCTCATAAAATGGCAATAGATACTTCCACTAGGTGAAATGTATCATAATACCGTGCTTGGTATTTGGGCCGTCATATATTGAACAAAATAAGTTAAATTAAATGGTCTTTTATGAAAGGCTTTCATGCCCCGGTGGGCCCATCTTAATTTAGTTGAATTGTTATGTGCATTAGATAAGAGGTGTTATGCTGCCGATTTTTCACCGTGCATCATAAGCGTCCAATGGGTTCCCAATTAACCCTTGGATAAAGCTCACCTAGGAAAGAGACTACACTACCTCATGGGTGGGAGAAATAAGGTTGGAAGGATCTATCTACTTGCATATGTTTGTCTACACTGTATCAGCACGACCATGCATTGCACTTCAATCATGCATCATCCTAACAAAGGTGTGTTCTGCAGCCATTATAGATTCGTCCAAGTGGTTTAGAGGTCCTAACGGTCGGCTAAGGAGGATTCCACTCTTTGGATTACCAGAGCTAGTGTTAGATCAGTGTTCGAATTCTCTTTCAGTGGGTAGTGAGATATTGTTTTTTGAATCATCAATAGAGACAAGCATGTCTAGTCCATCAAGTGGTTCTGATGCAACTGGGGCAATGATTGCCGAAGAAGTGGGGAGAAGGATGAAAGAGTTTAAGGCTAGAATGATGGCAATGATGGGCAACCTTGCCACTACCCTAGCCCCACTTGCGGGGCAAGAGGCTGCTGCTCCAATTAGGGGGCAATATGAACAAGGGGCTGCTAGAGAGGATCCCCCGGCGGTAGTTGATCCACCTGTGGTTGAGCCAAGAGTGCCAGCGCCTGTTGAGCATAGAGAAGGCCCTAAATCTGAGATTGACTTACGGGAGGAGCAAGAGGAACAGATGGTAGCACAGGGAAAGTCGCCCAAGCTGGAGGATGCAATGTGAAGAAAAATGGAGGAAAAGTTTGAGGCCATGACGAGGATATTGACGGTAGGAAGGGGAATGAACCCTGAGGATCGGGAGCTGGATGGTGATGATCTGATCCCTCAGAACTTCAAGATGCCCGATATTCCTAAGTTTGATGGCACTTTTGACCCTGCTGCGCACATCAAGTAGTATTCACTGGTCATGAAGGGAACAACTTTAACAAGGAAGCAAAAGATAGAATACTTTTGCCTGAGTCTCACAGGGGCTGCCGTTGATTGGTACCATAGGATAGGTAGTCCAAAAAAGATTGGGACTTATTGACCGAAGAGTTCCTAAAGCAATATGATTGTAGTACCAAGATGGAGGTCACATTGAAAATTCTAGAGCTGCTATAATAGAAGGCTGGGGAGTCTTTTCATGAGTACCTGACTCGATGGAGGAATCGAGTTATGGAGATGAAGCACAAACCTAACACTCCTGATTAGATCGGATTGTTCATTCGGAATGCCAGCCCATACCTGAGAGATGGACTGAAAATGAAGGGGCTGAAAGATTGGGAGTCCTTAAAGGACATTGCTATAGAGGCATAAGGTGAATATATGGCCGGGAGGGCAAGTAGCGAGGCTTATTCCAAGAAGGGCTACACTAATTAAGGGGCAACCAAGTCAGCTAGTTCCAGCAGTGGCAATAGATGTGGGAAGACAGCTGAGGTGTCGGCAACAGGTGTGAATACTATGCCGGGGCATAAAGAGAATAAACATTGTGCCTTTCACCAACATATTGGGCATCTGACAGATAATTGCCTAAGGCTAAGGCGCCAGATTCAAGATCTGATCAATAGTAAGCAGATCACTGATCCTGAACGGAGAGAGAGGAAGAAGAAGTCCAACTACAATGCTGTGCCACCACCTGTCTTTATGATTGGGTCAAGTCTACCCGAGTGGTATGTCTTACAGGAGTTATATGGGAATAAATACATCGCTATCACTTGCCCTGAGGTAAGCGAAGAAGGGATGCTCGTGGCGGCGATAGATTGTTTGTCCACTAGTGAGAGTGGAGAAGAAGATGAAGAGGAAGGAGAAAAGTCTGTGGATCTGTGGGAGTCAGATGGAGAAGCTGTGACAAGAAGTGGAAGAGTGGTCCCAGATGTGGAGAAGTCACAAGACCCAGTGCAAGCACCTGCGGAAAAGGAGCCGGAAGAGAATTCCATAGTAAAGCAGTTGAAAAAGACCACGGCTCAAATATCTATTTGGGATCTTTTAAGACAGTCCCCATCCCACAGACAGAAGTTGGTTGAGGCTTTGAGTGAATCTACCGTGGCCACAATAATTTCTCCATCCGAGTTGCTAGATCTTGTCAAAGGGGGATCAAGAGAGAGATTGGTGTATTTTGATGCTGACCTACCAGTTGAGGGCCGCAATCACAATCGGCCGCTGTATATCAAGGCACAAATTAATGGCAAGCACACCGCTTATGCTATGGTTGATGATGGATCATCCATAAATGTCTGCCCTTTGGTGGCACTCCAGGCTTTCGAGCTAGATGAAGGTTTGCTGAGCAAGTCTGATTTAACTATCACAGCCTATGATAATTCTCAAAGACAAGCATCGGGAACGTTTAGAGCACTGGTCAAGACTGGGTCCATTGAAACGGAGGCAAAATTTATGGTTTTATCTATCCCAGCAAATTTCTTAGCATTACTTGGAAGGCCATGGTTCCATAAATTAGTGGGAGTGCCGTCTACCCTACACCAGATGATCAAGATACCACATGAAGGAGAGGTGGTAACCATTAAAGCAGCGAGAGAAAACTAAGTGTCTGCCTTGGGGATTTCTAACTAGCCATTTAGTGGCTTTCATATATCGGTGATAGGAGAAGAGCAGGGTTCAGTAGATAGCCCTTAGGTTTTTAATATGATGAAGAAGATGCACTTTCTCCTAGGAGCTGGTTTGGGTAAAAACTCACAAGGGCTGCAGTCTGCTATCACTACACAAGGCCAAAAAGTTCGGAAGGGTTTGGGGTACAAAGGAGAGTGTGGCAAGAAGAACATGTCAGAGAAGATCCCCCACATTTTAGAGAGTTTTATTCCAGCATCCTCGTTTTGTGCTTATACTAGAGAAGAAGAGCCTCAGTGGGTGGATGGAAAGATCATTACAGGTTTTGAAATCTTTAATGATGTCTTCGACTTGGATGTTGGAGTTATCAAATCTATAGAGGACTTCTAGAATGAAGAGATTATTGCTCAGTGTAGTGTCTGGGACAGGGATGGGCCCGAGGAGATTGTCACTGATAAGCTACTCGCCACCAGGCTGAAGGAAAAGGAGAAGATGGCAGAGTTAGATTTGAAGATTAGAGATTTGAAGATTTCACCGGGGGTAGTTGAAAAGCCTCCACGAAGGATAGAAGTAAAGGAGCAGTTGGTTACAACATCGGCGTCGACAGAGAATGAAGATAATAGTTATTTAGATAACCTTTTTATGCCAGAACTTTTCAGTAATGACAACGTTAATGTTTTTAATTATATTAATGAGATGAATAACTTTGCTTACTTGTGTGATGTTTTTGATGATTTCATTTCTCATGATCATAAACATGATGCCTTCATTTTTGACATTAACTCAACTAGCACGACTACATTTAATCTCAAAACTTTAGAGAACCCAAAGGAAATTTTGATAGCATCAGACATAACTCCTGAGGAGAGGTTAAAATTTGAGAGAATTTTGAAAAAATATGAAAAAGTCTTTGCTTGGACCTACGAGAACATGCCGGGAATTGATCGAGAAGTCACCAAACATGCCATCCCAATTTACCCAGAGTCTAAACCAGTCAAGGAAAAGCTCAGAAGACTTAAACCGGAATGGGCACAAAAGGTGAAAGAAGAGATCCATAAGCAGATTGAGGCTAAGTTTCTAAGAGAGGTTCAATACCTGACATGGTTAGCTAATGTAGTTCCTGTGGCTAAAAAGGATGAAAAGGTTCGAGTATGTGTGGATTATCAGGACCTGAACAAGGCTTATCCGAAAGACAATTTCCCTTTACCTCATATTGATGTGTTGGTAGATAGTGCAACCGCTTGCATGATGTAAAGTTTTGTGGATGGGTACGCAGGGTACAATCAAATCCTCAACAAGATAGCGGATCGAATTAAGACAGCCTTCATCACTGAATGGGGTACATTTGCTTACCAGGTTATGCCTTTTAGACTAAAGAATGCAGGAGCAACCTTTCAAAAAATGGTCACCAGAGTTCTCAATGATTTGATCCACAAGGAAGTGGAGGTGTATGTTGACGACATGATGATCGAGTCAGCTACCTGGGAAGGTCACTTTGAGGCTTTGGAAAAGTTCTTTCAAAGGATCAATAAGTATAATCTGTGCCTCAATCCCAAGAAGTGCATCTTTTGGAATTACCTCGGGTAGGCTATTGGGCCAAGTGGTAAGCCAAAGAGGAATTGAAGTAGATACTGATAAGGTCAAAGCCATTAGAGAGATGCTAGTGCCTCAACAGGAAGTTAGAAGTTTCCTAGGAAAACTTCAGTATATCAGTCGGTTTATTGCCAAGCTAGCTTCAGTATGTGAGCCCATCTTTAAGCTTCTTAGGAAGAATTAGCAGGTGGTGTGGAATAATAATTGTCAATTGGCTTTTGATACTATTAAGGATTATCTCCTAAATCCACCAGTTTTAAGAACACCACGTCGGGCCAAATCGCTAATCCTGTATTGTGCGGTAGAAAACAGTTCAGTGGGTGCCATGATGGCCCATGAGGATGAGTTTGGGGTGGACTTTGCTATTTATTACCTTAGCAAGAAATTCCTATCATACGAAGTTAAATATGTGGAAGTAGAAAAGATTTACTTAGCAGTTATTTGGGCTTCTAAAAAGTTGCAACATTACTTTCACTCTTTCATTGTCCAGGCGGTTGCCAAGCATAATCCGCATAGGTACCTTCAAGAAGCACCCTCTCTACTAGGAAATGGGAAGATGGTTATTATTGTTGCAGGATTTTGATATCGAATACATTACTAGGAAAACCATTAAGGGAAAAGTTGTAGCTGAGTTCTTGGCTAAACACCCTATTGAGGGAGACCAATTCGAGTACAATTTCCTAGATGAAGATGTCATGGCCATAGCAGTACAAGGGTGGCAGATTTTTTTGATGGGGTAGTTAACCGTAAAGGAGCAGGAGCAGGGATTATTCTTATGACCCCGGATGGTGAAAAGCTGCCATTAGCTAAGAAGTTGAGGTACAAGGCGACCAATAATGAAGCGAAATATGAAGCTTGCATCTTCGGATTGGAAGCACTGCTTGCTCTGGGGGTAAAGACCGCAGAAGTCTTTGGAGATTCATCCTTAGTAATCCATCAGATCAAAAGGGAATGGTCAGTTAAGGAAGAGAGGCTATTGCCTTATGTGAAGTACTTGAGAATGTTGAGTAGCCAGTTTGAGACTTGCACCTTTCACTTCATCCCCTGGGATGAAAATTAGTTGGCTGATGCTCTTGCGACATTAGTGTCCATGTGGGATAATCCAACAGGGGTTGTTATCAGACTCGTGTTGATCTCTAGTGCAGAAAAGCCTTATTTTGAAACTTAGCAGGTGATGGAGGTTGAAGTTGCTGATGGAAACCCTTGGTACTACGATATTCAGAGTTACTTGGAATGGTCAGTGTTTCCAGAAGAAGCCACTGAGAAATACCAAAGAATGATTAGAAAGTTATCCACTCAGTTCATCAGTGTAAATAGCACTTTTTTATAAGAGGCAAGCTGATGGTATCCAGTTGAGCTATTTGGCAGAGAAAGAAGCTGAAAGAGTTATGGAAGAAGTTCATGCTGGTGTTTGTGGAGCTCACATGAATGGCTTAGTCTTAACAAAGAAGATCATGAGCCAGGGATTTTATTGGCTAACAATGGATACGGATTGTTCAAAGTATGTGAAGCAATACCAGTTGTGCCAGCAATATGCGAATTTGAGGTATGTGCCAGCTTCAGAGTTACATAATTTGACATCTCCATGGCCATTTGTAGCTTGGGGAATAGATATCATGCGCTAGAGATTTTATTGGCTAACAATGGATACGGATTGTTCAAAGTATGTGAAGCAATACCAGTTATGCTAGCAATATGCGAATTTGAGGTATGTGCCAGCTTCAGAGTAACATAATTTGACATCTCCATGGCCATTTGTAGCTTGGGGAATAGATATCATTGGCGAGATACGTCCTACAGCTTCTAATGGGCATAGGTTCATCATAGTCGCCATTGATTACTTCACTAAGTGGGTCGAAGCTGAATCTTTCAAAAAGGTTGATGCTAGAGACATAGCTAAGTTCATCGAGCGGAATTTGATATGCAGATATGGCCTACCATACCACATTGTGTCTGATAATGGGGTACAATTCTTAGCGAAAACTAAATAGATGCTTTAGAAATATGGAATCTGGCATCACAAGTCTTCTCCTTACCGACCTCAGGCTAACTGCGCGGTTGAAGCAGCGAACAAGAATCACTATAAGAAAAAGGGGTATTAGTGAGCAAAATTAATGAAGGTAAAAATTTCGGGTCCCTAAATATATAATAATAGCGACCGCAATTTTTCCCCTTCATCCACTCTCATTTTTGGGCCAACAAATAGCGAAGGGAAAAATTTATGGTCGCAAAAACTAAAAAATCCGGTCCCTAATTGTGAATCTATGCGTGGAACAACGCGCGGGAACACATCCCACTTTTTCTTTTGCCGTTTAGAAGTATCCTCTCATACAAACACTAAGAAAGTAAATTGCTGAAATCTATTTACTTAAAAAAAACCCTAAATCGTGAACTCCAACAGCAAAGATTCACAAACTTTGTAAAATTTAGATCATTGGGAGATTTATAAGGGCAAAATCTAGGAAGTAGTTCTTTTTTTTTTTTACACAATTTAATTTGCCTTACTACATTTTGAATCTTTTGTCAATTTGTTGTGAGTTAATTTAATTTGAGTTGCGGGCATTATGGCGTCGAGTTTTGATCGGTGGGAGAAGGATCCTTTTTTCCCTGCGACGGAGGAAGTTCAAGAATCAGCGGATAGGTACTATTTTCGTTGTATTTTTTGTTCATTTCGCTATTGGCAAGATTCTGGAAATGAGAAATTCGGATTTTGTCCTCTAGAAATTGGTTGCAGCAACAAAAATTTTCTAGTCACAGCGTTTTCCTTTAGAAGCGGATGCAACATTTGTTGTTTCATTAGTTTTTTCTTCGAAATGAGACGGTTTGGTTTGGTTTTGTTTTGTTTGATTTTGTGAAGGTCTAATTAATGTCGTGTTCTTGTATCTTTTTCGTTTCAATTGGTTGCTTATCTTTTGTTATCATTTCTGTGTATGCTATCCGAAGGATGGAATCGACATATAGAACATGGATGCATGCGAAGAGGGATGCTTCAAGCATGTGGAATCGTGACGAAATCCGCCGTGACCTACGAACTGCCCTTGGCACCACAAAATGGCAGGTATTTGGCAACTTTTTTGCTAAATATCATAATGTTCTTTTTGGCATAATGATAGTTGATAATTATACTTTTGCTGGCTGGAAATGCAGTTAGAGGAGTTCCAACGGGCTGTTGGGTTGAGCTACATCAAAGCTTCTGGTGAGGAATCAAGAGACAGACATCGTGAATTTATTAGTGCAATTGAGGACCATATTTCAAAAATTGAAGGTTCATTACATGAATCTGCCCATCCTGAGGGCAAAAAGTCATTGCCTTGGGTTCGACTAGATGAAGGCGAGTGTAATGAACTTGCTTTGTTTTTGTCGGGGTAATCAGCATATGCGGATAGTTCAGCTTTGAAAAATCAAAGCAGGGATGACATCAACCAATAAGGCGCAGGTAAAGATTTAATCACCGATCTTTTAAGGAGTTCAGACAATTCAGTTGGATGGGGTCCCAAGGAGAGCAGTGATGAAAAATCTCATGGGCATAGGTGATCAGCCAGTGCTTGTGCTGATATTGGTGCTTGGAAAATTACCGTTCCTGAAGTTGGTTCTCAACAGCATTCTTCTTATGGGCAGCCCTTGCAAACCCCAAGAAAGTTACCTAGCTTTTCATCACTTTCAAGTTCCATCGAGTATGCCTCAAAAATCAATTGGCAAAAGAATGTCATTAGGAAATGGAAAGCAGTGGACATTAATCAAGAATCTGATAAAATGCCATTGCGCGCTTCACAGCTGACCAAGGTGAGATTTTTTTAGGTCTCACAATGGATCTGGTCAATTGCATTGTATGTTGAATTTTTTTAATGATTATTACAAGTAAATTCTTGTTAAATCATACTACAGGGCATTCATGCGTGTTATAAAAAGAGTAAGAGCTGCCTGAATGGTTGTGATGAATGTTATGATAAGCAAATTGATGGCTGGTATGGAGTTATACAGAGACAGCTTCAACGGTCCCAGTATCAAATGAAATACAGTCGACCTGTTCAAGTGGTTATATGGATTGTTCTTTTCTTCTGCTTAATTGGTGAGCACACTCTTATCTTGTCATATGGGCTTCCTCTTTTCTTTCAACTGCATAATTTCTTGCATATATCGTGTGTTCTTGATGGAATAGAAAGCTTATTTTTTGTTGATAGATGTGAGTATGCATGATTAGAAAAAACCCTATGCCGAACTTCTGATAATTACTTGAATGAAGTTAAAATCCAAAATTGGTGCCCTTCATTTCTGTTTATGATTATTAATTAAAAAACATCAAATTTCTATTTGGGGGCAGAATTGATGTGTTTATAGTTTATATAGAATACACCTTGACTCTATTGATAATCGTACCGCACCAAGTATATAGGTTTCTATGTATATCCGCAGGTATTCTTTATTTCATTTTTTTTATTTCATTTTTTTAGCAATGATCTGATTTGTATGTTTGGTTTCAAGTTTGAAGGATGGTACTAATTCGAATATAGGTTATTTTTTAAAAAATATTTTAGGATTATTGCGAATTTTATGATATTTTTTTGATTTTGTAAGCTGAATTAGTAGATCGGGGACGATTTTGACTGATATTGTTTATTGAGTTCGTTCTGATCATCTATATGCGGTTATGAGTTTTATTCTAGAGAAAGTTTGCTTAATTATGCTTAAAATTTGGGTTTGACTGGGGTTGAAGTTGAAGATATAGGTTAACTTTTATTTTTGTGTTTTAAAGATTATCTTAGTCTTTGTATTGAGGTAATTGCCTTAGTTTGTTTGATTTTTCTTTTTGTGACTGTCTGATTTGCAGGAGCATGAGTTCTAAATTACTAGGCTCGGTTATGATCTGTTTGATTTCATGGGAGTTGAATTGAATTTTTGTCATCCTTTTACCTGCTCTTATGTGACTTAAATTTCTAAGAATTGATATCATGAACTATTTTCTGTAGCTTAAATTTATTACTTTATGCAAAGCTTCAATGATTTTTCTTTGTGACTAATTCAATGATTTTTCACTCAGTTAAGCAATAAAAAAAAGTGATTATCTGACTCTCCTAAAATGTCTTTTTCTTGCTATCTGGAGAGTTTCGGAACACAATTATTAGGAATGCTGCAGATGATAAAGGTCCAAAGAATAACACTTTTTATTATTATTATTATTATTCAATTTTACTTGTTAATCCAAATTTGCATTAACTTAATAAATTGATACGCCTCAGCCATATTTAATTGCATATTTTCCTTTATGTATATGTGTGTAGATTTACATATTGTTTGACATTCTCTTAGTTTGGTTCTTTAAGATTTATATAATTTGATGCTAATTGCCAGTGATTTATTGATTGGATACTTGCAGTGATAATTTTCAAATTTATAATTAGAAATGTATTTAGGGACAGCTACTAAAAAAATTATAATATTTGAAAAAATTTATAATTAGAATTTTGATATTTAAAATGTAAACAATTAGATTGCTCGAAAGGTAATTAATTTTTTTATGTATATAATTCCTTAAAAATAATTTATGTTCTCATATCTTGCAGCCCCTATTATATATGCTGACTTTTTGAAGTGTATATATCTACACTTGGTAGAATTACAATTTTTTTGAGGTTGATATGCTAAGTTCTTGAAGTGAATACAGTTAAACTTGATGGAATTAGAATTTTTTTGAGGTTTGTCCTTAAATCACTTATAGTTTCAATCAATTATTTATAGCATATCTATATATTTTTTTTCTAACATAATCATTTTTATTTATTTATATTTTTTTGCAGTTTTTAGTATGAACAAAATATTGAAGGACAAACATTGACTGTGAAGACTTGAAGAAACATTGAAATGTTGGCTAGATAGAGATTTTTTGTTTTTTCCTAGAACGGGGCTGCATAAATAATACATATTTTTTTTAATGCTAATTCTATATTTGTAATGAATTATAAATTATCTATAAAAGTATGATATTATTTATTTTGTATTCATTTATTGTATGTTTAAAAATACAGGGCAAAAATATGGTCATTAAAAGTTTTTAAGGACCAAATTTTCGGTCCCTAATAACTTGGTTAACCAGTTGTTCTATTTTTACTAAAGATGGGAAAACCGGTCCTTAATACTTTTTAGCGACCAGTATTTGGTCGGTCCTTAAAATCTTTTTAATGACCGTGTTGCACCTTCTAAGGACCAAGTTTTTTGTCATTATCATATGCTATTAAGGACAAGAAATCTGGTCCTTAATTGTTTTTGGGGACCGTATTTACTATCGGTCCCTAAAAGATTTTAGCGACCGGATGTTATCCAGTCCTTTTTAGTCATTAGCGGCGGAGCCTGTAGCGACCGTATGGCGACCGGGTTGTTCGGTCTCTATTGACTTTTAGGGACCGGATTTTTACTTTTAGGGACCGGATTTCCCCTCCTTAAAGGCCTTTTTTCTTATAGTGAATGTTAAAAGAATATTTGCCAAGATGGTTCGGAGCTATAAAGACTGGGCAGAAAAGCTACCTTTCGCACTCTGGGGTTATAGAACCACAGTCAAAACCTCTACGGGAGCGACACCATTCTCTCTGATATATGGAACTAAAGCAGTTCTGCTGGTTGAAATCGAGCTAAAATCTTTAAGGGTAGTCATGGAAACCAAGGTGCACCGGATATTAGAGGAAAGTTCAGACCAACGTGGGAAGGACCGTTCATCCTCAAGAAGCTGTTGTCAAAAGGAGCTGCGATTCTGTCGGATAGCGATGGCAATGAATTCAAAGAACCGATCAATATTGATAGACTCAAAAGGTTCCATGGCTAAAGGCTATAAAATCAAAAGAAGAGAATGAAAGCCTCGCGGGTCGAAAACCGAAAAAAGGTGGCCTTTCTAAAATCGGGCGCCTTGTCAGGGTGAAAACCGGAAAAAGGCATCCTAGGTAAAATTTAGAGGCTTGAGAGAAAATATCCAATCATGAAAACCCGAGAGGGCTTATTGGTAACAGGAGTTGATGCTATAAAGATTTAGTTCCACGAATGAATGTAGTCTTGCATAATTGAATTAGTGCCAAAAATGATCATGTATGCTGAAATCGTACTAAAATGTACACAATGCTGTAAAATAAAATAAGACTTGACTTATTCATTTACATCGTTGTCCAGTTCTGCTTTAAAAAGAAACATATTGCTTAAAACGCATGTAAAGCTAAACTATGCCCTACTACTACTCTCGCCAGCCAAATGCCTTAGTCGCTGTGTTCGGTTATCAGATGTCGGGCTAAGTATCCACCTCTTGTACGCGCTGGTAGAGGTAATAGAATGGTTCCCGAAGGGAGGTATGATAGTCTTCAACGGAAGTTCGCTCCAGAGCTCATGATAGCGGGAGGCAAAAGCCGCAGAAAAGATTCCACCTCGAAAGGATGAAGGGAGTCTCACCACATCCTGAGTCATTCCGAGTTGACGAGAGCAGCGGCCCGTGATGTAGAAGGTGGCCTCACGAAGCCCGCATAGGGGAACGCATCCTGAAGATGCATCAATAACTGCACTGGATAAGGGAAGCCAAGCGTGCATGAAGCTAATATCCTCATCTGATATTTCACTGAATCTGGTAATGCTTTCGTCAGGGGTCCCAAATACGTACAGACGCTGGCGAGGAAGAAAACACTTCGCAGAGTACTGACTAATGACCCTAGGAGGTAGCTCTGACAACAGCTTCAATTTCGCTTGCAACCAGATCTGAAAGAGGAAACAAGGAAAAATAAAAGCTAAAGAAAATAAGATAAAAGGCAAAGAAAAGCCGCTGGAGTAAGTTGGATTTACTTCAGGCAAAAATTAGGCATAGGGTTGTGTGAAAATCCGAAAGGACACACTTCCCGCTAAGAAAAACTAGTGTGAAAATCCACAAGGGACGCACTACCTTTTAAAATAATGACGTATCTGGAGTAATAAGGGGCTCCCAGAGAATGAAGTGGTAGGCCTGGCACGGATAGAGTCCAAACGCAAGATAGTCTCAGCCAGAATAAGTGGGAAAGGGGTCAGCCCGCGGTGAAAATCGTCCAAAATTCCAAACAGACGAGCGTCTCCGAGTAGCTCCTCTGAAGTCACAATCAGATACTTCATCAGGCAGAAAAGAAAGATGACACTTATGCTGTATGAAGGAAGGTTGGGGAATTCATCCAGTGCTTCAATCAGAGGTTCTAAGGCAAATACAGGGCCCTGAGGAACTAGACGAGCAGTGTCAGAAGGAGCTATGCTTAAGGACAGAGCAATATCCCGAGTTTGAACCAAACCACAGCGAGGAACGCAGGGCAAAGCACTAGGAGGATACCAACTCCTGACAATAGCAGCAAGTTCCTTAGGCAGGGGGCATATTTCCTGGTAGGTGAACCTGAAAACATGAAAGCGAGGGTCCCAGAAGTAGGTCGCAGCTAAAAGAAGGTTGTAGTTTATTTTGACTCTTCGTAAAAATCTCAGCCCAGAAAGGGGGGCAAGGGTGCTATTTTCCCAAGTTTAAGCATCGTCTAATATACGGTACATTTTGGGAAGAAAAGGAGAATTTATTTCTCAATGGCTAAAGTCGAAGTCACTAAAGGAAATAAAGAAGGAAAAGAGGAAAAACTGGAGGAAAGAACCTGCTATGAAGCTAAAATAAGAGAAAAGGCACGGAATCCAAGAAAATAGTGAATTTTATAGGATTGATCTACCGACAGCTAGCCCGTCTCTAACTCAGACGGTTATCCCGTCTATAATTGTCCACCTGGCAGATCTTTGTATCATGCATATCACGCACATTAATTAGGTAATTAATGAGGATTAAAAAGCAAAATCTGGAAAGACAGACAGTGTTCTCGTCGCTCGCTCTAGAGACGGAAAGCCCGTCTATTACTAAATTCTATATAGAGCTGCTGGCACCGATGGACTGTCACTTTCTTTTCTCTTTCTTTTTCTTCACACCGACGCTCTCTCCTTCTTTTTCAGTTGCAATTTTTTCTGTTTTTTCTTTTGGTTGGTCTCCTTTGCACCAGTGTCTTGAAGTTTTTTTCTTCATTGAGTCTCAACTTCACGGATGCCACCACGACGATATGCATCGCGTGATCAACCTGAGCCTCAGGCCCCGGCTTGGATGAGTGCCGAGGCCAGGCAGAGGTATGCAGCACTGGCTCAGGTGCAGTTCCAAGCTAGCGGCTTCATCACTAGGACATTCCTTGAGGCTCTAGGGATGGCAGACGAGATTGATGCTCTGATAGCGAGTGCGGGATGGACTGTGTTTCTGACGCCGGCTTTCCAGACTCATCCGGAGATAGTTTGAGAGTTCCTTACTACATTACAGTACGGGGGGTACCAGAGATCCGACACAGAGGAGGGTGTCATTCAGTTTCGGATCGAGGGCCACCAGTATAGCATTACCTGTCAGCGATTTGCACAGGCTATGGGGCTTCCATTTGGGCAGGATGTTATAGTGCCCCAGAGAGCAGTTAGACGCCACCACTGGGTGGTCATTGCCTTACCGGGAGTGCCATATGACCATGATACCGCAAAGAACGCGATACTCTCATCACAGGCCCTTTGCTATGTTCATAGGGTTCTATCCAGCTCCTATCTGGGATGAGCTGTTAACCCGGGGTCTCTCAACTCCGCAGAGATTTGGAGTTTATGGGCCAGGGTGGCAAGCCAGCGGCTCAACATTAGCCACAAGATTTTTGTTAACCTGGTGAGAGTATCTAGGGGGACAGCCCCTGTAGTGTATGTTGGTGGAGTCATTACTAGACTGCTTTTGAGTTTGGGCGTCCGTCCAGATATCATTGGGCATGCTTTAGATGGAAGCATTTATGTAGACGCTCCGGCAGCTATTACGATGGCTATAATATTACCAATACAAGGTCAGGCCGAGGCATACAGACTTCGCACTATTCATGAGACCAGACGTGCATTTGGCCTGCCCTCACTAGAGCCAGTAGAGGAGCAGCCTCAGGATCAGCCTCAGATGGAGCAGCAACCTCCCAAGCACCAGTAGCACTAGGAGGACCAGCCTCCCCGACATCCAGAGTACTAGGAGGGTCAGCCTCCATAGCCACAGTATGAGGAGGAGCATCCTTGTACATCTTCCGACATGGGGATTGAGTTCACCATGGATGACTTATTCGGTACTCCCCCGGTGCAGAGAGTATAGAGTCCTACTCCTCCTCTGCCATCGAGAGTACAGCGGACAGTTCCTCGGGCACCTAAGAAATTCAGTCCATATGCTAGAGCAGGGGACCCGGGGGCATCTACTTCTACAGCTCCACCTCCAGAGCGGGCACCAAAGTCAGCTCCCCCTCCATCCACATCATCGACCCACCCGGCACAGCCGGATTTTACTGCAATTTTGACTTCTATGTTCGCATCCTTCGAGCACAGACAGGAGGAGAGAGACAGGGCCCTTCTCGGGCAGTTTGAGGAGTGAGATAGAGTCATATTAGAGCAGCTGGATCAGCAGCAGGGTATCATCCAAGAGCAGGGGAGGCTTATTGATTATTTGAGACGGGAGCAGGAGAGACTCGCGGGTCAGTTGAGGCAGGAGATGAGGGCCTCCCAGGATGAGGCAACCTAGAGGACAGATGCATCTTTACAGATGGTGGATGAGTCAGTTGAGGCCCTTAGGTTCAGGATCCAGGTTGTAGAGGGTGCCATACCTCCCATCGCCTAGTCCATTCAGGAGTTTAGAGAGCAGACAGAGGATAGACTGAGGAGTATGGGGACCACCTGCACAGATCAGACCCTCAGCCTGGGCGACGCTTTCAGATAGTTAGGGGGGTCGTTACCGATACGCTGCAGTTCATGACAGTATGTGCACAGCCTTTTCTCGATGGGTATGCTCAGGTCCAGTTCCAACAGCAGGACCCAGCGAGAGTGCAGCCGTTATCCGTACCGGTGGCTGTACCTCCTAGATACCAGCACCAGGCCAGAGCCTCGGCTACTCAATAGGCCGGACCATCAGCCCCTCCCAGTCAGCCATCTGCTCTAAATGCGGGACCCTCTGCTTCTTCATCATGAGGCCAGCCAGTTCATCTATCAGATGACGATGATGATCCAGAGGAGGAGCCCTCAGATTATTTACCATTATAGACTGTTCAGGGAGTTCTTTTGGCTCTGTATTTATTCTCATTATTGTAATCACATCTGTATATTGTACAAAATTTATCCTTTTAGTGGAAAACATTTATGGTTAACTTGTTAAATTTACATATTATTTCTTTATGATTTGACTTTCTTCTTAAAAAAAAAAGTGACAATTGATCATATGGTAAAAAGGATGATAAATAATAAAGGGCAACATAAAAATGTTCATAAATCTACCAATCAAGTTAATTTGCGCAAGAATTAACAAGAATCTCTTACAATACAGGAACATGGTTTTACACCAATCCAAAAATGACCAGCAGTCAAAAGGAAGGATAAACAGATCAAACATTACGTCCTTCAAGATTACATTCAACCAATTCGATATTACAGATTGGATGAGGATCAACAGATCAGAATCATACCTTACAAATTGGAGAGGATCAACAGATCAAAATCATACCTTACAGACTGGATGGGGATCAACAGATCAGAATCATACCTTGCAGATCGAATGGGGGTTAGCAAGGAAAGTCCGCAAGCCTAAAAGGGACTAGCGGTATAAATCAGGCCCCATGCAGACCGAAATAAGGATAGTGGGGCGTCAACAATAGAACAAATCACAACTAGGATTGTAGTTAAAGAACACTACATCTCACAGATATAGACATTGTGTAAGCCAAGATGAGGCCAGCAGACCACATGCAATAGAACAAATCGCAACAGAGGTTGCAGTTAGAAAATGCTGCATCTCACAACGGGATTATAGTTAGAGAACACTATATTTCACAAACACCGTGCAGGCCGAGATGAGGCCAGCGAGATAGATTAGCGACCATGTAGACCAAGACGAGGTTAGCGGGGCACCAGCGATAGAACATATCGCAACTGGGTTTGCAGTTAGAGAACATTGCATCTCATAATGGGGTTGTAGTTAGAGAACACTACATCTCACGGACACTATGCAGGCCGGGACAAGGCTAGCGGATCACCAGCGATAGAGGTTGTAGTTAGAGAACCCTACATCTCAAAAACACCGTGCAGGCTGAGACAAGGCCAAGGGGACAGATTAGCCACTGTGCAGACCGAAATAAGGTTAGCGGGGCACCAGCGATAGAATAAATCGCAACAGAGGATGGAGTTAGAGACACTGCACCTCACACCATGCGAGCCGAGATGAGGCCAACGAGACATATCAGCTACCGTGCAGACCGAGATGAGGTTAACAGAGCACCCGTGATAGAACAAATCGCAAATGGGATTGTGGTTAGAGAACACCTGTGACGCCCGTTCCCTAATGACAGATTAGCTCAGCTAATCTTAGTTAGAGAAGGCCGTACACACACAACAGAATGCATGCTTAACCTGAATTGAAAAAAAATCATCGCATATTATCTTATCTCATGCATCACATGCCAAGCTATTTATATGACATACATACATAAGAGGGGTTACATTACAGATTATACATTATTACATGTCTTTACATATTCTTTACACATTTTAACCGTACAAAAAGCTTATACAAAAATCCCAAAATAACAACCCCCAAGCCTATGCTATTCACTTCCTATTGTTGACCGTACCAAAATGCGGGGGACGTCCTTCAGTCACCTCTCATCCATACCTGCACGGATTAGAGTAAATCCATGCTAAGCGATAACGCTTAGTGGGGAACTCATATAGCAAACAACTTATCACGCATCAGAGATATCATACATTGCACATTAGTAGACATGCCAGAACAATCATTATTAAAGCATGAACAATTTCAGGCATAGTTTTGTCCATTACTATATTCAATCATAAAGCATCAATCACTTATTCACATGTATGTACTTTCTTGTATCATAGTCACTTCTGTTTATTATTTAATTAACTGATTAGCCGATTAGCCTATTAGCCTTCTTGCCTGCAACTCAATGACGTGGATAACGGGTATCGTATCGGTACCTCTCAGGTACCAGTAATCTCATCGAGACTACTTTTACACATTAGTACCTTCTGGTACTTCACATCACATTAGTACCTTCTGGTACTTCACATTATTCCACATATAATAAAATCCAGCAAGGATTATTCGCATTGTGATTCCCATGGAATCAGACACATTTAACGCATGGGGCTGCAGCACTTGACCCTATAGGCATGCCTAACTATCCACTACTTGACTCGCAGGCTTAAGTTATTAACAAATTATTCAATTCACTTTTCACTTTACACATTTGCATTAGCACATAGCTAACATTTCACTTACATATTCAGTATGCTTTCTAATTCAATCTTCACATTTAATATTCACATAACTGATCATATTCAGAAATCACCATGTTTGTATGCATTTCTAGATCACTTAACACACATACAATACTTACTCATGTTGTCTTTCATTTCAGCTCAAAGCCTTGCCATTTGAATGGCCAAACACATTAGGATCATATTGCCAAAACAGGGTGGGTCACGGTCACAATGAATTCCATTGTCACCGTGACATATTGAAGTCCAAAACAGAATGCAAACTGGGGGCATGTCACGGTCACAATCAATTTCATTGTCACCGTGACATGTTCCCAACTCTCGGCAGAATGCAACTTGAGGGTATGTCACGGTCACAATGAATCTCATTGTCACCGTGACATATTCTCACTTTGCAAAACAGAATGCCTTCCTGGGTACCTCACGGTCACAATGAATCTCATTGTCACCGTGACATACCAAAATCTACTAGGCAGAATTGAACTCAAGCATACCTCACGGTCACAATGGATTTCATTGTCACCGTGACCTATGCAAAAACACCATAACAAGGTTATGTTTTCAGTCCATTTCTTCCTTCTCATGAAGACTTCAAATCTCATTCTCACTTTTGGCAATCAACCCAAATACATCAACCACATGATCAATTAGCACATACCTGATTTTCCCTTCTTATTTGGCACTCATCTTTAGCACAAGTTATAATCAATTTCACCTCACACATAGCATACATGCTCTCAAGCAATTCATTCACTAAACACATTATCACATACACATACAGCTCATATCAATGGCCCTATTTAGCCAACACAAATCATTCAATTTCACACATTTAGGGTTTGTTCCCAAACCTCGTCTCCTTAGCTCCTAATTTCGACGGACGCTCGGCTCGCCGATTACAGCCTTTCCTTTATCTCTTTTCACTTCTTCAGCTAACAAAACAACACAGATGCTCAAGCTCAAACTCAAACCAATAATATCCCATCCAAACCAGCTCAACCAAGAAGAAAGAGTAGAAGATGAGAATATGCACTTATTCACTTACCTCTTAGGTTTAACCCTTAATTCTTGAGCAACTTAACATCAATATGCTTACACTTCTTTAACACTCACTCCCACGCAAGAAAGAAAAGAGAATAACACAGAAAATTGCTAGATTACACAAATGAAACTCTTCCCTTCCCTTAACTCACTCTTGCATGCAAAGGTGTAGGTGGCATCCTCTCAAGAAGCCACACGGAAACTACTTCCTCAAATCTGCCACCACTTTCCATTAAATCAAGTTATTTTATTCTTAATTAATCCTTCATTAAACTAGCTAATCAGCCTTTAACTCATGCTTAGTATTCATTCATAATTACCACTTAAACCCTTAACAATACTTCTTTCTTTCAATTAAATCCTGCCTTCATTCAATTTAGTCCCAAAACTCACATGCAATCACACACACATGCCAAAATAGATTAATTCTTTTAGGGTACAAGTCCGGCCATGACAACTCTCCCCTCCTTAAAGAATTTCGTCCTCGAAATTCATACCTGAGTGGAACAGTTGTGGATGCTGCTCTCGCATAGCCGCTTCTGGTTCCCAAGTTGGCTCTTCAACACCATGGTGTTGCCAGAGCACTTTCACAAGTGGTATCTGCTCATTCCGAAGTTGCCTTACTTCTCTTGCTAAAATCACTATTGGCTTCTCATCATAGGTGAAATCAGACTGCACTTCCACTTCGTGTATAGGTAACACATGGGAATCATCTGACCTATATCTCCTCAACATGGACACATGAAACATATCATGTAGCTTAGCAAAAGCCGGAGGCATAGCCAATCGATAAGCTACTGAACCTACTCTTTCAAACACTTCATATGGCCCAATAAATCTTGGACTCAACTTCCCATTTTTACCAAATCGCAGTACCTTTTTCCAAGGAGACACTTTCAGAAACACTTTATCGCCTACAATGAATTCAATGTCCCTTCTTTTCAAATCAGCATACGACTTCTGTCTATCACTTGCTGTTTTCATTTTTAATAATTGTTTTAACAAGGAATTTCAATTGAAATTTTGAAGGCCTTTTAACTTTTTCTGCAACCAGGGGTGACCGAAGGGCAGAGTGGTTACTGACGCCCGTCCCTATTCTGAGAGACGGGACGTAGGTGACGCACCACTCCGTCCGCCGATCACACTAAGGACGCCCGTCGGTATTGTGCAGTAGGCCGTCCCTAGGGAAATTCTCATGTTTTTAATTTATTTCTTTTACCCCTTTTTTTATTTCTTTTAACTCATTTCTTTTAAAGTTTCTTGTTATTGTACTTTTCTTTACTTTATTCACGATTTTGACACTGACATGTTTATTCCTATGAGTTACTTTCTGACCATTTTGGAATTGGAGTTGTTAATGATGGTGGTCGCGCCAATCTGAGGATTTCCATTCGGGTTCTTTCTTTACCCTTGTTTTTATTCATTTTATTATGAAGATTATTTTAATGTCGTTAAAATAAAAAGGGACAAATGTTTTATAGTAATTAATTTGGGATTTTGTCGAAAGCCGGGGACCAAAGTCCCGTTTTTAGCCAATAAAACCGACACTTCTAAAAAATCAGCTTGTAATAACTATGCATGGCAGGACCAATGTCCTCACTCCAATGAATATCCCGATTTCTGTATGATTTACATATTGTTTTTATAAAGGGGGTTGTATTCCGCCCCCAATGTTATTTTTAATTTATTTCGCGTATTTTATTTCGTGTCAATTTGCTGCTTTATCTACATGAATGGATTGCGCTTTAATTAGCTGCATTGTATGGAAAGTTGATGAAACAATGAATTCAAAACTTAATTATAACATTAATCAAGGTACAAATAAATTAGAAGTCCCGAACTCACTCTGGTCTTGGGCTCAATGAGGTTAGAGGTCTAGAACCTCCAAAATATCTCTTGTTCCCCTCCAAAAGGCCTAATTTACATAATCCTAGGCTCCAGGGGGTAGAGGATCATCCTAATTTTCTATTACGCTGAGATCTCCAAGATCTCTCTGGTTTGCCCAAGATGGATATTTACGTGCTGTGTAATCCTAGGTTTCCACGAGGTTAGAGGGTCATCTTAATGTCCTATTGGGCTGGCACCTCCAAAACCCTCTTGGCTTACCCAAAATGGACATGTATGCGCCGTCTTAGGCTCGCTGAGGCTAGACAACCCTTCCCAATGTTCTATTGGGTGGCGACTCCAAGAAACCTCCTTGTTGCCAAAAATAGATGCACTTGTAAATACCTTACAAGTTTTTTATGAACCTCTCTTGAAAGCCCTAGAGCGGGCCTTCGGGGCATCCTACGATGTTCGGCCCGCGTCACACTGCCTGTTTTCAAGTTTTCACCCTGCCCTTTGTCCTAACTTTTGCTTAGAGAGCCAGTTACGGTTTTCATCTCTAATGGCCTTTTTTTTTTTCCAGCTGTACGGACTTCGATTTTTCTCATGAAGGTGCTGCATTGATTGTCTCAGGATAATGACGGTCAAGTCAGCTAAAATATCAGGATGATGATAGCAATGGAGGCCATACAGGAAAAGAGAAGTAATGTGCTACTTTTCATGCTGGAGCTTAAACAATTTTGAGTATGTGAGATAAGGTGCTCTGTTCATATTAATATATTATGGCATAAATGAGTATGTTTCAGTCCGATTTCATCACACATGATCATCATTTGGCATTATCTCAAAAATACAAGACCCTATCTAATCTCGAGATGGATCCCTAAACATCAAAATCCTGTTATCAATCAGCCCTCTCGGGTTTTCATGATTGAAGATTTTCTCTTTACCACCAGTTTTTGTCCAAGATGCCTTTTCGGTTTTCACCTTGACGAGGTACCAAATTTTAACAAGGTTGCCTTTTTTCGATTTTCATCCCGCAGGGCATTTATTTAGTTATTTTCTTTTTATTCATTTATTATTTTTTTAGCCTTTGCCATGGAACCTCCATCAGTATATGTTTTGATTGGTTTCTTTGGATTCTCTTTCATCCTCGTTAGCTGGGAAAGTTGCTTCTTCTGATAGTGCTTCTTTTTAGAATTAAAGGCTTTTTCTTGACCCTTATGCAAACTGGCTGGGACGATGGTTTCTTTGTCTGAAACTTGAATGTGAAATCCTACATCTTGTTTTTGTCGGTTTTGGTGGCACAATTTCTGAAGTAGCCTTTGATGATTGAGATTGGGTTGCAAGTTAGCCACAGGTCGACAAAAACTATTTTTTGGCTCTTTGTTTTTCTTGTGTTTTTTTTTTTGGCCTTTTTTGTGAAGGTAATGAGCTCTCCTTCTATGTTTAGCTATAAGTGTTCTTGCCTTATTTATCTTGTTCCCCAATGGCTAAAGGTCAATCTTGATTGGCTTTGGGGGTACCACCTCAAATGTTTGGGAGGAGAGGAATTATAAGGCTTAGTTTTAATGAGCTATTTCTTGTGAAGGCCAAGAGTTTCGTTTGTTTTAAGCCCTATTAATGATCGAATTTTGACTTTGTTAGGCTATATCGTATGCGTCCTGGATTTTTAGGTCCAGGCAAAGGCTTTTCTTTTTCTTTTTCTTCTCTATTTTTCTTTTCAATTTTTTAATTATCTCTCAGAATATTCCTCTCTTTAGGAGTGATATCAGATGCCAATGGGATCTCAAGATTAAGTAAGGCAACATTCATTAAGTTAATATCAAATGTAAGTGACTTGTGGTTGCGATCATGCATAATGAAATCATAAGAGACATAAGCAAAAAGCCATTAATATAATTAAATGTAAATAGTGTTGCATACATAAAAATTGAAAAGTTCAACAATAAAATGGAAAGCAAATCTAATAGAAAATCTTCTCTCCTACTTCTTGCTGTGCGGTAGTTATTTTCTGAGGCTCTTTTTTAGTGTCTTGAAATGCTTTTATACCTTCTTCTTCTTCTCTCTCCTCTCAGGGTCAGTGATTTCCTTGCAGCCAATAAGGTCTTGGATTTTGTTCCTTAAAGTTGGGCAATAATCTGTTAGGTGCCCAGTGTGTTGATGGTAGGCACAGTACTGATCATCTCTGTGCCCTGGCTGTCCCTGATTCATGGCTGGCTTGGGTGTTAATGGCCTCAGCTTGCCCTCCTTTGTCAATTTATCCAATACCCATGACAAAGACTGGCCTAGATTAGAATAGTATCTCTAAGCTTGTCTAACCTCGGCAGCTGAAACCTCGGCTGTCTTGCCACTTCTATTATTACTACTCCCAGCACCACTTGATTTGTAGCCTGATTGATTCCTGAAGTTACTTTGGCTTGCTTTGTTTTCCAGATACTCACCTTCTACTTTGAGAGTTATGTCCTTTAGAGACTCCAAATATTGGAGCCCCTTCATCTTTAGCCCTTCCTTGAGAAATGGGCTTGCATTTCGAATGAATAATCGAATCTGATCTGAAATATCCGGTTTCCTTTTCATCTCCATTACCCGGTTTCTCCACCGAGTAAGATACTTGTGGAATGATTCATTAGATCCCTATTGAAAAAGCTCCAAATCCTTCAAAGTAACCTCTATTCGGGTGCTACGGTCATACTATTTGAGGAACTTCTCAGTCAATAGGTCCCAATCTTCTTTTGTCCTCCTATCTAAACCATGGTATCATTCTATAGCAGGCCCAGTCAAGCTGAGGTAGAAATATTCTACCTTCTATCTCTTGGTAAGCATGGTGCCCTTCATTACCAGCGTGTACTGCTTGATGTGAGCAGACGGATTTGATGTGCCAACAAACTTGGGCAGCTCGGGCATTTTAAATTTCAAAGCGAGCATCTCCTCATCATCCAAATCCCTATCGTTGCGGCTTATCCCTTTTTCAGCAGATAGTAGACGGGCCATCGCCTCAACTCTCTCCTCTATCTTTTTTAAGGCAGTATCCTCTTTAGGGGGCTTAGCTTTCACTACCTTGGATTCCTTTTGCTCATCCTCTATAAAATCCTCCTCAGGTCTATGTCCTCCAACCCTTCTAGGCTCAACAGCAGGAGGTGGTTCTACAACTGATGTCGAAGGTTCCTCCCAAATTGGAATCTATTCGGCCTACCCTCGGCAGGTGTGGTAAGTTGTTGGCAGCTAGCGATGCTAGGGTGGCAGCTAAGTTTTCCATTATTGCCATCATTCTATGTTCAAATTCCTCAAATCTATGCTCCATTTCCTGGGTCCTTCGATCCATCTCTTTGATGACAATAGCCCGGGTGGCATTTGATTCTTTGTTATCCATGTTCAATGATAATTCTGAAGGCAAGGATTCGGTGTCATCTGAAAGTGACTCTAAACCCTAATGCAGCACTCACTCTAGCGACTCAAAGAATGGGTTTCTCCTTACTAATCGACTGTCAGGACACCTAGACCACTGATTTGTACCTATGATGGCTGAAAGACTCAAATTGTTAGCATGATGCGTGAATGACATTAAAGATTCATAATCGTGTTGATGCAGAATAGACAATCACATACAAGCGGGTAGATCCTTCCAACCTTGTTACTCCCACACAGGAGGTCGTGCAATCTCTTTTCTAGGTGGGCTTGACCCATGGGTCAATGGGGAACCCAATGGGCGCGTATGGTGTATGGTGAGAAACTAGCAGCATAACACTCTTAATTTAAAGCACATGTGTATGGGATTTGGCCTTTATGTATTTGGACTTTTCAAATAGATTGAAAATGGGCCCATCGGGGCATGAGAGCCTTTGATGAGTGTCCAATTAATATGTTCGAATTTGTTCAATGTATAAAGGCCCACCTAGTGAAAGTTTTTAATGTCATTACATGAGGTTTAATCAAGGGTGGTGTTACTTTAGGTCTACCCAAGCAGAGTCCCTACCAATGGGTCTACCTCATCGAGAGCATAACGACCGATTGGGTCTCCATTTGATATACCATTGATGGTACAAGGCTTGAGCTGGTGATTATCCCGAACACATCCCTACAATGAGTGAAAGTAGGGTTATGCTTTAGGAATACACCGGGGTAAAATAAGTATGACGCGCGCCGGAACCTAGCAAAGCCATCTTTGAACCCTCTTTTAGGGCTCGAGGGATTGGTTCGCGTCTTTTTTATCTTAGGCATCATGAGTCATCATGGATGCATCCTTTCCAATAGAACATTGAAAGAGGATCTAGACCCATAACGCCTTTAGGCACCTTTGAGGTATTTTGGAGTCGCCACCCAGTTTACAAGAAACTGGGAAAGTTCTCTAACCTCTATTGGTCTAAACCAGAGATGGTGTTCGAAACTTCACTCTTATTAATGACTTAAGTTAATAAATGAGTTTTTAAGAAATCAAAATTCCATCTCTTATCTCACACGATAATGCAATAAATTTAATGCGCATTCATTCACATGGGAAAGCGATAAATAAAGCAGTAAATAAATAAATTACAAAATGGAAATTGGGACAGAGCAACCCCAAAAATAAATAATAAATAAAAGGAAATGAGATAGAACAATCCTCCAAAATAAGAAAATATAAATAAACAAATAAATAAACGCATAAAGGGAATTAAAAATGCAACATACATAAATCCAGTTATTCATTAAATTTTAGGAACATTGGTTCCTTTTTATTAACTTAAAAAAATTGGAGAACCATTTTTTGGGGTCTTAATTGATGAAAATCGGGATGAGTGATCCCATTTTATGAAAACTAGTTCTCTATTTGAAAGCGTTATTTTTATTGGCTAAAATAGGACATTGGTCCATTTTATTAAGAAAAAATCCCAAATTATTAGTTATTAGAAAAACATGATTTTTTTATAAGTGCGGATAATTAAAATATATTTTACATACAAAATAAATAAAAATAAAAATAAGACAATATACAAAAAATATAATAAAAATGCAAACCCCAAAATTTGGATGGTCTTTAATTCCCCGGTCCTCCGACCCGAGCACGAATGTAACTCGCGAAGATAAAAAATTTTTAAGACAACAAAACAACAAAAAAGGACATTAAAAATATTAGTAATAATTCAAAAAATTAACAAAATAAATATAAAACTAGAGAACATGCAAAAATAATTAACAAATGTATATGAGATAAAATAGGTTAAATTATACATGTCAATTTAATATGCAAACAATTCACATGTGAGATAGATTAAAAAAAGTCACGCTAGCATAATAATAATAATAATAATAATAATAATAATAATAATAATAATAATAATAATAATAATAAGAATAAGAATAAGAATAAGAATAAGAATAATAAGAAAGATGACAACAATACTAAGAGAGATATTAATAAAATAATAATAATAATAACCCTTTAAACCTATTAGTATGAAATGTTAATAATAATTAGTCTAGATAAATAATAGTAAATTGAAATAAAATAAAATAACAAAACAAAAGAGAACAAAATAACCATAAAGAATGAAATCCAAATTGAGTAAATTAAATAACCACGTGAATGACAAGATAGGCCATAAAGAATGGCAGGTTAAAATGAATAAACTACAAATCACGCGAATGGTTTGGCTAAAGGACAAAAGATGGCCCAAAGTAAGGAAAATACAATGGAAAAAAATGGAAATGTGAAGATGGAAAAAGAGAGTATCAGTGCATGACTCGTGAAGGAATTTCCCGAGTCGTGAATGTCACTCACGACTCGTGAATGGTGTGCACGAGTCATGCACAACATTCACGACTCGTGGATGTGCTCACAAGATGTGTAATACATTCACGACTCATGAATGAATTTAACGAGTCATGCGGTCCGATCGGGACAGGGGGAGATTCTGACATGTCTGATCGGGAACAGGGGAAAATGACAACGCAATCCGATCGGGGAGCATGAAATCCGATCGAAACACACGATTCAAACAAAAAATAGAAACAAAATCCAATCAGCAATCAAAACTCAATCACAACTCAAAAATCCAAGAAAACAGAGGTTAACAGAGGAAGTTCAACAGACCAACGAACACATACAAAACCATGCAATAAACACGCTAACTTAATCATAATGACGATGTACATGCAATGAACAGATAAAATGAATCAAACAACAAATATATACAATATACACAAAGCACAAAATCTACTGATGAAATCAAACGAGAAAAAGAAAGCAAAGAAAAAATAAGAGAAAGAAAGAAGAAGCAAAGATCCCAGTATTTACCCACAGAATTTGACGTTCGATGTGCAAATGATGAAATGCTAGTGTAGACACTGGGTCTTGAGACAGCCCAGATCAGAGTTACCCAATGATGATAAGACGCCTTTCCACAGGCAAAAAGGTTAAAACTGATGATCTTCTTTTCAAATTTGCATTTTAGAGTGAAAAGATAAAAAAATAAAAAAATAAAAAAATATATTTTAAAATTTAGTTTTGAAAAATGGGGGCATAAAATTATAGAATTTTTAGTCAATTTAAAATTAAAAAGAAAAAAAGAAAAAAAAATAAAGTCGGATCGCAAGTGTCGGGCGTGCCGCAGGCCCGCTGGCACCCAGCTCGCGGGCACCCGAGCGCCCAGCGCGCTCAAGGGCGATGCTACGCTACGCGTCGCTAAAAGCGCACGCAGCACTGCGCGCCGCCCATCGCGCTGGCGCGCGCGCTTCGTAAGCGAGGCTGCCGCTCTGACGACCGTCCCTATATAGTGACGGGCGTCCCTACTCCTGGCCGTCGCTATAGGGTCTGATACCCCTTTTTTCGATTTTTGGACCTAAAAATCAGTTTTTTATCCCTTTTTCAAGGTTTTTATGGATTTTTTTCATTTTTAAAAATTAAAATAGGTAATATCTGATTTAATTAAATTTTATCCCTTTAATTATTTTATTTTTTCCTATTTTTTATATAAAAGGAATGAGATGAAAACCTAAAAGGGGGATTTTTTGGCTAGGGTTTTTTTCTCTTCATCTTTTCTCTTCTTCTTCCTCTCAAACTCTAAAAAAATTCCAGATTTTTTCCCTATCAAAGAAGAACAAAAAATTGAGTTCATCTTTCATTTTTTTTTCCAACATAATTTCTTCTAAATATATATTTAGAAGGAGTTTTTGTTGTTTGATTAACTTTTGGAGACAAACACAATAATTGTTTGTTCTCAATTTTTTTTAACTTTTTATTTTTGTTCAATAAAACTTTTTACATTGATTTTGTTTTGAATCTCTTTTTGATGGAAAATTAATTTTGATACAAATAAAGTAATTGTTTGTTATCAAAATCTAATTTTTACCATTCGATTTTTATTTTGATATAAACAAAATCATTTTTTTTCTTTAATTGTAATCAATAAAAATCTTTTTTTAATCAAAATCATTTCTTTAGGCAAAGAAATCAATTCTTTGCTCTTAAAGAATTTTTGATCATTTTTTATCCTATTTCTTTCTTGGAATAAAATTCCAACATTTTTATTATTACACTTTAATATTGCAAATCAAGAATAAAGAAATCGATCATCATTTTACCTTTATCGAATCCGAAACTCTGAGGGTAAACATTTCAGGCTTGTTCTTTTTATTATTTTTGTTCATATTAATTTATTCATGTATATGTTTATTAACTTCATTTATTTATTTATTTATTTTATTTCAGATTTGTTTTGTTTAACTTGTTTATGTATGATTTTATTCTTATTCGTGTATATTATTATTTTTTTTATTATTTTCATTTACTTATTCATTTATTACCATGTATATTTTTATAATTATCCTCATTCATTTATTTTATTCATGTGAATATTGATTTCTTTTAATTCCTAACATATAATTAATTTATTTCACTTTAAATCATCATTATTTTTAACATGTAATTAAATTAATTCATTTTGATTGATGTTTTTGCCATGTAAATGGTTTATATCATTTGTGAACATATTTAATTAATCATGTCATTTATTTAATCATTTTTTATTCTTTTCCATTGTCATTATCATATATTTAATATTTTATTCACTTATTTATTTTCACTATTATCATGTTCATATTTTTACACATTAATTAACATGTTGTATTTTATTCCAATTACATCTTTTAATCCATTTGTTGTTCATAACACATTTTTCTCATTTATTTTAAATTGTAAACATGTTAATTCATTTGTTATTTTGATATCAATTCGTTTTATCTCATTTTATTTTATTTTATCATTTATTTTATATTTAATTGATTTTAATTGATTCAATTACTAACATTATTCTATTTCTATTTTATTTTTATTTCACATCTCATTTTTTGCTTGGGCATTTTTGCGAGCACACGGGGAGATCCAAGAGGCTCATTCGGGTTACATATTTATTTTCTTCGTTTGTAATATTTATTTATTTTGGCTTTTTCATTTATTTTTGCCATGCAATTTTCTTGTAAAATTATTTATTTAGGCCCACTAGAAAGAAAGTCACTAAACGTTTTTTTATTAATTAATTTGGAATTTTTCCTAAATAAAAATGGGACCAATGTCTCAATTTTCTCTATCCAAAATAAAATCATCACATCAAAAGTGTTTTATAATAAATATGCATGCGATGACCAATATCCTCATGATTAATGAATACCCCAATTTATGTATGATTTGTATTTTATTTACAATGGGGGTTGTATTCCACCCCTAGTTTAATTGTAATTTATTTCGAGAATGTTTCTTTTAATAATGTTTTACTTATCGCTTTTGATGTGAATGATTGCGCTTTAATTAAATGCATAGTGTGGAAAGTTGGTGAAACAATGAATTCAAAACTTAATTATAATATTGATCAAGGTATAAATAAATGAAAAGTCCCGAACTCACTCTGGTCTTTGGGGCTCAATGAGGCGAGAGGTCTAGGACTTCCAAGACACCTCTTGTGTCTCACCAAAAGACTTAAATTTACAAATCCTAGGCTCCAGGGGCTAGAGGCTAAGACCTCCAAGATCTCTCAGGCTAGCCCAAGATGGATATGTATGTGCCGTCTTAGGCTCAACGAGGCTAGACGACCCTTCCCAATGTTCTATTGGGTGGCGACTCCAAGAAACCTCATTGTTGCCCAAAATAGACGCACTTGTAAATACCTTACAAGTTTAAATGAATCCCATCCTGATCGCCTTAAAGCGGGCTTTCGGGAGGCCACGGGGTTTGGCGCGCATCACAGTGGCGACTCCGCTGGGGAAATACTCGAGACTTCGATTCAAAAGTACCTTGATTAAAAATTATAATTGAGTTTTAGTTTAAAAATTTCACCTTCTTTCAAAACTGTATTGCATCGCATTAGAGCCTTAGATCTATGCTAGTTTCGTCCCCTATTCAGCCTTGGTGCGTTCCTGAAGTGCGACCCTACGTTCACTCAATATAGGGAAGTATTAAGGATAATCACTAGCCCAAGCCTTGTACCATCATGGTATATTAAATGGTGATCCAATCGGTCGTTACGCTCATGATGAGCTAGACCCGTTGGCAGGGACCATGCTTGGGTTACCTTAAAGTAACACCACCTTTGACCAAAGCTCATGTAATGGCAATAGATGCTTCCCCTAGGTGGTATGAACCGTAATACCTTGCTTTCTATATGGATCATTTTGTATTGGTCAAACCGAAATAATCTGATTGGTCACCTAATCAAAGGCTTTCATGCCCCGATAGGCCCATGTCAACTTATTCGGGCTGCCTAAATACATGATGGTTAAAACCCATGCGTATGAACATTAGCTAAGAGAGGTTATGCTGCCGGTTTTTTCACCGTACACCATGCGCATCCATAGGGTTCCCTGTTAACCCATGGATCAAGCCCACCTAGGATAGAGACCGCACAACCTCGTGTGTGGGGGCAATAAGGTTGGAAGGACCTACCTGCTTGCTTGTGTTTGTGAATGATGCATTGCACATTCATGTCAGTCATGCACAAATAAATTTCTGTATTTCTTCTACATGTATACATCATTTTCTTTGCATATAATTATTACCTGTACATATTATCCTGTGTATAGTTTTTTAAATGTTTCACATGTATCATTGTAATCTCTTTTAGTCAATGTGTACCATTGGTTGCACAACACGATCATGCATTGCATATTATTCATACATCATTCTAACTCCTCGATTTTCATCCATTATAGACCATTTGCTTGGGTGGTTAGGGGATCCCAATAGTTGTCTAAGGAGCGATCAGAGTTCACGTGGGCTGACAAAGTTTTAGCGTTCTTACCAGAGCATCTAAAGGCATTAGAAATGGCTGGCCCTTCACAACAGAATGAAGAAACTCGTGCCCTTATTGCCCAGGAGTTGGATAGAAGGTTCGAGGAGCTTGAAATAAAGATGCTGGCTATGGTAAAAGAAAGGATGGATGCCATGGCGCTTGTTTTGCAAGCTCAACTTATGGCAACAACTCTCAACCAAGGAAAGCCGGCCACGATCGAGAAGGCTCATATAGCGACAGCTCCAGTACCTCCTTTTCCTTCTGAGACTAGAGGTAAGAGATCACTTAATTCCCCGATTCAGCAAAGATGAAATAAGAGGCCTACTTTAGAACATGGCATTATGTTCGAGGAGGATAAAGAGCCTGTAATCATGCGTACTCCAAAAGATGAAAGCTCAGGAGGCCTTGACAATAGTAAGGCTGCAGAAATCCCAGCCATTAGAAAAACTTAGCCCCACCTCACTATCTCGGGTAGGCCATTATCTTGGCATTTTAGCCGTCTCGTCAAGAAAGGGAAGTTACAACCCTTGCCAGCTAGGCCTGGCCCAAGTCAAGGAAAGCCTAGGCACAGAACGGACTGGTATTGTGTATATCACCAGTACACAGGGCATAGGATAGACTATTGTCGCCCTTTGAGAGATCGCATTCAAGAGCTGATGCCAGGCCCAAAAAAGGAAGAGGTTATAGAAGTGCCAACCACGGAAGTAAAGCAAAGGCATTTTTCTAATTTGGGTAGATCTTTGTCCTGGGTCCTCAAGAGGCTGATGAAGGAGGGGATATAACAGCCATTGTCAGCTAAGCCTGCCAGAAGCCAGGGACAGCCCGATCATAAAGGTGATGAGTATTGCGCCTTTCACCAGCATACCGGGCATACCACAGATGATTGTAAGGCCTTAAGACATGCCATTCAAGACCTGATTGATTCCGAGAAGATCTCCGACCCAGAAAAGCGTGAGGGAAAGAATAAGATGGAATAAATGCCTAGGTGGAAAGGCAGGACAGTTCTTAGGGATGATAATGGACCATCGACTGTAACAGCTGTGTTGGCAAGAACAGAAGTTGATTAGCTATTTAGAATGTTCTTTTTACTTTTGAACTGTTTAATAATGACATTTTAGCTTCATTAATATGATGAATGTTTTTGCTTACTTGTGTTATGTTTGTTATGATTTCACTATACATAATCATGATCATGACTCATTCATATTTGACATTGATTCAGTTGATGCTACTCTATTTAATCCCAGAAATTTTGGAAAGTCCAAAGAAAATCTTGATAGCATCTAATGTAACTCTTGAAGCGAGAAAAATTTGAGAGAATATAAAAAAAATATGAAAAAGTCTTTGCCTGGACTTACGAAGACATGCCAGGAATTGATTGGGAAGTCATAGAGCATGCTATTCCTACATATTCAGACCATAAACCTGCTAAATAGAAACTGAGAAGGCTTAGGCCGGAATGGGCAGATGAAAGTGAAGGAGGAGATTCGCCAACAAATCACAGCCAAATTTCTAGTTGAGGTGCAGTATCCAACTTGGCTGGCCAATGTTGTCCCGGTAGCCAAAAAGAATTGCAAGGTAAGGGTATGCATAGATTATCGGGACTTGAATAAGGCTTGTCTGAAAGATGACTTTTTGTTGCCCCATATAGATATGTTGATAGACAGTACCGCTGCTTGCAAGATGTATAGTTTTGGTGATGGTTATGCGGGATACAATCAAATTCTCAATAAAATAATTGACCGAATAAAGACGGTTTTCATCACGGAGTGGGGGATGTATGCCTACCGGGTAGTGCCTTTTGGCCTAAAAAATATAGGAGCCATTTATCAGAGGATGGCAACAAAAATCTTAAATGACTTCATCCATAAAGAAGTAGAGGTATACGTGGATGACATGATGATCAAGTCGGCCACTAGAGAAGGTCATTCCGAAGCCCTAGAAAAGTTCTTCCAAACAAGTACAATCTACGATTAAATCCTAAGAAGTGTATCTTTGGTGTCACCTCAGGAAAACTCCTAGTACACATAGCTAGCCAGAGGGGAATTGAAATTGACCCAGATAAGGTTAGGGCCATCAGAGAGATGCCAATAATGCAGAAGGAAAAAGATGTGAGACGCTTCTTGGGCAGATTGCAGTACGTCAGTAGGTTTATCACTAAGCTTACTTCGATCTATGAACCGATTTTTAAATTACTTAGAAAAGACCCACCAGTAGTATGGAACGAAGATTGTCAGAAGGCTTTCGATACTGTCAGAGAGTATCTGCTGAATCCACCAGTGTTGAGACCGCCGCAGCCAGTCAAACCACTGATTTTGTATTTAGCTATAAAAGATAGTTTTGTAAGTGTCTTGATGGCCCAGGAAGATGAATTCAGAGTAGAATTTGTTGTTTACTACCTTAGCAAGAAGTTCCTGGCTTATGAGGTAAAGTATACAGAAGTTGAAAAGATTTGCCTTACGGTAACTTGGGCCTCTAAGAAGTTGAGACATTACTTTCATGCCTACAAGGTACAGGCAGTAGCGAAGCTGAATCCTTTAAGGTACTTACAGGAAGCTCCATCTTTACTTGGGAAATTGGGTAGGTGGTCGTTGCTGCTATAAGAATTTGATGTAGAGTACATCACTCGAAAAATTATCAAAGGGCATGCAGTGGCTGAATTCCTAGCAGAACACCCAATTCAAGGAGACTCATACGAGTTCAACTTTCCGGATGAGGTTGTGGCAGCTGTAGCAGTTCAGGGTTGGAAATTACACCTTGATGGGGCTGTTAATAGTAAAGGGGCAGGGGTAGGAGTTATTCTGACAACCCCGAATAATGAGGAGCTCCCTTTGGCGAAGAAATTGAGGTTCAAGGCTACCAATAACGAAGCTGAGTCCTTCAAGAAGGTGGATGCTCGGGATACGGCGAAATTCATCGAGAAGAACTTGATATGTAGGTATGGCCGCCAACACCACTTGGTATCTGACAATGGGGTCCAATTCATGGCCAAACGAGGAAGTTACTCCAGAAATATGGTATTGAACATCACAAGTCTTCTCCGTATCGTCCTCAAACCAACGGGGCAGTAGAAGCTGCCAACAAGAATGTCAAGAGGATCCTAGCTAAGGTGGTCAAGAATTACAAAGATTGGTCAGAAAAATTGCCTTGTGTGCTTCAATGCTGAAGAATCATCATCGAAACCTCTACAAAAGTCGTAGGGGGGAGAAGCAGCATGGCCGATCATTGTAAAGTTCAAACCTTTAAGACGGCCTAAATCTTGGAAGCTGAAAAAGGGCACAACAGTGGTAGCGGCAGTTAAACGCATCAGGCAAGGACGAATCATGGGATTATTACCACAACTGGATCTATCGAAAAATGCTCTACTAGACCATTCATGAGGGAGGTTAGAAAGTATCCAATGAAAGAGGGACGTTCAGTCTTCGAGCAAATGAGACCAGGGGTTCCGGACAAATGAGGCAGGCATGCTGATGTGAGGAGGGCCCTCGTTCTTCAGAAGTTGTTATCCGAGGCAGCAGCAATAGGTAGCGATAAAGATGACTTCAAAGAACCAGTCAACATCGATGAATTCAAGAGGATCCATGGCTAAAGACTAAAAATCAAAAGAAGAGAATAAAAGCCCCGCGGGTCGAAAATCGAAAAAAGGCGGCCTTGCTAAAATTAGGCGCCTCGTCAGGGTGAAAACCGGAAAAAGGCATCCTGGTCAAAAATTAGAGGCTTGAGAGAAAATATCCAATTAAGAAAACCTGAGAGGGCTGATTGGAGACAGGAGTTTAATGCTTACAAGATATACTCTGAGATTAGATATAGTTTTGCATTTTGAATCGATGTTAGATAATGATCATGTGTGGAGAAATCATATTGAAATGTACACAATCTTTGCAAATACATGTGTTCATTATTTTCTAGTTCATTTAAAAAAAGAGAAATGTTGTTCATTGCTGAATACATGAAATCTAAATGACCACGCTCTGCTACTACTCTCACTGTCCATATGTCTAAGTCGATGAGTTATGTTATCCACTGTGAGACTAAACACCCACCTCTTGAGTGCATTAGGGGGAGTGAAAGAACAACCCCCGATAGATGGCATAATAGTCTTCACCGGTAGCTTGCTTAGAGGCTATGGTATCTGGAGGTAAAAGCCGAAGATAAAGGTCCACTTTGGAAGGATAGGGATGCCTCACTATGTCATTAATCCCTCTAAACTATTAAACACAACGGGTGGTAGGATAAAGGGCAGCTTAATGAAGCCCTAAAGAACTCCATCCTCATCTGCTACTTCACCCAATCTAGCAACACATTCATCAAGGGAGGCCATAAAATGCGATTGATGCCTAGAGAGAAATGCCTCAAAGAATAATTGCGGATTACTCTAGGAAGAGGCTTTGATGGTAGCTTCAACTTTTCTTGTAGCCGTACTTGAAAGGCAAGATGAGTCTTAAAAAAAAAGAAAAGAAAAAAAGAAAAAAAAGAAAGAAGAAGGCCGTTAGAGATGAAAACCGTGACTGGCTCTCTAAGTAAAAGTTAGGCCAAAGGACAGGGTAAAAACCTGGGAACAGGCAGTCTGTCCTTCAAAAAAATGAAATGAAGAAAAAGCCGCTGGAGTGGGTTGGTTCCATTCAAGGCAAAAGTTAGGCATAGGGTTATGTGAAAATCCCTAAAGGGACGCATTTCCCGCTAAGAAAAGCTAGTGCGAAAATCCACAAGGGACGCACTACCTTTAAAACAATGACTTTTGAAGCCTGGAGCAATAAGACGGCATTACCTCCAATAATTCACCTTTAGGCAGACAATGCATAATGCAGATCTTGATTTAGAGTCATGGGGGCAAAATCCTCATTGACCGGGGGGAAAAGATGCGCACGAGTCAGTTCTCTTTAAAAGGATTATGGGTCAGAGTTCTTAAAGCCAAGACGACGCTTTTCTAAATCCTCGCGGGTATCAAACAATGTGAGCAGCCGAGCAGCACCCTCAACGAATCCCTTAACCACCTGGGATGTGGTCTATTCATTTTTGCATATCACATGCATGTCACGTCCATTCAGTCTTTTACGCGTGTAGAAATGCACACACAATTCTTGTATATTAATCATTTGGACGTGTTTCTTATATATAGTTTTGTATGTATACTTCACACACATTATTCCATACGCGCACACAATCTTTTGTATATGTTGTTGTGTACATGACTTAGAGGGAAGGGTCCGAATAGACCTCATGAGCAAGGGTGATCCAAGGTATAGGTTCAGCTCAACATTATCGGCCACTGCATCCAGCATAAAATCAGGTGCATATGTGAGGGGGTGGAACGCCCAGAAGGACAAGCCTATCGGACACACCATGCTCAGGGCAATCCAAAATCACACAAATCTATAGAAAATAAGATCCTTTGAGAAGACGAACTATCCATACATAGTCGAAGGCAAATCAGACACAAAAGTGAGCCAAGGTATAGTTTTGAATCTACATCGACGCTCATCCATGCCGAACAATCGGATCAAGATAAAGTCCTCACCAGAATGGAATCTCAATGACCCGCTCCTAAGAAGGCATTTAAGAGAGCAAGCCGACTCATACACACCATGTCAGGAGCAACAAGGCAAGTTTCTCTATCATAAGATATATGCTTGCACACATTTGTACAATAATCGAGATGAAGTCCTCATGAGAGAAGAATCTTAAGGATCTGTTCCCAAGAGGGAAAAGAATAAGCCTCTCCATGCGCACCATGTCGGGAGCGAACAGGTAAGTTTTTTTTGTCATAAGATGTACGCTAACACACCTCACACAATTCGGATTCAAATGTATGTATATTGCACACACATGATTCCGCACACGTGCACAGTGTTTTGTATATGTACATGGCTCAGATGAGGGGTCCGAATAGACCTCATGTTTAAAGATGATTCAAGAGATGAGTTCAGCCTAACATTGTTAGACTCGTGCATGCCATGCCGGGGGCAATCAGGTAAGTTTCCCTGTCATAAGATATACGCTCACACACATCACACAAAGTGTACAAAAGCCAAATTCAAATGTACAAAATCTCAAACCAATTCAAATGTACAAAGAATACAAACTCTCAAAGCAAAATAACAAAAACAAATTCTCAAACAAAATAAGACAAAATAAAAAGACATTTTCAAGGCCTTGAAAATCCAATATACTGTAAATGCATTCAGAATGTAAAGGTCAAAAACAAAACAAGGAGACAAAAAAAAAAACGAAATAGAAAATCATCCGCCTGCAGGCAAGCAACAAAACCTCCAATATAATTTTCCTTTGAGAAAGCTCAAATCTTTTTTTCGCCCCGGACGCTCAACATCAAATTCTCTCACCCTATTGAGAAGTATGCAGGTCTTTTCAAAAGGGAGGCTGCATTGGAGATGACAGAGGAATCGATATCTGGCATGTCACAATCAGTGCAATCAAGGCAATGGGGAACAACCAAACATCCTTCGGGGGCACACTCTGACATCGTCCCCAACAGGTATGTACTACCACAGGTATGCATCTTTTATATGCCCTGTACATTTGCTTTTCCGTTGTTGTAGTAAAAAGAAGAGGTCTAGGATAAGCGCCAACAAAGAAAGCGACGAATGGTTCACCATACCGATCTAAGGATGGTCGACAGATCAGATAATATACTAGCCGAATGGGGATGAGATGAGGCTAGCGGGACAGATTAGTCACCGCGCATACCAAGACGAGGACAGTAGGGCACACGCGATAGATTGGACCGCACTTTGTAAGTTGGAGCAAACTCGGTGCAGCTCAGGAGAGCAATCCGCACTTTGTAAGTTGGAGCAAACTCGGTGCAGCTCAGGAGAGCAATCCGTACTTTGTAAGTTGGAGCAAACTCGGTGCAGCTCAGAAGAGCAATCCTCGCGTTTTGTAAGTCCGGAGCAGACATGGCGCATCACCATCCGCACTTTGTAAGTTGGAGCAAACTCGTTGCAGCTCAAGAGAGCAATCCGCACTTTGTAAGTTGGAGCAAACTCGGTGCAGCTCAAGAGAGCAATCCACACTTTGTAAGTTGGAGCAAACTCGGTGCAGCTCAGGAGAGCAATCCGCACTTTGTAAGTTGGAGCAAACTCAGTGCAACTCAGGAGAGCAATCCGCACTTTGTAAGTTGGAGCAAACTCGGTGTAGCTCAGGAGAGCAATCCGCACTTTGTAAGTTGGAGCGGACTCGGTGCAGCTCAAGAGAGCAATCCGCACTTTGTAAGTCTGTAGCGGACTCGGTGCAGCTCAGAAGAGCGATCCTCGCGTTTTGTAAGTCCGGAGCAGACTCGGCGCATCACTATCCGCACTTTGTAAGTCTGGAGCGGACTCGGTGCAGTTCAGAATAGCAAACCTCGCATTTTGTAAGTCTGGAGTAGACTAGACGCATCGCTGCTTCCACGGCAAAAAGGCAAGGGCTGCCACAAGTACGCATCTCTTTCCTTCTTCTCTGAATTTTGGCTCATCTAGGCACTAGTGCACTAGTTGCCCAAAAATTGGGGGCAACTGTAGACACCGGGTCTTGAGACAGCCGAGATCAGAGTTACCCAATGATGATAAGACGCCTTTCCACAAGCAAAAAGGTTAAAAGTGATGATCTTATTTTCAAATTTGCATTTTAGAGTGAAAAGATAAAAAGATAAAAAAATAATGAAAAATATTTTAAAATTTAGTTTTGAAAAATGGGGGATTAAAATTATAACATTTTTAGTCAATTTAAAATTAAAAAAAAAAAAAAAGAAAAAAAAAGCCCGGATCGCGAGTGTCGGGCGCAGCGGCGCGCCTGCGGCCGCGCGCTGGCGCCCAGCTCGCCGGCGCTCGAGCGCCCAGCACGCTACGCGCTCAAGGGCGATGCTACGCTGCACGTCGCTAAAAGCGCGCACTGCGCGCCGCCCATTGCGCTTTATGCGCGAGGCTGCCGCTCTGACGCCCGTCCCTATATAGCGGCGGGCGTCCCTACTCCTGGCCGTCGCTATAGGGTCTGATACCCCTTTTTTCCGATTTTTGGACCTAAAAATCAGTTTTTTATCACTTTTTTCAAGGTTTTAAGGGATTTTTTCCATTTTTAAAAATTAAAATAGGTAATATCTGATTTAATTAAATTTTATCCCTTTAATTATTTTATTTTTTCCTATTTTTTCATATAAAAGGAATGAGATGAAAACCTAAAAGGGGGATTTTTTGGCTAGGGTTTCTTCTCTTCATCTTTTCTCTTCTTCTTCCTCTCAAACTCTAAAAAAATTCCAGATTTTTTCCCTACCAAAGAAGAACAAAAAATTGAGTTCATCTTTCATTCTTTTTTTTTTTCAACATAATTTCTTCTAAATATATATTTAGAAGGAGTTTTTGTTGTTTGATTAATTTTTGGAGACAAACACAACAATTGTTTGTTCTCAATTTTTTTTTTCACCTTTTATTTGTGTTCAATAAAATTTTTTACATTGATTTTGTTTTGAATCTCTTTTTGATGGAAAATTAATTTTGATACAAATAAAGTAATTGTTTGTTATCAAAATATAATTTTTTCCATTTGATTTTTATTTTGATATAAACCAAATCATTTTTTTTCTTTAATTGTAATCAATAAAAATCTTTTTTTAATCAAAATCATTTCTTTAGGCAAAGAAATCAATTCTTTGCTCTTAAAGAATTTTTGATCATTTTTTATCCTATTTCTTTCTTGGAATGAAATTCCAACATTTTTATTATTACACTCTAATATTGAAAATCAAGAATAAAGAAATCGATTATCATTTTACCTTCATCGAATCCGAAACTCTGAGGGTAAACATTTCAGGCTTGTTCTTTTTAATATTTTTGTTCATATTAATTTATTCATGTATATTTTTATTAACTTCATTTATTTATTTATTTATTTTATTTCAGATTTGTTTTGTTTAACTTGTTTATGTATGATTTTATTCTTATTCGTGTATATTATTATTTTTTTTATTATTTTCATTTACTTATTCATTTATTACCATGTATATTTTTATTATTATTGTCATTCATTTATTTTATTCATGTGAATATTGATTTATTTTAATTCCTAACATATAATTAATTTATTTCACTTTAAATCTTCATTATTTTTAACATGTAATTAAATTAATTCATTTTGATTGATGTTTTTGCCATATAAATGGTTTATATCATTTGTGAACATATTTAATTAATCATGTCATTTATTTAATCATTTTTTATTCTTTTCCATTGTCATTATCATATATTTAATATTTTGTTCACTTATTTATTTTCACTATTATCATGTTCATATTTTTACACATTAATTAACATGTTGTATTTTATTCCAATTACATCTTTTAATCCATTTATTGTTCATAACACATTTTTCTCATTTATTTTAAATTGTAAACAAGTTAATTCATTTGTTATTTTGATATCATTTCGTTTTATCTCATTTTATTTTATTTTATCATTTATTTTATATTTAATTGATTTTAATTGATTCAATTACTAACATTATTCTATTTCTATTTTATTTTTAATTCACATCTCATTTTTTGCTTGGGCATTTTTGCGAGCACACGGGGAGATTCAAGAGGCTCATTCGGGTTACATATTTATTTTCTTCGTTTGTGATATTTATTTATTTTGGCTTTTTCATTTATTTTTGCCATGTAATGTTCTTGTAAAATTATTTATTTAGGCCCACTAGAAAAAAAGTCACTAAACGTTTTTTTTATTAATTAATTTTGAATTTTTCCTAAATAAAAATGGGACCAATGTCTCAATTTTCTCTATCCAAAATAAAATCATCACATCAAAAGTGTTTTATAATAAATATGCATGCGAGGACCAATGTCCTCATCATTATTGAATACCCCGATTTATGCATGATTTGTATTTTATTTACAATGGGGGTTGTATTCCGCCCCTAGTTTTATTGTAATTTATTTCGAGAATGTTTGTTTTAATAATGTTTTACTTATCGCTTTTGATGTGAATGATTGCGCTTTAATTAAATGCATCGTGTGGAAATTTGGTGAAACAATGAATTCAAAACTTAATTATAATATTGATCAAGGTATAAATAAATGAGAAGTCTCGAACTCACTCTGGTCTTTGGGGCTCAATGAGGCGAGAGGTCTAGGACTTCCAAGACACCTCTTGAGTCTCACCAAAAGACTTAAATTTACAAATCCTAGGCTCCAAGATCTCTCTGGCTAGCCCAAGATGGATATGTATGCGTCGTCTTAGGCTCGACGAGGCTAGACGACCCTTCCCAATGTTCTATTGGGTGGCGACTCCAAGAAACCTCATTATTGCTCAAAATAGATGCACTTGTAAATACCTTACAAGTTTAAATGAATCCCATCCTGATCGCTTTAAAGCGAGCTTTCGGGAGGCCACGGTGTTCGACGCGCGTCACAGCTAGCTTCCTGGATTCAAGAACAAATTTTCAACATTTTATTTGGAAAACCAAAGCCCTTCTTGCTCTCAAAACCTTCTCTCTCTTTTTCTCTGCTCTTTATCTCTTTTTCTCTGGTCTCTATCTCTTTTTCTGTGTTTTTTTTCTCAATAATGCCCTCTCCTTTTTCTCCTTGTTCAATTTTCAACTCTTTCTTTTTAATCTTTCAGACCAGATTTGATCGTTTTCCCACCAAACCAGCCAAAAGCCCATACTTTCAAAATTAGCTCCCTCAAAAATTGGAAAGGAGCTGTTGGGCGGAGAAGAAGAAGCATGTGAGGTAGGGGGCAACTGAGCCTCCTCACTAACGTGAGGCTGGGCCTCATGTCAGCCTCACGTAAGTGATGAGGCCCCCATCTCACGTTAGTGAGATGGGTCTCACTACCCAAGCCCAAAAATAATTTTTCTTTTTTTAAACGAAACACATTTTTTTCCGAGGAAGCCATTACTTCTATTTGCTTCTTGCCCGCGAACAGGCATCATTTTCTGTAATAGCTCTAATAACGGGTTAGTCTTAAATAGTATATTTCTAGGGTGAATAGTGCTTTCAGGATGAATAGTACTTCCCGGAATCGAAAAATATTTTGTTGGACCATTGGATAGAGCTCGTCAATACGAGTCCGTAAGCTCAAATTTCATGTCAATCAGAGGTCTAACGAGTTTGGAATGGCCGAAAAAGTAAGCAAAAGTATTTACTTCAGTGAAAAGTGTGCCAAGGTGGGACCCATTGAACAATAAAAGTGGGCCCAGCCGGGACCCATTGAATAGTAAAAGTGGGCCAGGTGGGACCCATTGAATAGAAAATGTGGGACCATGATGACATCAGCGATGATATGATGATGAATAGTAATTGTATGCCCTAAAGTGAAACATCATCATTTGGTTAGGAACATCATCATCACTGGGTCCCATTGAATAGTGATAGCATCTTTGACTGGTCTGTAAATAGTAACTGCGGGGCACATAAAATAGTGACTCCAGGATGAATAGTACCCAAAAATATTTTTTTCACCATCAGAAAGAGAATGAAAAATGTAGTATAATGGTGTAATTTGGTGTAAAAATGAGATCAAATAACTTTCAAAAGTTAGTCTGAAGTTTCTCTGGTTCGGTTCGATTGAACCAAGGTTTGACTGAACTTTGACCAATTTTTTATAAATAGTTAGAGTGGATAAAATGGTATACTATAAGAGGATAAAAGGCTTATAATAATTTTTAGAAATTTTTGACAACATTAGAATTGTGTTTTACTGTAAAACCATATTGAACCGAATTAGATCGGTTTAAGTGAATCGGACCCCAAATAGACTCCGGTTGAGCTAAAATTTTGCAGGGAGACTAATTTTAATATTTTAAGAATGATGGAATTAGTTGGGAGTAAAAATGAATTCAGGAACATTAAATTTCACCAAAACAGTGGAAAATGACCGAAAAATGAAAATTTGGACCAAATCGGCTTAACCACTTTGGTTGGACCTGGTTGGGTCCAATTGGACCCATATAAAAGGACCAAAAAATCTAGAAATCCCCTTGGATTCCATTTTTTTCAGCTCCCTCTTCTTCCTCTCTTGGCCGAATACACTCTCCTCTCTTTCTCACCATTTTTCTTTCTTTTTTCTTCATTTCACCTCAAGATCAAACCTCTTTAACATAATTCAACTTGTCTAGAATCCATTGGTGGTCTCAAAATTTCTTTTGGAGAAGTGAAAGTGGGTGAAATCTAGGGTTGAAGTTTAGGTGTAAAATTGAGGTAAGAGATTTAAGAGTTTTTAATTTTCTTTTAAGGTTCCTAAAGGTAATATAGGATGTAAATAAGAGGTTTATTAAGTTTATTTTGTGAAAGGAAATTTGATTTTGATTAAATCTTAATTTTTGTGTTTGGACATAATTATGTCCAATAGGTGAAGGAACCTCTAAGATAGCTAAGGGTAAGGAAAAGGATAATTGAGAGGTTTATTTCAAGGATCTAAGGTTTGTGATTGCAAATTCCATTTAATTCCATGGTAAAAATATGAATTTATGTTATGTTTGTGAAGAAAGTATGTGATTTATGTGTGATTAATTGAAATTAACATGATATTCATGCTTAGGGATGTTAAAAATAATGGTATGGATGATTAAATTGAAGAAATAAATTTTGTGTGAAAAGTTACTTCTTTGGCCGAATGTAATTCATGTGATTTTCATGTGTTTTCATGATGTTTTATGTATATTTATGATGGACCTATGGTATTTTACATGTGAATTAATGTAGGGTATGTGTTAGACCATGTGAAAACATCATGAGGTATGTGATGAATGTATGGTCGAATGTATATCATGTGTGAAGTCATGATTTTGATGTGTATTCATGGAAATTGATGGTATGGTGATGTTATACATCATTAAATTGGCCTAAATACATGATAAAATTGATAAAAAGAATTAATGTAAATGAATTGGTTTGTGGGTCGTATGCATATTATGCATGTGTATCATGATGAAATAATAAGTTTACATGACATGTGATGATGTAATGATGATAATCACATGTGAAATGATGAAATGGTATGAAAAAGAATAAAATATTATGATGATATACCATGAAAAAAAATAGTATATTATATTAATAAGGTGAAAAATAAAATAATATTATCCTATGTAGTAATCCGGTAGTCAAGTCTAGTTCAGGATATGCTGACATACCATAGGGATATAAGACCGGGGGTGTGAGCATGGCGTTTCACTTTTTAGTAGGCCAATGATGGTCCTACTTTTGTATCAGAATATCTGAATATCTGAATTGCACTGTTTTGTATTAAAAGATAGTGCTGGTCCCACAGGACTCCTTTGGTATTTCTATAAACTTCTGGAGTTCATGTCTCGTTTATCCTGTATATAGAGTCTGCCAGTGTGTTACAGGGGCATAATTGTAAAAAATAAAATTAAAATGGTTAAAATGTGATTAAAATAATATTTATGTGGAAAAAGGGCATAAATATTATTAAATAAAAGGTTTGAGGGAAAAATTGTAATTTTGTGCATATTGTGTTAAGGATGATTAATAAGGGTAAAAATGTAAATAAATTGTTAAATATGAAAATTGGCAACTTTATATGGATAAAAATGTAATTTGGCATGAAAATAATAATTGGAGGGTAAAACTGTAATTTGGCATATAAATTAATGATAAAATTGTAATGTTAGTAAAACTAATTAAAATAATGGCATAATTGAAATATTATTGAAATTAAAATGAATTAGTGGCAATATAGTAATATTAGTGAAATTAAAGTGAAACAATGGCATATATGTAAAATTGGTGAAGTGTAAATGAAATATTGCCTTAAGTTAAGGGTAAAATGGTAATAAGATTATTTATGTGTTAATTGTGTAATTGCCCAATTATGAAATTGAAAAATAATTACATGTAATATTGCATGCCTAGTTGGGAATTAAATTAAATATATTTATTTATGAATATTAAATGACATTATTTATGTGAATATTATTATGCATGAAAAATTAAATTAAGTGGAAATTTATGGAATTGCAATCACCACTGGGCATATTTAATGCTCAGCACGTAGTTTTATTTGACTGCGTGTAGGAACTCCGTAAAAGTTTTGGAGCAGTACATAACTCACACTTTGGAAGTGGTATGGAAGATATTATTTAGAATATTAAGTATGTTAACATTTTGGCATGTATATGTCTTATAATATTGCTTTTGGGTTTTGGACTGTAAAAGATTAATATAACTGTCTTTAGTATATTTGTCTGAGCATGCCTAATAATTGGTAGAAATTAAGTTAATAAAATTGGTAAAGTAAAATATAGATTTTCAAGTTAAAGGAAAATTGACCAGATGAATAGTAACTTAGACACTTATAGGTCAATCGGTATAGTTAATAGTGAATTAAAAATAGTAAATATTAAGTTTGATAATTAATTAATAAGTCTTAATATACTTAAGTAAGTTGACTTAGGGGTGTGCAAATGGTCGGTTCGGTTCGGTTTTGGACTGAACCGAACAAACCGAAAACCGAAATTTAATATTTTTTAGACCCGAACCGCGGACCGAACTTATTTGGACCGAAACCGAACAAACCGAAATTATTTTGGTCGGTTCGGTTCGGTCCAATCGATTCTCACACAAATATAACCTTTTTTTTAATCATTTTTTACTTATATGGATACATAAATTAAATTAACTTATATTTAACAAAATAAAACCATTTAAAATAATTAAAAGGAAAAAACATACATAAATTTTTCATATTACGTTTTTAATATATAATAAAAAAAACATACATTAAAAAAAATACAATATAAATTCTAATTAATAATACATTCAATATCCTTTAATTAAAAAAAATACATGTAAGTAAATATAGCATAATTTCATATGCATCACACAACAACAACTCCAATCAAGCCCTCTTAAACCTGCATTCCATACAAAAAAAAATAATGATTAAATAAATTCAACTAAACAGTCAAAACAATATCCATACTAACTAGTAAATAGCTTTTTTTTAACCTAATTCTACTCCATATATATTTATTCAGATTGGGTCTAGAACCTAGATTCTCTTTATTTATTCATTCATATAATACACCAAACAAATATATATTCACGTGTTATAATAACATGCATGTTTTTTTCTTTTTAAATTTTGAAATTTTGGACAAAGGAAATTAATGGTAAGAGGGCTTGATTGCAGTTCACAGTGGCCAAATGAATTAACATAAGTATTAGTAATAGTAACTGAATTTCAGCCTCTAAGATAATTGCAGTTCACAGTGTCCTACATCTAACGCCATCTTCATTTTGTTAATCAATTACATATCTATGGCCATCTTCATTTTGTTTTCTTATCAAACACTTCGTCTATATAATTTCATTACACTTCATCTATATAATTTCATTACATCATTATTTTCATAGAATAATCAAATATTATGTTAGCTTAATAATAACTGGTTTGAATTTCAATTTCTGCAGGTTGGGTTGTGTAAGATTTATAACATTTAATTTGTATATGAATAGTTAATTTGGCAAACTGTTCATAGCAAATATATTGAACAGAAATTTGGCAAACTAGGCAAATATATTGGTAATTTGGCAAACTGGGCATAGGAAATAAATAGCAGAAGCAGAGCAAATATATGTGCAAAAATCATAAAGTAGCTGTGGCTTCCTTAATCAACCCACGCAGCCCCCTCAAAAACAAGATCTAGACACCCATGATTGTAAGACAAATCGAAGAATATAAGAACATCAAATAGAAGAGTTGAAGGAAAAAAAAAAAGAAAATAAATAAAAAAATAAAGAAAAGAGCAAACAGAACAGAAGAATAGAAATGATACTTACCATGGTTGCATGACGAATCAACGATTTGTTGAAGCGAAGAAGAGGAGAAATAGGTGGAGTATGACCGGTCCTTAGCTTACACTAAATCTGCTAGATCTTGTTCTTGTTTGTCTCCTTTGAGTTTTGTTCCGGAGATGAGGATGGCTGTGGAGGTGGTGGTCTCGTCGTGGTGGAGATAAGGATGGCTGTGGAGATGGTGGTCTCGTCGTGGTGGCTGCTATGAAAGGAAGAAAGGAAATTAGGAATTCTAATTTAGGTAAGGAAAGAAAGAAAGGCAGTTAGGGATTCGAAAGGAAGAAAGGAAAGGAATTTAAGTTATATATATATATATATATATATATATATATATATATATATATATATATATATATATATATATATATATATATATATATATATATATATAATGTTCAAAATGGTGTGTTTTAGAAATTGCGGTCAGTTCGGTTCCTTCGATTTTTTAATTTTTAGAACCGAACCGATAAAACCGAAGAAATATTTCGGTTCGAAATCGAAAAAACCGAGAACCGAAGAAACTGAACCAAATAGATCAAACTCAGTTTGGTTCGGTTCGATTTTCGGTTCCGGTTCGGTTCTGCATACCCCTTGTTGACTATTCATATAGTACTATTCATACAGTATTATACATACGGTACTATTCGTACATACGATACTATTCATATATAGTTCATGTATATGGTACTATTCAAAATTTTTTTTTTACCGATTTTAATTAATGGCCTATTTAATAAACTGAATAGTTTAATTAGGTTAACCGGATTAAAAGGAGCAGTTAAGTAATCAGAACGTAAAGTATTAGAGTGTATGACAGTTCAGTGTTGTGGCATCTGGTATCCGTATCACATACGGGTATGGGGCAGTACAAGTAATGGTATCAGAGCTCCGGTTTAGGTGTTTCTAAGATCAGAGTGCGTCAATGGGAATAGTATAAGTACATGTGCATGCCAACTAATTTTTTGACAGTATAGTTTTGTGAGGCTAATGTATGCTTGCTCCTTGTGTTAGATTGGGAGTATGGCATCAGATGTAGGTCGTCGTGATAGTGATGTAGAGAGTGTTGCATCAGTCAGTATGAGTCGATCGAGGTCGCCTCGTCATCAGGCTACTCCGTCGATTGTTCCCCCTCCTCAGCAGCAGCCTGAGTTCACAGTTTATGCAATCGCAGCAACAACCTCAAGGTCTTGTACAGTAGCTAGCTCCACCTAGACGGAGACCTATTCTTGAACAGATTAAGAGGTTAGGAGCTGAAGATTTCTACAGTTAAGATCCTTTGACTCCAGTCCAAGCGGAGGAGTGGATGTTTAAGTTAAATAGGATGTTCGAGACCACTTAGAGTCCACCGGATGAGATGCTTCAGGGAGCAGTGGCTCTGCTTTAGGGTCCTGCTTATACATGGTGGAGTTCAGTTCGTAAATCCACTCCAGCGGATCAGGTTACTTAGGGGTTCCTTCAGACTCGGTTTGAGAAGAAATACATCGAGTCAGAGTATAAATCTGCTATGTAAGATGCCTTTGGAGGCTCAGACAGGGGAACAAGTCAGTTGCTGAGTATGAGCGAGAATTCGACCGGCTTAGTGCCTATCTGGATGATGAATCCATGACTGAGCATAAATTATGCCACAGGTTTGAAAGAGGTCTGCATAACAACATCAGATTGGCCTTGGGTTCTTAGAGGCATATAGATATGAGGTCCTTGGTTGAAGAAGCCCTTAGAGCAGAGACTATTATTTCAGAGGAGGTAGATAGACAGTCCCGATTTAAGCAAAAGATGAAACTGGGTCAGTTTTTTGGTGCAGCTGAACAGAGTAAGAAGTTTAGAGGGCCTCATCATTCACAGAGCTGTGCATCAGTAGCACCTGTTACTATTTGGAGGAACCCAATCGGCAGCAGTGTCCCAGTCATATCAATAGCTAGTGCACCCAGGAGTAGAGTACGAGATCCAGTTCCACAGTGCCCTCATTGTAAGAAGTTTCATTCGGGTGAGTGCAGATAGATGAACAGGGCTTGTTTTAGATGTGGGTCTCGAGAACACCAGATCAGAGATTGTCCTTAGGCCCAGCCGTCCACTTCAGCATCACCAGCTTTGGGTGGAGGGTCAGTCCCTCAGAGAGGACGTGGTAGGGGAACAGCTCCTCCACAGGTAGTTTTGGGCCCTTCAGTACAGCCACCTCAGGGTCGTAACACTGGATATCATTATGTTGTTAGAGCTCGTCAACAGGATGATACTCCAGATGTCATTGTTGGTAAATTCTCACTGTTTTCTCATTCAGTTTATGCTTTAATTGATCCTGGTTCTGTGCATTCCTATATTAATACTGCTATTGCTCGGGATAAAGGGTTGCATGATAGTCAGTTAGACCATGATATTTTAGTGAGTAATCCTTTGAGGTATAGTGTAGTGGTGAGTAAAGTATATCGAGATTGTCCGGTTAGTGCTCAGAGTTTTGTGTTTTTGGCTGATTTGATTGACCTTCCGTTCCGAGAGTTTGACGTGATTTTGGGTATGAACTGGTTATCCACTCACTAGGCCACTGTTGACTATAAGAGGAAGAGAGTAACTTTAAGAACTGTAGATGATCAGGAGATTGTCATTGTGGGTGAGACATCAGATTTTCTTTCTGATGTGATTTCAGCTACAGCAGCTAAGAGACTTATCAGAAAAGGGTGTGTAGCCTACTTGTGCTATGCAATAGAGACTAAAAAGGATGAACTTAAGGCTTCAGATGTGCCCACTGTTCAGGAGTTTCAGGATGTTTTTCCTGAAGAACTTCCAGGTCTGCCACCTGATAGAGAGTTAGAGTTTACTATTGACATAGTACCTGGTACTGCACCTATGTCTATTGCTCCTTAAAGAATGGCACCTTCAGAACTGAGAGAATTGGAAATTTAGTTGCAAGAATTAATTGATAAAGGCTTCATCAGATCGAGTGTTTCACCTTGGGGAGCACTAGTCCTCTTTGTGAAAAAGAAGGATGGGTCACTTTGGTTATGTATTGATTATAGACAGCTGAATAAAGTCACCATAAAGAACAAGCATCCACTACCTTGGATTGATGATTTGTTTGATCAGTTGAAAGGTGCGGGCGTGTTTTCCAAGATTGACTTAAGATCGAGCTACCATCAGCTAAAGCTTAAAGAGTCAGATGTGCTTAATACAGCTTTCCGCACAAGATATGGTCATTACAAGTTCATGGTCATGCCTTTTGGATTAACAAATGCTCCTGCAGCTTTTATGGATCTGATGAATAGGGGTTTCCACCCTTACTTGGACCAGTTAATAATTATTTTCATCGATGATATTTTGGTGTATTCGAAGACTCCAGAGGAGCATGATGTGCATTTGAGGATTGTTCCGCAGACGCTGAGAGATAAGCAGCTTTATGCCAAGTTTAATAAATGTGAATTCTAACTGGATGAGGTATCATTTTTGGGTCATGTGGTATCAACAGAGGGTATTAAAGTTGATCCTAAAAAGATTGAAGCGATCCTTCAGTGGTAAGACACCCAGGAGTGTTACCGAGATTAGGAGTTTCCTTGGCTTGGCCGGTTATTACAAAAGGTTCGTCAAGGGTTTCTCTTCAATTGCATCTCCTTTAACCAAGTTATTGCAAAAGAATGTCAAGTTTGAATGGTCAGATCAATGTCAGGAGAGCTTTGAGAAGCTTAAGTGTATGCTGACTGAAGCTTTAGTGTTAGTGGAACCTGAATCTGATAAGGATTTTGTGGTCTTCAGTGATGCTTTAAGAAATGGATTGGGTTGTGCATTGATGTAGGAAGGCAAGGTGATTGTTTATGCCTCTCGACAGCTTAAGACTCATGAGAAGAATTACCCTATTCATGATCTTGAGTTGGTAACAATTGTATTTGCATTGAAGATCTGGAGACATTATCTCTATGGTGAGAGATGCTACATCTACACTGATCACAAGAGTCTGAAGTATTTGCTTGCTCAGAATGAGCTTAACTTGAGGCAGAGACGTTGGCTTGAATTGATCAAGACTATAAGTGCTTCATCAACTATCATCCTGGTAAAGCTAACATTGTAGCTGATGCTCTCAGTAGGAAGTTCATGGCTTCTCTACGGGCTATGAATACTAGTCTGGACTTATCAGATGATGGAGCTTTGATTGCAGAAATGCAAGTTAAGCCAGATTTTCTCCAGCAAGTGAAAGATGCTCAGAAGCAAGATGATCGGTTGTCTACCATTATGTCTCAGGTGAAAGATGGCAATGTCAGTGATTATTCATTGGGTTTGGATGGTGGGTTATATTACAAACAGAAATTGTGTGTTCCTGATCAAGCTGATCTGAGAAAGGATATTCTCTCAGAAGCTCATCATAACAGCTTCGCTATGCATCCTGGTTGTAACAAGATGTATCAGGATTTGAAGATGCTTTATTGGTGGCCGGGCATGAAATGTGATTTGACGAAATTTGTGGGTAAGTGTCTGATTTATCAGCAAGTTAAGGCTGAACATCAAGTTCCTTCAGATTTACTTCAGCCTATTGTCATTCCTGAATGGAAATGGGACAGGATAACCATGGATTTTGTGTCAGGGTTTCCTCTTTCGAGAAAGAAACATGATGAAGTTTGGGTAATCGTTGATCGACTCACTAAATTAGCTCACTTCCTGCCTATCAGAATGGATTATTCGTTGTCCAAGCTGGCAGAGTTGTACATCAGTGAGATTGTAAGACTGCATGGAGTTCCTTCCTCCATCATTTCAGATCGTGATTCGAGATTCACTTCTCAGTTTTGGAAGAGAAGTCAGGAATCTTTGGGAACCGGATTACAATTCAGTACAGCTTTCCACCCTAAGACTGATGGACAATCTGAACATGTGATTCAGATTCTGAAAGATATGTTGAGATGTTGCATCCTTGAGTTTGGTAACTATTGGGAGCGGTACTTGACTTCAGCAGAATTCGCCTACAACAACAGTTATCAGACTAGTATCAAGATGGCTCCGTATGAAGCTTTGTATGGTAGAAAGTGCAGAACCCCTCTTTGTTGGACAGAGCTCAGTGAGAATAAGATTGTGGGGTCGGATCTGATTAGAGAAACGGAAGAAAAGGTTCGAGTGATTAAAAACAGATTGAAAGAAGCCATGGATCGACAGAAGTCTTATGCAGATCTGAATTGGAAAGATATAGAATTTAAAGTGGGAGATAAAGTATTTTTGAAAGTTTCTCCATGGAAGAAGATTTTGAGATTTTGAAAGAAAGGCAAGCTGAGTCCGAGATTCATTGGCCCTTATGAAATTATTCAGCGAGTTGGACCAGTAGCTTACAGACTGAAGCTTCCACAAGAGTTAGAGAAGATTCATGATGTCTTCCACGTCTCTATGCTTCGAAGGTACCATTCAGACCCCAGTCATGTCATCAAGCCTGAAGAAGTTCGAGTTCAGCCAGATATGACTTATGAGGAGTATCCAGTGAAGATCCTGGGTAAAGAAGTGAAGCAGCTCAGGATCAAACAAATCCCACTGGTGAAAATTCTCTGGAATCACCACAATGTCGAGGAAGCCACGTGGGAACCAGAAGAGACCATGAGACAACAGTATCCCCAACTCTTCAATTCAGGTAAATTTCGAGGACAAAATTTTTCATTGATAGGGGAGATTGTAATAGCCCCAATAACGGGTTAGTCGTAAATAGTATATTTCTAGGGTGAATTGTGCTTCCGAGATGAATAGTACTTTTCGAAATCGAAAAATATTTTATTGCACCATTGGATAGAGCTCGTCAATACGAGTCCGTAGGCATAAATTTCGTGTCAATCGGAGGTCTAACGAGTTTGAAATGGCCGAAACAGTAAGCAAAAATATTTACTTCGGTGAAAAGTATCATCATTTGGTTAGGAACATCATCATCACTGGGTCCCATTGAATAGTGACAGCATCTTTGACTGGTCTGTGAATAGTAACTATGGATCCGTGAATAGTAACTGTGGGGCTCACAAAATACTGACTTCAGGATGAACAGTACCCGAAAATACTTTTTTTTCACCATCAGAAAGGGAATGAAAAATGTAATATAATGGTGAAATTTGGTGTAAAAACAAGATCAAATAAACTTCCGAAATTCAGTCTGAAGTTTCTCCGGTTCGGTTCGATTGAACTAAGGTTTAACTGAACTTTGACCGAATTTTTATAAATAGTTAGAGTGGATAATATGGTCCACTATAAGAGGATAAAAGGCTTAGAATAAGTTTTAGAAATTTTTGACAACATTAGAATTGTGTTTTACGGTAAAACCAGATTGAACCGAATTTGATCGATTTAAGTGAACCGGATCCCAAACGGACTCCGATTGAGATGAAATTTTGCAAGGAGACTAATTTTAATATTATACGAATGATGGAATTGGTTGACAGTGAAAATAAATTCAGGAACATTAAATTTAACCAAAGCAGTAGAAAATGACCCGAAAAATTAAAATTTGGACCAAATTGGCTCAACCACTTTGGTTGGACCTTGTTGGGCCCAATTGGACCCATATAAAAGGACCTAAAAATATGGAAATCCCCTTGGATTCCATTTTTTTTAAGCTCCCTCTTCTTCCTCTCTTGGACGAATACACTCTCCTCTCTTTTTCACCATTTTTCTTTTATTTTTTCTTCATTTCACCTCAACATCAAACCTCTCTAACATAATTCAACTTGTCTAGAATCCATTGGTGGTCTCAGAATTTCATTTGGAGAAGTGAAAGTGGGTGAAATCTAGAGTTGAAGTTTAGGTGTAAAATTGAGGTAAGAGATTTAAGAGTTTTTAATTTGGTTTTAGGGTTCCTAAAGGTAATATAGGATGTAAATAAGAGGTTTATTAAGTTTATTTGGTGAAAGGAAATTTGATTTTGATTAAATCTTAATTTTTGTGTTTGGACATAATTATGTCCAATACGTGAAGGAACCTCTAAGCAAGCTAAGGGCAAGGAAAAGGATAATTGAGAGGTTTATTTCAAGGATCTAAGGTTTTTGATTGCAAATTCCATTTAATTCCATGGTAAAAATATGAATTTATGTTATATGTGTGAAGAAAGTATGTGATTTATGTGTGATTAATTGAAATTAATATGATATTCATGCTTAGGGATGTTAAAAATAATGGTATAAATGATTAAATTGATGAAATAAATTTTGTGTGAAAAGTTACTTCTTTGGCCGAACGTAATTCATGTGATTTTCATGTGTTTTCATGATGTTTTATGTATATTTATGATGGATCTATGGTATTTGGCATGTGAATTAATGTATGGTATGTGTTAGAGCATGTGAAAACATCATGAGGTATGTGATGTATGTATGTCCGAATGTATATCATATGTAAAGTCATGATTTTTATGTGTATTCATGGAAATTGATGTTATGGTGATGTTATACATTATTAAATTGGCCAAATAAATGATAAAATTGATAAAAATAATTAATGTAGATGAATTAGTATGTGGGTCGTATGCATAAATGTATATATGCATGTGTATCATGATGAAATAATAAGTTTACATGACATGCGATGATGTAATGATGATAATTACATGTGAAATGATGAAATGGTATGAAAAAGAATAAAATATTATGATGATATACCACGAAAAAAAATAGTACATTATATTAATAAGGTGAAAAATAAAATAATATTACCCTATGTAGTGATCTGGTAGTCAAGTCTAGTTCAGAATATGTTGGCATGCCATAGGGACACAAGATCGCGGGTGTGAGCATGGCGTCTCACTTTTTAGTAGGCCAATGATGGTTTTACTTCTGTAACTGAATATCTGAATTGTACTGTTCTGTATTAAAAATCCCACAGGACTCCGCTGGTATTTCTGTGAATTTCTGAAGTTCACATTTCGTTTATCCTGTATATAGAGTCTGCCAGTGTGTTACAGGGGCATAATTATAAAAATATGATTAAAATGGTTCAAACGTGATTAAAATAATATTTGTGTGGAAAAGGGGCATAAATATTATTAAATAAAAGGTTTGAGGGCAAAATTGTAATTTTATGCATATGTGTGTTAAGGATGATTAATAAGGGTAAAAATGTAAATAAATGCTTAAATATGAAAATTGGCAACTTTATATGGGTAAAAATGTAATTTGGCATGAAAATAATGATCGGTATTCGGCAAGTGTACCAAATCGACAAGTAATAAAGTGGGCTATAGTTAGGACCCCGAGTTATTATACCCAAGGGAAAAAGGATTGTCACGTTAAATATCTATAGATGAGTGAATATGAGATGTCCCCGTTTTGTTTGATAGAGAAAACTAAGTTAAGCAAAAAATTAATTAACAATTAAAAATAAAAGTGTTCATCAAGAAATTACTCAAGGATGAAATTAAATGCTTAGGAAATTCTATCCTCATAAATGTAATTGGCAATTGGAAAAACAATATAAACATAAAATTCTGGACAACCCAACTAAACCCAAGCGTCCCATTCCGGAGCAAGCTACTCTAATTTCATAACGTCCCATTCCGGAGCAAGCCAAACAACTAGCCTAAGCACGGTTCTAAAGTCCTAGGTTCGGTTTGCTTTCCCATTCCGGAGCCAAACAACCCAAAACCCATCTATTCCTCACATCCCACTCTAGTCTTAAATCATAAAATCCTACACTTTTAGATTCCCATTCCGGAGCAGTCCAAAAGACACAGCAAGAATGATAAAAATTGAGTATAAATAAATTATAACACAAATTAAATTTGAAATCAATCATCATTCCGGACTAAATCATGATCAAACCTAATAATCATTATAATTGCAGAAAAATATAACAAGAGAAATAAAATAACCCATGAAAATATTTATTAAATCCAAATATCCAAATACAAAATATGATTCAAGAACTCCTAAGCATGAATAACTACTCCAACATCAAGAATATAAACATTAAAGTTTAGAATACACCCTTGAAGAAAGAGAAAATAAATCTTGAAGTTTTTGTTCATCCACCTTCGAATCTCCTTGAATCCCCCAAATATATATTTATATTAAATTAATCTAAATTATTTAAGAACGAAATTGCAAATTTAAAATTAAATCTAAGCTAAACAGAATTTAAAAGGAAAATTAAAACATCAAAATAAAATAAAATGTTGCTGGAAATTAAAGGAAAAAAATAATCCTAAATCTAACTCCCCTTTGGTGATGAAGCGGTGTTCTTTTTAATGTCTAAAGAAAAGCACAGCTGTGTTTTTGGCTAGGGCGTCGTGTGATCCTTGTGACCCAGCTGTGTTTCACGCAGAAACACAGTTGTGCTGTAGGCGAGGCTGTGCGCGTTGTTCCTCCGTGCGCGCACGCCTCCTGCTGCGGAACACAGCTGTGCTTTGCGAGGAAGCACAGTTATGTCGTCGGTTGTCCTCGCTGATGCGCGCTTCATTAGAAAGCACAGCTGTGCTTTGTAAAAGCACGGTTGTGCTTTAGGCAAAATATGCCTTCCTTCCATAATTGCTTCTAAAACCAATCCCGAACCTCCAATTTAGCTCCTGATTAAAACAAAACACCTGAAAACATCCCAAAATTTATTAAAAATGATAAAAACATTAAAAACTAATAAAATGACAAAAACTAATTAATTATTATTAAAATTAAATAAATAAAACACATAATTATGCCAAGAATTAATCTAAAATATTAATATAATTGCAACTTATCAAATAATAATTGGAGGGTAAAACTGTAATTTATCATATAAATTAATGATAAAATTGTAATGTTAGTAAAACTAATTAAAATAGTGGCATAATTGAAATATTATTGAAATTAAAATGAATTAGTGGCAATATAGTAATATTAGTGAAATTAAAGTGAACCAATGGCATATATGTAAAATTAGTGAAGTGCAAATGAAATATTGCCTTAAGTTAAGGGTAAAATGGTAATAAGATTATTTATGTGTTAATTGTATAATTGCCCAATTATGAAATTGAAAAATAATTACATGTAATATTGCATGCCTAGTTGGGAATTAAATTAAATATGTTTATTTATGAATATTAAATGATATTATTTATGTGAATATTATTATGCATGAAAAATTAAATTAAGTGAAAATTTATGGAATTCCAATCACCACTAGGCATATTTAATGCCTAGCACGTAGTTTTATTTGACTGCGTGTAGATACTCCGTAAGAGTTTTGGAGCAGTGCATACCTCATACTTTGGAAGTGGTATGGAAGATATTATTTAGAATATTAAGTATGTTAAGATTTTGGCATGTATCTGTCTTATAATACTGCTTTTGGGTTTTGGACTGTAAAAGATTAATATAATTGTCTTTAGTATATTTGTCTTAGCACGCCTAATAATTGGTAGAAATTAAGTTAATACAATTGGTAAAGTAAAATATAGATTTTCAAGTTAAAGGAAAATTGACCAGATGAATAGTAACTTAGACAGTTATAGGTCAATCGGTATAGTTAATAGTGAGTTAAAAATAGTAAATATTATGTTTGATAATTAATTTATAAGTCTTAATAGACTTAAGTAAGTTGACTATTCATATAGTACTATTCATATAATATTATACATACGGTACTATTCCTACATATGATACTATTCATATATGCAGTACTATTCACGTATACGGTACTATTAAAAAAAAGAATTTACCTATTTTAATTAATGGTCTATTTAATAACATGAATAGTTTAATTAGGTTAACCGGATTAAAAGGAACAGTTAAGTAATCAGAATGTAAAGTATTAGAGTGTATGTCAGTTCAGTGTTGTAGCATCCGGTATCCATATCACATACGGGTATGGGGCGCTATATTTCCATCATTGGGTACCTTCGGTTTGGGCTGCCTCAGGACCCGGTGTCTACAGTTGCCCCCAGTTTTGGATAATGTAGAGCCTAGGTGCCTAGGTGAGCCAAAACTCAAAGAAAAAGACAAGAGACACGTACCTGAGGCAGCTGTCTTCTTGAACTTGGTGATGCTCTTATTGTGGTTGTCACCATGTTGTCGGTGTGTTATGCTTTGTTGATGCGGTAGTGCCGTGATCGTGCAAACACTCCGTGGAGTGGTAGTGACGTTATCATGTAAACCTTTTTGAAGTGGTAGTGTCGTGGTCATGCAAACCTTCCATATAATGGTAGTACCGCCATCATGCAAACCTTTCTGAAGTGGTAGTACCGTGGTCATGCAAACCTTCCGTGAAATGGTAGTGCCGCCTGTAACACCCCAAAACCACCCCAGTAGTTTGAGCCTGTCCGTGTCTGTATGTGTGTATTTTTAGGTGTTGCATGTATGTGTTAATTTGGATTATTTATGTAATTTATGTATGTGTGTGTGTGTTAGTTTGAGAAGAGGAGATAGATTAGTATATGATTTAATGTATGGGAGTAAGATGTGAGCAAGGGATAGATTAGTGTGTATAGAAGTGTATGGGAGTAGGGTGTGTTATGGGGCAAGTGTCTTATGGGGAGAGTGACATGTGGCATAAGGGATAAGTTAGCATTTAATGGGTTTGGTGAGAGAGAGAGAGAGAGAGAGAGAGAAGGCAGCCTTCCCTTTTGATTCCCGTTCTTCCTCTCTTCCTCACGCCACTCTCTTCTTTTCTTTTTCTTCTTCTTCGTTCTTCCTTTTCTTTGCACAATCTTGCTTCCTCTCCTTTATTTGAGTAATTAGAGTTGTTTGGCTTGTGAATTTGAAGCTCAAAGGTGAGTAGGGGTTATGGATGTCTTAGATTTTCTTCTTCCTCTTCTCTAGGTTTTATATAATTATATATGTATATGTATGGGTAGTTGTAAAATTGATCTTGGTTGTTGTGGGTTTGTGGTTCAGAGGAGTCTCCTAGACCGAAAAAAGGGAAAGAAATCGCTAGCAGGAGCAGAGCTCACGAGTAGGAGCAAAGGAGATAAGGTTTGGGAACATTTGTTTTATATGTGTATTTGTGATTTAAGTTTGGTTTTGGCACTTTTAGCTGCGATTGGAGTTATGAATTGAATATGTATGGCTTAAATTGAAATTAGCATGATATGTGATGCTAGAGAATGAATATTGTTGAAGGATTTGCAAGAAATCATGTGAATGGTTGCAATTGTTGTTAAATGTGCTGTTTTGGGATTCCTTGGAATTGAGCATGTATTTGGCTCGATTTAATTGAAATAAATGGTGATAAAGCTGGGTTTTAATTATATTAGGAGTTGTTGATGCTTGTGTTGCTTAATTTTGAGGTTTAGAATCAATTTTGGAAGTTTGAATGTGTTTAGTGTGAGAATTCTACAGATTTTTAGCGTAAAAGCTGAAAAACCCGTATCTGTCGCGATCGCGACAGAGCGCGGAGGTTTCAGCCCTCGCGCCGGTGCGAGAGGTGTCGCGCCGAGGGGTTCGAAGGGAGCTCTCTGTCGCGAGCGCACAAGAGTGCTCGAGCTCCGAACATGTGCAAGGCTCTCTTCTGTCGCGAGCGCGATAGAGAGCAGCACCTACGTCCTCTCGCGAGCACGAGGTCACTCGCGATCGCGAGACGAGGCGGGGAGGTGTAGTTTGGCTTCTGTCGCGAGCGCAACGGTAGTCGCGAGCGCGACAAACGTGACTTCCAACTTTGATTTCTTCTCCTTTTTGCTTAATTACTTGATTTCTTTTTGCATGCATTCTTTCATTAAAGCCTTGAATACCTATTTAAATGAATAGTATGTATATTAATTTGACAAGATTTCGTATAACCTGCTAATGTCGGATAAGTGGATAGTTAGGCATGCCTAATAGAGGGGTTAATTTCTTCGGTAGTCACTGAACTTTAAGGGTTGTAACGATTTGGTCACTAAACTTCAATTTGTAATAATAAAATAATACATCTATTATTTTGTAACGAAAAAATCAAAATGATCAGAAATCTGGTTTCGGCGGCAAACGGGAGCTGCTTGAAGACAGTGAAAATTAATTTTTTTTAACTATAAAGCCACATCAGATCCATGTCAGATCCGACGTGGCAAAAAATCTAACGTTCATTCTGCTAATAGGTCACGCGCCGGTTGCCATTTCCGATCATTTTGATTTTTTCGTTATAAAATAATACATGACTTATTTTATTGTTACAAATTGAAGTTTAGTGACCAAATCGTTACAATCCTTAAAGTTCAATGACCACCGAATAAATTAACTCCCTAATAGAGTTATGTGTTGCTGCAGCTATGTGTACGATTTGGGACCCTGATCAGGTCCCCCGATTGGATCCTCGTGATCCTTCTGTTTGAATCTTTCTTAAGATTCTATGTGAAAACGATTTGGAACAAAAGTAAAAAGAATGTTTAGATACCTTCGGGTATCTATGTGTTTATAATATGATATTGATACTCTCATGTATCTATGTGTACTCGTTATCCACTCTTTATGATTAAGCAGGTGTTAGTGTGTCTTTGTACAAGAACATTGGATGATAATATAAATATTTGAATTAATTATGTATGATTCTATAACTATAATTGTATCATTATCATGTGCTTTCTGTTGTCGTCACTGTGAGTGGCGGTTATGCATTTGTGTTTCCCCACTAAGCAATTTCGCTTAGCACGGGTGTTTATCCGTGCAGGTGTGGAAGATTTTGGTACGCATGGTTTGGGCGTGTCGCATCGGGAAGGCCAACGCAACTAGAGATTTAAATTTTTGTAGTATAGACTTTCCTTTCTTTTGTAATAGATATAATGTTTTGTTGGCCCTTTGGAACAGTGTACCTTGGGCTTTTATATATTTGTTTTGTTTATATTTGTTGTAAAATGTAAAGACTTCTTTTATGTATATTAATAAAAGTATTCATTTTGTTCAGTACCACTCTTCTTTCTTTCAAAGTTTTACTTTAACTCTGATATGTTAATTGTATGCGATGTTTTCCTTATTTGTACTAGTGGGATGTGACACTCCTACCTATCTGGATCCTTCTCCCTCTAATCCGAGGAGAAGTCTCCATGATATAGGTTGGGGTGTGACATTAGGTGGTATCAGAACTATTGGGTTAGATGTTACTGGGTTTCAGTGTGTTAGTAAGTATGTTGGAGTTGTGTTGGCCTGATGCGTATTGCGTTTATGTTTTGTAGTTATGGAGTCCGTTCGTGGATCGCTTGAGGGATCAGTAGAAAGTGCGAATCCCCAAGAGCAAGATCCCTCAGTTTCTGGTCCAGCTCAACCTCCTAGGGGGTGACCTGAGGTGCCTATGGGACCATTGGAGGCGATGCTTCAGAATATGATGAGGGTACTTGAAAGGGTAACAGCGCCAAGTGCCCCTATTGAGAAGTTAAGAAAGCATGGTACAGAGGATTTCTTTGGTACTGGCATAGACTAATCTGATAAGGCAGAGATGTGGATAGAGAAGACATCCAGAGTACTTATAGAGATAAGATGTCCACCAGATCAAGAAGTGGAGTGTGCACTGTCCTTGTTGCAAGGCTCTGCTTATGATTGGTGGAGGCTAGTGGTTAGTCAACCGCACGTTCCTGAACCGATTACATGGGAATTTTTTGAGAGTGAGTTCCAGAACCGGTATGCAACTAAAGCATATAAGGAGGCCAAGTGGGCGCAGTTTCTAACTCTCAAGCAAAGAACAATGTCTGTAGCTGAGTATGAAAATGAGTTTAACAAGCTTAGTAAGTATGCACCGTCCAGGGTTCTCACAGAGGAGTTCAGATGTCAACATTTTGAATCAGGCTTGAATGAGTCTTTGAAGGTGATGTTAATCTCTTTGATGTCGGCTCCGAATGTGAAGTATTATCAGTTGGTTCAAGCATCCTTGAGGGCAGAACGATCTGAGAATATTCTAAGAGAGAAAGCTCAAAGAAGGAAGTCTGCAAGAGGTGGCTCTTCTTCAGGCAAGAGGCCGAGGGAATCGCAAGGAAACTTTGCTGATGAGTCTGTAGCTAGTCCGGCCCCTAGAGGGAGGAGACAGGGTTCTTCCAGGGGAGCGGGCATTGGTAGAGGACATAGCACTCCCCGATGTACTCATTGCAACAAATAACATTGGGGTGAGTGTCGATGGTTAACAGGAGGTTGTTTCAGATGTGGTTCTACGGACCATTTACTTGCGAATTGTCCGAGTCCGTATGGAGACCCTTCGGGACATCAGGAAGGGAGCCGAGCTGGATCTAATGTACATCAAGGAAGCCGTAATCGGGGAAGAGGTAGAGGTCAGCGCGGTCGAGCCCGAGAGAGAGAAGCCTCAGAATCAGTAGATCGCCTTGTGCCGACGGCTGGTAGGGCCTATGCTATGAAGGCCCGAGAAGAACAGAATGCTCCCGAAGTAATTGCCGGTAAGTTCTCTTTGTTTGACTCTGAAGTTTATGCTTTGATTGACCCGGGTTCTACCCATTCTTATGTGTGTTCTGGTAAGTTATGGAATAAATTGGGAAGTGAGGAGAAGATGGAATATGAGATTTGTGTATCTAGTCCTTTGGGTCAGAGTGTTATGGTTAATCAGGTGTGTCGGAAGTGTCCCTTAAAGATTCAGGGTATAGAGTTTGTAGTGGATTTGATCTGCTTGCTGTTTCATGAGTTTGATATTATTCTAGGGATGGATTGGTTGGATAAGTACCGTGCGGTAGTGGACTGTCATAGGAAGGTAATGGTTTTGAAGGATAAAGATCAAGTACCTGTTATTGTGAAGGGAATTGTGAGCAGCTCTCTGCATAACGTAGTATCAGCTATGAAAGCCAGAAGATTTATCAGGAAGGGTTGTAAAGCATTTCTGGCTGTGGTTTTGGATTCTCGGAGAGGACAAGTTAAAATTCAAGACATTCCTATTGTACGAGATTTTGTAGATGTCTTTCCGGAAGAATTACCGAGATTACCTCCCGAGAGAGAAGTCGAATTGTCAGTCGAGATTGTCCCAGGGACAGCTCCGATTTCTAAGGCTCCTTACCGAATGGCCCCAGTGGAATTGAAGGAATTGAAAAGTCAGTTACAGGAATTGTTAGATAAAGGATTCATTCGGCCCAGTGTATCACCGTGGGGTGCTCCAGTGCTGTTTGTTAAAAAGAAGGATGGAACCCTACGAATGTGCATTGATTATAGACAACTTAATAAAGTGACTATCAAGAATAAATATCCATTGCCGAGGATTGAAGAACTTTTTGATCAGTTGAGAGGAGCTGGGGTATTCTCTAAGATAGACTTGAGATCAAGCTATTACCAGTTGGGGGTTAAAGAAGCAGATGTGGCGAAGACGGCTTTTCGGACGCGTTATGGTCATTACGAATTTCTAGTGATGCCTTTTGGTTTGACCAACGCGCCTGCAGCCTTTATGGATCTGATGAACCGAGTTTTCCGACCGTATCTGGACAAGTTTGTTGTAGTATTTATTGATGACATTTTGGTATACTCCAGAGATCGAAAAGAACATAAGGAACATCTTAGGTTGGTGTTGCAAATGTTAAGAAATCATCAACTGTATGCGAAACTCAGTAAGTGTGAGTTTTGGTTGAAAGAAGTAGCTTTCCTTGGACATGTGGTGTCAGTAGAGGGTGTACATGTTGATCAAAGTAAGATTGAAGCAATTGTAAATTGGATGCCTCCGAAGAATGTACCTGAAGTGAGAAGTTTTTTGGGTTTAGCAGGGTATTATCGACGGTTTGTTCAGGGGTTTTCAGTGTTAGCCTCTCCTTTAACCAAGTTACTTCGGAAGGATGTTAAGTTTGTATGGACTGAAAAGTGTCAAGCTAGTTTTGAGCGTTTAAAAGAGTTATTGGTTAAAGCTCCTGTGCTCACACAGCCGGTTTCGGGTAAAGAGTACACTATGTACAGTGATGCTTCGGGAATTGGCTTAGGTTGTGTTCTGATGCAAGGGAATAAAGTTATAGCTTATGCATCGAGACAGTTGAAGCTTCATGAGCGGAACTATCCGACCCACGATTTGGAGTTAGCAGCGGTAGTGTTTGCGCTTAAAGTATGGCGGCACTACTTATATGGGGAGACGTGCAGAATGTTTACTGATCATAAGAGTCTCAAGTATTTGTTAACGCAGAAGGAGTTGAATTTGAGGCAGCGGAGATGGTTAGAGCTCTTCAAGGATTATGATTGTATTATTGACTACCATCCGGGTAAAGCTAATGTAGTGGCAGATGCTCTCAGTAGGAAGTCTATGTCTGCGTTGCTAGCTAGCCGAGGCAGATGGAGGTTTGATTCTGAAGGTGCTCTGATTGCTCGACTGAAAGTTAAGCCAAGTTTGAAATCGGAAATTGCAAGGGCACAGTTAGATGACCATGTGCTACAGCGTGTTTGTCAAGCAGTGAAAGAGGGCAAGCGGACTGAGTACTCGTTAGATGGTGAAGGAGTGCTTAGACA